>OX421908.1:4989449-6239449 GCA_949128165.1 Lathronympha strigana
CTAAGTTTATACAGGTTAGCCTCAGGCAATAGCCAGTTATCCGTATAGTTCCAATAGCAAGTAGCTTTACAGATTCTTATGAGTACAAGGTTTGATAGAATGTGATTACCCATTTCGCCATTATTAGATTTTAAATAAATGTGACAAGTGTTAGTTATTAGATAGTGTAGCTGTAGATTTTAGAGAAGGCACCTAATCAAGATTGATTATCATTGACAAATAAGTATAAGCATAGTTTACTCACTAGATATATGGCTCCCCTTCTACGTAATCGTAGTCGATAGCGACTGCGCGATTCGATAGTGATTGTATATTGCTCGTTCTTAACTGGTGGCAGCGAGATGCAAACACTATCGAATCGCGTAGTCGCTATCAACTACGGCTACCTAGAATTCATGGTAAGGACGCTTACCAAAGATTGATTAAAACTTAATATAAGTAACTAGATTATTTACCCATATACATATATACTTATATACCCATGTAGTGAGTAACCTAAACTAAATTATCTGTTTATGGAAATAACAAGAAGGCTATCCTACACTATGTATTTCAAATCTTTTGAGATTGAAAAGTCTACTTTATAATCACACCGCCTGTAGAATCGTACTTTATGCAACAGTGATATAATAAGGTTTCTTAAAACTTAAGGGTCGCCGTTACAAAACGAGACGAAGTCGAGTTTTGTAATAATATACCCGAGAATTTTAAGAACCAATTATGAGCTGTTGCATACGCTAGTTTTTCTACGACAGCTAAAATAGCGAAAAAGCAAAATCTAGAAACGTGGCAGAATAGGGAAGATGTTGTGCCCACTATAGAAATTAAAAAAAACAACAATAGTGCTCATATATTGCATGAAAATCCATAGGAGCAGTGTTCTTATGGAATACCATAGACAACGATATAATGTATACTTTTTTTAATATCTCTGTCAGTCATCTAATTGACAGATAGAAAAGCTAGAAAAAAGGCCTTTTTACAACAACTGGTTAAACTTGTACTTGCAATGTTCTTAAAGCTACGCATTAAATTATGATACATCTAGAAACAATCACATGCATTTTAATAAAGAAGGTATTTCCAGTAAATCGAGTTTCAAATTTTTTTCACTTACATAAAAGCTTTTAGGTCAGTTATAACCTAAAGTACCTTCAGGAAAACGTCTCTTTAGAGACGCAAATAGTCTCGAAGGTTAGTTTTGCATTGGATTGGGGTATTTAAACTATTTCTTATAGCCGTAGTTGGCGTAGTTAGGCATCCTAATTACTATAAAATTAAGTCTGATGGACGTATTCACAGGTTATAGGCACGGGGCACCGATCAACTTATTTTTTTATACAAAAAAATTGTAAGTCACAAATGTTTTCGCCAAACTGCACAGCAGTTTGTTGGCGATTGTGCTACGCGAACTGTGGGACTAAACTAACTGGACTCACACCAAATTACTAGAACCACTGTCTTATAGAAAACATGGAACTCTGAAACAGCTGAATATTCACGTAGTAGAAACTAAGCGTTTAAGTAACACCTCCCCCCCCCTACAGTTTGCTTTGCAAGTGTTTAATGAATATCAAGCTTATTACACCTTATCTGTCCAAATCCCGTACGCAAGTCACGTACCACACAGTTCATAAAGAGCTGCTCCGAAATGATACGGCACGCACCTTTACCGAACAACCCTCTATGGCCGCGAAAATCGCGATAAGCGCTGCCAACGCACAAGTAGGTAACATTCTGTCCGAGACGATTCAGCGTAACGTTCCGAGAAATCCCGATCTCGTTACGATAGTTTTCATGTTCGGCCCCGGGCCGGGAACTTTAACGTTGTTGCAGTTGCTCACCGAGCGCCGGCGGATTGAAAGCTCAATAAACCGCTATAAATGCGGTCTAATGGTTTCTACGTTGTCGAGTTTATACGTTGGATCACCGTTGCCTTTGTAAGCAATGGTAACACACGACCTTATCGCAAGAGATAGTCACCACATATACCTCAATATCGTACATCGCCGTCATCGTGCATTGAAATGTGGATTCTATTTCCCACGTATCAAGGTCGGTTATCAGTCTTACTTTCTATTGAAATACGAGGTTCTTAACGTTATTTGTTGATATCCCGAGGATGCCTTCGTGCGATGAATTAATTTCGCCCACCGCTATTATATAAACTAGATCGTAATAAAGATACCGCCAGCTCTTGGTTTTCTCTACAACATCTGTTATTTTGGGAGGTACCTGCTAATTTTCGGTTGGTTAAAATTTGAGTAATTTATGTTAATTTTGCGATCGCGATTTCGCGATACAAGTATTATTCGATTACTGAACCGCGAACGGTTATATTTAGTGTTATAGCATTCAATAATGGTAAAATATTGCCAATAATTGCTTTAAACTACAGATATATTACGTGTCGTTACAATGCAAAATACTATTGCCGGTCGGAACACTCGCCACTACATGAAACGTACCTAATATTTTTCATTCATGTAATGATATTTTGTATAGATATGGTATTGATCACCTATCTAAATATAAAATGCACTCGAGTTATATATATACTATCAGGCCAAGCGCAGCTTAAACCGTTGTAAATATAACCCAGAAACTAGGTAGGTACCTAATGTACGCGAGTACCCATATTCTTGAAATCTCATGAATTTTTACTATAAAAGGATTTTTTAAATTTAAAAGTGGCTAAAAGTTTTAACGAGTGCCACGTGAAAGAAGCTGTTTTGTAGAAAAATATTAATATAAGACGGTGTTTTATTTAACAATTAACGCGTGATAACCGATGCCATAAATCATTGTTAACAAAGCTCACAGCATTAAAACAAGGGTACAACCAACAGCATCCAAAGCATTCGTCTTGTCACCAGTCCCTGCAATTTGAGACATCTGTATTATCATAGTTTCCTTCATTGATCTCCGCAGCGCCAGCGGGGGCGTGAAATGGGACGCCATACTTGGGCGCCATTCCTATCGCCACGATCTCGATGACTTCAAGAGGCCCATTCTCAGTTTCAAATTTAAACTGGTTTTGTTATCGTTAGCGAGATACACAAGAGTTTGTTTTTTAATTGGAGCTATGTACGCAAGATACTGAAACCTCTCGCAGCGCATCTCTTGGTTAATGAGAAATGACACGACACGCTGGTCGTGTAATTTCAGATCTCTCTCGGGCGAGATGGTCCCGCTGTGGTGCTCCTACTGCCTCAAAGCCGATCGTAAATCGTCGGTCAACGGTTCGTACCCATCGTTATGGGACGCAACGTCGTTACGGGTGTCGAAGCCATAAGGCGCAGACAACCAAACGCAACCTGCTATGAAGAGGGTGACACATGATAATCTCATATCTCATCCCGGTATCAGGACCATATCGTGTCCAGAACAAATCACATTTTTCAAATCCTGTACTTACTTTATAAAGGTTTACTTCAGACGGACCGTATACAGGTACCCGACAGATTTCCGATTTTGGCAGGATCGGAATGTCAGGCGAAGAAATTGGTCAAACTACGGATTTCGACCGCGTGCTTGTGCAAACTCATAGTCATAGTATACTGGTTGGCGTGAGGTAAATGCTCGTCTGAGCTTGTTTTGTAATGACAACAACAAGCTTGAATTTATAGCACTGACAACAAAGGGAATATCTAAGTTAGCGCGGAGATAGGCTCATGTGGCCCAATCAATCATACGCTAAGTCCTGAACACGATAGCTGACAGAACAGATGGCGCTTTCTGGGAATACTGGAGTGGCCTACATGCATATAAAAGTTAAAATATAATTACGCATACACTAACATAGGTTAAGACTAATAATAAGATGCTAATAATTTATGGAAAAAAAATTTTTCTGAAATAAATAATTATTTAATTTAATTTAATTTTAAGTCTTTGCATTGCCGGGTGACTTTGTAGCACTGGTTTCCGTGTTAAGTTAAAGTTGTGACAATCCAGTTGGCGTTCGAAGTTTAAAGATAGCATGGTTAAATATCAATTAAATAATCCATCGTTCTAAGACCACTTGTGCTTGTGTAAAAAAACACGTTGCAACTTGCAAGGGTCCATTGCATCAAACCGTCATTAAGTAATCGTTAGGTGCGCTAAAAATTTTATGTAGGGGAAGTTTCCTAATTCTTTGATGAATTGCGTTAATTAGTCTGTCGATAGTGGTTAGTGCAACCGGATCTTAGTGTAACAGTTTTGTTAGTTGTTTACGGTTCTGGTGTGATAGAAATTCCCCACGTGACTAAGAAAATTATAGTTAATGGGGTTTCGCGACAGTAAAATCTATTCTTCGTTCTACATTCTACATCATATTTTAAGCTGGAAACTAGACTTTATTTTTTTATACTAAACGGCAGTTTTATACGTTAACCTATAATTATCATAAAACACCTTTTACAATGTATGCGTTCGGAAAGTTCTCTTCTTAAGAGCTGTGATGGCGGAGCAACTCTAGACAACTGTAATGGAATTTTATGCAAAATTGAAGGCCTAGACCGGGAAGTAATATATTTTTTTTTATTTCACATAAATTTCGTCGGGGATAGTGCAATACCGCGTAACTAACAAATGCAATAGGGTCCAATAATCTTGTCAGTTGTTTGAATATTGAACTCTATGGACTTTGTTAGTTACGCGGTATTGCACTATCCCCGACGATTTGTGACACAGCAACATGGCTTTTAGCCATTATGTCATTTTGGTTCATTATGACATTCTGCCACTACGTTTATTATAAAAAACAATAAATGATATTTTGCAGTTTTATTAATATAAAATCGACACCGATATGAACGTAACAAATAACACATTATTAACTTAAACGTAAGCGGTAAAAGTGACAATAATTAAGTTAAAGTTATTCTAGAAATAAAACAACGATTAGTTCGCTTCGCTCAACCGTCTATAACCTACTCACCCGTTAAGCCCATCTTTTCCGGCGTCTGCAGTAATGTACTATTTCACAATAATTGATAAATTTTATGGTGGACTTGTTAGTGTCGCACTGTCCGCGCTTTTTTTTAAACAAGCAATCTAATCTATTAGGTATTCAGAATATTTGAAATGCCTGAATGTATTCTGCAGTACTTAACTGGTGGCATTGATCGGCCATTTGCATTTTGAATTGTGTGCAACCTTTGACGTTCCTGAATTCCAATACGTCTGGGATTATAGGTATCCTACTCTTCTTATTTTTTTTTTCTACAATGTGTAAAAATCAAAAATCTTATGATTACCTGAATAGTCATGACAGAATTAGCCAACAACAACTGGAAAATTTAATATTCTTCTAAAACAGAAGTGTAAAATATGCTTTTTCTTTGATCGAAAGACGATGTTTAGTCGTTTTTCCTAAAATACGCCAATGTCGCCATAAGTAGGTACTTAAAGGTGGCAACAACTTTTGATGTCATCGATCGTCAACCTCAAAATCGTAATTTTTGCAGCAAGTTTCTACCCCTTGACAAAGAGCAGCTGCTTGGGTTTGTTCGAAAAGTTGCTACTAATGGCAACATTCAAGAGCGAAGCCAATAAGACTTTTTACAAACCGACGTCCCATCCCATTCCGTTAGCTCGTCAGTTTTACGACGGAAGCAAACCGCGCGATCGGTGGATAGAAACTAGGCGAATAAAAACCGTTACGACTGTCGCCGTGACAGAAACAATGTAAAATCCAATTTACCGGATTCCCCGGGCGATCAGTCTGTGCTTTTATCTTCTATGCTACAGCAAAACGTCATATATGCGAGAACTCAAATAACACAAAGCGCCTTTTCTATGCGAGAAGTGGTTATAAGCCTTCGAAGCCCGGAAACCCGCGTGCGGTTTAACTTTACACAATCAATCAGTGTTTTGAAGTCGAGAGAGTCGAGGGTACTATGTCATTGCTGTTCTAACAAATGCGGGGATTGAATACGGTTAGTCGGGTTGAAAGTTATTGGTAATAGAGTTTACTGCTCACGAGCGGCGAAGGTGAAGGTCAAAATACTGTTTCATGTCAAGAATCTTGAGTATCTTAGAATGTCATCCGATCGGAGATCGTTGCTTGTTTCTGGATCAAATGTGATTCAGAGTTCAGATACATTGGCATCATAAATAGCGTTAGAATGATACTTTTCACAGATAAACCGTTTTGTGACTATGGTTCATAGTTGGTGGTGGTGGTTGGTGGTGTTGGTTGGTGGTGTTGGTTGGTGTTCATGGTTGGTGGTGGTTATGGTGGTTAGTGGTTGGTTGTGGTATGGTTGGTTTCTGGTTATGGTATGGTTATGGTGGTTATTGATGGTTGGTGGTGGCTTTGTGGTTATGGTATGGTTGTTCAGATACTCGCTAGATAGATAAAACGAAAATAATATACAAGCCGTATGTTGTTTCTTAATAATAATACGATACGGATCTTCGTGACCGTACTGCCACTATATTTGTTAGCTACATTGTAATACTTTGTTCGCAAAATGAACCACAGCACCATAATTATGTTGTAAAAAGTCTACGATTAGCGATGGCTCTCATGAATTCGAATAATGTTTCGATAAGGCGAAATGAAGCTCTAATTATTGAATTATGTTTTGTTATGTCGTATAATGGCCGCAGAAGAGGTACACGCCGGCCGGACGAAGGTACGACAGCAAAAAGCGAGGCGAGTACGTGGTCCAGTGGTCTCGTGTTATAAGCTTACCGCGCGTATAAGCCAGCCAGTATAAGACTGCTCCTCAACGCATGGATTTCGCTAACTGTCGAACCAGTAGCTTACAAAGCGACATCACCATTTAACAGCGTTTTATCGCCCATTGATGAGTAACTCTATCTTCGACTATGCCACTGGTCCCGGTCCTGAGTTACACATTAATTTCATCTAATAGTGAGTGAAGTCCGTCATCATCGTCAGACCCGTCGAGCTAACGAACGCCAAGCTTCTTTCATATCGTCCCTATACATACTCAAACTCGTATCTGCAATATTTGCCTTATTTTGTCTAATTCGTATCCCAGGTTTAGCCGCTAACTCGGAAATGAGCTGGTCCTAAGACGACGATATGTTGCATTCGAATTGATAGTTCACTTGCCATGTAATGGGATAAAATTATGAAAATTATGAGTAAAATGGTAGAGCAGTTGCTTGTAGCACTGACCATATGACCTTTTTTTAGGGTTCCGTAGCCAAAATGGCAAAAACGGAACCCTTATAGTTTCGTCATGTCCGTCTGTCCGTCTGTCCGTCTGTCCGTCTGTCCGTCTGTCACAGCCGATTTACTCGGAAACTATAAGTACTACAGTGATGAAATTTGATGGGAATATGTGTTGTATGAACCGCTACAAAATTATGACACTAAATAGTAAAAAAAAGAATTGGGGGTGGGGCCCCCCATACATGTAACTGAGGGATGAAAATTTTTTTTTCGATGTACATACCCGTGTGGGGTATCAATGGAAAGGTCTTTTAAAATGATATAAAGTTTTCTAAAAAACATTTTTCTTAAAGTGAACGGTTTTTGAGATATCAGCTCTCAAAGTCGTAAAAAGTATGTCCCCCCCCCTCTATTTTTATAACTACGGGGTATAAAATTCTAAAAAAAATAGAGGTGATGCATGCTAATTAACTCTTTCAACGATTTTTGGTTTGATCAAAGTATCTCTTATAGTTTTTGAGATAGGTTGATTTAACTGTAATTTTGGTTAAGTTATTGTGCTTACACTGAAAACGATGGCTGAACCTTATAAGTTTAGGCTCCATTCACCAGGTGTATAAATTGACATAATAAGTTTATTATATTTGCTGCTACGGAACCCTTTGTGCGCGAGCCCGACTCGCACTTGGCCGGTTTTATTTAGTCTAACTCGTATCTGATTCTTTGCAGAGACGTGTTTGAGTAAGTATGGCGACGAAATAGAAGTGCAATCTTGATAGCCATATAACAAAATGAGGGAAACGTAAACCTCAAGTTCGATTCACTTCTTAGTAAAAGTAAGATTTTAGAGTTAAATAATTGACAAATGTAGTGAATAATGGTTCTCCATCGCATTTTAGCGGAAATGCCCGAATTCATCTTTTTATCTCAATTACCTTTAGTAGGCGCCGTAAACAGATTAACTGAGAATACTGGTAATTGCGAGTATAGAGGCAGTAAAAAAATACGAACAGTACCGACGGTCCACAGACTGTACAGGTCTCATTAAAGTGGCTCGCCCGCACTCGCGTTGTGAACGAACGGGGACCGCGTGTCATCTGCCGACCACCGACGACAATCGAACAACATGCAACATGATTAATGTGGAACGTTTCGGCCCACTTTCCTTACAAAAGTTTTTGCGCCCATTTGGCTTGTTTGCTAAATATTTTCCGTTTTATTTAAAGGATCACGTTTTTATTTACGCAACTCTGTCCTTAATATCGTATATGCAATACTTGCATGAAAAATACAGTTTAAATATAATAGTAGATTACATACCTAGGCCGTTAAAGTGGGAAATGTCTCGGATGACATGTAATTGGCTATACGACTAACATGTTATCCGAGGCTTTCCCATTTACCGGCCGAGGTTTGTATATTATTTTTCTGCTCGACGAAACCGGCAGGCGGCAATTTAGTTTTGCGTAAAGTGGCGTTTGCCGGCCGGAGAGCAGAAAAACTCATTAGAAGAAGACAAGGTTATATATAAATTTGCACGAGTTTTTAATCGAAATAAAAAAGGAATTACGTGGTTTGCGAAAATAAATAGTTTTGTGACTGTTTCTCCTTGTATTTTACACTACCTCATCAAACACCACTGAAACGATTCTTTACTGAAACGGACATAGTATCGTAACATACAAAACATAAGATAAATAACTTAATCTTGAAGATTTCATTAAAAACTTAAAAGTGAGGTTTACATTATTTGCAAGTTGGATTTTCGGCGATTTTACATGCTTGAATAAGTTAGAAAATATCAAAAATGTTTTGTGTATACCTACATCTAATTGCCACAAACGGGCTGTCGAGAAATAGTAAATTTTCACAGGGAGCTATAGATAGGAAAATAGAAGAAACTTCGGTTTTTCGATGTTCGCGTTTAGGCGCCCTGTAACACCAGAACCCTACGTAATAATTTAAAGCTAAGATACAAAAACACCGCGTTTATTCAATCCACACCGATCTCTGTGAGGGCTTTACGCTAAAAACATAATGTTAACGACGAGATAAAAGGCAAATTAGAAATGCAGACTTATTCGATAAAGATAAATGTGAAAGGAAAGACGACGGGAGGTAATGTTTTATGTAAGGTTCAGTATTTCATTAGGTTTGATGTCAAAGACGCCGACGACGTGGGATCAGAATCAGAGTGTGTCGTGTTCGGGACAAATTGGATAAATCCGAAGATGCTAGTGACATGTTTAAACTTAAGCGCACCCTTTAAGGGTGCGCTTAAGTTTACGTAAATATTACGTAAGTCCGTGTTTACTCGCGAGTTGCATTGATGGAAGCGTTAAAATGATTTGTTGGGTAAAAATATCAATGTGTAGATGAAGGCGCAGACTTTCTTTTTAAAACTTAAATGTCATGTCAGAAAATAAATTGAATCCTGATGAGGAAATTTCAACGACGCGACGCGCCAACACGCTAAATAAGGCCGTAGTATACTTTTTGTACGTTTACTAGGTATATATTTATTGAAATCGTCTATATTCTTTGTAATAATAGGTACATACCTACAAATAGCTTGTTTAAAATCCTGATATTTCTTAAGTTAATTGCGCAAAGCGCTAAAAATTCCGACGGGTCAGAAGAAATCTTGACAGACGGTTAGGCCATACCATACCCTAGTCGGATGCCAGTATTTTGGTCTACATGGTATTTTATCCACCAGGCACACGTGTCTAACCGAGCTTGAGAATCTTGAGTTTTTATATGTTCAGCTTTATAAAAAGCTTGTGTCTGCCCAACGCCAGAAACTGCGTATTCCTGGTTAGTCTAAAATATTTACAAGGAAAAAGGGCGTTGTTATTTCGCACGCGTGCAGCCAAATGTATTGTTAATCATGTGAAGATTTATCTACTCGCATCGGCTGAGTGATGTACAATGAAATGTCTGCAAAAACCCGGGCCGGCATCCGCCGTCCGCGCGGCATCTTGCCGATGACGTATCGGGCGCTCTCGCGGCATCCATCACGGCCCTCGCCTGTCCGGCGACATAAACGTTGCCCTTATACTTATAATAACTGACAGCGTTCGGGAAAAAACTGCATAACAGAGTGGTTTTGATTGACAAGCATATCCGGAAAACGTGCTTTTTTAGTGTGGTGACGAACACGCGTATAACAGACCGCAGTCGCTATAGATGCTAGAATTAGTGTTCTCTGTTTTGTCTTTTTGTCAGTAGACATCCAAGAATATTTGGTGAGGTCACTATAAAGAGGTCAATTACCGTGAAATAGGCAAGCTAGGCGTAGTCGAGTACCATGGACGCTCTACCACTGAAATTGCCTTCAATAACAGCAGCTCTAACAAGTAAAACAAGTTAATCGTCTAATTGGCCCTTTATGTATGTACCTACATATTATTTGCTCTCACCATTAACCCTATTTACAAACTAAATGCCTAAAGAGCGTACTTGACACTGAAATAATGTCGTTATCAAGCATCTCAAACATTTTAAACGTGAATAAAACAGCACTTAAAGCCTAACGAAGCATTCTCACGCTTAGCGCCGGTTTTTCGGCCATTTTGCTGGTGTAAAGTTAATGTGTAAAGGCAACGAGCATTGTTGTTAAATGTACGAGGGAAATATGTTGATAGTTTTGTTAGTTACCTTACTTAGTAGCAATTTAACTTACATTATTATTTGGTGGGTTATGACTTATAACTGATTAAGCTACACTTGTCAATGCATGTGCTTGGAATGCATTTGGTGGCCGAGCGGTAAGTCAGAATGAGTTTTTCCGAAATTACGTACGAAATATCATTTGATATTGTTATATATATATATATATATATATATATATATTTGATATTGTTTTATTTATTTCACCAGTTGTTTTTCGATGAAGGAAAACATCGTTTAAAAACCTGAACCTGTTTTGTTGTTTGTTTTTTGTTCGATGTTCATGGTACGCGTGCTGCGAAGAAATTAAAAGATGTACAGTCAAGTGCAAAAATATGGTTCGACATAATCGACTCATAAATATGGTACTACGCTCTTATTACACCGGCATAAGGTGCTATGGGACATATTTTTGAGTAAGATGTGCACCACCATATTTTTACACTTGACTGTACCTACCTATGTAAAGTCTCCAACCCGCTTTAGAACAGCATGGCGATTAACGGCTATACACAAACCTTTTCGCGCTTGAGAGGAGGCCAGGGCTAGGCACCACGAAAATCGAACGATTGCGGATTTGTATGTCCATCTCTGTCACACTTGCATATTAGAGTGACAAAGAGGTTTTTCCGCCAATGCCAATTTTCGATATTCGTGGTAGGCGTGCTGTGCTCAGCAGTGGGACGTATATAGCCTGGATTATTATTATATAGGTACCATTGATAATCAATGAATGAAAATATCGGTAGAAAACCAGACTGCTGCAAAATAACACCAATTACTTTTTGAACTGGATTGGTAGGCCCGGTAAACTCCTGGTACCTAAAGACTCTGTTCTTGCACTGTCCCGTCCCATACGACATTCGACTTGATTCGACTGAAATTACTGGACACAGAAATTTGAACATGGCCTAACCAGATAATGTATCGCATAATGGGTTTCCCTCGTACTTTACGGAAACGTCCAAATGTGTGATGCTATTTCTGTGAGTGACTGACTAGATTTGCCAGAGTATTTAAAAAATAGCGCGAAACTAGACATGTTTTTTCCTAATCCTAGCTTTTTGACTAAAACATAATGGCAACTTAAGCCGCACCGGGGGATATGAATTATATCAAATCATATTTTGATGTAGTGCGGAGTGGGATCATATGTCGGTGGTAGTCGCTGCAGGGCACAGTTTGTTTGCGAAGAATTCAATCCGGCTTGCTCTGTTGGAATAGGTCTCCATTTCTGAGACTAGGGTTTTTAGTGATTTCGCGCGGTTCAGTCAAGCTTCATGTATAAACAGATTGTTGTCTATAACTTAAAGGCAACTTAAGCGACACCGGAGGGTATGAGTCCACTTTGATGTAGTGGAGTGGGCGAGGGATCAGATGTGCGCCGGCATTCGCTTCAGGGCAGAGTTTGTTTGCCAAGAATTCAATCGTTCCGGTACGCTGTTGAAATAGATCTCCGTTTCTATGACTAGGGTGGGGTGTTTCGTAATTTCGCATGTGAAAAACAATAGAAGAATGTTACTTAGTTAAAAAAAATCTTAGGTAGTTGTCCCCAAAGTGAAAAACGATTGTTCAGCGACTTTCAAAAATAACGTGCGTGCTGATTTTTAATTTCACTTTAAAGTTTGTTTGAAGACTAATGGCGTTATTCATAAACGCACTTCAACAACAGTTTAGCCAAATTATTGTTTCTCCTTATCTGTCACTTTGACAATCGCGTTTGTCAGAATGGGAGAAAACATAATTTAACTAAAACTTCTGTTAACTTTTTTGTGAATAAGGCGGGAAATGTACTGCGAATTTTGGCATTTTAGTACTATGACATAAAACGTCAAGTAATAAAAATACTATTTAGTTGGTATGAAAAAGTGAAAACATACAGAGTTCAGATGTAGTGCATAATGATTTTCCCTCGTATTTTCACGGAAACGCCCGAACGTGTCCTGCTATATCAGTCAGTGTCAGTTCGTACCTACTCAAAGTACCGAGGTCGATTGAGTAGCATAACAAATGTGAGGGTCTCCGAGAAAAGTTAAAAATTGTTGAACTGAAGTTGTTAGGATTGAGGAGTACCACCTTTGTTTTTTGCTTCTTTTGTGGGGCCCACGCGGTATCTATGTACCTATCCCGGTAATATTAATTTGCCACCTGGGGTGCTATTCATTTCCGCAGTGCAGGGGCAGCCTTTCGCCGTTATTTTCCATCGTCAACTCGGCCCACAATTTGACTTACTTGCCAACTCCCAAGTTTAGAGCTATGGCCGGAGCTCTTTCCGCTTTTTATTGCTAAACTTCGCCTTTCATACGTGTTGAAACTTTAAATTGTTTTTCGTGTAAAATTCTTATTGTGCTAATTTTGCTTATTATTATCGCTTCTCTTCGAATGATGTTGTTTATAACTCGCCTATGCGTATGTTAATTGCTTGTAAAATGTTTTAACAATGAAAATTGCAAGTCAGAGAGTAGAGTTCACATTAAAATATTACTAAACCAACTCTTTAATTATTATTAAACGGATCCCTTGTGAAATTTTATTAAAACGTAAGTTATATAAATACAATTTTTTAATGAACAAATTGGGTAAATTGTGATTGATTAATCATAAAAAACACGCTTGTAACATTTACGAGTCAGAGTGGGTTCGTAAAGGCGTGTCCAGAATGACCGATAGCTCCGCTTGCAAACCTCGCAGTGATCTAAATTAACGCAAAATTTGACATCCGAACGAAACAGTGCTTTTACGGTACATTCGGGAAATTAGGAGGTCCCATAATCAACGAATTCTGTGTTGAAGCTATAGTCCAAGATATTTGAGTTATATCCAAACTCAATAGCCACTATATCAATGAGGACTACCGCGAGTCGATTTTCCGCTAGGGGCGCTAGTGGAACGTGGGTCCTACGGGAACATTTCAAACGTCACTTTGACAGTTCTCTCATACTAACACAGGACCCACGCATGAGTGGCGCCGCCTGGTGAGCGACAATACGGTAGCTCCCATTGGTCTTTAATCAAGAATAAGTCTTTCAACTCCTGAGCGCCTACCACGAACCGCGAACGAAAGTATACCTCCCTTTCGCACTTGTGATTTCTCACTCAAGTGCGACAGAGAGGTGAAACTTCGTTCGTGGTTCGTGGTAGGCCTTCTGTATTTGCACAAGATCTCAAATTGATTGCAGCGTAGTGCAGGTTAAAAATGAGCCGTATAAGTGCATAACATAAAGCAAGGACAAAGGAAGTAAATTATTCACCAAAAAAGGCGGAATACTAGGTAAATTAGAGCGTTAGTCTGCAGGTTGTGAAGTAAAAAACAACGTAGTTGGTGCCTTTGGCAGCGTGCCTGCAGCACTGTTGGTTCTACGGCGTGTATTATATTGGCTGCACGAGCGGCTGCGAATGGAGTTTCAAGACACCAGTATTACATGACCTCCAGCCATTTACTACATATCAGATGAGAGATATCCACTACCGAATAGTCCACTGTCTACCTAATGGTTTCCACACTGGTCTTATGCTGCCACCGGCCAACAGCTTAATACGATTTTGACGAAATAGCCTGTTCATGATTAGTATTGATTAGGGGCCTCTGTTTTACAGTCGCCTCTCAAAAATCTTTCCCTCTGGCGCCGACCGGTTCCGAACACCTATGTTATTCATGTGACGACTTCTGTTTTGGAGTTTGTTTCTTTGGGCAATCTTTGTGTGGCAGATCTCGTCATCCGTAATCTCAAAAATCATAATTTTCGTTAAACGTCGCTCGGGCTGCGCTCTACATCTACATCCGTCTCATTCTGCCACATAATAAAGCCTTACAACGTTGCCAACCAAAAGCAGTATTCTTTGTCTAAATAAACATTTGTACGGTCAAAACATTTATACACGTGACTGTACCTGTAATTTCGATTCGCCCTTACTCGCTAAACAATCGGGTTAGCGCTCCAGCATCTGTGAGCACTTCGTTCACACCACTTCGGGTGTTATGCCAGCTGGTTTAAATTAAAATTTAAACTTCGCTAAAATTTTAACTAGTTTTGGAATTATGTTCGCGATTTTAGTGTACGTCTATTGTGACAACAAAAGTTTTGTTTTGTTCAATGTACATGCAACATTGCAGCATTGAATTTTACCATTCATTCGGTTGTTGAGTTGGTTTCGGTTTGGGTAAATAAGTATCTGCAACAAAATGTATATACTTTATAATAGTATTACTGGTTTTAACCTTCTATCTACAGTTCTACATACATGGACTGAGTAAATAGAGCATATTCTAATAAAAGATGCTATAATATTATCCGCATATCAAATTAAGTCGAGTACAGCGACAAAACTCAAATAAGCGCACTTGAAAATGGGCGAATGCACAACGCTCAGTGGCGAAGGCTCAATGATTTACAAACGCGCGGAGTGGCCTCGCGGTGGCGCGGACAATCGTTAGTTCCAGGCTTCTTAGTTATCGGAAAAATATAACACCAACCTTGTTTACCACGTTTTTTTAGGATTAGAAAAATAACGGTAGAAACGATAGAATTTCAATATTCGAGTAATGCCTTTTAAATATTAGCAATAATTTAACTTGCGTTTGCATTGATACAATACTTAATATTCAATCGTATTATGCCATAGGCGTTACCTAATAGTAATAAAACGATGGTTAAGACGGTTCAGTGCCGCAATATCTCATCGGTATTTCTGCTACTTGCACATTCGGCAGCCGTGTCGTATTGTTTATAGGGTTACCAGTGTGTTTCATAGTTTAAAGGATTAAAGGGTTATTTCAACATTTTCTGGCCAAAAACAGTAACATTTAGAGTTAAGTATAACAATCAAGACTTCTTTTACACTCGGCTTGTTTTAGTATCAGCCGACATGAATGTCACTGACATTGTCAGCATAATGAAACAGGAGCCAAAAGTCCTAAGATATTCAAACGTCAAAATCCCGAGGGAGTGATTATACGCTCACCCGTTATCGAACCCACATTTTTATCTACTCATAAAAATACCTGACCAATGACAGCAGATACGTCGGAAATATCCCCAACCGTAAGTGCGTTTGGTTTTAAGGTATTTAGCAATATATAGTCAAAGTCTCGAGGGACCGTTTACACACCCACATTTCTATTAAGAATTCCTGACAAACGATTGCCGATAAGTCGGGAAACTCGGGAATATCCCCACGTTTGGCAACCCTAGGTGAGCGTGGTCCTAAGATATTCAACGAACGTCAAAGTCCCGAGGGAGTGATTACGTGCTCGCATGCGCGCGGACCTTCAGTGGCATGCATAGGTACGTTTTACACTTTACAATCGAGGAATAAGATTATTTATTACTTATAGGGCATTATTGAGGCCATCAAGTAAAAAATAAATATTTTACATATCTCATGCTCTGAAACTGGGTCATTGTAAACCTATGAAGCGAGTGGAAATTGATACGATTACGCCCCCCTTTCCAAGTGCATTTTTTTCTTCACTTTCACTAACTAGTGGTTCGCTCCGAACTTGAACTCGCGACCCCTACATATCGGCAACCCCGTGACCGATTCTCATATTCGAACTTGAAAATTATATTTATCTCATCTCACCAGCTGTCAAATTTCACGATTATCCGCGATTTATCGTCGAACAAACATATATACATACAAACGACGGAATGTCCAAGTAGATTGGGAGATCGGTTACATTGAAAAATCGGATTAAAATGGATCCATCGTATTACTCCCATTCTGATATTTATTTCCCCAATCCATAAATGACAATAACAAATCAAATAATTTAATTTAATTATTAAATTTTTGAAATAATAGTACATTATATACCAAGGCCGTTTAAGTGGGAAATGCCTCGGATTCCATGTAATTGTACACATGTGATCCGAGGCTTTCCCATTTACCGGCCGAGGTTTGTATACTATTTTTCAGCCCGACGGCGCCGGCAGGCGGCAATTTAGTTTTGCGTAAAGTGGCGCTTACCGGCCGGAGGACTGAAAAGCTTTTTCAAGATTCTCATATGTAATACTACAAGGATATGTATTGATATATTTTATAAAACACACCTGTATTTGGCTTTCCTCGTATTCGATATGAAAAGTAGAGTGTTTAACTCGGGTGAAAGGCACTTTCAGTCTCGGTTTATCGGCGCATTAATAACGTTCGAGCGCCAAAATACCTGGACTGGAATGGAATGGTCCTTTCCTCCCTTGTTTTACAATATACTACTTATTTATTGTATATATCTTGAAATCCGTATACCTTCAGGTTTGTAATCTGCGTTAGACGTGCGAGACCAGCACTTATACAATTAAATACTCTGTCACTAAGTCTTCGTCAGTCAGGATAAACCACTTTATCTTAAGAAATTATGATGCTCGCTGAACATACTGCGTCTTCATTCGGTTCACGTATACTATAGTCCCAAATCCAAAGCCCCTAAGAAGTCAACTATCTTAAAATAACGAAGGATAAAGCACATAATCAACCAAACAGCCAAACGAAGCTCTCAGTGGAAAACCTAGTCGTAATTTGACTGTCAAATAGGCAATAGACTTTCTGTATATTATTACTATTCTGTGATATAATTAGATCAGTATTATTCCAGTATAATTCAGTTTTTTTGCACTCAAGGCTGGACAAAGTGCTGATGCGGCGAGAAACTACTCCTACAGACAAAAGACTCAGCAGTAGGTACATCAAGGGAGCTGACAACGACGCGCTCTAATAGAAAATTTTCATATTCATAAGGACGTGAAAAATTTGCATATAAAACGAGCAACATCGCTCCAGCCATGAAGCTGGATCAAACACACTGTTTTCTGTTGAAAGTCAGACTTTGGCTTTAACAAGAACCTTTACAACAGTTCCAGTTTACACAATGATTCTTTAAAAAAATCGCGTTTGAGGTATTTAATGCTCTGACTCCAAGTTGCTTTAAAGTTTTCTTTTTATTTTTCTTAGCCAGTCTTAGTGAAAAGGCTTTCGAGGATCTCGGTGAAATCGATCGAGGGAATAGAGTTTTTACTGGAGTTAGTTGTTAATGTTGCATTCTTGAATTAAGCACTATTGTTCTTGCATAAGTATTTGACGTTTTTTGGTTGTCTTATTCAAATTTGGTTAGAGTTGAATAAAATATTAACAAATCTTAAAGACAATCTTACAAAACGTTAAAACATAAATTTACAATAAATACCTATAAATAAAAAACTAGGCATTATTTTAGAATTGTTTAACTAAGAAAAAATGAAAAGAAAATGAGGTGTGTCTTTACAAAATAAACCCTGTTGATAAGACACTCTTCAAATGTAGAAAATTAGTTCCGAACTGCGGTATATAATTATTCCCAGCCAAGTTTGATTATATTAGTTGTCCCCAACTCTAGACTCGTTATGAAAAAAGTTAGCAATCTAGTTGTGTCTTAGGCCGTATAGATGAAACATTTGTAATCGAATATTTAGCTATTGACCTTAGCCCTTATTGGCTTAATGAAACTTGTCTCTAAAGCACGTTAGAGAAAATTAGTTTCCGTATTTATATCCCAAGTCTGTATTTTTACAGCTTCTACCAATATTAAAAAAAGATTTCGCAGTCGATGATTCTAGAGCTATCTCTAAAATATTGTAAAATGAAACCTTTAGGTACACCTGAGCTCCGAACCCGAATACACAGCAATTTATTTAACCTGAGCACGTACGAAAAATCTATCGCAATTTATATTTTATCGCCCCGTAGACATTACAGAGCGGTGCTGTACGATTTCTCTCCATTTTGTGTTTACACGCTTTTCCCGTAATTTGAGGTTTTGTGTGTTTAGCTGGGAGACTAAATTTGGATGTCGTTTGTGAGGGAGTAAAGTAAATATTATTACCTTCACCTTTTTGTATACACTCGAGAGCAAAAGCCACTTTAAGACCCCGGTATATACTATATACATTTGGCCGATTCAACTGAACTTTTTGCCATGAGTTTTCATAGTTACAAAAACATTTTAACATGTTTTAATACAAAAATTGAAAGATAACAATTCAATTTGAATGGAATAAATGAAAAAGTTTTTCAAAATTGTTGTCAGATTTTGAAAAATCCACCATTTTCTACAACTGTTTTACAATTTTTTGATGAGCGAGCTCCAAACTTCTATCTAGTTTGCGATTTAATAGCAATAAGCTATTAAATCATTATAATACTTATTTTTCTTGTTCAGTTGTTCAGTATATAGTCTTCTACGGAATAAATGAAACACTTTTAAACATTTTTACACAAAAGTATTGAGTATTTTTTTTAATTTGGCCTAGTGGTTATGGTGTTACCCGCGTAAGCTGAAGACCCTAGTTCGATCCTCGCATTGGTCTTCGTCGATGTTGGTCTTTTTCTTTAGTAATATGTCATCTATTTCAATTTATAATTGTGGACGTGATCTAAACATCGACTTTCAACATTTTATTACAAACTCAAATTACGATTATAACCTCATAAACTCGGAACTTTTTCTGCTACTTACCTACTTGTCAATATTTTCACCGAAACAAATTGCCTGAAGTTCCGCCCGTTCCAAACTTGGAAATTAAGAAAATTAGACACCTTTGTATTTCCATCCGTGAGCTCTAATGCTCAAATTTAATGGCCTTCATAATCTTTGCGGTGGAAACTTTGATGACTTAATTTCAACTTTGGTTTCACTTAAAAGCGAGCGTCTTTTTTTTCTCTATATAAGTTTTTTACAACTTGCTAAATCGTATATTTTTAATTTATAAATCTTATCTTCTTTACAGGTACGTAATTCGAGGGAGATGGACAGGACACCGTTTTTTGCAGTAAGTCATAATTTTAAGACACTAACGTGCGTGATAATACACAAGCATACGTCGTCACTTTCTGCGTACAATCATAACCCATGTGGTCGTGGACTGCACGGTACACGGTACACGGAGTTAAAGCCGCGAAGATAGGTCTTGGATTAGGATCTTGTGCTAGCACAGGAGTGCTGCGACTGTATTCCGCGGTCGAAAAAGACACCTGTCATTTTGTAACTGTTCGGATAAAACAACGGCAGTTGCCTTTCTCGACCGCGAGATACTACCTTGTGCTAAGACTACCGGACCGAGTCGGAGGGCCAATCGTAAACATAGAAAATATTTCCTTTTTTGTCGCACTTATTTATTACGACTAAAGATTTGCCAGCGAGCCATGGAACGCAGCATCCTAGGAGTCCGAAGATCTGACCGAATTAGGAATACCGAGCTGCGCTCTAAAACTGGTATAACAGATGTGGGTGTAAAGGCCGCCAAGCTAAAATGGGATTGGGCTGGACACATCTGCCGAATGCACCCGGAACGATGGGCCAAATTAGCTACAGACTGGATCCCAGAAGGTGGTCGGGGCAGAGGCAGACCAAAGAAGAGATGGCGGGACGACCTGGATGCCTTTTCTAGCGACTGGCGAAGACATGCACTTAGCCGTGACGGGTGGAGGAAGAGAGGGGAGGCTTTTGCCCAGCAGTGGGACACAAAATAGGCTATTAAAAAAAAAATATATATTATTAAAGTGATAGAGACAGACGAGAAAATTAAGATATTTCGATATTTATGGTACATGTGGTACATATGGTACACTTTCAGCAGACTAACTTTTTCGCGTTTCACCGTCCCAAGCACATTTGCCATTCATTCGTCCCAAAATACACTTCTACACATCATGATAAATGAGACTATAAAGAGCCTTCTGGTTGATAATCTATGGGTTAATCCATAATCATTACTCCACCGCCGAGATTTCGTCCAAACACGAGATTAGAATATTAATAAGAACCTGATCCGCTCTTGTAATCGGAAAAATACGTGTCTGCCCTGGGATGTTAAGGAACATTGGGTGCCAGGCCAGTTGGCATTCCGGCTCAAGTGTTATTTATTTTCAAACGAAGAACACGACTAGGAACACCATCAGTACTGGCTAATTCGAGATAATATCCTGCCCGTGCAAGAAATTATACTTTGTTTGTGAATTCAAAAATACTGGTAAATTCAATTCAATTCAATTCAAATTATTTATTTCGAATCAGAGATCCATATGTGGTTAGTGTATAATCTTAAAATACAGTTAATGTGCACTTTCATTTAAATTGTAACAAAAAATAAAAACTATAACTAAATAAATAAATAAAATAATTAACGCCTAGTTTTATACGCAGGCCTTCTAGATGCACCATTTCTCAACATCAGTGGCTGCCATATGTAAGCTGTTCCAATGTTTGATCAATGGTGCATCCACCTTACCTGCCAACGTTTTCAGGATACTATTGTCACTTCCACTCAACCTCCGCATAAGTGACGCCGATCTGTTGCGTATAATCTAAACCTTTGGTTTGTAAAAAAAAAGTACGACATTTTCGGACTCGATTCAATATGTAGGTATTTTATACAGGGTGTTCTTGAGGGTGTTCAGGGTGTGCTTTAACTTCGTCATGTGGCTTGGTATAATTAAGGAAACATAATGGCATAGTTAGTTTTATTAAATTCGTTCGTTAATTTTTATTTTTTTAATTTCTGATACAAAATAATGTAATACATGTAATACATGTTGTAATACATGTTGCATCAACCATTACTAATGTAAAACGGGCATTAGAATTAACTTTACTAAGTAAGTGACAACTATTATATATCAATGTCATGTGGAATCCTCATACTCCGTTTACACACATGCAAATCCCATATGAGATAAAATTAAATTAGTATAGTTATTTTCCAAATGGAACTAATTAGAATACCAGTGTCTTTGAGAAATTAACTTAATTTAAGCTTAAGAATCCACCCTTGAATTTAAAGCAATTGCTCAAAAACGCGTTGTATACATATACCTACAATTAAGTGTGAAAATAGGTATGGCTGCACACATCTTAATCATAAATACGACCTAATAGTATCTTATTCCAGTGCAATAAGAGATTTTGTCGATACACTTTTGCACTATGTCGATACCTTTTTAATGTGCATTTTTATTTGTAAGATTTTGAAGATAGTAGTTACACTTAAAAAAATTCTTAATTATATCTGTGCGTGAACTATGTGCAACTGCAAATGAGCTGCACAACAAACGTGCAATTGAAATTGAAATGAATTGTTTGCGCGGAGTCTCGCGAGGATGCGCTTTCCTCTCCCCCCACTGACGTAAATTGGATCTCGAATGAGATGTCTTTTTCCGAACCGAATGCATCCCGATCACCTCTGTCTCTGGGATAGATTGCCTATTGATTGTTGGTCTTTGTAACAGTGGAAGGCGGATGGGCAGTCTATTTAATCGGATTCGTATCGTCTGGTTTTGTTTTTCCAGCATTAGAGGAGAGGTTCGTTTTGTTTTGTTGATTTGGTTGGTTTCTAGATTACAAATTAAGCTGTCTGTCGGTCGCGTGTGTTTTTCCAATTTTCTTGTTTGTTTGGAGAAAACAGGTGGTTCATTTTCCTGCATTTAGTATTTTGCTACAGAGCATGTAGATCGGTGAAGTAAAGCGGACCTATATAATTTGACTATTTTTTGTTACAACTCTACTTTTTAAAATATTTAATTTGGCTTAATGAAACAAATTAGGCAAATATCTACATAGATACATAGTTCGAAAAGTACTAAAATATCGAGTGCGGTATTTCGGTTAATAGTTTTTTTTTTATTCAAATTGTTTTTACTGAAGTAAAATTATGATTATAGTTCCACGTAACGCCAAAATTTAACTGAAAAACAAAACAAGATTACCTACAGCTAGAACTCTTTCTAGCCTCAGAGGTCAGCGAATAGGCGCAGAGGTCCATAAAAAATGATGTCTAGACTACGTACTTTGAATACTCCGATCGGAGCTAAATATTTTATCAGGCGGAGATTTTCAATGTGGCTAGCAAACTTTTGATGTAACATACGGTTTGATTATGACTTAGAAAATACTAGCGAGTCGCCCAGGCTCTGCACGAGTTATTATTATAGTACATGTAGGATGTAAGATTGATGAATGCGTGGAATGGAACGGTAAAGCGAGATAGTATGTATGTATCAGAGCGAGGCAACTATATTTTAGTGTTAAGTTGGTAGTAACGGATTTCCGGCGAGATTCGATGCTATGGCCGCGACTGAGGTGTAACGTGCTCCTTGATTTTTATTAATTAAACTCAGTGTTTGTAAAAAGTCTATTTATTTCTACACCCGCAGTCCCACATTTGGGGGCTCGTCCGGGATTGCGTGTAGAAATAAGTGTGGATACGAGACTTACGAGATTACGCGGTCGCGCACACACGAGGTTATGTGCCGGCCCGTAGACGAAGATTACGAAGGAATCTATTGAAGTTACACCAAGCCGCAACGATGAGCGACGACGAAACCCCTGCTTCGGGCAACACGCTACGATATAGTGAATCTCTCATACAAAAGTTCAGCGGGCAGGACAAGACCTATCCCGTGTCCACGTGGATGAAAGAGATTGACGACAATGGCGACATTTTCGAATGGAATTCTACACAGCGGCTCCTGGTAGCGCGGCGATCTTTAACCGGCACCGCTGCGTTATGGTTACGATCCGAGAAAGTTTATTCTAAGTGGGACGATCTGAAAGGAGCCATCAGGAGAGAATTCCCAGACACCATTGACAGTAAAACAATACACGAGATGATGAGTGCACGACAGAAGAAAGAAGACGAATCCTGCATCGATTACATGTTTACTATGAAGGCGCTTGGCAAACAAGGCAGGATCGCAGACTACGTAGCTATCAAGTACATTGTAGATGGAATACAGGACGACGAAGTCAACAAAATCATGCTATACTCTGTTAAATCCTACGCAGACCTGAAAGAAAAACTCATGGTGTATGAAGAAATGAAGGCAAAGCAGCATCTCAAAACGTTAAAACCAAAGGTTCAAGCCGGTACGTCCAAGTCGAAGCCCATGAAATCGTCAAACGCAAGATGTTTCGCCTGTGGAGAGAAAAATCATGTCATCACGGAGTGTCCGCATAAATCACAAGGCCGTAAGTGTTTCAATTGTAATGCTTTTGGCCATCTCTCTGCCGATTGTAAGGAACGCAAGATGGCGGACACAAAATCGGCAGAACAAACAAGACGTACGAGCAACGGAAATGGCGGAAATCGGAGATTTGGTCATGATGGCAGCACTGCGAGGCCGGCAAGTGGCGAACTTCACTCTAAGAAAGTATACTTCAATTCCGTGGCAGAGGGCAGCACTTTGTATGGCGATGAGGAAGTTGGACGCAACATTACTTTCATACCGAATCGGAACGACGAGAGTGACATCACTAGCGCGGCTGCGATTGGCTGTAGCGGCGAAACTAGCAATATGGCGTCCGCGCATCATGTCATGGTTACCAACGTCAGTGAGAATGTAAACAACGAAAGATCTTTCGACGACCGACCCATGAAGACAATAAGGATTTTAAATAAAAAGACGACTGCATTAGTGGACAGCGGCAGCGCGTTGAATCTCTTATCGATTGACAACTACAATCAACTTCAATTGCCGCCTTACGACGCGAACCACCGAGAATTATTGACCGGTTTGGGACGGGCTCAAGTGTATTCTTATGGTAAATTGACTACGCTTATGACAATCGATGGTATTGTATATATTGACACTGTGTTTCATGTAGTTCCTAACGAATGTATGCCATTTAAGTGTGTTTTGGGCAATGAGTTTTTACGGAATGTTACTACGATTATTCGTAGAGGGAATGCTGTGTGGACAATTCCGGATTCAACGGATTGTGAATGGTTGAATGAGGTGAGATGTTTTTCTTGTTATGTTGATTGCCTAGGTCACGTGAGCGACTCTGCTGTCAAGGAGGAAGTGACCAGTTTAATTCAAGACTACAAGCCATGCCAGACGAAAGAGGCACCGATCGAGTTAAAGCTAGTTCTGAAGGATGACGTGCCGATCGCCCAGCGTCCGCGACGCCTGTCCCCGAGGGAACAAGAAGAAGTGGACAGGCAAATACAAGAATGGCTTGACGAGGGCATCATTAGGGTGAGTTTCTCAGAATATTCCAGTCCTATTGTGCTAGTACGAAAGAAAGATGGTACACTGAGAGTATGTGTTGATTATAGGAAAATAAATAGTAAGATAGTGAAAGACGAATACCCACTCCCCTTGATAGATGATCACATAGACAAATTGGCCTTGGCAAAAGTATTTAGTGCAATAGATCTCAAGAATGGGTTCTTTCACCTGCGTGTACATGAAGATTCTATAAAATATACATCGTTTGTCACTGCGACAGGACAATATGAATTCCTTCGTGCCCCGTTCGGCATGACCACCTGTCCGAAAGTCTTCACAAGGTTTATCACAATCATTTTCAGGGAGCTGATTACTAGAGGAGTCGTAATTGTGTTTATTGATGATGTTTTAATTCCCGCAGAGAATGAGCGGCAGGCAGCAGACCGACTAGCTGAAGTCTTGAAGATTGCATCAGAGTATGGCTTGCAAATTAATTGGAAAAAGTGTCAGCTGCTCACCAGAAAGGTAGAATACCTTGGACATGTGATAGAGAATGGGACACTCAAGCCTTCGCCAGGGAAGACAGATGCTGTTACCAAGTTTCCAGAGCCACAGAATGTCAAGCAGCTACAAAGTTTTATTGGTCTCTGCTCCTACTTCAGGAAGTTTATTCCTTTCTTTGCACTGATTGCACGACCTCTGACAGACATGATGAAGAAAGATGCTAAGTTCATATTCACTGAAGAGCATCGTAGAGTCTTCAATGAGCTGAAAACAAAGTTAGCTACTGGACCTGTGCTAAAGATTTTTAATCCAAAGGCTGAAACACAGCTACGTACTGATGCAAGCTCTGTGGCATACTCCGCTATTTTGATGCAAAAGCAAGATGACGGAGACACGCAAACAGTATAATCACATTTTAACAATGATTGATGCTTTTACTAAATTTGTGTGGCTTTTCCCCTGTAAAAGCACCTCAACAGCTGAAGTACTGAACAAGGTGAGAGTCCATCAGCAGACCTTTGGAAACCCAGACAGGTTCATAACAGATCGAGGCACAGCTTTCACCAGCCAGGATTTCCACCAGTACTGTGAGGAAGAGAACATAGAATGCATTCATATAACCACGGGAGTTCCACGTAGCAACGGCCAGGTTGAAAGAATTCAGAAGATTATCATATCTGTCCTAACCAAATTATGTATTGAGCAACCAGGTATGTGGTACCGGAAGGTTGGCAAAGTTCAAATGGTGCTTAACAGCACATACCAAAGGAGCATTGGCACAACGCCATATAACTTACTTATAGGACACAAAATGCGGCGAGGAGATGAGGTCGAAATCTACGATTTACTACAGCAAGAAGAGAGAGAAACCTATATGGATGACAGAATTGCATTAAGAATCAGAGCTAAACAGCAAATAATGAAGGTTCAGGAAGAAAATAAAAGGAATTATGACAAGAACAGGAAAGACAGCACAAAGTATCAAGAAGATGAACTGGTCGCTATTAAGCGTACACAGTTTGGCCCAGGTTTGAAGCTCAAACCTAAGTATTTGGGTCCATACCGTGTCACTAAAGTGAAGAGGCTCGACCGCTATGACGTGGAGAAGGCAGACCCATTGGCCGAGGGACCAGTCAAGACTTCCACCTCCGCTGACCATATGAAACGATGGCCAGAAGTCACTGAGGGTTAGGTAGTCTCAGGTAAGCAACCAATTTCCAAATGAAGATGGTTGTAAGGGATGAATGTGTGTGCTCAAACGGGAAAAACTCATTGCACTAAAATGCTTTTCAATGTGCCATACATTCAATGTTTAAGATTCATTGTTTTGATCCTTAAAACTATTGTTGATAGCTTATGCATGTAACTTTGATGTTATGTTTACTATTTATGGTTTGGCATCGGTTCACACTTCTATAACTAAAGTGTAATTTTATGTTACCTGCATAAACTTGATGTTTTCCTATTTGTTTTGTTAGTTGCCTAAGGAAAACAATACTTATAGTAACTTTATAATGATTATAAACTGCATTGCTTGCGCAATATTTCGCTGTTTTCTAACTGTACAAACCCAGTAGCATGATTTCACTTGTACTAACAAATTTTGATATAACTTTGTTGCTATGATTACGTCACTGTTGTCTCGCTGGATATTATGTAATTCTAGGTATGGCTGTCAATCTTATCAGTGCAGCATTGTATAACCTATGTATAGTATTGTATAGCTGATAGGGTTGTCTGGGTCAGACAAGGCAGGCTGGCCGAAATGTAGGATGTAAGATTGATGAATGCGTGGAATGGAACGGTAAAGCGAGATAGTATGTATGTATCAGAGCGAGGCAACTATATTTTAGTGTTAAGTTGGTAGTAACGGATTTCCGGCGAGATTCGATGCTATGGCCGCGACTGAGGTGTAACGTGCTCCTTGATTTTTATTAATTAAACTCAGTGTTTGTAAAAAGTCTATTTATTTCTACACCCGCAGTCCCACGTCATAAGCGTAGTCAATTTACCATAAGAATACACTTGAGCCCGTCCCAAACCGGTCAATAATTCTCGGTGGTTCGCGTCGTAAGGCGGCAATTGAAGTTGATTGTAGTTGTCAATCGATAAGAGATTCAACGCGCTGCCGCTGTCCACTAATGCAGTCGTCTTTTTATTTAAAATCCTTATTGTCTTCATGGGTCGGTCGTCGAAAGATCTTTCGTTGTTTACATTCTCACTGACGTTGGTAACCATGACATGATGCGCGGACGCCATATTGCTAGTTTCGCCGCTACAGCCAATCGCAGCCGCGCTAGTGATGTCACTCTCGTCGTTCCGATTCGGTATGAAAGTAATGTTGCGTCCAACTTCCTCATCGCCATACAAAGTGCTGCCCTCTGCCACGGAATTGAAGTATACTTTCTTAGAGTGAAGTTCGCCACTTGCCGGCCTCGCAGTGCTGCCATCATGACCAAATCTCCGATTTCCGCCATTTCCGTTGCTCGTACGTCTTGTTTGTTCTGCCGATTTTGTGTCCGCCATCTTGCGTTCCTTACAATCGGCAGAGAGATGGCCAAAAGCATTACAATTGAAACACTTACGGCCTTGTGATTTATGCGGACACTCCGTGATGACATGATTTTTCTCTCCACAGGCGAAACATCTTGCGTTTGACGATTTCATGGGCTTCGACTTGGACGTACCGGCTTGAACCTTTGGTTTTAACGTTTTGAGATGCTGCTTTGCCTTCATTTCTTCATACACCATGAGTTTTTCTTTCAGGTCTGCGTAGGATTTAACAGAGTATAGCATGATTTTGTTGACTTCGTCGTCCTGTATTCCATCTACAATGTACTTGATAGCTACGTAGTCTGCGATCCTGCCTTGTTTGCCAAGCGCCTTCATAGTAAACATGTAATCGATGCAGGATTCGTCTTCTTTCTTCTGTCGTGCACTCATCATCTCGTGTATTGTTTTACTGTCAATGGTGTCTGGGAATTCTCTCCTGATGGCTCCTTTCAGATCGTCCCACTTAGAATAAACTTTCTCGGATCGTAACCATAACGCAGCGGTGCCGGTTAAAGATCGCCGCGCTACCAGGAGCCGCTGTGTAGAATTCCATTCGAAAATGTCGCCATTGTCGTCAATCTCTTTCATCCACGTGGACACGGGATAGGTCTTGTCCTGCCCGCTGAACTTTTGTATGAGAGATTCACTATATCGTAGCGTGTTGCCCGAAGCAGGGGTTTCGTCGTCGCTCATCGTTGCGGCTTGGTGTAACTTCAATAGATTCCTTCGTAATCTTCGTCTACGGGCCGGCACATAACCTCGTGTGTGCGCGACCGCGTAATCTCGTAAGTCTCGTATCCACACTTATTTCTACACGCAATCCCGGACGAGCCCCCAAATGTGGGACTGCGGGTGTAGAAATAAATAGACTTTTTACAAACACTGAGTTTAATTAATAAAAATCAAGGAGCACGTTACACCTCAGTCGCGGCCATAGCATCGAATCTTATAAACGTTCGTCTTGAATCACTATATCTATATTAAAAAAAACCGCATCAAAATCCGTTGCGTAGTTTTAAAGATTTAAGCTTACATACGCACATACAGATAGCGGGAAGCGACTTTGTTTTATACTATGTAGTGATTTTTTGTTAGTACTCGTACATTTCAAACTAGAAAAATTAAATAAAACATAATTTGTTTACTAAAGTAAGTTACCTATTCATATTTCAGTATGGCGAACGAAATTGGACATCAATAGCTGCTACCATTTACACTATTTATATTTTCTACTTGGTCACAGCTACTTTAGGCGGTTCGGTCGTTAGTATCATTACATTTATCGAGAGAAGTAACTTCCTTCGGCAATCTACGGAACTTTAATTTCCTTAACTATCGAACTTCAATATTAGGATTAATTTTAACGAGTGTGGATGGTTAATGGCGGCCCGCAACCGGCGCACGATTGGCTAAGTTAGCGTTTGGCACGGACATTACCCATTCAACACCAATCAGAGTCAAGTGCCCTCAACCCTCTTTGCTGCATTCACTAAATAAGCTTTGTTTATTTCTCTGCAGTTCATTCTTTATTATTGTGATATATTTTTCGCCGCTTTGTGAGCCTTCGCTTATTTATTTAACTGCGCAACTGCATTCGTTGTGTTGAAAGTTGAAACAGGTGTTCTTTAAACACGTAAACTACGTCGTTTTGTTCAACGAATGAATAATAAAATAAAAACTAGTGTAGTTATGACTTAACCTTTAAGCATCATCACAAATATTCATATTTCATTAATTTATTTAAAACTTTAATGCACCAAAAAGTACGAATGGTGGACTTAATTCCTTAAGACATTCTCTGCCAGTCCACCACTGGGCTATACAGGGTGTTTGCTAACCGGATGCAAAGCCGAAAGTGGGTGATAGTCTAGGCCATTAAGAACATTTTTAGCCATAATTGTCTTAGACAAATGTTATTATTAGTGCTTATTGACGAGGACCAGCTGTCCGGTGCAGTAACATTTCAGCACGACGGTTGTCCCGCCCATTACTCCCTGGTTGTAAGGGAACACCTGAATAACTGTTTCCCTGACGGTTGGATCGGCAGAGGTGGACAAATCCCTTGGCCCGCTCGGTCACCCGATTTAACTCCACTCGATTTTTTCGTTTGAAGCCGGGCTAAGGAGCTAGTTTACACACAAGAGGAAATTAATACAGTAGAAGAGTTGAGGGAGAGGATAACAGCGGCGTTTCAAATTATGAGGGAAGAATTGACTTTCGGAACAACCACCACGGAAGTAAGAAGACGGGCTAGTAAATTTTTGTTTGTTTTTGTTTGTTTAGTATTCGAAACGGCAGGTCACATTTTGAAAACGAGCGATGATTTAATGTGTTAATTGTAAAAAAAACTTATCTTTTATGTTTTTGTTTTAATTTATCCTTATCATACAAATTCCCTCTTTTTAGGTAGTTTATTTTCAAAGATAAAATGGCTTGAGTCATCTTTGTTTAACGCCTCTTGCTGCCCGCCGCTATCAGTCCCTTTTGTTTCTCACCGCCGCAAGCCTTTGTTTATTAAAATTGCATGTGGCAGTTTTGTCCAGTACACTTAACCCTTTAGAAACAAGTCAAATGTCAGGTAAACTTCAACTTAGTATTCAAAATCAATGTTTTATTGTAAAATCATAATTCGATTCGTAACCACAACTACCACAAGCATCACAAGTCGAGTGAAACACTTTAGCTCTCCAGTTGGTTTAGGTGGCTTACTTTCAAAGATACAATAGTTACAGTCGTGTTTGATAGCTTAAATGAAAGGGTGAAAGCCAAGCATGTTTTTAAAATGTTTTGAAAATCCGTGGCTATTTTTTTAATTTTTTTATCGTCCTAAGAAATCACTCAAATCTTTTTTTTTCATGTAATAATTTTTTTTAATTCGCTGTAAACTTTTTTTCTTTAGACACAGATGTTCAAATTACTTTTATGTTGTAAGATTAGATATTGCAAAATACGAAATAAAACAAAAAAAAAATGCTACCTACAGTAAAAAAAGTACTATTGTCGATTTAGTCTGAAATTTTGGAGTTTTCCCCAACGAATGTTAAAACTTAAATTAAAAAAAAACTAATAACATTTGTCTAAGACAAGTATGGCTAAAAATGTTCTTAATGGCCTAGACTATCACCCACTTTCGGCTTTGCATCCGGTTAGCAAACACCCTGTAAAGAGAGGTTTGCTATGTGCGGGTTATAGAATATATTAAAATCATGTCACAATTATTAATATCTAATGAATACAGGATATAATACATATATCATAAACTTAAATATATAGTTTATATCAATACATACATACATATACATATGTGAGTGTACCTACTATGAAACATCATGAAGATAATCAATCACTTACATAACTTAGAAGAAAAATGCTTGCGAAGCAATAATAATATACTTAATAAATAAAACTATCAAAATACTTACCGTCATATGATATGCGCCAACTTTGCCACCAGGAGTTTTATCATTGCCCAAATATGTTTTTAGACAGTCACCAGAAAGTGACAATACCAAGCCATTGTTATGGTGGGCAATATTGGCATTTACAAGACTCAAACATCACTGTGTTACATTGCCCATCGGTGGCAGAGTTGGCGCATATGACGGTACGGTATTTTATTCAAAATGTATCAAGTATAAATTGTGCTACACTTTTTATTAGAAAAAAAAAACTAGATAAGCAGAAAATTACGAGTAGCTACTTTATTGTTTCACACACACGTCATCGTCATTGTTTCATCATAATTTTGAGATATAATACTGCAATTAAAATTCAGAAAGCAAGAAAGGTGTAGGTAGTTAGGTACTCATTACTTTTGACCAAGGCAGTGTGTGGAGTCAAATCACGTTGTCTCTTCCAAATAAAAAGAACTATCAAACTTTAAAGTATTATTTTAAACTTCAAACTTGTATGAAATTATCACGTAATCTGTGCAATCAAAATTTAGGAAACTTTGCATAGTCGGACTCTAGGACCTGACACTCAGTAACAATAGTAATTATAAGAAGACGTTATGGAGGAGCAAAGAGCTACACGGGCGGTTCTACAAGGCCCTCACGGGCCCTGATGTAGATCTGCCCACATCGGTGAACTGGTTACGATTCGGGGACCTCTTTGGAGAAACCGAAGGTTTTGTCTGTGCAATTGCGGACGAAGTTATCATGACCTATAACCAGAGATGTTAACTATTTGAAATAAAAGCATTTCAAATGCAAATACAAAATACAAAATACCTATTTTCTATTTTGTATTTTAAATACTTTTATCGGAAACCATTTTGTATTGTATTTCAAATACTAAAAAGTTCACGTATTTTGTATTTTTTCAAACTTTAAAATACAAAATGCTTTTTGCCATTTTTTAACATAAAACGGAATTCTACCGGATGTACATCCTAGAATAGGATAAATAGTTATTTGTACAACAAAAGAGCAAAGTTCGTATTTGTTCTGAGTGCCAATTTTGAGTCCTGAGCAAGCGAAAGATTCTATAATAGAATCACGAGCGTAGCGAGTGATTCTAATTTAGAATCTTGAGCGTAGTGAAGAACTCAAAGGCACGAGATGCAAATAACTTTGGTCTCGAGTTGAACATACAACTTTTCACCTCAGCAGGAAGAAAAATAAATTAAAACCAAAAAGGAACGGACAGGAAGGCTTTATTAATTTTAGAATACTACTTTATTAATTTAAGAATACAAAATATTACCTCTTACTAAATTTAAGAACATGAGGTTAGATTTCAAATGAATCTTTATGGCATTTGCGTCCTTATTAACAACCAACAAGCCGTAGCTTCATCACTATCACTACTAGTATCACTCATGTTTTCAGTTCAGATAACTTTTATCTTTAAAGCAATTCAAAAGAGAAGCTATTGAGGAAATTTTCAAATTGAGGATGACAGCCGAAACACTTTATTATTTTTAATCGCGTTCGGATACTAGATATCGTTCACAACAACGTAAATGGCAAATTGTAGAAATTATTTTACTACAGATTTACACGTGAGGAAACGTGAATCAACAAATGGTTAATATTATACTTATATATAAAATAAAAATCATAAAATTTTAAAGTGAGAGATATTTAAAAATGAAAACGTACGAGTTTTTGAACGTGGTTCTGGCTCTGTTTAAACATGATATTACACGGGGCGATTTATCGCAAGCCGTCACTGCCATCGTCCTTCGTGCACTTCCTTCATCTCACATTGCCTATTCCCGTATTGCATAGTAGGGTACGACGGGACGGGCCCGACAAAACGCACCGTCTAGACATGTTCGTACAGACAGGTTAATCAAATTGGCTTTGCTGTGATTGTATGAACGATATAATCTAATGAGGACTACCGTATTTTTGCTCACCAGGCGGGGCCACTCCTGCGTGGGTCCTTGTCAAGCGCCATTAGTATGAGTTAGTATGGCGCGAAACCAATATTAGAATTGATTATTTTTCATTAATGTCCATGTTAAAAGAGGTACATTCAATTCTAACTATTTTATATAACCTCTAAATTTACGTTAAATTAGGGCTGTGTTATTTTACACTTTCAATTTAAAGCTTATTTTATAGCCAAAGTAATATTATTTTAGTATTTAATATATTTCTATGTAATGATTCCTCTAAAAGTGCATATTTTCGAAATAAGCACGACTTAAATTAAAAACTAATGAGAAATGTACTGAAAATGACATATAACCTCTTTACATAGGACCCACGTTCCACTAGCGCCCCTAGCGGCAAATTCACTCGCGGTAGTCCTCATTGTTAGAAAATTGGCCTCATCTGGCTGAATGGGCCAGGATGCCATTTAATAAAAAAGTTGCATGTCTTGACTGAACATTGTCAATCTGACGTTTATTTTCCTCACGCTCGCAGCAAAATCGCATTTTGCTCACTGGTTTCGCATATCAAAGTAAGCCTTTTCGAGCTGCTGAGGTGAAAACGAAATTAATTAATTGATCGATCAAATGCGCTAGGGTTCGTATTACTGGTAATGAACACGTCAATGACGAAGATTAACAAAAAGTTAAACTTAACGGGTTGACAACAGCCAAATCAGCGCACACTGTCTATGTCGGAGTAAAAACACGAAAACTATTAAAATAAAATAAAACCATGGACTATTTGTGAAGTGTGACACGTTGGCGGTTAGATAACACCCAAAAAAATTAAAGACAGAATCATTTAAGTAATAATGAATTCAAGACTAATCTTTGCAACTATTTTTTTAGACGATTTCGGTAAATTTAAAATTGCTCCATCTTCGGTCTTTGAAATATAATGAAACCATATACATTTTTCGCAGTATTCAAATAAATAGTTTTTCTTAAAAAACTTCTTAAAGAACATGACTTAGATGTTGTCTACATCTTAAGTAACTATTGTCAAAAAAGTATTTTATTTGAATAAAAGTATTTTAAAAATACCTATTTTGCATTTTGTATTTCAAATATTTATTTTTGAAACTATTTTGTATTTTTATTTGAAATAGATAAAATATCAAAGTATTTGCATTTTTTATTTAAATACATTTCAAAACCTATTTTTAACATCTCTGCGTATAACTACCTGAACGTTGGAGGAAGGTCGACAGGTGTCGGGCATGCCGCCGTCCCGGAGAGTCTCTCAGGCATATTATTTCCGGTTGTTCTCATCTTGCTAACGGCGAGTACTTGCACAGGCATAATCTCGTAGCCAGGATTATTCTCCGGAAACTTGCTCTTAAATACGGTCTTGTGGCCATGAAGTGCCGTATTACAAGTACGCACCTGCGCCAGTTCTCAAAAATGGTCCTGCCACAATTGGGATCGATCTATCATCACGGACAGGACTATCATAGCCAATAAGCCTGACATCGTGCTGGTTGATCGATCGCAGCGTCGGGCCGTACTCGCCGACGTCACCATGTCGTGAAGGCCGAGAAGGACAAGTCCAGTAAGTACCTAGACTTGGTTCACGAGATAACCGCCATGTGGGATGTTGACTCGACGATCATTGTCCTTATAGTCGTTTCAGCGAACGGTCTCATAGCGAAGAGTCTCGGCCAACACCTTGATAGACTCTCGCTAGGTTGCTGGATCAAGAGTCAGACGCAGAAGGCGGTAATCCTGGACACGGCGCGTATGACTATACGCGCCGCGGCGGTTCCTTTCTCTGCGGCCCTAACCACCAGCAGCCTGGGCCCCGCCCCGTTGCCGGCGGCACTCTAGGTTAGGTTTTTTTATAATATGTTTATACGTATTTTGTATTGTTTTTGTATTTTACTTTTATAATCATATTATAAATACATAAAATACTTAACTTTAGAATGAAAATATATAAAGAGAAGTAATAATAATGCGTAGTTAATTTCAATTTTTATCACAAAACTATAAGATTGGAGTGCATTTCGCGTTTGCAATATAGCCAATATTTTTATAGTTACATAAATAAAGTTTGGATCGCTAGATTCCCTTTCTCTATCGATGTAATAAATACAAGAGAATTTATGTCATTGCATTAATCGGGAGGTATGATCGCAGGGCGAGTCACGCTTGCATTCGCCCAATAGGAAGGTTAACCAGAGACAAAATTTAATAGCAAAACGACATCAATATTTTTCTTCCTTCGGTAGTTTACATGCAAGCGAGAGGGTTTGCCGTATTGATGTATTATTGGTGTTAAAAATAGCATTTCTGAATAAGTACTTGGGTTTCACACGGCTGTAGAACCTGCATTCATCGCTACTAATATCATAAAGTATTATTTAAGTATTACAATATTTCCATCTTGATGCTGCGATAAAATGCACATTTATCAGTATTCGACGTTTGAAGCTTTCTTAACAATACCTAGTTTTTAAGAACTTATAACAACATTATATATTTACTAAAACGGGGCTTAATCGTGTATAGATTTTGAAAACAAACCTCCGACGTTTCAAGGGCGACGTTGCCCCCGTGGTCCCGGAGAAAGACTGGCTGAGGTTGACATCAACATCTTCTAGCTGCGCGGGTTTTACGAACTACGTCTTGATTATAATTATATCGTCCCGCACTTGGTCTTGATTATAAACTTGAACATTTTGCGCACTAGGGATGTGACTCTGTCGACACACTACACTCACGATGTCCGATTTTTGAGCCGGTGATATTCGATTACCAAAATCACCGGCTCAAAATCGGACATCTAACATATAACTTATAACAATAAAAAAAAACATAAAAAATGTAAGTCTTGTAGATTCAACTACTTAATATAAGTAGACATGAGAACAAAAGCATATTCTGAGTGCGTTTTCTAGTTCTTTTGGGAAATGACCCAGTAGCGCCTACAAGCTTCAATAGGAACACCAATACAGATACGAACGCCAACAAATTGCATTAACTCTTTCATCATATGTATATTTGTATTGCACAGGAAGCTCGAACAAAAGAAAGTTAGAAACCTCCACATTAGATGAATGTCCACAAAACTCCCAACACCGATCCTGGCATTTAATGTGCTTGTACCTGCAGGATTTTGAAGAATCTGGACTCAAAAACCGGACCGGCTATTGTCCCAACGTCAAAAATCAGCTAACCATTCGTAAATCTTATCGCAATGGCATAAAGGCTATAAATGATCAGTAAAGAATGTAGTCCCAGAAATATCTACCAGCCATTATGTGTGTCGGCAATCCACGTTCCCTCGGACGGAGCCTTTGACGCGTTCTGTACAAGCAATTAGTTTCTTATAGCCCACACAATCGCCAATCGTGTCGTCCTTGATTATAGTTCTCGTCAATTTAAGGGGCTCCGTATTCGAAGGTATAGAGACTATCCGTCTGTCAGAGCTGTATCTTGAAAATAGTAATAGGATAATGGAAAGATCTGGAGGAGGCCTTCAACTGCGAAAGCGGGGTTCTTAAGTAAAATATTTCAAAATACTCAACATCATATATATATACGTAAAAACTGTGTAAAATCAGAATCACATTTAAGAAATATAAAGCTTTTTTATTTTTATTATAGGATATATACTAACTTTGTCTATTGACCTTCAGGAAATTATCTTTTTTTTTATACAGCGTACTACCATACATATACACGACCCGCCTTACATATGTGCCGTTTGATGGAAAACGGCTATTTTTCCTACACACAGTTTAAGGAACGCGTTTAGGATTCCATGCGGAATTAACTCGCGCGCGCGCAATGGTTCTCGTTTAATAAACACTTTGTTACAACCGTAGTGTATAGACGCCGGCAAGTCCAGGGGTGTCACATGCGTATCGCAGTTCCATTAAAAACTTGTACCTACTTACACTCTTTTTTTGTAGAACCCCATAGGTACTGTAGTCCTTCGAGAAAACCTGGGCAGGAACCTTATTTGTTTTACTAAGCCCCATAAGATGTGTAGGGAAGTTTATCTGTGCCTGTATTATTGCCTATAGCATGGTAATTCTCGAACGGGTAGACCGATTTCAGTATGGTTTTTAAAATCCAAAGCATTAGTTGTTCTCCGTCGCTCCTGTTCGTTAGCTGCCTGGCGTAGTGCAGTGTGAATTGATCCGAGATCTGGTCAGATCAGCGTTTCGGCCTCCGGCCATGTCATGTTCGTGCGATGGGCTGAATCCTCAAAAGGCAGCACCAGCACCAAATCTCAAAAGCATCAACTCTATTTCGATCAGCTGCTTTTAACGCCCATGTTAAAAACAGTTATCTCCAGAATATTCCGCTCAAATTGGAACAAGTCAAAGGATCTTCGCCAATATCACCTTGATTTGGCTATGCGTTTAGTTTTAATTGCAGTTTCTATTTTTTTACTTGTTTACCTGTCTCAATAATGGCTACACATGTGAACCTCAAACTCGGTGTCATCACCATCATAAATTCGCGTCGAAAGAAGTAGGTAATAAAACCATTAAGTCGGATTGAATTCGAGACCTTAAAAAACGCCTAATGGTTGAAACGAAACCCTCTGGTGTGCGAATCCAACTTGCACCAGTCCAGTTTTTATTGCATTCTCGGCGGCGGAGATCTCTCATGACGAAGCATTCCTCGTGTAATAAATATCTATCAAACACATATCTTAAAATACTTATATTTGTATTCACTCAAATATGATTGTTTATACTTAGTGTTGTAACTTGTAAGACTAGAATCTTTAGAGTCCTCATCTTATCCCATGTGTTAAAATATGGATTCATATGTTAAAGCTTAACATTATTTATAGAGTAGAATTTGTCCATTATGACGTCTTGTAAGAAACCTATTGTGGAAAGACACCAAGGTGAGAACATCCAGTGGTGTCTACCACTAACGACTACGTCACTGACAGCTAGCTATACTATTTGCACATCCCAATATGATTTCTTTCTTAGTCCAACCAAAAGTGGTGTCGCCGATGACGTCGTGAAGTCGTGATGGCCATACCTTGTTCTGTTGTATCATACTAGAAGCCCGATCGTTTTCAAAATAGTATCCGTTCAAAGTAAAAACAGGTTAAAATTTACTTGGTAAGATTTAATTCTTGTTACTTCGCCTGTCTGTGTGATATTGCTGCTATCTAGTACTAACAGTCACTGAGCTATATCGACAGACAGACAGTTAGGTATGAACATTTAAAATTTAACGATTTTCGCACATTAGGTGCATACTTTCGCGAACCGGGACATTGTCAACATTGTCGTACACCATGCACTTATATTTATACTTAATATAATTTATACTTTAAACTTAATCTTACATTTAATGACATTCATTCACACTTACATTATTTTATCGGAAGTACTAGTTCAACATCTACTTCGACAGTCAATTTACACTTCAGCATCAAAGAAAACTAAAGAAATGCTACATGAAGTAAATCAGCAATTTCTCTGAGTGGCTGCGGATCGCATTAACTTGTAAGCCGCCGACACCCGATCCCGACTTTGAAGTAGCATTGCCTTTTGAGAACCCACCTCGCTCTCCGTTTCTATTCCCACGCGAGTTTCTACAGAATAAATACAAGTTGTTCAAGCTATTTTCGTTGGGCATGCGCGGAAAAACCGTTAATATTTCTGGGGTGCCGATCCGAAATGGAGTGATATTTTTTTACCCACCACTGTAATTTAGCAGTTTATGAGACTGTCTATAATAAAGGGCATTACATCACGAGTGTGGGATTATGGAACGAGTTGTTCCAAATTTAAACTTATAACCTACTGTTTTCAGAAGGTAATGTTAAAATTACAGTTCCGTTAATTCTTGCTGGTTGGTAATGCTGGTCATTGCCTATGGTTTCTGTACGCATTTTAGAGCACCTTTGATATGTACATACGTAGATAAATGAATGTAACATGTGTTTCATGCTCACGAACAAGTAAACCTAATTGAGAACGATTTTTAAAACAAAAGCGTTGATTTTCGGGATAATTCTAAGCTACGGGTAGCGGACGTTAATACAATCGAAAATAGGTATTGAAACCTCCAAATGTTGTTAATACTTCTAGTAGTTCTTGTTTTAGTTGCATACTCTATTGACAAGTCTGACAACCACAGTCTGAAAGTAGAATTTGTTTTTAATTTATTGTTCTAAAAAGCACGGTGTATATACGTTGTGACGGCTGCCAGTATCTTGACAGCTAAACAGAGTTTGCCGGCCTGACATTACAGTCAGCAGGCAATCATGTACTTCTTGTATTGCAGTCATCATCACCAGTGTGAGGCATTATTTTACAGCTGAATGTTGTATACTTGTAATGAACCCTACCGCGAACATCTAAAATTGGCATTGACGGAAAAACCTCTTTGTCACTGTAATATGCAAGTGTAACAGATGGAGATACAAATTCGCAATCGTTCGATTTCCGTGGTACTAGCCCTCGGTATATCTATAGTTAACAAGTTCTCGAGCTAGTAGTGTGTTGACTAGGTATATCCATTCAGCATGTAAAGTAGGTGCCAAAACTCCACTAGTCGGGTTATACAGACCCGCATTTAGTTCGGGTTCAGTTTGTAACTCTGTTGTTTGACGTCGTCGGTTCATTCAACCGGCTTGCTTTGCACGATTTGTTTATATTGACAGTAGCGGCAAAAAATCTGTCATATTGCTATTTATTGCTCATGCATTCAATATAATTAGAATTAATTTCTAATGGCACTATCTTCCATACCCTTATAGCTTTCTGCCTACATGGAAAACCTCCGCTAATTATGCACCTTTGGCTCCCATTAACGGGCGCCGGGATCAAAAGTCGCAAGTTTAACATTCTCCAGGCTTCTAGTACTTAAACCGTCGTTTTCCTTAATGAATAAAGCAGTTTCTTGTAAGTTAGTCGATTCAGTGCAAGGGGGCTGCACGATGCACCGGGAGCCACCCCGTCATTTTCATCCATTGATTTGCTCATTAGATGGAGCAATATGACTGGCTTGGGGATTTTAACTCTCTACCACGTGATACTAGCTCGCCCCTCAACAACTGGGCCATAAAGGCTTACCTGTTAGATGCGAATATTCTCAACATCTGTCTTATGCGTCCTTTTCTTTTATGTCAAAAATAAATAAATAAATAATAATATACCTAAATAATTAATCTTATTTCAAAATAAGATATTTTACTATATATGATTGATCATAAAAGCTAAGACTTAACATTACTGAAGTATACATGTGCCTGAATTAGGATTCCCTGTGTTTCGGATTAAAAGGTTGTATTTAGTATTAGCAGTTTGTGCTCAAAATGCTCTATTTTCAGTTCTAGTTGATGCCGTACGATGCGTTCAGCATAGGGTTGCCATAAACGTGAGGACTCAGACCGGGACATTTGATGAAAAACCGGCCAAGTTCGAGTCGGACTCGCGCACCGAGGGTTCCGTGCAAACTTTTAGTTGCAACTGCAACTCGAAGTAGAAATTTGACGTCAGTCCCATGTATCACTCGTTTTCTCGGCATAGCTAGTATGCGAGTTTGTTTTTGTCATTTTTTTTATCACGTACTTACCTACTTAAATCCTTATTTGGACACCATGAATTCTTAAAAAAAAAAACAATCTAAGGCGGTTAAACTTCAAAAGTTCGTAAGAGATTTTTTTTTATTTAAAAAATATGAATGGAGATAGGGATAATATTATATTTTACTGTTACATTTATCATAATGTTAACGTTGTGTAAAAACACATATTGTTTTCCTTCGTAAACTTCGTAGATATGGGGGATGGTATTTAGTTTTACATTACCGTTAGTACTTAAATAAAATGAATGTAAAAAAATTTTTTACAATTTGCAAATCAAACCCGTTCAAATGACATCGTGAAATAGCTCGAGAAACTGAAAGGAGATTTTGTTTTGACACTGTTAATGTAAATTCGTAAAAAGTGAACGGACATGGGTCAGCGCTTAAGTCATTATATTCACGTACGATTAGCCTAATAGTTATTGGTGTTTATTGTAGGTATTTTTTTTTAATTAAGTCCAGTCCCCTACTAAATGGAATAAATAACTATTATGATTTTTAAACCGGGACAATTTGCTTATCGGCCGGGACACCGGGACATCATGCTCCAAACCGGGACATGTCCCGGCGTACCGGGACGTATGGCAACCCTAGTTCAGCATCATAATATGAATCTGAACGCATATTATATATAATTATTAGAAGAAGACGGCAACATTTCTATGGTATTGATTAATTTTCCGATAATTATGCACCTCATTCACTCCCATTAACGGGCGCCGAAGGTCGCAAGTTTAACATTGTCCAGGCTGTAGTACTTATACCGTCGTTTTCCCTAATTAATAAAGCAGTCCCTTGCAAGTTAGTCGATTCAGTGCAAGGAGGCTGCGAGATGCACCCACAGTAACCACCCCGTAATTTTCTCGGTCCCATTGGCTTGCTCACTAGATGAAGCATAACGTCCCGTCGGAATGTAAGACGATAGTAGCACTTCTTTAAACATAAGAGTCTTCAAAAAGATAAAATTTATTGATTGAAAGTTGCACGCTTTTACCGCTGGACCGCCAACGCTAAAAAAAAAAACAACAATGCGGAGTCTATGGAAGACAGTCTATTCCCGCAACACTGTTCGATTCTTTCGTGCAAATTTATTCCTCGCCCGCTACCCGGGTTTAGATAAAATTCCGAATATCACGATTGGAATGTCAAAACGTTTTGCTACATCCCTTGTAAATTTGAAAGTCCTTTTTGCGAAATGCTGCTTGCTCCCTCTGGTTGATTTATGTTTAAACTTAAAGTATCCTAAGGGAATACATAAAATGTCGTGAGCTGCGCTCAAGGTACTCCCTAATTTAAGTACATTAAGATATGGATTTTTTAAAGATATTTGTTAACCTTTTCCACGCCATTAGCTTGACACCGCAGGTTCAACGCCAAAGACGGATTAATCAGCAACAGGCCACAGAGCACCTTAGACCTTAATGAACACTCATAAAGTTCAACTTTAGTTTTGACACTTCGGTGACGTGGCGTCCGAGTGAAAGCACTTGTATTTAACATAGCGTCGAAAAAGTTAAACCCTGGGCGTATGCTGGCCTAAGTAGCAAGGTGTACGAAGAGCAACGAGCAACGGTATGCAATAAACTTTTTTTTTCGCAATAAAACGTTCAATAGATGAAGATACGAAGAGCAGAAATAGTCATTTTTAAACATAATTATTAAACGGGTCTAACGCGAATTAATTTAGTAATTTAGTATTATGTAGAAATTTGGGGTTTACTTTTCGTTGGGTAGTTACACAAATCTCTGTTTTGACATTTTGCTGGGACATCAGTCAGCCGCGACCATGACCAGTGAAACCTGTGTCGAAACGTCGGTAAATAAGGTAAACAAATTAATTCGCGTTAGACCCGTTTAATAATTATGTTTAAATATGTGTTTAAATCGCGAAAGTTTTAAATGAAATAGTCATTTCCGATCACCGGCGAGAGTTATTGCTTTTAACTTTTCTATCGCCACGGGTTACTTCCAATCGCCGCATTTCGTACAACTGCCGCTATTACTACACCGATTTGGATCCGCACACTGCGCCAGCGTATAAGCGAGACGGCAATATTCATATATTTGCTGATAGCACGTATATAAAATTATCGATGTGCTTAGGGTAAAGAGAGACTTGATTTGCTATGAACCAAATCTACCATTAAATCAAGCAGCTTCACGTCGCTAAACCACGAACCATTGTTTAAATAACTTCAATTGGTCTCCAAACATTGGAGATTGAACAACTACCCTCTCAGTAGGTATAATCAACGTTGCAATTCTAAAAAAATCCCAAGACAAAACCTCGAATCTAAAAAGACGGACAATTTGAAATTCGCCGCACGGCCAAAGTGAATGACGACTAAGTAATGGCAACTCGATAGAGCCGAGTGGACGTAACGAGAGGACACTCGGCCGCGGACTTACACGGAAAAGGCGGGGAGAAGGGTCGGGAGAATCATCTTTTGTCACCGATGCGGGGATTTAGACGAGTACGAGCAACACCCACCAATATAGATTTATGTCCTTTTATTTATGCCTGGTGTGGAAATTTTGTTGAACAAAATAGGTTAAGTACCATTTATAAGTTTCGTGGTTTCCTTTAGTGTTTTTGTATCTCACTCTGTTCTTCTTGGAAATTGTATTCAGTATTTGCAATATCTTCTGATATGTTTTCTACCCTCTAATTAGTTTTGTAGGTTTGAAATTCCAGCACATAACTGTAACAAAATTCCACATCACATTCACATAAGTCTTGATGAACAACAAGTCTTCAAATGAGTGTATGCATGTGTAGCCTCCTTTACTTAAATTATCCGAATTTGTCTTAGACTTTTTAACCGACCAGACTGGCATTGTGTCACTTTCTATACCAAAAAAGTCAGCTAATTTTTGCGGGGGAGGGCCACGTCTAATGTATGGCTATTAGTACGCAACGTACAAATAGCTATATCGGATAAACGTCCGTCAATACAATGAACATGATCATTGCTCATATGCTTTCGGCAGAGGGGAATACCTGTAAAGCACAAAAAGTGAGAGCGACATGAACTGCAAACTGAAAGAAATGTTAGTTAATATCACTTGAACTTGAAGTTCAGATTATATTTTTGACACGAGGCCATACGAAGGATGGCATTCGTGACTTAAAATTTAAACCGTGCGCTCCCTAAGTTATTGCAATAACACATCTGCAATAAAAGCTGCTTACAAATATTTGCATGGAAAAATGTCTCCGATGAAATACTGGAGCAAACCAACACGTATTTTAGAGGATTTTACCTAAATGGTGGAGGGTTCGGGATGGGACAATTTGAGTCGGTCTATTCGTATATAAGTGTATGTATTGCTGATGGTAGGATATATACTCCTGGAGGCAGCTAGTACATTGTATATTAAACACAGCGAAAAAAATCTGAATAATAATATTACATATATTATATCTGCTTGAGATACATGGAATAGGATAACTGCTCAGAATGCAATTGTCATGAATGTGTCCTTTCATTCCTCTTTGATCATTATTCCAAATAACGTTAAATCATTATTCAATATATTCTTCTGGTCTGAGATAATTATTGTCTGTTGTACCTTAAAGCCTGGGCACGACTCTTTCTTTGACTTACCACGTTTATTCGTTCAATTCTGCACTCGTACCAAAGTATACATTTAAACTAAAAACTTTGACCGTTTACTCAGCACCGGTCGAAATAGAGAATTTTAAAACGGCCGCGCTGAAAGTTCTACTCACAGTGAGTGAAGGCGTGAAATAAGAAACAAAAGCGGGTGGCTTCGCATTCCAACAACATACCAAACATAAGCGACTTAAAAGGTTCATGTGAACCAGCCTAAGCGCGCTCTTCGCCTTCAGATAATTCCTTAGGTTCTGGATCATACACTGGTTGTCCAAAATCTTGGATCTCCCGCGCTCATGCAGCAATGAGAATGCATTACCGGCAGCGAAGTGGTCGTGGATTCGGAGGCGGAGGTTTATCTTTAGTGTAAACTTTCATTCGGGGTGCTAAGCCAAGGATTTAAGGCTTAGTCTAGGAGACGTGCATTTTGGATGAGACCACCCTGGAAGGTACACCGTTGCGCGTAGTTACCATAATTTTTGCTGCCAGTGACATTTAAAATAAATTATTTGATAATTGCTGAAGTACTAGTTGGTAGTAGGTCTGGTGTTTCTTGGACATCATTTGGGCAAAAATAACGCACGCCTAATGCTAAATACGTTCGGAACAAGTCTGTCGGAAAGAGGAATTTCAATGGGCTAGAAAGGATAAATTATTTAATTCCGAACAGTTCTGTGAATCCTAGCAACTTTAAGCGGACTGTAATCATTATTAAAATTTGACATTGGATTTGGAATTCGGAGAACGGTCAAACGGGCAATAAGATTAATTAAGTTTTACCATTACATAATTATATTTATGAAAACGTTTTATCCCAAAGGTCAATTTGAATAATATAACTAGACTTTACTTAATCTGATTAAAGTTCGAATACCGCTTTTGTTTTAAATGCGCATTCAGATTACTCATATTTGCTATACGAATATCTAGAAGCGTAGCAACTATATAGTAAATAAATGTTCAGGCGGGCGGACGCCTTCAAAACCGGCCAAGAGCATGTCGGACCATGCTCAATGTAAGGCTTCCGTGGTTAAACGTCCGTCACAATTACCGAATCTAGAAGGGGTTTTAGTAGTCTAATCTAGAAAACGTCAAAAAATGTGGGTCTGAATGACATTATCGAACAATTTTGTATTGATGATGATACAAACGATAATGTCTTGTATGAAAATGTTTTTTTGAGGTAGGTAAGTGTCAAATTCGTACTCAGAACTAACTAACTACCGACAGTGTTAAAACTTTATAGGCCGTTGGCACTTAACGAAACGTCTCGTTCCAAACAAGACTATGTGTATGAAAAACTACCGCAAGATTTGTTTCTAGAGTACTCTGGTGGCATATTTTTTTTCGGCTGATTGGGTACCCATTTCTTTTATTCTATATCTATGGCTGGAGATCATATTTACAATGGTTTGTAAAGCAAGTGACATGTAAGCAAGGGGAATACTTGGTCCTGTATCTTATACATCGTAAGGGTTTTTGATACGATTGTGTCAGCCGATTATGTTATACTACAAGTCTAGTATCGTATCGTAAGCAAGGGGATTACTTGGTCCTGTATATTTTACATCGTAAGGGTTTTTGATACGATTGTGTCAGTCGATCATGTTATATTACAAGTCTAGTATCGTATCGTAAGCAAGGGGATTTGGTCCTGTATCTTTTACATCGTAAGGGTTTTTGGGATTATGTTATACTACAAGTCTCGTATCCTCCTGTATCTTCCTGTGTCCTGTATCTTTTACATTGTAAAGGTTTTTGATACGATTGTATCAGTCGATCATGTTATAGTACAAGTCTAGTATCGTATCGTAAGCAAGGGGATTACTTGGTTCTATATCTTTTACATCGTAAAGGTTTTTGATACGATTGTGTGAGCCAATTATGTTATACTACAAGTACAACAAGTACAACGGCCTCCTAGCCTAGACGGTAGTGACCCTGCCTACGAAGCAGGAGATTCCGGGTTCGAATCCTGATCAGGGCATTTATTTGTATGTTAATCACGAATATTTGTTGCTGGGTTATGGGTGTTTTGTATTTATTTAAGTATTTATATGTAGCTATTATGTATATTGTAGTCTAGTACCCACAGCACAAGCCTTGTTGAGCTTACCGTAGAACTAGGTCGATTTATGTTAGATTGTCCTACAATATATTTATAAGTATTCATTTTATTATTATAAGTCTAGTCATCTAATACTCGTGCGGCTCTCGTATTCAATTTGGTTGTCACACATTTGACCATCGATTACCTCCGTTCGAGATGCAGTGCCGTACGTGAATTACGTGATACATTGTTCTCGTGTTAGGATGTACAAGGCGAGAAACACGACCAGTGTAAATCGCCCTTAACCGATTACTCCGTATAAGCTTGGCAGCCGCTGTGCAATTTACGTGCTCTGCAGGTGTCGCTGAAATTTACTGCCTAGTTCCTCTACCTCTTATCTTGCAACCGCAAAGAAATATATACTTTGTTACATAAAAAATAAGTGTGGTTTTGGAGTCCGAAATGACACTGAGATACCAGTGTACTGTAAACAGTTTCGAACGTAGGGTGTTTTTAATTTGCTACATGGTTATAAAGAAAATTTCGGTTAGCTCCACCGGGGATTTCTTCGGTGAAATGATTTATTTGCCGAAGCTAGGAAAACTTTACTATCAACACGCCTAGAAATTGGGACACATATGTAATTTAACTTCCACAATTTGTACACGATAGGTCTAGGTATTCGGATGGAATTAAGAGTCAACAATAACTAATTTAATCTCGTGATTTTCGTATATTACCTCATTAAAGTCAATCTCTAATTAATATTTAATGCCATTATTTGCTTCCATGTCCCAGACGGCGTATGAGATAGTAAAGCATGTTTTGTAGCCCCATTTAACATCCGTTAAAACCACGCTTAATTTGAATAAAATTCACCAAACATGAAACATTGTGAAAAACGGCCGGTATTTTCAACACACATTCCAGTAAGTCATAAAACTAGTTATTGCGTAGATTATTGCGCGTGGCCACCGCGTATCATAGTGGTCACACACAGCAACTCAGTTGTTGGAACAATTGCTGGCCATATACATTCGGGGGATCTATATTGGGATCCCTAAAGTTTTTTATCCTATTTTTGCGTTCCCTAATCCTTTTTTGCCATAATAATCATTTGTCCTAACACTCATTTGGCCTATTTTTGATTGCCCTCTCATTGAATGGATGATTTTAGTTTGCCCTAATGTTTGATGTCCTAATGTCACCTGACATATTGATTACATATCCTAATGTTATGTTCCATAATGACTATTTGTCCTATTGATCATATGTCCTAATCATTATTTTCCCTAATTTTATATGGCCTAATGACGTTTATCCTATTATTGTAATACCTACGTAATATTATTTGTCCTAACGATTCTTAGCCCAAATTAATTGATTAATACAAAATTGTAGTTTGTAAAGAGTGTTATGTAATTTTTTTTTTCTGGCGCTTCGCCGGCCGCTGCCGCGGCACGCTCGCTTCGCTTGCTCGGCTCGCGCGCTGTTAGGTCGCAGTTCAACCTAACACTCCTCCTCGCTTCGCTCGTCGTCGTACCTAAACCGACCTGCCTTAAACTTCGATCTTTGAAGCGCTCGATCTCAGCCATTTCAATTTTAGACAAAAGCTTTTCAATTAAAAGCTGCTTATTGTGACTTGTTATATACGTTACAATCATTTCAAATATATGTCATAATTACACCACTTTCGACCAAATTTTATAAGACCCACCTTTGGTACAGTCACTACAGTCCAACTAAAATATGGTTAAAACTGGTACAAGACTGCGTATGTATATGATAACATGCTTCGAACAGATGAGTTTTAGGACTACGTATCATTACATTATGGATAATAATTATTATGACAATTGATTGTTAGGACTAATGCCGGTTAGGATAAAATAGTTATGGCAAGAGATATGAGGACAAACGTTATTAGGGATCGCGATGAATATGCCAAAACACATTAGGGTTATTGATGTTATGCCAAAAATGCTTCAGGCAAATGAGTTTTAGGGCAACCATTACGTTATGGAAAATAATTGTTATGGCAATAGATCGTTAGAGCTAATGCCCGTTAGGACAAAACGGTTAGGGCAAGTGATTTTAGGACAAAAATTGTTAGGGATGTAGAGGGCCACCCACATTCGGGCATATCTGACAATAGGAAATTGACTGGCGGATGCCCGGCCGACAAGCTCACTATGAAGATCTGATGGATTGCCCGCACGTATACGGCCGGCAAATGACATAATTCGATATTGTGACAGATAAGATACGAAATATTGTAACATTTGTAACCTTATTGGACAAATGACCAAGTCACGTGGTTTTGTTTCTTTACATTCTTTTCATTTTATAATAGACATAGAAAGGGTAAATCGCGAATTTAGTTACTGGACAAATGACCAAGTCACGTGGTTTTGTTTCTTTACATTATTTTCATTTTATTATAAACATAGAAAGGGTCTATCGCGAATTTAGTTAATATACCAAGATCTAGCATGATCGCCGTTGACACTTCGCTGATTCATCAGTCAAGCCGAGACCATGACGCTTGAAACTGTGTCGAAACGTCGGTATATTAAGGGAAATTAACAAAATGTGCGATATACCCGTTCAATGTTAATTATATTGTGTATAAAACGCGAAAGTTTAAAGTGTTATATTCTTTTCATTTGTCAAAAGCACAAGGTACCTACAGAATAAGGTAAGGGACATAACCTTTACACATTTTTGTATAAGAAAAATAGTTGTGTATGTCGTATAAAGATTCTGCATTGCATACATTTCAACAGGCATATAACGTGAATGTACTGATTATGATGGCAGTATCATGTCGGAAGCGAGCCTCTATTCGCGCGTAGCACGGACTTCCGACCGATGTCCAGGGTTGGTGGAACTATTCACAATGCAAAGGCATTACTTAGAAAGAAAGAAAATATTAAAATTCTCATAGCGGGTTACTCACGTCAATAAAGTCGAAAATAGCTCGACATGTTTCGGAACAGTCCGTGTCCCTTATTCATGAGTCATGCGTCTAGCCGCGGCGGCTGCTCTACGCACACTCCGTAGAACAGCCGCAGCGTGAGTAACCCGCTATGAGAATTTTAATATGTCTGATACTCACGGGAGTTTTCTAATTAAAAAGAAAGAAAAGTGGAAAAAACATGATCTCGAGCGAGACTCGACCCCGCAACTCTCCGATACATGCCCACGGCTGTGCCAACTGAACTACGAATGTACTTCTTGATCAATTAAGAAGTACTTTCTTACGGTAGATGTTGCTGAGCGCCCCCCTAAGGCGCATACGAGGGATATGGTGGAGAAATTCGGGGCCACGGGTGTGGCCTCGGTAGTTGAGTTGGCAGAGCGATGATCGTGTATCTTAGAGTCGCGGGTTCTAGTCCCGCCCGAGGTCATGAATTTTTCCGCTTTCCTTTCTTTCTAAGGGTATCGTTCGCAAACTTTTGTGTTTAAAAATAATGGTAAAGGCATTTGTCTGACCAGCTGTGATCTTAATCAAGTACCTACTTTCTCGCTCATGAAAGTTTTTTCGTAAAAAAAAATTAGTTCCTTTGAGGTTCCTTTTGTACGCGTAATAGAAATATGACCTACTCGTACGTGTTCCCCGTCATTACAGGTAAACTATTATCGATTAAAATAAAGCAAGACAAGATGATTACTACTCATTTCCCGTTTTGTAGGTATATTCAATTGCATTACTCCTACTTTTATTACTTATTGCATTTTACTATTTGCATATTTTACTTTACGATCAGGTACGTAAGTAAAGCAACACGTGATCAAGTTATACTGGGGTTGTTATGTTGAATGAAATGTTTCATTAACAGATAAGCTGAACAAATAGAGCAGCGTTGCGTTACGGCGGGCGCTGAACACTATTACTGCTCGACACAGACGGAATATTAATTAAATATGCTTTAAATTAAAAACAAGTAATCCTAGCTGTAATAGTGTACAAAATAGCTACTGGATTTCCATTTCCGTAGTCCTGGATAACTAATAAACTAGCACAACTACATAAAAAAGCACTGATATTCTTTCGACTTTGATTATTCCTTATTAAGCTGGCATTCGCTGAAATGTCGTTTCCGTAAGATTTTCAATGCTTCGCATTACAGTATAATGTTGGGCCTTGAGTTTGATACTAAAGTGATGAAAGTTAGGCAAATTCTGATCACGAACCCGCCTCACATTTAAGTACCTACTTAACAGTCTTGTTTTCACCAAATTAACCATGATTTAGGGTCCGCCTTTTTATTTTCGTGACGAGATTTCCATTGCATGTTAATCGTGATCAGAGTGTTTCATGAATAACGTAGTCAAATTTTTAGACTATAATAATAATTTTCTCAAACATGATCGGAAATGTATGCATTTATGTCACGAAATGAAGACATGAAGTTTCTTGTTTATGGCTCCCCACATTTACTTCTTGGCCGGAGGCCGTGAAGTAATGTATGGCGTAAGTATGAACGAAACATTATTGTCCGCTGCTCTAACTTTTTTAATTTGCGTACTAACACTAAACTGACAAAGGAAAAATTACAAACAGCCAACGACCACTAAATACTTGCGACATTAAACAAAACTAATTCTATGGTTCTATCTACATTTATGTGCGGTTAAACATGGTGCTCGAATAGCTCATTCCAATGGCATCTTTATTAAAAAATAAAACGGTGGCAAATTAAACATTCCTTTTTAACTATTTGCCTAGTAGTTATTTTAATTTTAATATTTCCTCACAATGTTTGAGAAAAGCACTATACAAGCCTCGGCCGGAAGAGAGATTGCAAGACTTGTTTAATCCGACCTCGTCTACGACTCGGCCGTCTACCACAAACTCGTCCTGCAATCCCTTACTTCACGGCCTCTGCAGTAATGTACTATTTCTGCTCTCCGGCCGGCAAGCAGCCAATTGCAGCCTGCAGGACGCTACGCTAAACAAATTCGCCGCTTGTCGACAGCGTCGAGCAGAAAAATAGTGTACTGACCTTGGCCAGTAAGTAAGAAAGCCTCAGATCACATTTTTGTCGATCTTGGCTTCGCTTCGGCCGACATTTACACGAAATCTGAAGTAACTTACTATTAATGCTCAAAGTCGATCGCTAAACTTACGGGCTGTCTACCTATAATACTACGATCACGCTAGCGCGACACAATATTTTATAGGTAGGTACGTTCCAACAGAGTTGCAATATCTACACAATCTTTTGTCGTGATATTGCAACCATATCACTTTCCAAGTACTGAACACTGTAAATGGGTGCGTGACTGAGCCATAGAACTCTGCGGCCTCGTATATGTTTGTAGGGCTGAATGGCCGACATGCGACCACGCGACCAACTAGCCACGCGCCGATGGGCCGGTACAATGCTCCGCGGTGTCATACTCGTAAATGCGGTAATCGATACAAAGGGTAACTGATAGTTGCATCACAGCAGGTCAATAAAGGATATCCTGGTTTGGAACTCGCGGTTATGAAAAATGCGATGAGAAACTTAGTTTTAGTTTAGGACAAGAATAAACAGCGCAGCAAATTCGCATGGGCCTCAGTCAGGCATGTCCTTAGATGACATTAGTCTTATTATTTATTTTAATACCTCTTAGCTCCACTTGTACCACCCAAGGTTAGCGTAGCCGCTAACCCGGAGTTAAGCTGACTAATTCCTTACAAAAATCGCTTATCTAAATGCCGGTTGGTGCAAGTGGCTTATTAGAACAGCCGGGCACACTGGGGCAGTAAATATAAACTCGTTTTTTTTATACTACGACGGTGTCAAACAAGCATACGGCCCGCCTGATGGTAAGCGGTCACCATAGCCTATGGACGCCTGCAACTCAAGGGGTGCTACATGCGCGTTGCCGACCCTTTAAAAAAAAGGAGGATTCGCTGTGTTGACAGCTAAAGGGGCAAGCTTTGCTCCATGGGTCCCCAACTGTCAACACAGTGTATCCTCTTGGAGCTCTGCTCGTGCTCGTGTTTCTTGAAATGAGTGCAAAAAACTTAGAGTAAGTAATCACATTGCCACACCACGTACTTACACAAATCATTACCCTCCATTACTCATACATCGATTATACCCCATACATAAATAGGTACACTCCAATATTTATAATTTACCGTCCTATACCTACTCGTTTCAGCCGCATTCCTGTATAATAACATGGTGACCTATATATTTATTAATAATTTCCACTCTGAGTAAGGCCGTGTCGATCTATTCGTCTGATTAATGTAATATGCAGGCATGTAGGTAATTACGAATACAGTATTAGGGCACGTGTGTTTATAAGGACGTTGGTTTTTGTGTTAAGTAATGTTGTTTGTGTAATATTAAAAAAGTTTGGATATTAAATCAAGTAGTACAAGTAAATAAGTACCTACCTAGTTTTCGCAGTGTTTCCTAGGTATACTAAGACGAAAATTTTGTTTGCACTAAGCAGGCAAGCATAGGTTTGTACAAAGTAAGCGAATTCATGAATAAATAAAAAGGTAATCAGTCAAAAAGACTGTTACCTAAAACATCTCCTCTCATCAAATGAGTTGGCGTTAAGTGAACGGACCATTCCCCTCCGTCCGTAAAAACAAAAGCCTCCATTTATTTACATTGAAAATCAATGCTATTGTTCCAAAAAATCGGGTTTACTGAATAAAAAAGGGTTTAATCATACAAAAATACTTGCCGAAAAGGTCGTCCATTAAGTGAATTAAAAGCCGATCCATTTCGGTTCCAAATTCAGGTGATCCTGGAGGAGTCCGGTCGTTGCTATTGCCATCCCTTAGTTGCTCGCGCGCGCCGAACTCTTCAGCGGCCCGCAGTCACTCACTTTTCTCTTGTTTGAATATAAGTAAGCATATTAAATCATTTGTTAGTGAGTAGCCAAGTGATTTCTGTTGTATTAAAAATAAAAATCGGAATTTGGTATTTATTCCGTTGCAAATAAGGAGTGAAAGAGTGAATCCTCGTGGACCTCGTGATACTTAGTGATCATGGGCACGTAGCGCATGTTTTCTGACCCTTTGTAGAAGAGGAATCCTCCGTACGTTCCGCATATCCAACTTAAACTTCAACCACCTGGAACACAGCACCACATATCTAATACACTACAGACTAGATATTATGTAGTCTTATCCTGGCTGTAGTTTTCTGTAAGGTGGGAGTGCCATCTGCAGGTAAATACCATCTCCTTTGATTTCTCATAATTCGAGTATCATGACTGCTCTACCGCTTAGGTTTTTATTTGGTTAAGGGAACTTAAAGACAGGGTCTGTCTGCCCTCAGGCCCCGCAGATGCCGCCGGGATGGCGCGAAGGGTAATAGGGTCCCTTGAGGTCCCCCTCAAGTATGCAGATCTGGAAGTCACACTTATACTGGTACTTAGATCTTAATCTCGCTAAGAGACTGGAAGGTGGACCCTGCACGCGGCACGCGTCTGTGGTGTCAAATTGACGCGCTGTCATTGATCGATTGGGGCGAGCGCTCGCACGAGACAGACAGAGCTACGCAGAGATGATATTCTGATCGACCTCTGGCCACAGGTGAGTCGAACACTAACCCTCCCAGTGTACGTGCGGTCTCATTAGGTATGTTTGTTAGTTGTTACAAGTACACTTACATTTCTAGTGTAGGATCCAGACCTTTTGCAAAGATACCATTTATACCCCATGCCGCCCAATGTTTTAATAAATAGACCGCCTAGTGCGTGCGTTAGATTTAACAGCTGTCTTGGGCTTGATGTAGCTTGTATAAGAATTTCAATTGTTTTACTTACTCAAAGAGTACATCCGATTGATATCCGCCTTTGTCGCTCTAGCGAAAAATCGTCTTCACATATCAATGGAAAAACTTGTATTTCCAGACAATGTCTAAACTAGGACGAGGTAACCAGGCATATTACTTAAAAAAAAACAAACGGAGGTAAATATCCGCGTTTTGTTTTGTCGCAGAGATAGTATATGTATCTAAAACATCTATGATGTACCTACCCACATATTTTAGATTTCTTTGTGTAACAACTCGACTAGGCAAATAGCGGTAAGCATTCGGAACGCTGTCAGGACAGTAGACGTTAATCTTGATTACAGTGACGTTGACGATACGAAATGCGAACTAGCAATCCGTAAAATTAAAATTTACGAAGATAAAGAGCGAAAAACGACGAGAGGGCCACATCGATAATGCAAAAACCGGGCTCTCCCTTTTTTGACGATTTTCCTTGAGATTAAGATGGGTGTTTAGATTTTGTGTAAGCTATTGGACTGTTAAAGGAATGATTAAACCGTAAATTAATGTTACGAAGTCTACAAAAAACACATTAAAATTAGTGCAATATCTATGTATTAAGTGTTTATAATCTTGATTTGTTATGCCAATGATCTGGTTATCATACGGTTATACAGCGTTATATTTGAGAAAAAACTCCTGATAAGTCCACTATACACTGATAAAAAAGTCCACTATACACTGAAAGCTGCATAGCAGTGTTATACCGTAATCATGATTGCGGAAAATAAAAAATAATTTCTACAGGTAGTATAGCGGCAAATAATCAATCATATTTTTTTTAGATACGACAATTCGATATAACTAGCGTTCATTGTTAAAATAATTATTTTGACCAAGTTTTCGCATTAGCCCGGGGGTATTAAATTGTAAAAAAATGATGCTACCCAATTTTTAAAACACAGGCAGATTTTATTGTTGATTCGATTTTAAGCGTTATTTATAACGTATATTAATTGGTGTGTGTGTGTAGTCCCCAATCCGCATGTGGTCGTGGTGATACAATTGTTTTTCTTACGTGGTATGAAGTCTAATTTCACGAGTTTTTGAACGAAATGCGTGCAATAAATTGAAATATGATATTTATTAGCCGCTGCTATACTTAGTATGAATAATGTCTTTAACTGTTAAACAATAATGTCGAACCGTACCTTCCCTCGGGATCCACATCGTTGGATATCGCTTACTTGGGCCGTATTTGTCCTACAGCATTCGTTTCATCCCGGTGAAAAGGAAGTCACAAAGGCACCCACTTGCGAGCTCGCCCTGCGAAAGGAGATCGACAAAAACTGTCGTCTTCCGTTGAGTACATAGCCGCTATCCATTAGAGTAAAAGCCAGTGATGGGCCTTTTCTGTAAAATCCTCCAAGCGGGCATTTCCCTATATTTCCGGTTTTTAATTTTTCATTAGTGAACAGTGCCCGCGATTTGGCTTGGTGGTACCCTGATGGCGTCGTACTTTGAGCGTATGAGGCCTTTAGGTAAGTTACCGAAGAATATTCCCAGGGACACTGGGTATTTCCCAATATCGCAAACCACTATCCGAAAAGGGTCGAGGGTAACGTGTTCTGAACAAATCGAATCATTGGAGGGCGCGGTCTATTATGCAGATTTTTCATAAGTGGGAATATCAAACAGTGCCCGCGACTTGGCTGGTGCTACCCTGGCATAGTACTTTGAGGTTATGAGGCCTTTAAGAATAGGTACCGAGAGTACTGAGGAATATTCCTAGGCTGGGTATTGCCCAGTGTCGCAAGCCTCTATCCGAGCCGGGTCGAGGGTAACGTGTTCTAATAAACGAATCGAATCATTGGGCGGCGCGGTCGATTATGCAGATTTTGCATTAGTGGGTATATCAAACAGTGCCAGCCATGAGGGTATGAGGCCTTTACGCATAGCTACGAGGAATATTCTCAGGGACACTGGGTATTTCCTAGTATCGCTAGCCACACTATCCGAGCCGGGTCGAGGGTAACGTGTTCTGAACAAATCGAATCAGTGGAGGGCGCGGCCCATTATGCAGAATTTTCATTAGTGGTTTTTTTTTTTTATGCTATAGGGGGCAAACGAGCAAACGAATCACCTGATGGTAAGCGATTAACGTCGTCCATGGACACCCGCAACACCAGAGGTGTCGCAAGTGCGTTGCCGGCCTTTAAGGTGGGAGTACGCTCTTTTCTTGAAGGTTTGAAGGTCGTATCGGTCCGGAAACACCGCTGGCGACAGTTCGTTCCACAGTTTAGCTGTGCGAGGCAGGAAGTTTCGGGAAAAGCGCACAGTTGAGGACTGCCAACCATCTAAATGGTGAGAGTGGAAATATTGTCGCGTAGGGCGATGGCGGAAAGAAGCGGCAGGGATTAATCCGAACAATTCCTCGGAACACTCCCCATAATACATGCGATAGAAAATACAGAGTGAGGCCACATCTCTACGCAGCGCCAAGGGATCAAGCCGATCAGAAATACGATGGCAGTTGACAATTCGAGCTGCTCTCCGTTGGATGCGGTCTAGAGGAAGAAGCTGGTACTTAGGTGCCCCTGCCCAAAGATGAGAGCAGTATTCCATATGCGGGCGAACAGTGGTAAACTCAAACAGCGTTCGTAACTTGGCGGCGCTCAGGCGTCGTACTTTAACTTGTCTACTAAACATCATAATAGTTTTAATTAGTTAACACCAATTCAAAATTATATAGCCAGCCAGAAATAAATTAGGTAAAGCTGGGTCTACACTTGTAGCATTTGCACGTACCGCGTAGCGCCGATGCGTATCATGGTCGTTAGTGTGGACGCAAAAAGAATGCAATCATTTGTGTCCACACTAACGATCATACCCGGTTAACCTTTCAAGTACTTCACGGAGCAAAATCGAGAACGAATCCTTTAAGTATTTCATTTCAATGAATACTATTCACGGTAACCGAAAATAATATCACCTATCAGATTCAGAAATTGGCTCTGGAAGGTTGGCAATGCATGAGTGACTCTTTTGATGTTGTGTCCATAGTTGACGATGAACGGTTCCCATTTAGCAGCTCGTCTATTCGTTTACGACCAATTACGTTTAATCGAACCGGCATAATAAAATTAAACCGCCTATGTTAAGTACAGAAATTATATTTTCATGCTCACAAGGAAATCTCAGCCTTCATTCTTATATGTAAAACTTAATACGTAAATAAATAAGTTTTGGATATATCTCACCACAAGATGTGAAAGCCACTCTAGGAAAAAAAAATAAGTTTTGAATTTTCAATTAGCTCATTTTACAAATCTTCAAAATTCCATGTCACTAGTTGCAGCTAAAACAAGTGGAACACGTTCCTGTTTCTTGTACGCCGCGGTTCAAATCGCAAGCCATGACGGCAAATAAATCACCGCTAAAACAGAAATATTAAAAAAGGTGACGAGGCAGAAGCAATTAATTAATGCAAATGCCGCGGTTTAAAACTTCATCCGGAGAATTTATGAATTCTACGGACAGTGAAATTTTAATTACTTTTGTTTTTGAAGAATTTGGTTTAATGGACCTTTTTTTTTTCAGGTACGGTGCTTGTCGATCTCTTGTTTGACCGGAGAGGATCTGGTAATTAGTATATAAGGGTTGTTTCAGAGATTAATTTTTCTTGGGCAAAAATATTATATAATATATAAATGGTTAGTAGTAGCTGCTGAAAGGTTACGTTATTATCAAAGCTTATCTGATTTGACAGGGACCGGAATTTTCGTGGCAGTTTTTAATTGTCATAGTGACTTCTCATTTATCGACTTTACCTTTAATAAGTATATTAATTTAAGTAATTATTCAACTCTAACTTACTATGAGATGAAGGTAGATACTCTCTGTTAATCTGATAACCCTTGTTACTAGTTATATGCACATATCAATCACTATTGTTGTCGAAAATTCTTCTTGCTAAATTGCAAGTAAAAATTGAAAATCAAATCGAAATAAAAAATTTATTGCTAATAGGTTAGAAATATACCTGGAACTGATATTTAAAGAACAATAGTTCTTTTTATACTGTTCTATTAAGTGACAATAATTTGCCGCTTTTTAGCTCTAAGACCGTATGTTCGGCCTCTTCTTTTAATACTTGTTATTTTGACATGGTTCTAGATCTAGAGTGACCTAGGGTTCCAATTGGTTGACTGTACTGTTAAAGATACGTATAAATTCTACTATTTTACAATTACTTATCGTACAATGATGTCCAAAAGATCCACAAAATGTAGGGGTAATATGCGAATCATTTTGGCTTGGCCCGGAATCGGGAAATATATAATTTGATAGAGGCCTACATTTGTCAATATCACAGCGGACATTGTGATTGTGACAGCCGCGTCTTTGCCTGAATGGGAAGGATGGGTAGTACTCTGATTTTTGTTGGCGAGTTATTTTAGATACATTTGCATTTTTGCAATACTTTCTTAGAAAATATTGTTAAAGTACCTAATGCCCAAAGATGGGCCTTGGAGATAGCAAAATGATTTTTTGTAAAATCTCATTTAACCTGGAATAAAAAAATTGTTAGTAAAACACTTTTTGTCTATGCTTAGCTAATAGCTTACCATGATGTGCAAAAGTTCCACGAAATTAGAATAATGATGCAAATCATTTTGGCTTGGCCCGGAATCCAAATGACCTAGGGTTCCAATTGGTTGACTGTACTGTTAAAGATACGTATAAATTCTACTATTTTACAATTACTTATCGTACAATGATGTCCAAAAGATCCACAAAATGTAGGGGTAATATGCGAATCATTTTGGCTTGGCCCGGAATCGGGAAATATATAATTTGATAGAGGCCTACATTTGTCAATATCACAGCGGACATTGTGATTGTGACAGCCGCGTCTTTGCCTGAATGGGAAGGATGGGTAGTACTCTGATTTTTGTTGGCGAGTTATTTTAGATACATTTGCATTTTTGCAATACTTTCTTAGAAAATATTGTTAAAGTACCTAATGCCCAAAGATGGGCCTTGGAGATAGCAAAATGATTTTTTGTAAAATCTCATTTAACCTGGAATAAAAAAATTGTTAGTAAAACACTTTTTGTCTATGCTTAGCTAATAGCTTACCATGATGTGCAAAAGTTCCACGAAATTAGAATAATGATGCAAATCATTTTGGCTTGGCCCGGAATCGGAAAATATTTAATTTGATAAGAGGCCAGGGGCTACATTTGTCAATATCACATCGGACGTTGTGACAGCGCCGCACCTTTGCCTAAATGGAAAGGATGGGTAGTGCTCTGATTTTTGTTGGCGAGTTATATTACGTGTTCATTTTTGCAATGGTTTTGGATATGAATCTTTTATAAATATGATAGTGGATATTTGAATTTGTAGATTGGGCAGGCGAAGTATTATTTCAAGTGTCGTTTCGTGAACTAATGAGACGTTTCAGCGAATGTAGTCAGTCGTTTCTAATTAAAACTTTATGTTTGCGTTTTGTTCTACCGACAATAAGATCTTACCCCTTTGTTTGCGTGTTGTTTTACCCACAATAAGATTTTACCCCGTTTGTCCTCATTGTTTTGGAATTTTGTACAACATAGACTATAAAATCAACTTCTCTTTAAATATAAATATTGAACTACACCTACGTCCCACTGCTGGACACAGGCCTCTCCCCTCCTCATGCACGAGAGACCAACTATATACCAACGTTTATTGTGAATTTTCGCCGGAACTGTGTAATACAGTCGCGTCGAAGTTATGGTACAGTGTGCTTACCATGAGTTGCACGCAACTCCGAAATATTCGATAGCAAAGCAACTACGGCGCTCGAAAGTATGTCCGTCTCGCTCCTACCTTTATTCTCGCAAGAGCGAGACGGACTTAACCCCGAACGCCGCAGTCGCTATCGAATACGGCCACGTACAACTCATGGTAAGCACACAGATACAAAGCATGAAGTTCAATACAATCCTTTTGTATTGAACTTACTTCGCACTATTCTTTTGTTTGCTTAGTACTATTTCTCGCTTGCAACAGTACCGAAATTTTGAGAGCTCATAATAACAATACATATGGTAAATACCCGGTTTAAAAAAGTGGAGTTATATTATTAATGTTTCTCTTCACCGCGTCTGTGTTACTAAATAGTAACGTAAGACTTGCTCACCCATTTCTCCACTCGGTCAGCAGTTCCCAAGCCGCCCATTGTAGTCAAGAACTATATTACTGGATGCGCACTCCAAAATCCCTTACAAGCACTAAATCTTGTTGTAACAGTTCTATAGCTTCAGAGCATTGTATGGGACGGTGGCATCTAATCTCGGCGGTAATTAAATGCTGGCCGGTTTCCCGCTTGCGGCTAATGCTGCAGATTTACTGTTACTGCTGGCGGCCATCCGCACATCCGCGACTTATCGCCCAGGGAAGTGTTACTTCGATCGCTAGGTGCTGATCGCCTCTTCTTGAGAACTAGGTTTAAAATGACCCTCCCGATTGTTTTAGTGGCTAAAGTGTTTGGTCTATGTTATAAATTATGGCAAGCGGTCTTTGCGGATCATTTACGGAGCCTTTTCAAATCTTTTTATTCCTTTATACTAGAATTTATAGGAAAAACTTGGGATTATTTCACATCACGCCATAGAGTTTGCGGTGAGAAATTCCTCTGAGCCGTGCCTAACCAATTGTTTTCAAAATATAGCTGCGTCCTACCATATCATTGTGTTACTTAATAGTAAAACATAAGCGTTTCTCACTGATTTTCCCATTGAAACAGTAATATAATATTGAAATAGCAAATTTAGGTACTGACTGCTGGCGGCCATCCGCGCATCCGAAATTTATCGCCTAGAAACGGTTAACTGTAACTCTAAAGGAGATATTTGCCGGCCATATACGTTCGAACAATCCGTTGGATCTCCATAGTGGGTATGTCCGCCGGGTATCCGCCAGACAAATTTCCCATACATTGATTGGCGGATACGGCGGATATCTTCTTCTTGGCGTTTTCCCGGGTTATTCCACGACTCAGGGAGGCACCCGTCAGAGTAATAAGGATATCAGACTATAACTCGTTTATCTTGAATTGTATATCTTTTACCGGGTTAGCTCTTATCCTGATTCGTCTCACCCAACAATTAAGTTACGTAAGAGTTAGGATGGTGCTTCACCGCCTCCGCAACGACCACGCGGTTGGACGCATAGTTTATCAAGCACTGATAGAGCTCTCGAGGAGTTAGTTATGGTTAGTGTCGGTATATGTGTGACGTTTCATAAATCATGGAATTTATACCACATTTTCTAAGCCAGTTGCGCATTTTGAGAATAAATTCGTGTGTTCGTGTAAACATAATTATGTAAGTTCCCAGTAATAGTTATTGAAGTAACAGAAGATTTGTGTCAATAATAAAAAAAAACATTCGCGAATTGAGAACCTCCTTCTTTTGAAATTGTGTAGTCGGTTGAAAATAGAAACGCCTAAACACCTTATAGGTACCTAATCATAAATAATTAACCAATACATACATCAAAAAAATGGATGAATAGCCCACAAATGTATGCTCTTGCCGGGATTCGAATCACGAACCACTTGTTTCGCAATCAAGCTAAAGTGGTCATTAATGGCAATAAAGGTACTTGCTTGTCCTGAATCCAAGCAAACTGGCCGTCTTCATCGATCAACTTTTTGCATACTAACAATAATCACTCCGACATGTAATAAAAGTACACTAAAAAGGCACCGGGGTTATTCCATTGATTTATCGACAACACCAGCTGCGCGCGTACAGGGAGCCCGTAAAAAACTCGTAACAAACCCGTACAAAGTACCTGCCCTAATTCGATATCCTTGTCGCCGGGAATTGATAAACGATCGCGAATCGCCCGCGGGCGTGAGGATTCGGGAATTTCCTTGTTTCCTGGCACTGTGTCGCTATTCCACTGCCACGTAGCGAGCGAGGTCTTCTCATGCGAACCAATTTAACTAAGAACTTCAGATTCTGAACAGCTACCAATGAGACATAGTTTTATTTTGTAGACTTCGGAAGTCCGGGCGTTTTTTCTTTAGTAACAATATGCCATCGTCCATAATGTTTGTTTTTCTATGTTTTGAAGTTCTCTATGTAATCAAGCGCCTATGTTTGTCTAAGAGCTATTTCGATTAAACCTACATTTGTCGGACAATACTTATCCTTTGCCGTTATTTACAGAATTTATTGTAAAATTAGGTTTGAAATGCTTAATTATTTAATTAATTACGAGATACAACACTGGCGTCTTATTCGAATAATTAATAGGTAAATTTTGCCTTGAAGTTCACTCCAGTGTTTCAGTTTGAAACTCCGAATAAAAGGACCTATTTTGTTTAATAGATACTCGTCCAAAATCAAAAGGCAGCCTACCATTTAAAAAAAATACTGTTCTGCCCCTTTTAGTGATCGCACCACAAATATGAAATATGAATTTAAAAATGAACGGTATATTGATACACTCTCTTCTCCCTTTAGCCGTAGCTACAGTGCTACGACAATAACCACGTGAATTTATCATGTAACCTTTTCTACGAGTCGGCAGGTCTGCACTCGCGCCCACCTGGCCACTCTCACGGCATGCCCGCAGGTCATATTCCATGCGTGCTGTATTGAGCTTCTACGATTACATCTTTTCGGACGCCTACTAGTTGGGCATTTTATGGCTGCCGATGGGGGATTATATTTTTCTGTTTTCTTTAACGACAAAAAAGAGAGTCTTTTCCAGAAATAAATAAAGAGTCGTGCACAAAAAAGTGTACTTACTTATTTTATATTTATAGATCTATGCTTCTATAAAAACCAAGTGCGAGTCGGAATCGCGCACGGAGGGTTCCATACCATTGTTTATAAAAACGGCAATAAAATCACGTTTATTGTATGGTAGCCCCTTAAATACTTATTTATTTTATTTAGTCTGTTTTTGTTATTATAGCGGCAACAAAAATTACCTTTATCATCTGTGAATATTTCAACTGTTTAACTATAACGGTTAATGATACACAGCCTGGTGATAGACAGACAGGCGGACGGACAGACGGTCAGCGGAGTCTTAGTAATAGGGACCCGTTCTTACCCTTTGGGTACGGAACCCTAATAAAAACAGACCTGTGTATAATCAGCTAGAAGTAACAGCCAACTTCTGAATAATTAATGCGGGAATAATTTGCTTGTGATTTTAATACAGGTTTTCAAGGCAGTTTTACGTAGAAATTGTCTTAAGAAAAAAAATCCTTATCTAATTTTAGAAAATATACAAAAAATAAGTATTTGTTTGTTGAAAAGTAGGACATTACGAGTAGGTAAACGAATAAGCCTATAAGTAATAAGTAAGTTAATACAGTACCTTACGTATTTTCTTCGTATTTACTTACCTTAAAGTAATATTGTCATGGTGGATCATGGTGTTAATAAACGCGATTAATCCGTTCTAAAGTGTTTAATTACCTTAAAGGATTTTGTTTTTTTTTTTTGTAAGTTTGTCAGAGAAAGGGCGCGGGTTCTCGTTTTCCCCTATGGCCCGTTTTCTTACATAGTTATATAGATTTGAAAGGGACGACACTCACGAAGATGCCACTTTTTAATTTCTACCTTTTTCTGCCGCGCTGTACCTACATTCGTTTGCAGAAACGCCAATATAAAAGAAAAAATGTAACAGATGCGATGTGACTAAAAAGTCAGATAATGTTTTCTTTGCATTATTTAAGTTTATAATGACGTTGACAATACGACACGACAACGACAACGGGGGTTCAGGCCGTTAGTAGTAGTAGATCCAACCACTCTTGAAGTTCAAAAAATGGCAAATTCTTAAATTCGTGCCTGTATACATGCAATAAAACAGGTATTGTTTAATAAGGCTTATCATCCTCACGAGGAAGTCGCAAGTATTGTGATAATAACGCGCCGTGTCTGAAATTGAAACTGTAATAACTTGCTAGTAGTTAGACATTTGTTGTTACAATTTTAAGGGTACCTTTTGAAAGGTAGTTAAACTTGTAAGTTCGAGAAAGGGAAACCAAAACTAATTATGATGATTTTTGCAATTATGATGAGCTTTTACTGCCTGCTATGTATACTGCTTGTAATGTGTTGAATGTTGGGTAGATAGATTCAACACATTATACTCAACATTTGACCTAGCTCCTCCCCGCAGAAACTACAATCGCAGCAATTTCCTTGCTTTTTAAATGTTTATGCTTATGTTCGTAGGTAAACCTATACATATAAAACGCATGTAAACTGTAAATTGCTACAAAAATAGATACCTATCGAGTACAAAAAATTGCAAACCATTAGCAAATTACTTCAATGTTTTAATTATGTTAATGTTATTAATTATTTACCTACTCAAATCAAACAAAGGAGCTCAATCTGCATCCCTACCACGAACATCAAAAATTGGCATTGAAGGGAAAACCTCTTTGTCACTTCAATGGGTCAATCACAAAATTCACAAAACGATTTTCGGCGTCTTTCCGGTGGACAATTCAAAAGTTAAGGTCTATAAAGCTTGTTTTTTTTTAAAGCCATATTTATATTGCATTATATGATACAAATGATTACTACCTTAACAACTCTTCACAAGCTGTTAACTATTGAAAAGAAAAAGTGCGTGTGCAGCGCTGAACTGTTGAGCCAATCTTTCCTGTGGCCAATAGTTAACAGATTGTGTACTGTGTGGTGTAGTCATGAATTTAATTTTACAATTCAATAGAAAAGGAGTGCTTTTTAATGTGTATAAGGGTTCAATAAGAAAATCAACCTTTACAGCCCTTAACTTTTGAAAAGATTCCGAACATCGTTTTGTGTTTGACCCTAATGCAAGTGTGACGGAGATGAATATAAAAAACCGCTATCGTTCGATGTTCGTGATATGGGCTCTGTACCGCGACTGCTCCGAATAGCGACTGTTTATGTGAGAAAGAGACAGTGCCATGTGTTAGAGGGAGACGCTCTGATCTGATCTGCTTTGTGACCTAACTAATAGTTAACGGCAGGAACGCGAGGAAATTACGCCCAAGCCGCAGAACTTCTTTCAGTACTTTGCGAACTATTTTTATCGCACTGAATAAAGAAGCTAGACTAGCTCTTAGCCCTAAGATTACAAATTTTACTTTGATGTAAAGGTACTTGCTGACCCTGTATGTTTCAGCCACCAGGAAAAAATGTTTGCACTCTTTTCAGTGAACTAAATATAACTAGAGCATACTAGAGTGAGGCGAAAGTCGTAAGAGTGACGCTCTTATATTTAAGTATTTAAAGTGGCGTGAGTGAAGTTTTTCACTGTACACAATTTATTACTTTACCTACTCACACTTGATTTAAATAGATAAACTCTTGCTGCTAAGTAATAGACATCTGCTATATTGAAGTTTGCATAAGTTTAAACAGAGCGTACAAGAACATGTGGTTGGAGTATAGGAGTTGCTTGTGCTTAGCTCGTCTGGCCTATAACCGCGTACCACGGTCATTAGTTCGACTATCGTGGATGTGCCAAAAAAATATACTTTGAAACTTGAATAAAGTTGGAAACATGATGGTTTATTTCCTAAAAAAATATTTTATATATAATTATATCGCAGAGAGTTATCATTGCCATAGCCATTTCGTCACTTGCATCCCCTGCAATCGATTCTGTAAACTTAGAGAATTTTGCTTGCTGTATGGCACGCGACTGCCCTGTAGCGGCTTTTTGCTTAAATTGTTCTCGGTTTTATGAATTATGCTGGAATTTTAATTTGTACCGGATACCTATGCCAAAGTAAGAATCGGGCTTTTCAAAGGCTATGGCACTTTAAAGGCGACTTACCATTTTCGTACAAAATCGTTGTTTTTCTAATACCTACTGTTTTACACAAAACCTGGCTGATGGTGCTTAGCGCTCCATAAAGATGCATAAAATATAGTTGAATTTCCCACCATTCCTTATTAATTCCTTTACTGGAAAAATATCAAGTGTTGCTAATTAAATTAAAATTATCCTTCTCTGTATTTGCATCTTCTGTCGCAATTTTCAAGAGCGATAGAGAATCAACTCACGAAATGTCTTTTCTGAAGGCGCTGAACATCGAACAGAAGGCGGCAATTAAACGCTGGCACATTTTCCCCGCCCTGCTAAGTAATAGGTACCTACTATAAACCTGATTGTTTGTAACCCGTATTGCAACGATATAAGGTCCATAATTGTCCAGAGCTGTAAGTGCTAGCGTAAATCCGTGCGCTCCTCAATTTACTGTTACGAGCCGTAGTGGCCATCCACATATCCTCGCTAATTTAGCGCTGTTCCTTGAGACTGTCTTAGCCGCACTAAATTTGGTGAAAGTAACTTGGTGTATTGCAACAGTTTCTTGGTTTTCAAGCTATGTTCACTTATCTTCGTTTTGGTGTACGAATGGCGTCTATGTATACACGTTCGTGTTTTATGCACTAACGAAAAAAGATAGGTTTTATAGGTTTTGTGTATCTGTGTGTATGTTGGTCGATGTCTGTAGTATCTTCACAGGATTTCAGCCAATAGTAAAACAAAGTTAAAATTAATACCACATACACAGGTCTGCGCTCCCTTGAAGCTATAAAAACCAGACCTCTACGTTCACGCAATTTATTTATTTATTTATTTTTAAAATTTATTGCACTGTAGAAAAAGTTACAAAAGGCGGACTTAATGCCATAAGGCATTCTCTACCTCAAGTCAACCTACAGGCCAAACAGAGAATTACTATTGGTGCGGGTTATGAAAGTAACACTATTACAAAAAGAAACTTACAAAGATAGGACTTAATAACTAATATGTTAAATAAGTAATACAATACAATATATTATAGCAAAAAATGATGTATAACAAATAAGGTACATAATATATATATATATATATATTACAATAAATAGATATTTAAATATAAATCGCAATCATTAGATATGGCCATTTATGTCGCATTTCCCATACATTTGCAATGGGAATCCAAATGTATAGGTACTTTCCGCAAAAAGCAAGAGCTTGTAGCACAAATACAGAAGAAAATCCGAAAACCTTATAATTGTCGCACATTGGGAGTTCCGTGCCACCAGTATTCTTAAGTACCTAGGGTCATAAATGGGGAGCATCCTTTGTGCGGAACCCTCGGTGGGCGAGTCCGACTCGCAATTGGCCAGTTTTTTTTCATTGATTGCGCCATGACATGCTTGTCTAAAATATAATACATACAGGCAATACAAAAAGATCACAAATAAAAGTTTAGTAATGTTTGTGATATGTTACCTGCAGGGAAGCAATAATAAGATATGTGGGAAGACCTGCAGATAACCGTTACGGCACAAACCGAAAAGTCGAAAGGGCTTAAGTCATTCCGAAACTCGCACCATCGCCAGCACTGTGACTGGCACTTTGTAATCGTTATCGCGAAGGCGTAAGGTCTACAATTGATGTGTCAAAGTGTGTCTGTTTGTACTGACATACGACTGTGTCTTGTTAGCTCGGCAGCATAAATCTGAGACACTCGAATAGTCTGTTTCGCGGGGAAGATTTTAACACCAGACAGAAAAGAGGGTTGTTATAAATTTAACCTGTGTACGCGTTCAAAATTGCATGGGGATTTTATGAATGAATTCATCCATAAATTGAACAAATGAACTGTCAAAGTTTAAAGTTTTATTTTAATCGTCAAACTTCTATGAAATTTTGTCGTTTACCTAACACTCACACTCTGTGCTATCAGAATCTAGTAAACTTAGCATAGACGGATTAATTCCATCTATGCTAAGTTTCTCTTAAGAATCTCATTTCCAAATTACCCTGCGTTTTTGACATTCGAAATTACCTCAATGCACCCTACCCTACCTGAGTTATATTTAAGTTTCAGGTACAGAATTACTGTGTCAGCAGTGATAGTAAATTTTGTAGTAACTTCAGTGCAGCATTCGTTGCGTTAAAAGCCCTATTCTAGCTGGGATAGCGAATTAGAGTTAATACCAGTAATGTATACTTACCTTAATTGATCATCTTCCTAGATTTTTATTGTAGAAATTCTTGTATTTCTACTACGAGTATGCTACACCAAAATTGCTACAAAATCACTGGTTATTACTTATTAGACAATATGTGTTAATTGTTAATTTAGAGAAAATGTACCCTGAGGAATATAAGCGCATAAATAAATTCCTTTCAGCAAGTATAATTTTTGTATATACATAGGTACAAAACCATGGCATATTTACTGTTATTCGAAACTCTCCTTTGCTGGTGCCTGGATACCTATTTTGCTGGTGTTTATGATTCTATTATATAGCCTTCCGGTACACTATTAAATATTATTTAATATGTTCGAGTCTCACGAGAGTTTTATAGTTAAAATTCCGGTACACTCTTAAAAGGGGTATAAAATTATTTCCTCAATAACCAGGGGAACATGTGTAAAGTGTAATTTCCTTTTTACCCACGATGTAACAGAGACGGGACTCATGCGGCGAAAGGGTAATGAATTTAAAATCTAGGGTTATTCAATTTTACTAGTTAAGAATTAATTGAATTCTTCAATTAAGTATATAACTTTAAAAACGTCGGAAACTGACTTAACAAATAAGACAGATTATACCCACATGGGAATAGATTCACAGTATAATAGGCTATATGCACTTGAAACAGATAAATTATGTTAGAAATATTTACAAATTCACTACGCTATTTCTGCACCGACTTGGAGGTGAAAAAAGATGGTCGCGTCATAGAACTTGAATGTAAACTGATGGATGATGAATTGATGATATTAACTAACGAACTAACTACTAACTAACACTTGTACTTAGACGGGTTATGTCAAGGATAGGATTAAAACCCTATAGAATCGTTTAATTGTCTTCTCTTTTTGAAATCGAACAAAATTCTAGTTAAATATTTACTCCATAACAACAAATAGGTTTGTTTTTTATTCGGAACCTGGAGCTCAAATACATGGCCGTTGGAACTTATACAATACAATACAATACAAATACTCTTTATTGTTCACCAACAAGGAAATAAAAACAATATACATTAAACACTAAAATATAAACACTGGTAGACAACAGGCGGCCTTATCGCTAAGAAGCGATCTCTTCCAGACAACCTTTGGGTAGAGTAACTTATATGATTGATTGTTGTGCAATTATTCGCCTTTATACGCTTTGCACGTGTACCCACATTAAATTAGCATACTTATCATTATCACTCATTAATATGTAGTTAGTTAGTTAGTTTTCCTGGGCTTTTTCCGCAAAAAAATACAATATGTAGTTCCACAATCAGTACATATAGCGTATGTTTTCTCCAAAAATTCCCTTCCCGACAGCAGACACGCTTCAGAAAGGACCATAACAAGTCGCCGAGAAGTAGCAGTAAATCCACTACTGGATTTACGCGCTCCGTAGCGCCGACGGAACTTAATTGCCGAGTCGAGATTGGGTTCCCGACACTTTTCTGGTGTTACTTGAGCGGTACAATGTAGTAGGACTAGTAGGGGACATTTAATACGGGTACCATTTAAACATTCTCTTCTGAGCCCCTAATGCGAGTCATTCGCTAACGTAACACAGTTACAACGTAGGACAGTATGCTGTCCCGTACACCCCGCTGGCTCCACAGAAAACCAGCGCCGTTGACCGCAATGGCGTGCCAACTGCATTGCTGAGTGGAGACCATTTCGGCTGCACATCTTTCATTTGTGTACTATTATGTTTTTTTTCTTTTTTCTTGTTTAATTTTGTAAGGTACTTCGATGCTGTATTTTTTTTTTTCTATGTAATGATGTGTTGTTGAATAAATTATTTTCTTTCTTTCTTTCTTTCTTTCTAACAGAACACTACTCTACGCGTTTGCGTTAACTGTCTCAACATATATGGGATCCTGAAGCACTATTATGGGTCGCATTCGATAAACTTATTACGTGACGATGCGGAATTCAGAACGAAAGGACTTCAGAACAGCGCACCAAGCAAGACGTATTGGAAACTTCTAAATCCCATACAAATCAAGACGTAATGCAAACGCGATCGTCACGTTACTTTATCGAATGCGACTCATACTACCGATTCTGATGTGAGATGAGACACTTAACCTAAACGCGATCGACACGTTACGTTAGCGAATTTCTTACACTCGAGCCTTTAGACAACATCTGCTATGTATACCTAATACATCATCCCAATTTTTAGATGATAAGACTTAACTATTTATTTAAGCGAATAATTTGAAAAGCCTGTCCTTTTTCGCCTGAAACACAGAAAAACCTAGTTCAGGTATTTGTAATGTACTTTTAAGTAATAAATCATAATCTTAAGAGTGACCACTGTAAAACATGTTTTTCAATAAAATATTTATATTTGTATTATCCGTATGGTGCAAGACATATTTCGCATAAATTTATACGATGTAATCATTCACTCATAATCTTCACGATGAATTGTTTGCGACAGACTTTTATTTACCACAGGCTAGAGGTTATCAATTCTTGCGAAATATCCGAATGACCGCTTATGTGATAGACAAATTATGTTAAGGCTAGAATCGGTCGTATTCTTAAGCGGCGTTCATAGTTTTAGCATATGTAAGTACGGAGTCGAAGACTTGCGGATATTTACTTCTGTAACAAGACACTGTTAAATTGGCTTAATATGACACAAAACTTACTACGACATTGTTTAGTGTAGTTAGTTGTAGTTTGTAGTCTTTACTTTTTACTCTTATCGTATGCGCAAGTTTTGACGTGACAATGACAACGTCTTATAATTCGATGGAGCCGGCTGCACGCACGAAAAAACATGACTCATGCGGCGTTACCTCGCTCTGAGGCGTTCACGATGAGTAATAAATCAATGGCTTTACTATTCGATCGTTGTCACGTTCAACTATCGTCAGTAAACCGACTTTACAGACAACCGATTTTTTTTAGTTTAGTTTTAAAGTCATCTATCTCATACGTACCTGAATGTGTTAGTCTAATGCAGATGCATTTTTCAATCCCGTGCAATGCAGACGTACATTGCAAGGTCTTTCACACCCGCAACAACTTGGTTGTATAGTTGCAGACAAGAGGTAAAGTGTCAACTAAACGTCATAATTTCTAAGAAGTTTGTCGTTTAAAGTAACACTTGCGCAGTTCCTAATATAAAAATCGATACAAACCTAGCGGGGTTGACTCTATTGTACCCTGTGCATTACAGATAAAACAAATTGGTATATTATATTAGCTGTAAACCGTTAAAATACGTAGCATATGGATGAAGATAGTGCAGCTACATTCTACTTCTCCTTTAACACTTTGTAGAAAAGTTTATTTACTGTTTTATCTCGGCAGAAAGAGAGGGCAATTCCAATGCACATCGTTATTAAATGGTCACATTTTGCACCTACTACGTTTTGTTTTAATACATAATTTATATATGTAAGTAGGTATGCAGTCTACGCAGTGTTTTCATTGATCATTGTTGTCAACCGTAGATGGTAAAGTTATGATATTCAAGTCAACCGGTATTTTTTTATGAGGTTGAATCTCTTAAACTGTAACAGTGCAAAATGTGAAACACTTATTTGCAAGTTTTACAAAATAGCCGCCGACATTTATGTACAGTACGAGTAACATGATGTTACAGTAAATGTTTTCTGTGATGTCACAGGTGAATATAATATAATTTCATTTTGGTCCTTGAAGTCTACAATTAATGTTTAAATTTGAATTGGTTGTTGTTGGGTTTGTTTTGTTTATCTCTTACTCATATCCTTACAAATCTTGTTGTTTACTTTAAATAAGTATATGTATTAAGAAAAATAATGTAAGATATTGGCGGTATTCGACATTGTTTATTATTGTCATTGGTTCTGTTTATACACATGAAGCTTGTGTTCCCGTTTCACGAGTAGGTATAATATTATTAATATTCACGTCTTAAGTGTTGAATATGAAAATGTGGATTGTAACTTCGCGGCGTTTCTTGGAAAGAAAACAAATCTGATAAATATCCTTAAATTTAAATAGTAGTTATAATTTAAAGAACATAATATATTATGTTTTAACTTTTGAAGCGATTTCAAAAGTTAAAACATAATATTATGGTTGTGTTTATGTAATGCAAATATTCTATAAATAGAAGACACTGTTCAGTTTTCTTATTATTTATTGTTGGGAAATGTATCATACAAGCTAAAATTTACTTGAGAAGTCCACAGTAATCTCCATCTCGGATCTCGCCGGTCAACAGCACCGTACAGACGTCTAGACGGTCTTACTGTAAAGTTACATTGATCTGGGTAATATACATTTTGATGATATCCGTTACCTAACCCTTACTATAGGCATGAGGGTGTCAGATTCATTGACTTAGGGTTCTACGAACAAAAGGGTTAACAAATGGGTTCAAAAATATTGGTGAAATTATACATGTATTGGTTAAGAATATATGGGTACCTATTTAACATGCTTATTGTTCTCATACATAACATATACATGACGATTTTTACACCGTACGAAGTGGCGGGAGAGGCTAGTTGGTAACTTGGTACGACTACCTACCAGTTGGTATGTCACTAAGTTTATAGTTTGTCAAGGGTCACTTCAATTGTCATTGTCAGAAGAGCAGAGACGAAAATGATCATAGGAATATTTTTTTAAGCTAGTAACCTATTAGGTACCTATAGATAACACTTCTAAAACGGGATGACTACTTGAGTAGGTACACTACATTTATTAGGGTTCTGTACCTCAAAAGGAAAAAATGGAACCCTTATAGGATAACTTTGTTGTACGTCCGTCCGTCCGTCTGTCTCTCAAGACTCTTTATCTCGGAAACCCGTAGAGGTAGCAAGTTGAAATTAATACCACATACACATGTATGTGGTCCCTTAAAGCGTGAAAAAACCAAAACTCTACGTCAACGCAATCAAAAGATACGGCCGTACATGTCGCATTTCCCATACATTTGCAATGGGAATCAAAATGTATAGGGTACTTCCCGTTGAACTAGAATCACGAAATTTGGCAAAAAGCAAGAGCTTGTAGCACAAGTACAGGAAAAAATCCGAAAAAAGTTTAATTGCCGCACACTGAGAGTTCCATGCCACTAGTGTTTTTAAGTACTAAGGTCGTAAGATCATAGATGGGGGGGGGGGGGCACTCTTTGTGCGGAACCCTCGGTGGGCGAGTCCCACTCGCACTTGGCCGGTTCTATTTTATTATTTTGCTACTGACTAAATTCTTGTATAGTTAACGGCGATGTACAGTCAAAATCAAAATTTTAAATTTGTTTCTCACACAATGTTGGCAGTCCTGTCAAACTGTATTGAAATTTAGAGAAAAAATTGTGAGATGGGTCATAAATTAAAGACCGCGACCATTCAATTAATATGTTTGGCCAATGTCATATTAAAGGTGCGGGACCGCGAGTGCACGACCTATCCATAGATAATAATATATACGATACTTAGATAATGCTTCGGTATCGCTAAGGCGATATCGCGATGTGCTGATTTGGCGTTATCTGCGTTGCTGGAGAGAACTGCGGACTTCCTACTGTTGGTTTATGGACTCTATGGTTGGGTTGCGTGGCCTTTGGGTTATGATTGGCTTTCCATACAATGTAAGTGTTCCATACGACGCAGTGTACAGCGTCAATCTGCGCATTTTTTATACATTTTGTATGGGCCGTTACGAAACTGACAAATGTTTTTTGTATGGAAAATCGAACACCCATTTTCTTTAAAATGATGCACTTTTTTCTGAAAATGCCCATAGTTATGATTTTGTTGTATAAGTAATCGTTAAATGTAAACGGTATAACAACATAATTTTTAAGAAAAAAAAACCGACTTCATTTGGTTCCCGGTAAAAGTGAAATTTTGAATTTGTTTGAATTAGCCAGTTTACTTCACAAATATCCAATACACCGCACGTGTACGATTGAAAATTGAGGAACTTTCTTAATGTCCCAGAGCTTCCATCATTACATGTGAAGTATAATCAAACGGAACTCCCTTGTATAATAAAACAAACAAAATAACAATGTGTTAAATTGGATGACAGACTGTAAATTATCGAGCAGTTTCAATATGCCATCCCTGATTATCAACATCATGTCCACTCCAGCAAAATGATGGCCACAGTAAGAAAATGCCTTAGCTAATTATGAACACCCTCTAATCACAATCAACGTGCCGTTCAAATTTGAGGAGTTCTCTGAATTCTTCAAGAACTCCATCATCAGAATAGAAATCAAATCAAAAAGATGAATGACACAACTAGGATAATAAGTAGAGCTAGGTTTATCGACCAGTTCCACTTTGCCATCCCTGGTCTTCATCATCAGGTCCACTTCATCAAAATGTTGGCTCCCCCAAAACAATGTTTTAGTTACTTAAGGAAACCCTTAAATCAGAATGCATGTGCCGTTAAAATTTGAGGAGTTCTCTCAATCCCTCATGAATTCCATCATCAAAATAGAACTATAATCAAATAGGACTATCTTGAAGGTATTTCTTTACAAAGAAAAGATGAATGTCTCAAATCGGATGATAGAGCTGGAAATTACCAAGCAGTTCCACTTTGTCAGCCCTGGTCTTCATCATCAGGTCCACTCCACCAAATTGATGATGTTCGTAAAGAAATGCTCGAGTGTCTTAAGAAACTACCCAAATCATCATGCATGTGCCTTTCAAATTTGAGGAGTTCCCTCAGTTCCTCATGGATCCCATCATCAGAAATTGATTTTGAAAAAAACGGGACAAACCTGGAACCATCTATTTTCAGCCAAAACAATTTTTTTTTAATCGGATGATAGTCCTGGGAATTACCAAGCAGTTCCACTTTGCCATCCCTGGTCTCCATTATCAGATCCACTCCACCAAATTAATTATTTTCGTAAAGAAATGATCGAGTTTCTTAAGAAATCACCCAAATCAGCATGCATGTGCCTTTCAAATTTGAGGAGTTCCCTCAGTTCCTCATGGATCCCATCATCAGAAATCGATTTTGAAAAAAATGGGACCAATCTGGAACCATCTACTTTCAGAAAACAAAAAAATTTTTTCAATCGGTTCAGTAATGACGGAGTTCTGAGGTAACATACATTAAAAAAAAAAAAAAAAAAAATTCAGACGAATTGAGAACCTCCTCCTTTAGAAATATTGAAGTCGGTTGAAAAAAGAGACACAATGAAGAATTGCAAAAAGAATACCAGGAGCAAGACTTATTTTATGATTGTCTTTTATTATTGGTCGCCAATGCTGTTTACAGCGATATCAAAAGGCACACTGAAACCGTTCTGTTAATCCACCTACAAACATCGACAGAGGAGCACCATATGTACTGTAAAATATATATAATCTAGTTACTGAAATGCATATTTATTGAATGAAAACAATGTCCGCTCGTAATCATTAAACATAATTTTGGCGAGCTACAAATATCCGCTGTAATAACAGTATGTACGCTGCTTACGCATCATATACGTTATTATTTATCTCCGAGTGCTTAATAACAATAAGCATTTTCCCATATCGAACGTTAGTGACTGGCCAGCGCTAATAGCGGAGCGACGCGCGCGCACCGATTGCTCGATCTTACGACTTATTAATTAAACATTGAAGTAAAGTCACATTCATTAATCACAACGGGAAAAATACAACAGCACGCGATCGTTTAATTTAGTAGTGGCAATTCGAATAAACAATACTTTAAAATATTTTGATTATTTAGTTATTACCAATTAATCGTACAAATTTAGTGTAATCAAAAATGCGTCTGCCATGTCGTTTAGCCTTAGGGGGTTCCACATTTATTTGCGCTATGGTGTTACTTATTCGAGTGTCCAACCTTGGAGATCCTTCTGTGGGCCCTGGGGCGCAACCTGTGGGACGCAGCGCACGCGCCGCCCGTTTACCCGGCGAGGATCTACATACTACAACAATGTCAGCTCTTCAGCAACTTGCTGATATTACGGATACTTCGCAAAGGCGGCAACATGTGGTTGAGGTGCCCGAAAACTTTATTAAATTATTTTTTTATCAATATCACTCACAGTCCGTCCAATAGGTAGTTACGAGTATCCTCCTTCTTATTGTGTTTGGACATATTAATACATATCTATTCAGGTTTTTCCCGCATAGCTTAGTCCCAAATCGCACATACGAGTAGTTAGCTATTTGTCTATATAACTGAACTAGAGTCGCAAGGATGTCGGTACTCGACTTTGCCCAAATGTTTGAACTTTGCTTGCATAAAATCCACACGCACGAAAAGAACAGCTTTTCGGAACGAATGCAGCTTAATAAAACAGAAATAATCTTAGACGATCGTAGTCCCTGGTTTCCTCTTAGAAATGAATGAAGTTTTATGATAATAAGTTTGACAAAAAAATACTATTTATGTTGAAAATAATTTTAGAAAGACTTTGGTTGGCTATGGTTATTTTTAAGGTTCCGTAGCCAAAATGGCAGTAACGGAATCCTTATAGTTTTTTTTTATAGATCATATTTATTTTACTGGGTGTCTGAAACAAAACTAACCGCAGAGCTGTTGGAAATAAATTGAATAGTATCAATACATTTTCTTTAATGCCATTTTGTGCATTATTTAAAAAGGTCTTTAATATGTCAAATGCAAATTTGACATGAACACTCGTAACAGGTTACTCATTTCTTTTTGGTTAGATGAGATGACTTCAACATTCCTAGTTGTCTATCTCTATCAGTGACCTGTTTTCGTCGAGCCAAAACGACACTATATTTACTTATGCAGTCATGCTCAGTTAAATTCTAATGCGCGTAACTAAAGATCATAATTAAGCCTTGTTAAACTAGTTAGTTCTCTGTTCATTCATCTTGCACCCGAACGCAAGTATTTTTCATTCCGACGGCTACTCGTTCAACGAATGAATGCGCACCTCTCAGACGTTTTAAACTGTAATTGGTAAAGTCCCCAGTTTTTCCAAGTCATTGGCGACTTTCTCGCAAGTTCCAGAGACCTAATTAATGGCCCTGACGAAAGACCGATATCCTTTCATTAGTTCCGTCGGCGCGGGGCCGCCAAGATTAAAACTTGCTCGACAAGGATTTGCGGGGCTTTTTAAAAGAAGCGCCCGTTCCGGCCTTTGAGATGCGAAATGTGCCATTTGGTCTTATGAAAATACTTGTTTATATCAGACAGACGAAGGCTAATTGCCCTATAAAAGATTCTCCTTGTCTTAAAGTTTTTAATGTTCAAGTTTTTAAAATAAAATTTGTTTTAAATGATACGCGAGTATTTTAAGCTGCTAAACATTTCATGTTGATGGTATAAAACTTGATAATCTAAGCACAAGAATCGATAAGTTCATGTACTGCTGTGAAATATACGCTTAACACAGTGCGTGGAGAATGTTTTTGTGCTGTACATTTCTTGTTGGTCTTAGAAAGCTTTTAATTATCTGAACCGATTTTTAAACAAGTCTTGAAATTCCAATTTCGCCAAGTTGCTGGTCTGGTTGGGTTGAATTATTGCAATGAAGGTGCCATAAGAACTTTAATAAACTAATGCAAGCCCATCAAGTTGTTGGTTTAGGCTCGTTTGATACGCCGTAATAAAGTCTGCAAGAAAAACCCCAATATTTTTTGACAGATGCTTAATATCAGTGTTTCGTGTTTTGATCTTTATATTAATACAAATTTCTCTATCTTCAGATGATGCGGCACGCGTGGAACAACTACAAGTTGTACGCCTGGGGCAAGAACGAGCTGAAGCCGATCTCCAAACGCGCTCACCTGTCCAGCGTGTTCGGCAATGGCGACCTGGGCGCCACCATCGTGGACGGGCTCGACACGCTGTACATCATGGGGCTGCTCGAAGAGTTCCGAGAGGGACGGGACTGGGTTGCGGAGCATCTACACATTGGAGATATCGTGAGTAGTTTTACCTTTTTTTACTGCCTTCCAGCTTCCTAGCGATGTATTTTCTTTCTCGGGGTTATCTATGTAACCTTTTTGGCATGATTCATGTACAAAAATAATAATCCCCGCTGTCAATTTACTATAATATCGGAAAAAAACCTTACGTCCTTCAAGCTTTGTCAGCCAAATAAATTAAAACCTGCCACACCACCGTCAATAACAATTGAAATAATGATCTTTGGACTAGTTGTTCTTTCATCGGACATTACTAGGAACACGGCCCTGTGAACACGGTTTCGAATATGTAACAGGGTCCAGTGTTCAAACGAATACTAACGAAACATCATACACGCTATCCCGAGCACGTCAATCCACGCTCGTCCACTCAATTAAAAACTCGCGAGCAATCCGTTCCAACATTAATAGATACACGAGGTGCCTGGCAGCATCCCAGCCCGACACCGGAATGAAAACAATTATCACATTGTTCCATTTGTTCCAGTTCCAGCGGTGAACTAGTTAAAAGTTGTCCGGATCTGGAACCGCTTCAGACATGTGTTTGCCGCGCGGCTTCGTTGGCCTTAATGGGCAAATTAAACTACATAATTCCACGTCAGTTTGGACCGCTAATTAAAATGATGTTAATGTGGTTGCCGGAATGAGTTGCACTTGTTGCTCGGGCGGTTTTATTTACGTCTCCACTACGCTTCCAGTAACAGATCACCATTATATAGTATTACCATTTACGAGCAAGTGTGATGAAAATACCAATATTGGACATTGGAACAATCAAATAGTTCCGTAATTACTTCAGATTAGGCTAGTTTCCAAACTATCAGTTTCTAATAAGTTTACAAAGTAAAACACGTATTATCCGAAATTTCCCCTGGTAGGCTAATCCTTGCTAACGAGGCTAAATGTGAGTTTCGCGGAAATAATATAATGTGGAGAATATTAAGAAAAATTACTGTAATTATCTGACTTCCTACATGTTTAGGAAAGATTTCTACTTTTACTTTCTTACAGAGGAGAGAGACCAGGCTCTGGCCAAAAATTATCCATTTCATCAAGTTGGTTGTTCAACTTAAATTGGCATTCATCGAAATTATAGAAGTACCTATTAATTATTATGGTGACGTCACCACCAAAGCGGCTTTGCGGCATCTTCTGACTTATGTTCCCTTCACAAAACAGTCGTACGGATAACTAGAAACACAGGAACTTGCGCTGTAGTCGAACTAAATATTATTGGTAAGACCAAGGCCCATCGTCTTCGCTGGCTCAGTCACCTTGAGACAGAAGAGAGCATACCTGGGTCTGGGAGTTTGGTCCCAGGATCCAGACCTCAGACCTCAGAACTCAGACCCAGGTATGCTCTCTTGTAAAGTACCGCTGGATAAATCTCGTGGAGGTGGATCAGCGTGAATTCGGAGTCACTAATTGGCGAGAGATTACACTAAATCGGGTAAAGTGGCGTGCTTTTGTGTCGAAGGCCAAGACTCATTTTGGGTCACTGAGCCAGCGAGCGGTTAGTTTTTGCGCTAATCATGACTACCGATGTTTTTGATGTTGGCATCAACTTATGTTCCCGTCACAAACCTCTCGCGCGAATAACTAGCTTACAGTTGGGTATGGAACCGTCAAATTATCGCTGATGTCAAATCGCGACTACTCAAACAAGTACCTTTTAATTGCTTCAGATTTGCCCTAAATTATAAGTGCTGCCGATGTTTTTGATTTTGAAAACCAAACGATTGAACTAAGAACGATGTACCTATGAGACAAAAAGGATTATGTTGAAAAAGAAACAAAACTACAAAAAAATATGATAAACGTCGATGACAAATGGCAAACAAGACGAGCAATTAACAAAAAATATATTTAACAGATTTTATTTATCAAAATCCGGAATCGCTGCGTAGTCGGCAGGTTTTAAGCGTTATAGTTTTCTATCCTAATGATAAATTAATAATATTGACGTATTCGATATGTACCTAGTACAGAAACTCTAGTCAATTCATTTTTTTTTTCATGGACTCAAACATTTTTTTAATATGATTAAGGCTGGATTTGACCAAACTTTTTAACCAAGATTAACGCTTACTCTTGGATACTAATGTCAAAATCCCATAGTAATTTGACGTTTGAGTGACGTTATTATCTGAGAGTAAGCGTTATTCTCGGAATGAAAATTTGGTGAAACGCAGCCTAAAGCGTTTTAATCCCCATTAACATAAAAACTTGCAGTTTACCGGAACGGTCGCGATAACCAGCTAACGACTGTTTAATGAACCGCCTAATCAACTGTCAGCGCCTATCGCGACATCGCGACAACCGAACCAAGTGTCTTTTAATTGCTCCTAAGTGTACACGCTCCGAGTGGAGATTACACGTCGATAGTTAGTGCAAATAAATGTAATGCGAGGAAACCTGAATATCTAGCTAAGTAGGCGACAGATATTTAGTAGCTATTATTTATATGATCTAGCGTAACATTTAGATGATGAATTGTATAGTAAACACAACAGAGTTAGACGCAGCGGAATTTCATCTCACTGGCAGTGCAATTTCAGAGACCTATCTAATGAATTTTCCACTAGTGTTATATGGGATGGCTTCTTGATTGTCTATCGGTGTGGATTTGAACATTCGCTATGTAGGCGAATACGCGAAGACTATAATGACCCCTAAACATAACATAACTCACAAGTCGATTTTTTTAAAATTACCTATTAGAGTACACTTTAGACTAATCGAGAAAAATATTGTCTAACTGTTTTAGATAAAGCTTTGGATAAAATATAGGTATTTGTTACCGACGCGTGTAAAATCAAGGAAAGATTATGCAAGTCATATTTTCTATCTTTATATTATTGGATTAAACTATTTGAATGTCACCTGCCATTTTATAACAAATTTGTCGAATGCTTTCTTGAAGCGAGAAAAACCTACATATTTTCTCCAAAAAAATACTTAAGTACATCCAAGTACCTGAAATGTGTTAAAAAATGATGTAGATAACGAATAGGTTCCATGTCTAACGTATTCATCAATAGTTTCAATTTATATGAAGAATTCAACTTTTAAGGTCTTCTGTTAACTTCAATAAAAATCTAGAAATTTTCAAGTTGGTACATTTTGTTCATTAGTATTATAGAAATGCATACACCGAAATTATAAGAAATACATCAATAGCTCTAAATTTTATGATCTTATCAGTTCGCATCATAATTCGAACTCGAAGAGATTTGAGCGGGATAGTCTATCGCGCTACGGCCCGTGCTGTGCGACCAATCACATCACGATTACGCAACGCGTTTCTTACATTTCGTTTATGCTACGTATTAAATTATGATCTGTAATGTAAATATTAATTTGTTAATTTTAAATTGTAATCCATATTGGTACCTAAAGCAAAATTGTTTTCTTCTTTAAATAAAATATTAAATGCACGCGTAGTATAAAATTATTTATTCAAATACTGTTTAATCACTATTTCTAAAGAAACCTCATTTAGACCGATATTAGACAGACGATGTGTCCTTTCAAAGAGTACGCAGTGAAAGACTTAGATTTTTTTAAACATAGGAGTCGTAAAAGACTTCGATTTTATTTTGACAAAAAGTGAGATATTCATAAGTAAATTTAAAAAACTTAGTTTTTGTACCAGAAGTAACTACTTGGTCAATTTTCGATGGTTGTTGTGCTATAATGACACTTACTTTATACGGAGGAATTGTGTAGAACACGCTAAAATAAGCATGTTTTGTACGGACAGTTTTTATCTAAAATCAAAAATGGCCGACTTATTTGACCCCAAAGATGAACAATTTTAGATCTTAGTAAAATTTTCGATGGTTGTTGTGCTATGATGACACCTACTTTTTATGTTAGTATCGTATAGAACACGCTAAAATAAGCATGTTTTGTATGGACAGTTTTTTTCTAAAATAAAAAATGGCCGACTTATTTGACCCCAAAGATGAACAATTTTAGATCTTAGTTAAATTTTCGATGGTTGTTGTGCTATAATGACACCTACTTTTTATGTTAGTATCGTATATAACACGCTAAAATAAGCATGTTTTGTATGGACAGTTTTTTTCTAAAATAAAAAAATGGCCAACTTATTTGACCCCAAAGATGAACAATTTTAGATCTTAGTAAAATTTTGCGATGGTTGTTGTGCTATGATGACACCTATTTTTTATGTTAGTATCGTGTAGAACATGCTAAAATAAGCATGTTTTGTATGAACATTTTTTTCTAAAATCAAAAATGGCTGACTTATTTGACCTGAAAGATAAACAATTTTAATTCAAAGATTCAAAGTATTTATTTGCATCGAACACAGTATAGTGGGTCTTACAGTTAGAATGGTTAAGTCCAGTGCATTCAACCTGCATGCAGGCGTGCAAATATTTCGAATAGCGTGCAGTATTTACAGTACTATATACAAATATATTAACCTTTTATGTCTTAATAATTATATCTAAAATTATAAAAAATATGTCAAGATAGATAAAAATGCATGAAACAATGTGTAAATTATGAACAAAACCCAAAAATAAAAATAAAAAACAAAAAACAATTGTGGTAGGTAATGAATGCAAATGTCAATAAAAATTCAATATTAATAATAATTAAAATAAATATGTCAGCTATATTCTCAATATTCTTTAACACTGTAGAAGCAATGGTCTAAAAGCCAAGAAGTCAATTTATTCTTAAATCTATTGCCTTGCAGGAATTTTATGACAACAGGTAATTTATTATAAATAATTATACACATATTAAAAGCATTCTTATCATAAATCATTTTATGAGCACGTGGCTTGTATAATAAATCCATAATGTTTTGTCGGGTCTGTCTGTTATTCATAATTGCACCTCGCGTTTTGAATGAAGTTTGGTGGTTGTTTACAAAAATGCATATATCCCTTATGTACAAACACGGTAATGGCAAAATATGCCATTGTTTAAATAGGGGGACACATGGTGTTTGGTGGTTTAGGTCTTGCACCCGGCAGGAGCAGCTCCCGCCTTAGTCTACGATGGTTTTTTTTATCCGTCCAAATAAGATAACTTCACAGCTGGCTGTTGGTTGTCACTTTAGACAGCGAGCGAGCGAAGCGAGCGAGCAAATCCTCCGGGGCAGAACCGACACGGATTTGGTTAGGTTAGAAGACTAAGGCGAGAGCTTCGCTTCCCTTATTAAAAATAAATAACCTGGAAGTCTAAGGCGGGAGCGAAGCTCTGCCCGGGAAGGTCTTGCTCGCTCGCTGTCAAAATCATACCATCAAAAATATTACCAAGACATAAAATTGCTCATCTTTTGGGTCAAATCAGTCAGTCATTTTTTATTTTAGAAAGAAACTGTCCTTACAAAACATGCTTATTTTAGCGTGTTCTACAAGATTCTACCATAAAATGTAGGTGTCATCATAGCACGATACCCATCGTTTTTTTTTGTAATAGCCTGTTTTTGTGTCCCACTGCTGGGCAAAGGCCTCCCCTCTCCTTATCCAATCCTCCCTGTGCTGGGCAAGATCCCACCAATACCGCTGAAACGCATCCAAGTCGTCCCGCCATCTCTTTCTCGGTCTGCCTCTGCCACGACTATACCGGGGATGCCAGCTAGAAAATTTGACTGTCGTAAAATATCTTCTATCTTTCGAGTCAAATAGGGTAGACTGGGGACGATTAAAACAATTTGCCTTTAACCGTCTGTGACCGTCATATTTTTATGAGTTAAAAGATGTCCGCACAAAAACTTCATGGTTAGTTATCTGGTTCCTAAATAAAATATATTTGGATGGTCTATAATGCATAGTTTTTGACAATGACGTAGTAAAGAAAATAGGGCAATGTGGTTCAATTGACCCCACATGACTGTCAATTGAAACACTATGTGAGGTCAATTGAAACACTCAAATATCTTCGGCACAATTAAAGTACTTATATTTGTTTTTATCTTTTTCATAACTTCCTCTGCATACAATGAGCTCATCAGAAGTTCGCAAGCATTACATAAACATTTCTCAATTTATGAGCATCTGAAAAAAAACGATAAAAATACTTGAACAAAAAAATATAGCTCTTTTAGTCTTCTTTGTCGCTGCTACATTATACAGTTACCTTAAACAAAGTAATTTTAATGCAATTATAAGATATAACTTTAAAGAATCGCAGAAATAAGCATAATTATGTTTCATACAAAAGTGCTTGTTTCACCTATAACAATGTTTCAATCATAACCATTCCCACACAATTCGAGACAACGAGTGATGCAGACATCGGGATGTAATATTCAGTAATAGACGCCATAAAGTATTATATTATATTTCTAGCTTAAAATAATCAGTTTAAATTGTTTTATTATATATACTTACTTAAACATGTATACCAAATAAAAAAAAATGTTCCGTAACTCTGATTTGAATTTTAGTAGTAGGCGACCTCGTTAATCAGTTGTTGCTAATAGTACATTGTGCATCTAGGGCGGTAAGAAGGGTCTATTGAAGCCCGACGCCGTAAACGGAGGGCTTTAAATGACCCGAGTTAGTAATGCCCTTACTGCCCGTGGTACACACAATGTTTTTCATCACATTTGCGAGGAAAAAAATAAACTCTATACAGGTAAAGAAACAATAATGATAAGCGGTAGTGTAGTTGCACAGTCCACAGTACTCCGAAGTGACTACGTGCTGCGAGCGCTTGGGGGGCAGGTCCTCCGCGAGCTCCGGGCGGGCGGTAAAGTAGTATGAGAATCCTTTAAAACCATGGGAATAATACAGCTCTTTAAGTGTAAGTATGCTTGCATATAATATCACCATTTACGAGCAGGTGTGATGAAAAATGTATTAATATGCTTGACATATGTGTTATTATATGTCAAAAATATCAAATCAACATATAAAACATTCTGTAACAAGTGTTGCTATATGGCGATATACCAAAATAAAATAACATATTATGTTTTTTATGTGACATAAAACAAAGTAGTTGTGCTCACCGCATCAAAATCAGTTTAGCCGAACGCGAGATAATCGTGTACAAAACAAACATAAATACAAACATACGGGTCAAACTGAGAACCTCCTTTTTATGAAGTCACATATTCTCAAAAAATCAGTATAAAAAACATCGAATATCTATAATTTAACAACTAGGTCAAAAACTACACAAGTGAATAATATTGTCTTCTCTTACCGCGATTTTATTCATTGAAATTAAACACTGAAGAGAAGAGAAGAACGGATTAATCGCGTTTATTAACACCACGATCCTACGTTACGAGTACAAGTGAATTTGAAAAATGAAAGAACAAACTTGTGCATCAAATACAGAATCTTATATTATATTATATTCTTATATTATTATTTTTTTTTTCGATATTTGTTCCTGAGTCATGGATGTTTTCTATGTATTTATGTATTTGTATATTATATATATCGTTGTCTGAGTACCCGTAACACAAGCCTTATTGAGCTTACTGCGGGACTTAGTCAATTTGTGTAGGAATGTCCTGTAATATTTATTTATTTATTATTTATTGGCCGGTTAGCCCCAATGTTCAGCGGGCGTGGGATGATGTGGGCTGCAAGGCCACGTTGAACTTACTTGTGGCTAATGCTTCTGGGGTGACCGATCGTGCAAGACTGCTGGCGGTGTCACGGCCAGAGTCAGGGGCATGGCTGCAGGCGTTGCCATCGCCTCAATTGGGCACGCTATTGGACGGCGACTCGTTGCGAGTGTCCGTTGCGCTCCGCCTGGGCTGCGATGTATGCCAACCTCACATATGCATTTGCGGTTCCATGGTGGGTGCTGAGGGCCATCACGCATTAAGTTGCCGTCGGTGCGTCGGTAGGCATCCGCGTCACCATGCCCTCAACGATGTGGTCCATAGGGCACTCAGATCGGCAGGGGTTCCATCTGTGCTGGAGCCTCCAGGACTTAGCCGTTCTGACGGGAAACGGCCGGATGGATTAACCTTGGTGCCTTGGGAGAGGGGAAGATGTTTGGTATGGGACGCGACGTGTGTCTGCACATTCGCTGCATCTCATGTCGTTCGGACAACGCGAGTGGCCGGAGCGGCGGCCGAATTTCAGGCGGCCATGAAGCGGCGGAAATATGCTCCTCTTGGCTCGGGGTACATTTTCGTTCCGTTCGCGGTGGAACCGGCGGCTTGCTGGGGTGCGGACGCGAGGCAGTTTGTGCGCGACATAGGCCGTCGCCTTAGGCAAAAGGGAGACGACCCCCGCTCCGAGTCGTTTTTGGTGCAAAGGCTGTCCATAGCTATTCAGCGTGGTAATGCCGCAAGCGTTATGGGCACTTTTGCACCGGAAGCGATGGGGAGCGGTGGCATGACTAACGATTACGATAAGTAATTAAATAATGTATTGATTGACATGTTATTTATTTATTTATATTTCGCCCACCACATTTTTCAGTTCAAAGTCAAATATTATATATAAAAAGACTCGAACGCTGATCAACGGCTGTTAAAAACATTCGTTTATTCTTAAATATAACACCTACATAATTTAATTCGTCAAAATACAAGAGTGAACGAAGTTATAAGAAAGTATACGAAAACACAAATACTTATTTTACACCGCGTAAACCTGTTTTGGCTCGTGGATAATCCCGTAACGCACCGGCGCTCGAGTGGTACTGGCCAAGTATTCAAACATGGCTGGTCATGTTTTCAGAGTGATGCGTCAGACGCGTAGGTATTATAGTTGTGGTATATTTGTTAATAGAGGTTACATAGCTTTTAGTTTTAAAACAATGACGTGTGTCAACTCTGTCTTCTTTTATTATATACGATTCCTGGAAGCACGTTTTTATATTAATAAATCTACATTTATTACATTGGCGACGATCTGGACTCGCGTGGTGTAGTTTTTTAGCTAAAGTTGCATGGATTCTGCACAGGCAGTTTACTGGCACGGTGATGACTGGAGGGACTTGTGAAGACTTATTGAGAGCAGTGAATTCTGTTACAGGCGTGATGGCGATCGGTAAAATTGAACCTTTCGATGTGAATAATGATAAGTGGTCATCATATGTGGAACGTCTTGAACAATATTTTGTAGTTAATAGTGTTGCAGAAGAAAAGAAGGTTGCTACATTAATTACATTTATTGGCGGTCCTACATATGAGCTATTACTGACCCTATGCTCGCCGAAGAAACCACACGAACTTAAGTTTGAGAACCTTAATAAGGTAATGTTACAACACCTACAGCCAACACCTAGCATTTTAGCAGAGAGGTATAAGTTTCGCCAGAGAACGCAATCTAAAAGCGAATCAATATCAGACTACGTGGCTGAATTGAAGAAGTTGGCTAGAACATGCGACTTTAAGACAGGGCTAGATGAGAATTTAAGGGACCAGTTCGTCTGTGGACTATTTAGTGATGTGGTCAGACAGAGGCTTTTTGCAGAAGATGAAGTAAGTTTTTCAATGGCGTTTAAACTAGCCCATGCCTTAGAAGCGGCAGAAACCAATGCAGCGGCAGTGAACACTAAGAGATCGAATGATGACAGTGCCGTAACGTGTCATGCTATCTCAAGTGGTACTCATAGTAGTGAGAACCGACAGCGAAGCCGAGGCTGGGCGGCGGGCCCGAGTGGCGAACGAGCGCGCGGCCGCTACAGTAGGACAGCTGGCGCGAGCGGCGGGCCAGGCGCGGCCGGCGGGAGCGGCGTGCCGGGAGCAGCTAGCGGGAGCGGCGTAGCTGGGACTTCGGCTGCGGGTCAGTGGCGCGCGGGGCGGGCTGGCGGTGCAGCTCGTGGGCGCGGCGCCGGGAGCGGCTCGAGTTGCCGCGTTTGCGGTGGACAACACGATGCGGCGGGCTGTCAATTTCGTCTTTATGTGTGCCGTGTATGTAATCGAGAAGGCCACCTCAAAAGAATGTGCCCTAAACTCGGCTCGGGCGACGCGAGTTACGTGGACGGCAATTATTTGGCAGAAGTAAATGATTCGGATACCGATGATAGTGACGAGGTAATTATTCCAAATTATAATTTAAGTGGGTTAAAAGAGGATTCGAGTGAACCATATAAATTGACTTTGATTGTAAATAATAGGGAGTTAGAAATGGAGATAGACACCGGTTGCGGCATATCATGTATTAGTCTTGATTGCTATCATAAAATGTTTAGCGATTGTAAATTACTTAAGTCCAATTGTGTAATGCGGTATTACACCGGTCCGACCGTAGCAATTGTAGGCAAAATAAGGCCAATTGTTATGCATAAAGATAAGTTACGGGAATTAAATCTGTATGTTGTCAGGGGCGGAAGGACGTCTTTACTCGGTCGTAAATGGCTAGAGGAGTTAGGTATCGTTGACTGCAATACTTTTCCGTGTAATAATTTAGTCACGGAAGGGAAATTCAATTTACAATCCTTCAGTTCCAGATACGCGCAGGTTTTTGAAGACGGGCTAGGGTGTTATACGGGCGAGCCGGTGGGGCTCCGGCTGCGCGCCGAGGCGGTGCCCGTGTTCATGCGTGCGCGTCCCATAGCGTATGCAATGCGCGCGCCCGTGGAGCGCGCGCTGGACCAGATGGTAAGTGATGGCATTATAACTCCGGTTGAGTGTTCAGACTGGGCCACACCAATTGTACCAGTAGCTAAATCGGACGGCACGATACGTATCTGTGCTGATTATAAACTTACGCTCAACAAATGGTTAGAAATAGATAGATATCCCGTCCCTAGGATCGACGATTTGTTAGTCAAATTGAATGGAGGGAACAAATTTACAAAAATTGATTTGAGTCAGGCTTATGCACAGTTTCCTTTGGATGATACCAAGAAAGCCACCACGATTAATACCCACAAAGGACTGTTTCAGTACAATCGTCTCGTCTATGGACTCGCATCAAGTCCTGGTATCTTTCAACGTAAACTGGAACAAATGTTCGCAGATTTACCTACGGTTGGGGTCTACTTAGATGATGTGATTATAACGGCCAAAAGCGATGATGAACATTTAAATATTCTTTGTCAAGTGTTTGATAGGTTACTCAAGTACGGTCTGAAAATTAAGAAAGAGAAATGCACATTTTTTGCAGATTTGGTCACTTATTTAGGGTTTGTGATTTCAAAAGAAGGCGTGTCCGCGTGTTCAAGTAAAATAGAGGTGATAAAAAAAATGTCTCGTCCACAGAATGTTTCAGAATTGCGATCATTTCTGGGAATGATAATGTATTACGCAAAATTCGTTAAAAATATAAGTACAATTTTGTCACCGATGTATAGTTTACTGAAGAAAGATGTTAAGTTCGTTTGGACTGAAGAGTGTCAGATCGCATTTGAGAAAATTAAAACACTACTACAGTCGAGTGAGGTGCTTGTGCATTACTCGAGCGAGCTTCCGCTGGTGTTGACGACGGACGCGAGCAGCACGGGCGTGGGAGCCGTCATCTCGCACCGCACGCCGGCCGGCGAGCGGCCCGTCGCGTATGCCAGCCGCGTGCTCAGCTCCGCGGAAAAACACTACTCTCAGATTGAGAAGGAGGGACTTGCAATTGTTTATGCTGTGCAAAAGTTCCACCAGTACTTATATGGAAGGAAGTTTCTGTTGAAAACTGATCACAAACCATTGGTAACTATTTTTGGAAACAAAGTGGGCATACCTACTATGGCTGCGAGTCGGTTACAGAGATGGGCGGTGATAATGTCTGGATATAATTATGATATAGAGTATGTTCGTAGCGAAGAAAATGGCGCGGATGCCTTATCGCGGTTGGTAGCTGGGCCGGATAAGAAGGTTCGACCAGAGATAACTTATCTCAATTATGTTCAAAATTTTTTACCTATAACAAGCACGGATATTAAAAAAGCGACGAGCAAAGATCCAGTTTTGATCAAAGTCTTGATGTACATTGCTTCAGGATGGCCTGCATATTGTGATGACGAGAATCTCAAACCATTTTACACCCGCAGGAACGAGCTTTACATGGAAGCTGGGTGTATACTATGGGGATATAGAGTAATAGTGCCCGCTACTCTCCAAAATAAAATTCTACAAGAGTTACATGTAGGACATGTTGGCATGGTAAAAATGAAAAGCACCGCCCGCAGCTACGTGTGGTGGCCCGGCATCGACTCCGACGTGGAGCGCGCGTGCCGCGAGTGTGCCGTCTGCGTCGCCGAGAGCAGTGCGCCGCCTCGGGCGCCGCCGAAGCCATGGCCTTATATTACAGAACCGTGGTCGCGTCTACATATTGATTTCTTGGGCCCTATTGAAAATGAAACGTTTTTTGTTATAGTAGATGCAACAACGAAATGGATTGAAATTTTTCGGATGTCAAGAACGACTTCGTCAGCGGTTATTAAGGTTTTATGTGAAACCTTTTCTAGATTTGGTTTGCCTAGGTCATTAGTTTCGGATAACGGCCCACAATTTTGCAGCGCACAATATGATGAATTTTTGCAATCAAATGGCATTCAAAAAATACTCACTCCGACTTACCACCCCTCATCTAACGGTGCGGCTGAAAACGCCGTTAAGCTTTGCAAGAAAGCAATTAAGAAGGCAAAAAGAGAGGGTGTCGATATTGATTTAGCTTTACAGGCATATCTGATGTCATACAGGAATGCAATTCACGGCACCACAGGCGATTCTCCTGCATTGTTGCTTCAGAAACGCAGGCTGCGTTGTCGTCTAGATTTGCTTCGCGGAGGAGAGGAGCGCGAGCGCACCGTACAACGCGCTCAGGAGCGTCAAGTTCAAGCGTCAGGGGGCAAAGATCGTCGATTTCAAGTGGGGGATCTAGTTCATATGCGGGAGCAGGCCAATCCGGATAGGTGGGTGAAGGGTAGGATTAAGGAAGTAGTAGGCTCTAGAAATTATATAGTTGAAAGGCTGGACGGAACGCTAGTAAAAAAACATATTGATCAAATCAAGGTCAGAGGTGATAATACTCAGTTGGTGTGGCCTCGTTGGGTAACATGTACAGACGGTGTTGTGGTGCCTACTCACGAGCCCGGTCCGGCCGACGCAGCGGGCGCGAACGGCGCGGCTGCGCATGAGCCCAGGCCCGAGCCGGCCGCTGAACCAGCGGCTCCCCCGCCATTGCTCCCGTCTCTTGTTAGTAGCTATGGCAGGGTTATAAAGCCTGTCAGGTATTATCCTTTACCGGAGTAGAAGAAGTAGTTTTAATAAGTGTGAGGGTGTGGTATATTTGTTAATAGAGGTTACATAGCTTTTAGTTTTAAAACAATGACGTGTGTCAACTCTGTCTTCTTTTATTATATACGATTCCTGGAAGCACGTTTTTATATTAATAAATCTACATTTATTACAATAGTTTTCGAAAAATTTGAATAGTTTCAATTGTCCCCTTTCTACCCTAAATCGGCCATTTTTGATTTTAGAAAAAAAAACTTCAAACAAAACATGCTTATTTTAGCGTGTTCTACACGATACTAACATAAAAAGTAGGTGTTATCATAGCAAACCAACCATCGAAAATTTAACTAAGATCTAAAATTGTTCATCTTTGGGGTCAAATAAGTCGGCCATTTTTTATTTTAGTAAAAAAACTGTCCATACAAAACATGCTTATTTTAGCGTGCTCTACGCGATACTAACATAAAAAGTAGGTGTCATCATAGCACAACAACCATCGAAAATTTTACTAAGATCTAAAACTGTTCATCTTTGGGGTGAAATAAGTCGGCCATTTTTTATTTTAGAAAGAAACTGTCCATACAAAACATGCTTATTTTAGCGTGCTCTACACGATACTCACATAAAAAGTAGGTGTTATCATAGCACACCAACCATCGAAAATTTAACTAAGATCTAAAATTGTTCATCTTTGGGGTCAAATAAGTCGGCCATTTATTATTTTAGAAAAAAACGGTCCATACAAAACATGCTTATTTTAGCGTGTTCTATACGATACTAACATAAAAAGTAGGTGTCATGATAGCACAACAACCATCGAAAATTTTACTAAGATCTAAAATTGTTCATCTTTGGGGTCAAATAAAACGGCCATTTTTTATTTTAGAAAAAAACTGTCCATACAAAACATGCTTATTTTAGCGTGCTCTACACGATACTAACATAAAAAGTAGGTGTTATCATAGCACACCAACCATCGAAAAGTTAACTAAGATCTAAAATTGTTCATCTTTGGGGTCAAATAAGTCGGCCATTTTTTATTTTAGAAAAAAGCTGTCCATACAAAACATGCTTATTTTAGCGTGTTCTATACGATACTAACATAAAAAGTAGGTGTCATCATAGCACAACAACCATCGAAAATTTGACTAAGTCCAGCGCACTAATACTGGTAAAAAAACTAAGTTTTTGTTAAATTTACCTATGTATGAATATCGCACTTTTCGTCACAAAATTTTAAGTCTTTTACAACTCCATGTTTTTTGCACTTTCGGCAAAAAAACATCTAAGTCTTTTTCACTCGTCGTACCTACTTGCGTATTTTTTGCATGCAAATAGTCTTCCCACCCTCCCACCGCAAAAAATAAATACGCAAACAGATATACAAGCCACCACCAATAATATAAACCTCGACACGTGTTTAATTGTACAATCGAGTTCATAAATATATGATCATTTTCAATGCTTCAAGAATATTAGGACCCTGACAATAACGTGTAACCGCCTTATTCATAAAAACTTAACAGACCCATATTATCACATATTATCACACGACATTGACATTTTGATATAACTATCTTGCGTAAACACTCAGTTGTAGTCATATTATCGACATCATTGTTATGTTATTTGTTGTTATTGACAGACAAGTGAGACAAGGTGCAAATACAACGACCTACCGATGTACGTACCGATTCACCGAGAGGCAAAGGCGCCTGGCGCGCCGGCTGTGATGTGATTGGTCAAACCGCCCCCGTTCCGCGCGAAACACACGCGATATTAATTCCCGCGCGTAGCTTCGAGCATTTGAATTACGCCTAGAATTGATAAGATAATAAAAGTTGAATCTTTCGATGAAATCCTTAGAGTTTCCGTATACATACTATTTAAATGATTTTGAACTAATGACCTTGACTTGAAAATTATGAGAATTTTTTTATGGCTAGGAGAATTTTTTTTAAATTCTAGTGCCTACATAAATTTAAGCTATTGATGAATGTGTTAGAAATGGGCTCTAATAGTTATCTTTAATAATATTAAATGCATTTCAGTTACCATAAAGCACTTGCGTAATGTTTTCGAAGAGTAATATTTTTTTTTAAGTTTTCATATTATATTGAAATAAGCTCTGGTCAAATATGTTATTAAATGATAGGCGACGTTCAAATAGTTAAATACGATTATCTGAAGATAAAATTTTCCTCTTGTATATTTTTTCCTTAGATTTAAAAGGTTGGTAACGAATTTTTTTTTTAATTCCTAAAGCAACATCAAAATCTGTTATCTTTTTTTTTTACGCTTTGTTCTAAGAGTATTCTAACAGTCGACAAATAATATCGCTCTTGGGAGTTGTAAAATTTTATTTCCTTTACGTACCGTACTAATGTAGAATACTTGAGACATAATGTCTGTGATGTTATAACTCAATTTGAGACTCCTTTTTTTCTTGACTTCTTTTATAGGCTTTTCATGGTAACGCACGGCTTTGAGTTGCAAGTTTTCATAACTTAAGTTCAGTAACTGCTCAAGATTGCTATTACAGTAAATAGAGAAATGCGAGTGAAATATTCAAACTGCAAAAAGACATGTTAGTCGTAAATTTACGTAATGCAAAAATAATCACCAATAATAGAATAACAGTTAATGTATGTACGTGGGAAATCAGGAATAGCTTATTTATACGAGACAAAGGTACAGCGCATAATTTTCGCATATCCATTCACTGGCAGCCATCAATCATCACTAACCGCTGGCAGACAATGATGGTGTGTCCTTCACGATGGAGCATTAACGAGCAGTGTATTAAGTTATTTGACAGCGGACCGTGATGAGATGTCCGTTAAATGAACTGAATTACAAAGTTTGATGACGTTATTAACTGTTGGTGTTAATTTCACTATCTAAAGATTGAAAATTATGTCGGGTCGGATGGCTTCCAAAAATATCTGAAAAACTTTTCATAGAAGCAAATTGTAAAGATGACCATGCATTTGGCAGACGTTTTTAGGATTCGAACACGGGGCCTCCAGCTTCGTAGGCAGGGTCACTAACTCACTACAGTCACTACACTCACTACCAACTAGGCTAGAGAGGCCGTTGATATTGTTCTTCATTTCACCGTCAAATGTTTTGAGGTACGAGTATCTACTCAAGGGCTGAATATTTACATTTTGTTTACCAATCAGTACCGAACAAGTTTCATTACTTAAAATACGGCAGCAGTAGCAAATGCAAAATAATGGCCGCCATACTAAGACTGAAATCTATTGTTTCTTAAAATATTTCAAACAATAATCTATCACCGAAAAACATTTTCAAATGTGCCTTACTTCGCTAAATTGTCAATATACAAAAGTATTTCACAGTACTTAAACAATACCTGGAAATCGTAACATAAAAGGGTGGTTGCCTTGCTCCAAATAAGGTAGTCCTGATCTTTTAATATGTTTTTTGCAGCTCGAAAACTTGGTATTATTATTACTACTTGTAATAATAATACCAAGTTTTCGACCTCGAAAACTCTCCGGTTCATTGTAAAATTAAAAAAAAGTTTGTATGGGGACGCAGTAAAATTTTAAGTGAGTGACTTAAAATTGTTTTCAACTCATTAACGCAATTATATATTATGGCAACTTTTTGCCTCTCTATTTATCCCCTTTAGGAATAAAATTTTCCAAAACCCTGAAAATACTTTTCTTATATTTTAATAAGGTTTCCACAAACAAAGTTTCAAGTCTCTCGCTTAATTTATTACTCCATTCCCATACAAACCTTTTTTTTATTTTACATACATTCTGAGGATATCCGAGGTGGAAAACTTGGGGTTGCCATAACCACATCATTACAACATATAACATATATATATATATATATATATATATATATATATATATATATATATATATATATATATATATATATATATATAAAATCAGAACTACCTTATTTGATGCAAAGCATAATGTACCGATTCCATGTACACATGCGTTCAAAATTGCATGGGCAATTTATGAATGAATTAATTCATAAACTGCCCATGCAATTTTGAAGGCGATAGTACATTACCTATGTACTGTGAAATAGTTTTAATATATTGACATAATTGAACTCCACACGAAAACTTGGCAAAGTATAGTTCAAAAGCCGTCTTAAGTTGCTTTATTGTCTAGTGAAGCGGTGTTCGCCAAGCTGCTATACATTTCAGGATGTTTGTTTATCGGAGATGACAAGGATAAATCGACTATGTGAGTTTTGAGCGCCATCATATATCTATCATCATGACTAAGGCATGTTCTACGCCCACTTGTTGCAAATATTTTAAAGCATGCATGTACACTGTATTACATGTGTGCAATAAATTATCCTTTAGTTAATAAAAACTGGCGACCAAAACTATTTTCAAGCAAAAGTTTTTAACCATGAACAACACTTGCTTGCTTGCATCTACCTTGGGGTTATTAAGATTATATTACCAACTTATTTATATCATTAATTCATTATATTGCCGCCTGACTTACACCCAACTTTTAATAGAGTATGTACGGAAAAAGAATGTACGTGGCAACCAATGAACCTTCTCTTTCTTACTTTTACCCTAATTGAACTCCCTTGAAATTTTAGTTTCAAGTACATGCTAAGATGTCTTATTTGTTTTTTGTTTACCAGGATTCCGAGCTATCGGTGTTCGAGACGACAATCCGCTTCATCGGCGGACTGTTGTCCTGCTACGCATTGACTGGCGATAGCGTCTTCAAGGACAAGGCTGTGGAAGTGGCAGACGCGCTGCTGCCAGCCTTCGAGACCCCCACCGGCCTGCCCTACGCACTCATCAACCCATCCACTAAGGTGTGTGTTTTTTCTAGTCGTTTTCTACGCGTTGGCTGGTGTGTCTTTATAGTCAAAGACCGGCAGAGAGGCCGCAGACCCGCTGATCTCATCAAATAGTTCATGGTGATGAAGTGGCTTCTCGTCCTCTGCTTCTTGCTAATCGGCGTGTATATAGAGTAATAGGCCGTTAGATTTCCAGACGCGCACCTGCCTAATTGCCGGCTATATATACGTTCGGGCAATCCATCAGATCTTCATAGTGGGTATGTCTGCGGGGCATCCGCCAGACAAATTTCCCATACATTTACCGACAAATCCGGCAGATATGCCCGAACGTAAGTATATGGCCAGCTAATGCGGTGAGCTTTCAACATCGTTCTTGTCCGTAATCAATTATAGAACAACTTTTACCGAGTCTTTCCGCTTGCTTTTATAGTATCGTATTGAGCCATGAATATGCTTAATATAGTGTAAAACATGACCAAGCTGGTACTAAATATGGAAGCAACTTTCGTCGATAACTTGTTACTTAAGAACGCGACAGATTTTGTGAATGTTTAACGAAGTAAACATGTAAAGTAATGACGTGCCGGGTCGTTACCCCGAATTCGAGTCGTTTGCATAATGCGAAGTGGCGTTTACAATTTATTAACACTACGTTATGCGTCAGAAACATTGACCATATGTAGAACTAGACATGACAAATTCTCATTCTTCACGCGTCTTTTTAATGGTGCAATGCCACTGCAATGCACTTCCCGCTGTTCGTTTTGTGATCGTTCCGATTTGACAGAACGATGTTATTTGATACAATAAACGCCTTAATAACATAGATATAGAATAAAAGAACTGGATAAGCAATCAGCTTTTTTTTATATAGTCCTGTTTGGAACGAACGTGACGTTTCGTTAAGTGCCAACAGCCCATGATGTTTAAAATATTCGTACGAAACATGCTTACGCATTAAGTGTCAAATTCATACACATAACCATTGCCACCAACTGTCAACAAACATGCTTACATTTATCGTTTTTCGCTATTGCCATTCTGACCCACATTTTTTGACGTTTTTGTTTTGCTTTGTGTTTCTATATATTTTAATAAGTCAATGTTAAATAATTTTTTTTATATAGTCCAAAGTAAACGTCGTCAAAAGTGTCTCGATATATTATAACTGTTTTTTGATACAAGACACAACAGAAAGTTGTATAACGCACTCGTTACGTCATTGCAAGTAGGTAATAGTACTAATAGTAAACAAAAACCTACACGATTATCATGTCATACAATCATGTTTACTACATCTAGTTCAATTACCGTTCAGTGTTATTACAACTATGGCATGCGTCAGAAGTGACCCGATTCATTGCGTTGGTTGCGGCTAAAAATAGTGGCCTCATTTACCTTTGACACTGTAACCAGCGGCCCTTTCAAAAGCTCTTGCTTAAGTAATGGCTTTTTGTGGTACGTTAACTAGACTGGGCGGGGTGAGTCCAAACATGTTCCTAATAAAGGCGTTCGTTGGGAGGCACTAAAAACTTGACGCTACTGGGAATTGCTTGTTTATGTTTGGTGACGTTTGTGTCAAGTTCATGGTTATGGTCATTTTAGCAGTTTGCAGATAGAGGCTAAGCAGTTTCTTAAATGTATTCTGCAAATCGAGTCTCTCTAGTTTCACAATTTGGCGCACATCACTAAGGCATACTTAATTAAATTTTAAAATGACTGCAAAATACATTATGTATTTCTTCTTCTTCCTAGCATTTTCCCGGCTTATGCTATGGCTCAGGGAGCCTGGGGTCCGCTTTAGCAACTAATCCCAAGATTTGGCGTAGGCGCTAGTTTTACGAAAGCAACTGTCATCTGACCTTCCAACCCAGAGGGTAAAACTAGGCCTTATTGGGACTAGTCCGGTTTCCTTACGATGTTTTCCTTAATCGCAAAGTGTCACGCTATTACCGCTGAACCACCATATTGTATTTCACAGTTCTCATATCAAGTTGCGATACAGGTGACCATTGCACCAGTGAGAAAATATAAGTTTTCCTAATAACTCGTCAAAGTACCAAGACGCGAGTCCAGTCGCAGTTGACCGGTTTTTACATCTGTTTGATGGATAGATAACTTATCTTCACGTCTAATGAGTTCCATGTTTGTGCTAAAGGAAGCTCTAATGAACACATAACCTGAATTAAATCAATCTAGTCCAGTTTAGTAGAAACCTATTAGCTTAGCTTAGGCATTAATTCAGGAGATTGTATGAAGTGGAAGATGTTTTTTTAGTTTTTCTATTTGTATTTGTATTTCTATGTTGTTGTTTATAAGCGACGTCGCATTCTTATACGATCGAGCAGCTGTCGACGGGCAAATTACTAATGTGTCCTCTTCCCATCATGGCGGCGCCAAAGTCATGCTTTTTGGGTCTTTATTCCAATACATGACGTGTTACGTTTCATTAAGCATATTGATCTTTAGATACCATATTGCCATTTAGAGTGGCGTGTGGTTTCTGAAAACAAAACTGATAGTCTTTTTAATTTGTAGAGCCGTTATGGCCTAATATAAGACAACTTTGCGGTTTTATTTTTACTTAATTTATTTCAATTTATTTTAGTATTAATTACACAAAACAACTCATTAAATTATTGACTATCATAGTGATCAGTCTAGCATATCAATTAAATAGGTACTTGAGTAAATGTACATATAATAAGCTAATAACCATTTATTTCCACTTTCTCAATGTGGAGTGTCTGTGAATATACCTAATATTGTGTGCAAATATTTCAGGCGAGCCGTCAGTACCACTGGGCGGGACCCAACAGCATTCTCTCCGAGATAGGCACCTTGGATTTGGAATTCAAGTACCTGAGCGATATTACAGGGAATGATGGTAAGTTGTGCTATATGTATAAATAAATTATTTATATTTACGCCTTTTCTTGGACTAAATTAAAGGTGTTAAAACCTATGAAATGAAATATATCACTGAAGTGGTACAGTCAAGTGTCTCATAAATATGGTACTACTTTGAGAAAAATGTGTAAAACGATATTTTTGCATTTGACTGTACTCTACATCTCGTTAAAACTGTTGTCAGCTTTAACACAGTCAATTATTTTATGCGAAATTTCGTAACTCAACACATTTGCTCCTGTCCCAATAGGCTAGACTAGACGACAAAAATATCTAATTAGTCCGTCTCCGTCTGTTATTAAAAAATATTCGACACGTATTTTTTATTTTGTTCGTCAAATGAAAAATTACGAAAATATAGTGCATTAAAGTTTCGCGTGACGTCACAAATTTGGTACAATTCTTACCCTAATAGCGTCGTCACCACCCCCCACCCCGGAACCTAGTTATCCCTATAATACGTGTTGTTGTATCCCAAGAAGTGAACGTTTTGAGTTTAAATCTTATCTCGGCTCTTATGAACTCGCATGTTCTCGTTATTCCGAAGCTGTTTGTCGGACATTAACTCGATCGGTCTTGCTAGTCTCTTATCATTTTAGTTAGTTGTTTTAATCGTCATCTCTATAGCGTCCTGTAATGACATGGCGGCTTTTCATCACTCGTGTAGGGAACTAAATTAAAAACTTAACTAGTTAGTCCAAGTCAACGCTCGTGAAGATTCTTGTAGCAGTAGCTACTCTTATACCTACTTAATTTCCAACATTACAAACTCGTACCCCTACATTTGTTTATTCCATAATTCAACTGACGTAGTGAATTAGCGACTATGTCAACGGCCTGAAGGCTGTTGCTTCACTAGTAACAAATGCTCAGCATCGACTGCATCATCAACTAAGGCTCTCCTGTAAGCTTGAACTTAGAAGGTGTATTAATAAAACTACCTATAAAATATTTCACGGATAATTTTCCGCTAGTTAGTTCATGTTGCGACAAAATAAACCCAATATCAGCCTTTAGCTTAAATTGGGGTTTGAAGTTAGAGAAATATACTTACTTATGGTTATAACTAACGGATATAATAAAATTATCTGTATGACGATGCGATCGTAGAGATAATGTAAATTTTTACAGTTAATAAAAAAAACATCTTTTTTTTGGAGTAACACTGCGCAAAAACACGCTGTTATTCACTCTGTATATGTTCAGTGATAATTCAATAAGTATGATGCTTACAATACGCCGGCAATCGTATAGTTTTTAATAACAGAAAATATTAACTTTGTGCCTAAGACAATAAGGTAGAAAATCAAAAGTATCACAATCGTCTGACTAAAGATAATCAAATGTTATTTTAGAGTTCACTCTCAATCTCCGAACTCGAGAATTATCTAAATACCTAGACGAATTATAGCTAATTTATGAGTCCCGGCTATCTGTAATAGCTGGCCCATTCACCTTTTGGCCTAAAGGTTCTCAACAAACAATTTATCAAGAGGAATGTATCGTCTGGTAATTGACAATTATTATATTTTGTCGATGAGTTTAAATAATAATGCCAATTTTCCTTGTATTTCATATACGTATAAAGAAGAATTAATATTCTAAACATGTTTATACGTTAGCTGCTAAATAATATGAGCTTGTAAGTGCCGTATAGGGATTTTGAGTATTTATAGGTTTGTATAATTATCTAGCTAGTTCAGTTCACCGCTCGTAAATAAAGATAATCATAATGACGATTTTAAGCTATTATTACCTCGCTATTGGGAAGTTCCGTTATTATATTGAACTCGAATAATTTAACGACGACTGCATTCCTTAAATGGTTTACTTATGTTTCCTGGATTACGTTTTATATAAAAACCTGCACCAACACTACACTCTAGCCAGCTATGTCAGTAGAAAACCGCTGATATTTAAAAAAAATGTATGGTTTTGTACGTACAGTATCGCCGGTTTCCTGGGCTGAAATGACAGGTTGGAGGCCTTCATTAAATGCAACCCTGATGCCAGAACACGGAATAACATTCTACGTTTTTTCTAAATTGATATTTGTTGTTTTCAGTGTACAGAAAAAAGGTGGAGCGCATCCGCGATGTGCTGAACAACATCGAGAAGCCTAGCGGACTGTACCCGAACTTCATCAACCCTCGCACCGGACAGTGGGGACAACGTAAGTTCCAATTCTTATTATATCTACTCCACAAAGAAACCTATACATCTGTTGGTCAGCGGACAAAATCACCTATCATCGTAAGTGTGGGCTTACAATGCCGGTCTTGTCAAAATGCAAAAGGTTTAAAGCGTATTTAACTCTTGAATGCACAGTATGTATGAATTTGCATGTTTGAGATACCGTCGCTTAGGATCTACCATATAAAACTTTCTAAGTCTATATAGGGACTGAAATCAAATGTTTATCGTAGCCAAAAAGAACGTTGTTCACTGCTAGACAAAACCGTTAACCGAGAATATTCACAACAAGGTTTATTCCCCATTCCCTAAGGGTATGATATCGGGGATAAAAATTATCGTATGTGTTTCAAATTTCAAAAAAATCTGTTTCAGGAGTTTTATAGGTCTGGTCACAGAATCTCACATTTTTTCAATACTATTAAAATTCTATTCTAGGGCACATGTCCCTGGGAGCGCTCGGTGACTCCTTCTACGAGTACCTGCTGAAGGCGTGGCTGGTCTCCGGGCAGACGGACGAGCAGGCGCGCGCCATGTTCGACGAGGCCATGCCGGCCGCTCTGGACAAGATGCTGCGGGTGTCGCCCTCCGGCCTGTCCTACCTCGCCGAGATGAAGTACGGCAGGATACTGGAGGAGAAGATGGACCACTTGTCGTGCTTTGCAGGTGTGTATACAAACCAAGTATAACACAAGCGCGTGCTGTCTTCGATTGAGCCAACCTTGCCTGATCCGCCTGATGTACCTGGCTGCTATGAAGTGTAAAATGATCTTTATCCCAAGGTCCGCTTTCGTACTTCCTCTCCTCCACTTTGCGCGATCCTGAGAGTCTCTTGTGAGCCCCTGCGAAGTGTAAAATGATATTGAAATGAAAGAAAATATTGGTCACGGTCAGTACTGTGCTTAGGCGTAATTTGACTTTATGATATGGATGTGGTTATAGATCAAGGAAGGCTGATAAAGCATGCTGTTATTTTCTTAGGCCCGCTGTGTTATGTTAACATATAAGCTCACTGTAAACGATTTAGCCTCTACTATCCTTATCTAACCTCTCTAAGGTGTTTAAAAACGATGATTTACGTTCCAGGTGGCATGTTCGGGCTGGCGTCAACGACGTTAGAAAACACGCTGTCGGAGCGGTACATGGACGTGGCCAAGAAGCTCACGCACACCTGCCACGAGAGCTACGCGCGCTCCGAGACCAAGCTCGGCCCGGAGGCCTTCAGGTACTGACGCAAGAACATTATACACCTTATACACTTGCAATAAGGTTTACATTAGAGAACACGTGTCGGAGCGGTACATGGACGTGGCCAAGAAGCTCACGCACACCTGCCACGAGAGCTACGCGCGCTCCGAGACCAAGCTCGGCCCGGAGGCCTTCAGGTACTGACGCAAGAACATTATACACCTTATACACTTGCAATAAGGTTTACATTAGAGAACACGTGTCGGAGCGGTACATGGACGTGGCCAAGAAGCTCACGCACACCTGCCACGAGAGCTACGCGCGCTCCGAGACCAAGCTCGGCCCGGAGGCCTTCAGGTACTGACGCAAGAACATTATACACCTTATACACTTGCAATAAGGTTTACATTAGAGAACACGTGTCGGAGCGGTACATGGACGTGGCCAAGAAGCTCACGCACACCTGCCACGAGAGCTACGCGCGCTCCGAGACCAAGCTCGGCCCGGAGGCCTTCAGGTACTGACGCAAGAACATTATACACCTTATACACTTGCAATAAGGTTTACATTAGAGAACACGTGTCGGAGCGGTACATGGACGTGGCCAAGAAGCTCACGCACACCTGCCACGAGAGCTACGCGCGCTCCGAGACCAAGCTCGGCCCGGAGGCCTTCAGGTACTGACGCAAGAACATTATACACCTTATACACTTGCAATAAGGTTTACATTAGAGAACACGTGTCGGAGCGGTACATGGACGTGGCCAAGAAGCTCACGCACACCTGCCACGAGAGCTACGCGCGCTCCGAGACCAAGCTCGGCCCGGAGGCCTTCAGGTACTGACGCAAGAACATTATACACCTTATACACTTGCAATAAGGTTTACATTAGAGAACACGTGTCGGAGCGGTACATGGACGTGGCCAAGAAGCACACGCACACCTGCCACGAGAGCTACGCGCGCTCCGAGACCAAGCTCGGCCCGGAGGCCTTCAGGTACTGACGCAAGAACATTATACACCTTATACACTTGCAATAAGGTTTACATTAGAGAACACGTGTCGGAGCGGTACATGGACGTGGCCAAGAAGCTCACGCACACCTGCCACGAGAGCTACGCGCGCTCCGAGACCAAGCTCGGCCCGGAGGCCTTCAGGTACTGACGCAAGAACATTATACACCTTATACACTTGCAATAAGGTTTACATTAGAGAACACGTGTCGGAGCGGTACATGGACGTGGCCAAGAAGCTCACGCACACCTGCCACGAGAGCTACGCGCGCTCCGAGACCAAGCTCGGCCCGGAGGCCTTCAGGTACTGACGCGTGAACATTATACACCTTATACACTTGCAATAAGGTTTACATTAGAGAACACGTGTCGGAGCGGTACATGGACGTGGCCAAGAAGCTCACGCACACCTGCCACGAGAGCTACGCGCGCTCCGAGACCAAGCTCGGCCCGGAGGCCTTCAGGTACTGACGCGTGAACATTATACACCTTATACACTTGCAATAAGGTTTACATTAGAGAACACGTGTCGGAGCGGTACATGGACGTGGCCAAGAAGCTCACGCACACCTGCCACGAGAGCTACGCGCGCTCCGAGACCAAGCTCGGCCCGGAGGCCTTCAGGTACTGACGCAAGAACATTATACACCTTATACACTTGCAATAAGGTTTACATTAGAGAACACGTGTCGGAGCGGTACATGGACGTGGCCAAGAAGCTCACGCACACCTGCCACGAGAGCTACGCGCGCTCCGAGACCAAGCTCGGCCCGGAGGCCTTCAGGTACTGACGCAAGAACATTATACACCTTATACACTTGCAATAAGGTTTACATTAGAGAACACGTGTCGGAGCGGTACATGGACGTGGCCAAGAAGCTCACGCACACCTGCCACGAGAGCTACGCGCGCTCCGAGACCAAGCTCGGCCCGGAGGCCTTCAGGTACTGACGCGTGAACATTATACACCTTATACACTTGCAATAAGGTTTACATTAGAGAACACGTGTCGGAGCGGTACATGGACGTGGCCAAGAAGCTCACGCACACCTGCCACGAGAGCTACGCGCGCTCCGAGACCAAGCTCGGCCCGGAGGCCTTCAGGTACTGACGCAAGAACATTATACACCTTATACACTTGCAATAAGGTTTACATTAGAGAACACGTGTCGGAGCGGTACATGGACGTGGCCAAGAAGCTCACGCACACCTGCCACGAGAGCTACGCGCGCTCCGAGACCAAGCTCGGCCCGGAGGCCTTCAGGTACTGACGCAAGAACATTATACACCTTATACACTTGCAATAAGGTTTACATTAGAGAACACGTGTCGGAGCGGTACATGGACGTGGCCAAGAAGCTCACGCACACCTGCCACGAGAGCTACGCGCGCTCCGAGACCAAGCTCGGCCCGGAGGCCTTCAGGTACTGACGCAAGAACATTATACACCTTATACACTTGCAATAAGGTTTACATTAGAGAACACGTGTCGGAGCGGTACATGGACGTGGCCAAGAAGCTCACGCACACCTGCCACGAGAGCTACGCGCGCTCCGAGACCAAGCTCGGCCCGGAGGCCTTCAGGTACTGACGCAAGAACATTATACACCTTATACACTTGCAATAAGGTTTACATTAGAGAACACGTGTCGGAGCGGTACATGGACGTGGCCAAGAAGCTCACGCACACCTGCCACGAGAGCTACGCGCGCTCCGAGACCAAGCTCGGCCCGGAGGCCTTCAGGTACTGACGCAAGAACATTATACACCTTATACACTTGCAATAAGGTTTACATTAGAGAACACGTGTCGGAGCGGTACATGGACGTGGCCAAGAAGCTCACGCACACCTGCCACGAGAGCTACGCGCGCTCCGAGACCAAGCTCGGCCCGGAGGCCTTCAGGTACTGACGCAAGAACATTATACACCTTATACACTTGCAATAAGGTTTACATTAGAGAACACGTGTCGGAGCGGTACATGGACGTGGCCAAGAAGCTCACGCACACCTGCCACGAGAGCTACGCGCGCTCCGAGACCAAGCTCGGCCCGGAGGCCTTCAGGTACTGACGCGTGAACATTATACACCTTATACACTTGCAATAAGGTTTACATTAGAGAACACGTGTCGGAGCGGTACATGGACGTGGCCAAGAAGCTCACGCACACCTGCCACGAGAGCTACGCGCGCTCCGAGACCAAGCTCGGCCCGGAGGCCTTCAGGTACTGACGCAAGAACATTATACACCTTATACACTTGCAATAAGGTTTACATTAGAGAACACGTGTCGGAGCGGTACATGGACGTGGCCAAGAAGCTCACGCACACCTGCCACGAGAGCTACGCGCGCTCCGAGACCAAGCTCGGCCCGGAGGCCTTCAGGTACTGACGCAAGAACATTATACACCTTATACACTTGCAATAAGGTTTACATTAGAGAACACGTGTCGGAGCGGTACATGGACGTGGCCAAGAAGCTCACGCACACCTGCCACGAGAGCTACGCGCGCTCCGAGACCAAGCTCGGCCCGGAGGCCTTCAGGTACTGACGCAAGAACATTATACACCTTATACACTTGCAATAAGGTTTACATTAGAGAACACGTGTCGGAGCGGTACATGGACGTGGCCAAGAAGCTCACACACACATTACATACGAATCCACGAAATTCTATTTCCGTCCGAGGCATATATAGTGCTTTTCTCCAAACATGAAAGGAAATAAAATGTATTCTTGCATAAGATTTGAAAGAAAAAATAAGGTTCCCGCCAAAACTTTCTTTTAATGCACGGTTGTGTTCATAAAAAAGTTGAAATGTCTTTAGTGTTATTAAGCCGTATCTACACCATAGTATTCAACATATCCTCCAATAGTAGAATCCTTGATCTTGATATCCCCATCTAGATAACATTCGGATATTGATGATTCGAGATGAATGTTTCTCCCCGATAACCGCCACTTTCAATAAGTTTCCTGGCCAAGCACTCTCTCTCTGTGACAATCGGTCTCTTGTTATTTTATGTTGCAGACAGAAATAAAAAAAAAACCGGCCAAGTGCTAGTGGGACCTAAAGAAGATTTTTTATAATTTTGAGTACGTGTAAACTGTCACCTATATTCATACCAAGTAGAAAAGATTTTTAACATGTTCTTTTTTATCAGATTCTCAGGTGCAGTGGAAGCGAGAGCGCAAAAGAGCAATGAGAAAGTGTTCCTGCTACGACCAGAAACGTTCGAGAGTTACTTCATAATGTGGCGTCTCACTAAGGACCAGAAATATCGGGACTGGGGGTGGGAGGCTGTGCAGGTAAACTATTGGCCATTGTCCATTTGTTATTAGGCAACAAGTCAGATAATAGAAATAATAAATGCATATAATAGTACAATTTTTCTACGATACCAGTAAGCGAGCGGTTAATTAATGGTTTGCGCAGAATATACAACGTGTTTTTGAGCAATTGCTTTAAATTCAAGGGTGCATTATTTAGCTTAAATTAAGTTAATTTCTCTAAGACACTGGTATTCTAATTAGCTCCATTTAGAAAATAACTACTAATTTAATTTTACGGTACTTCATATATTTATATTATATTAAGAGGAGGTCTATCGATTACCAGGATTGAACACCCTAAACAGAGTCTATGCCTCTGGGGCCGATACCAAAATTCTCAGAAAGAAAGGAAAAGTGGAAAAATTCTTGACCTCGGGCGGGACTCGAACCCGCAACTCTTGAGGAAACTGGACTAATCCCAATAATGCATAGTTTACCCTCTAGGTTGGAAGGTCAGATGGCAATCGTTTTCGTAAAACTAGCGCTAATGCCAAATCTTGGGATTAGTTCCCAAAGCGGATCCCCGGCTCCCTGAGCCGTGGCATCCTTCGGGAAAACGCTAGAAAGATGAAGAAGATACATAGAACTGGATTGTGCAAGTTTTTAGGGTGTCTGCCGCAAAAGCAGGAGTTCGCTTGGACCTTGGTATTTTTTTTTGTAGTACATGACGTCTTAAAATACTTATATGGGGTTACTCACGCCAATAAAGTCGAAAATAGCTCGACATGTTTCGGAGCAGTCCGTGTCCCTTATTCATGAGTCATGCGTCTACCCGCGGCGGCTGCTTTACGCACACTGCCGATACACAACCGCCGACGGATACGTCTGGGAGGACATCATCATTTTAATATGTCTGATACTCACGGGAGTTTTATAATTAAAATCATATGACGTCTCTAAATAGATGAATTGTTTGTGTTCTATACAACTGGCCAGAAATTGCCTTGAACCGAGCAGTTTGGAGCTCTACGGGAAGCCTTTGCCCAGCAGTGGGACACATTACAGGCTACATAAAAATAAAAAATAAAAAAAAAGTTTCTGTTTGTCAGGCGCTGGAGAAGCACTGCCGCGTGGAGGGCGGGTACACGGGGCTGGTCAACGTGTACCACAACAAGCCGCAGGGCGACGACGTACAGCAGAGCTTCTTCTTAGCCGAGACGCTCAAGGTATTTCTTTCTTTTATTTATGATGTCATTCATTGAGTATATTGATTAAAAGTAAATAAAAACCCTAAAGATCTTTTGAATACTATTAAATTAAATACTATTATTACTTGTTATTTTGGAAAAAGGACCAAATCGAATTTTAGTGGCGAGGTAGAAAAAAATTCAAGTAATTTCATTTTTTTATTTTTTAAATAAAGCTCCATCTTAGTGTTTTTATGTTTATTACTTACAATACAATACAATACAATACAATACTCTTTATTGCGCACCTCACACAGATGAAATACAGTTACAAGAGAAAATAATAATACAGAACAGTAACAGTAAGGGGTAACAACAGGCGGTCTTATCGCTAAAGAGCGATCTCTTCCAGACAACCTTTGGGTAGTAGAGTACAGATCAAATGAAAAAATGTATTAGGTGGCACAGAGATTAACAAAAGCACACAAACAACACACACAATAAATATACGAGTACATACCAAAATAATAATACGATAAAACATACATACATACATACACCACACATACATATACATACATATACACACATACATACATACATATACTTACTTTCTTTATGTTCATTTAATGAAGAAAATATTAAAAAGTTATTTAAATATATAAAATGCGAGTCACTCACCTGAAATTGACTTGGCATGATATGTTCTGTAACATTGAGCTTTCTGACGAACCATTCTCGTTGACTTATAGCATTATTCGACATAAATAACGTGAGTGACTCGGGTTCTGAATATTTAAAGTTATAATAACGTTATGAATTTAGTTAAATACCGGTCGTAACTTAGACGTACTTTTAAAGTCAAAAGTTTCTATGTATTTTTTACTAATAAAAGAACAGTATAAAAGAATGGATGACTATTCAATCAGTCGAAAAAAATTACGCCCATTAAAGTGCAATTTTTTGTATAGCCCTGTTTGGAACGTGCGTTTCGTTAAGTTGTCTTAGTTCTATGAATTTGATTCTATATATTTACATTAGTAAGCTCATTTTCCTACGAAAATTCGTTTATTCGTTTTTATTATCATCAATGCAAAATTGTTCGCTAATGTCATTATGACCGACATTTTCTGACGTTTTTGTTTTAAGTCAACGACTTGTTAGATGTTTATATAAGTACAGTGTGTAAGTCTAATACGGGCGATAAATTTAACCAAACATAGAATTCATTAGTGTTATCAATAATTAAAACATTTTTTTAAGTAACACTTAATTATGACCCCATAAGTATTTTTTTTATAAAATGTTCAGCAGCAATGTACTATAAAAAATTTGACGCTGACAGTTGTGCCGCAGATTTACACACTGTATACATATTTAGACCAGGAAACCTTAACTAGGTGTAATTATTCCAGTACCTGTACCTGCTGTTCGCGGAGGACTCGCTGCTGCCGCTGCCGGAGTGGGTGTTCAACACGGAGGCGCACCCGCTGCCCGTGAAGGCGCGCAACCCGCTCTACCGGCCCGCCGCCGTCCGGCCCGCCGCCGGCCCGCCCGCCGGCGCCGGCGACGGCAGCGACGACAACCAAGTCTAACTACACCAACTACTTACAATGCTAGAGAGTTGCCAGTGAAACGACTATACAGATTTATTATTTTTAAAATGCGCTACTCTCTCATTGAGCTCTAATAGATTATATGATTCATTTTAGCCGAGGCTATTTATTGGTCCGAGTGCAACGAGAACCAGTATAGTAGTCGAGGTAAAATGGGTATTTATGCTCGAGATATACTCTGCTTTTCACTTCGATTGTGAGGAAAATATTAGATTTTATTATACTTTTAAAGTTAACTTTTCAAACAAGACAAGTGAATAGTTGATTTAAATAACATCTAAAAGACCGGTCACTTTATATGACTCATATCTCGCTCGACATGTTTCGAACATTCATAATTTGAGTTGTTGTGAATTGATCAAAATCATGTCCATTTTCAATTTAACCTTTCGAGATCCGTACGTACGTCAAAAATCTACACACTGTGACACTAATTAATTGAGGTCTCATTCAAATTGACAAACTGACTCCCCAGGGAGCCGAAGGAGTTGAAAGGTTTAAATAACGTAAGTAACCCGCTTTCAATATTATGTAACATGCCCTTGGGAGTTTTAAAGTTAAAATTAGCTAATAAATTAATTCTGTAGTGTACTTGGTTTCTTAGTCTGCAGAAACACAACAAAATTACAAAATTAACTTTTGTTGTGTCTGTGTGCTTACGTCCAGAAACTTTGCAAGTAAGCGCATTTTAAAAATAGTATAAATAGTGTAGTCATATGGCGCATAATGCAGGAGGATTAAAACCAGCTAGTCAGCATTTGATTAAAGGCTTACAATTCAAAGCCATTTATTTCAAGGCAATTATTGAGTTAGTGACCAGCCCATTACCAGCCAGTTAGTGACCGTCCGGTCATTAACTCTATAATCGAATCCCCTAATGTGAACCGAGATTTGCATTCTAATTAACGGCTAGTACAGTCAAATACTATGTGTCCCATAACATCTTATTACGCCGGAATAAGATGCTTTAGGACAAATTTTTGAGTAAAATTTGTACACCTATATTCTTACACTTGACTGTATGTACCGTACGCAGCACGTCAGGTGCTGCACCTCCTAAATTGAGACATTTACGTTTCGATTATGTAGGACGCAAGTGATAATTGGATTTTGAAGTCAAATTCGTAAATCCAATCAGTTATCTTCTATTTTAAAACGAAAAATAATGATGTGGTCATAGAATGAATCAGCTAAAATTTTGATGATTTACAATATATAGCTTGGCCAAGATCTGTTCTTATCCGTGTATAGTCAGAGAAAATCATACTGTCTTTTTCGTACCCTAGTTATTACCACCCCAAAGATAGGAATGGATACAAGTGATTTTGTTCTACTGTTGGGTGGCCAGACTATAGTCGCCTAGCGTGTCTAAGTAACCAAGATTGACAGTTTTTTGTCACCTGGATACTTCTAGCGACCCAATACACAAACCAACTTTCAACGCGGCCATCATGTATCTATATCAGGGTTGCCTACGATTAGAAATATTATATAATACTGACGGCGGTGGGCGCTGGATGTGTCGGTGCCGACTCAAGACAAAAGACATTCGATCCGAATTCGTGCGGAAACTTTCATAGGCCTACTGTTAGTTGACCATTATATACGAATAGTCACCAAACTGGATATTTTAAGGTCGACAACAATGAAACTTAACATTAGCGTATTACAGTGGATCATCAACTCATCCTCACCGATTTCGGCGATCGGTTGAACTGGAAAAACGACGAATTAAAATTGTAGAACATTTAGTGAAAATAAAATGGAAATCGTTTTTTAATGTGACCAACAGATTTACTCGTTAGAAGTGAATGCTATAGGTAATTTCTTATTTATACGGGGTCACTTCTGGTGCCGTTTTGATGTGATGCATTGAGGAGTAAATGTCAGTATAACTTGTGTTTAGTTTGTAAATTTAATTTAATTCATACTACCATTTTTCAATATTTCCTTCCCTTCACTCGCCTTATTTCTTTTAGCAGGTTAATTGCAATATGGTTGTCACTTTGTCACAGCCATTGCGCTTGTACCTACTACGCTATATGTGATTGAGCCAATTGCTGTTTATGAATCATAGCGTCTGAATTGTGAGAACATAGCTACTTATTATACGCTCAACAACTATGGCCGATCACAGCAAGTTATTTATTTATTCCTCTATTGGGTCATACATAAAACCTACAAACATTGTTTGATCTGTCTGTTCTTTATGACCGTGGGTACGATTTCTTCGCCTACTGTTTACAGCTTTAACCATAGACAACTTGAGTAAGCTTGTCTGACATTTTAGAACCAAAATATTCTGCCGACTTTTGCGATTATGGCTATTCATAGGCGGATGCGATATTGTATTGAAAGCCTACTCCTATTGTCTATGCTCTAAAGTTAACAGATGTACAAAATTACTATAACATATTTATTTAGTCGTGAATTATAAATTGGTATTGCAATTGGAAGAACGTGTTGTTATTTGTGATACCTTTAAGATCTTATTTAGAATTAATAATTAACCCATTTATACGAGGCCGATAAGCCCATTTATACAAGACAATTCATAGCCAAGACGTTAAGTCATTAAACTTGATTGGATTGGCTTTCGGATTGTCTCGACCTAAATGGCCTGAAATAAACAATTTTGTTTATACCTACTGGACAATGTCTATGCATATTTTCTTAACGAATGACAATTCCTACAATATAATATAATAATAAATCCTACTTAAATCAATGTATAATTGCATATACCTATCAATACAATCTAACTTACTTTCTAATAACTATACCATTAATTCATCCTAGCAATGATTTTGTATTACATCAATACCTTATAAAATGTAGTTTAGAATATTCTAAGACTAGCTACAATTTTCTATATTGAATATATTAGGTATGTATTTGATAACGCAATCTCGTAATTCTAAATCAAGATGGCTGTTGAAAAGGTACCATCGCGTTCAAAATTGCATGGGCAGTTTATGACTGAATTTATTAATAAATTACCCATGCACTTTTGAACTCGTGTGTACATAAACGAGTGCTTGTTTACAATGTGAGTCGCTACTTTGAAGTAGCTTTTCCGATATAGCATTTTTTCTACTAAACTATGTCATAGCATAGATAGATAAATAAGCGTACTTATAGGAAATAAAGGCTTGCTTATTTATCTATGCTTGTGGTGAATCATGTGTGAACAGATTTTTAATAACTAGGACAATGTGGGAAACTCGAAATAAAAGGGGGTAAAGTCAGACCAAGCCAAGTTTGTATCGATTTTGATATTAAAGACTGCGCACGTGTTATTTTAAACTTATAACTTCTAAGAACTGTTTACTTAACACTTTCTGTGCTATCAAAATCCATGCAAACCTGGCTTAGTCGGACTCTAAATGATTTTTCCAAACAGTATCACTTTATTTAGAAAAAAAATTTTAAAGTAAAAATTAAAACTGTCTCTAAAATGAAATATACACTAGGATGGGATTTTATTTTTGACTTTGAATGTACCAAAAAGTTCTCTTTTTTTCAAAATAGCTAAGTAAAGTTATTTAAATATTTTCATAGTTTCAGGTTTTGCCACATTGTAACAGATTTTAAAAAATCATTTTCACTTCTGTTAACATCTGCAGTGTTGCTCAAGTCAATTAGAATCAAATGTAGAGTGCTTGTCCGTTTTTTAATTCCCTTATTTAAGGATGCTATTCAGAATAGCTAAACGAGTATTTCCTTTTAAGAGCACATCGACGCAGTAGTTACTAGATTAGCCAATGACACGATACAAATATTACAAGACAGCATTTCAACTTGCTATAACCATCTGTAAAATCAGGTACACTGTCGTTTTGTAGTTTGGTTTTGTGTGCAATTTATTGGAAGGTCAATTCGACGATTTTATTAAGTTGACCTGTTTGTAATATTTATGTCGTGCCAATCGTGGCTTGTACCGGGCATTATTTACGACTCGAAGCACAAACACTTACATTTGTGATTTTTTAATACTTTGTATTATCAGATATACGGATACAATTAAAATGTAATATATAAACTAATGATCACTCTTAATATTATAGTAGAATAAAATTAAAATATGTAATTCAATTTTACTAATATTTATACATAATTGTAGGCATTTCTTTGTTCAGGTTATTTTTATTTACTTATTATATTTATTTTTTTACGATTACTAATCGGATCTCGGAACTTTGAGATTGTTTGTTTTTGTTTTCATAATAATTCGCTATTGTATACCAAACATATCTGTGAATTACCTACATTAAACTAATGTACTAGTAGATGAATTAATATAAAATGTAGGAGGACCCTTCGGCCTAAATGAGGCTTGGTTGCACCCGAGCCGTTGCGTCCAGGTCTATCGACAACTCGGTGACTCAATATAGTTGTTAAAATGATTTTTCAATGCAATATTATACTTCTTTTTCTCTTCTCTAATCTGCATTCAAAGTTTGAAATAATGAGTGTTTAAATATGTCCTTATAGTTATTTGTGAAAGTGAATGGCCCTTTTAGTAATATCTATTGATATCTTACAGATCGTTTCACCAATTTTGATGTAAATGGACTTAAAGAATTTAGTGGTGTCAGTGTGTGAACGAAGTTTTGCTATATAAATAAACATGAACATGCCTACTACTACGAAAGTCGAACGTTGTGAACTTGCATATTCGAGCGAAAAGCGGTTATTCCTTCAACGGCAATGGATTCGTGGTATGCCCTTAGAAGTATTATGTGACTTGTCCGGTTTATTTACTTTAGTTTTGGTGAATCAATCTGTAGTATTTCAAACTATCAGTATGGAGCAGACCTTTGCACAGTTTTAAATAAAGTCAAAATACTGTTGATGATATTTTTACTGTACTACAAATATTGAGTTATAAGGAAAGTTATATGTTTTTAATATATTTGTCTGCACCTGTTAACATAGCATATCCAATTTGAACTAGCATTATTAATTTTAATTACATTATTAGTGCATTTTATTTCCCTAAATGTGTTTATGTTGTAATAATATTTAATGAAAATTAATTATATAAAATATTTGATAAAAGTTTGTAAGGTCTTATGTACTCACAGAGATACAGACAACTAGATAATATGTGTACAATATGTATATAATAGTCATAGACGGTGAAATCTAGATATAGACATTTGGTGTTTAGGTATACTGTTGGTATTTTTTAACTTAAAGCGAATGTGTGCGAATGTGAGTGTATATTTTGTTTATTTATTTAATTTAATATTTTCTTTATGTTTTTTACTAGTTTCCGCTTAAGTGATCTTTTATTTAATACATAAAAACATCGACGTATCTACTTAAGGCTCTTGTATCTTCAAGATTCTCATATCCTCTTTTGATTTCATAACTCAAAGCTCGGGTTCAATTATACTTGACTTGTATCCTAAAATCGCTTGTAAATCCAAAAATGTATAGTTATGGTAATTATACTCCAACCGCCATACCGGAACCCTTCAAACTTAGGTTTGGTTTGGATGGAAGTACAAAGCGATCAGGCTTGTACTTAAGGTACGGCCACAGGCGTCTTGCCTGTTACAGAGATGGCATATACTAGAAAAATCGCCAGCATTCGTTGAGACCAGGTGGCCTAGTGGTTATGAGTGTTATGACGTTAGCCGCGTAAGCTGAAGACCAGAGTTCGATCCTCGGCTTGGCCTCCGACGGTGTTGATCTTTTTCTTTAGTATATGACATCTATTTCAATTTATTACTCCAAGATTTATTGGAAATTGTCATACAACACTCTATGATATGTTTTTATTTTGGTTTAATCAGTCTTCGTTCTTGTATTTAGATTATTTGTCTCACTCGGTTGGTAGGTACACACGCGTTCAAAATTGCATGGGCAGTTTATGAATGAATTTATTCATAAATTGTGATTGAACGCGTGTGTACCACCTACCACAACATCGCAATTGATGGCGGCGTTATGTTTTCATAAAAGTTACAATTCAATACAGTGTTCTTATACGTGATTAAATTGCAAGTGGCATACAATGTGAGCGCAATTTTGACTTTCAATGAGAACATTTTCATGTTTGACAGGTGTCAACTGTCAACAATATAATGTCTCCCTTACTCGCCAGAGGCACCAGGCATGCATAAAGCTTTGGATATTGTACGAGAGACAAATAACTAAATGCAAAACTGTTACAAGTAATCAACGTCGCCTGTTCTGTACTGGATGAATATACTGCCTGTTATCGTGTAATTTGTGTAGGTATAAAATTGTAGTATTTAAATAATATTGTACATTTTCGGTTATTAATAAAAACATGTTTACAATTGATATCGTTTTATTGTAGTTACCTAACCAAAATGATAAAATAGGCGATAGCATATCGAAAGAGGCGAAACCAAAATAAAATATGTGGCTTATGCGTGGGGTGGTTATTGCTCATATTATTATTTTAAATTATGACTACTATTTTACAAGTGCATCCAGTTCTTACGAATGTGCTGCAAGTACGTAGACATTGCACGAATACGAGCACTTTTTAAATTGTCATCAAATTCTTTAGTCTGTATTTGTAAGAAATAGGGGAAAAACTCAGACCATTTAATCAACCGGACTGGTAATTGACACCTCTGCCGAAAGCATATGACCAATGATCATGTTCATTGTATATTGTATTGCATTTACCTGACAGCTATTTTTGAGATTATTATAAACATAGGTATATCGCGAATTTAGTTAATTTACCTTGATAGTCATGTGTCATCAGAGCGTTGGCGGACCAGCGGTAAGAGGGTGCGACTTTCAATCCGAAAGTCACGGATTCAAAGCCTGGAGCTCGCAGCAATGACTTTTTCGGAACTTACGTACGAAATATAATTTGATATTTATGAATCGCTTCTCAGTGAAGGAAATCATCGCGAGGAACCCGGATTAATCCCACCAATTCCTAGTTTACTCTCTGGGTTGGAAGGCCAGATGGCAGTCGCTTTCGTAAAACCAGTGCCTACGCCAGATCTTCGGATTAGTTGACTAAGCGGACCCATCAGGCTCCCTACATGAGCCGTGGCATAAGCCGGGAAAAACGCTGGGAAAAAGAATATTCATTGTCATGGTCTCGGTTTGACCAATACAGTCGAAACTGTGTCGAAACTTCGGTATATTATCTAAGGTAAATTAACTAAATTCGCGATAGACCCGTTCTGTTTAAAATAATTTGTACAAAACGCGAAAGTTAGTTATTTCTACTTTACGTACGAATAGGTACGTACCTATAGAAAATGACAATCCGGTTGGATAACCTTCAAGGCTTCGTCAGACTGGTGCGTGGCGTGAGCGAAGCGGCGCGCGCGGCCTGCTATCATCGCGCTCGCGCTATCATTACGCGCGGGCCGCCAACCGCACTGTCCGCTCTATACCCGCGCGTGGGAAGTGGGGCGCCACGCAGCGTTCAAGCACGGAACGCGCGCGCTTCGCGCCCCGCTCACGCCACGCGCCAGTCTGACGAAGCCTTAATGGTCTAAGGGGAAAAATCGTGTCCGTAACATGTTCTAGTTGGCCACCACTGTATATTCTTAGCTATTAGCAAACAATTACTGCCAAAACGCTCTTTATTTTTTACGCTTTTCCGTTCTTTACCAAACTTAGTAAGTGCTCCTTGATTCCGTGTATGTATACTTATGTTCTAACACGGTATGGTAAACGCTTAAAATATGTTTTGTCTATAAAACCCGGAAAGATAAGATAAATAAAAACCCCTCAAATTCAAGACACTTATCCCATAACTCAGTAAGTACGTAGTTATCGTTTTCGCACACATCGCCAAACATCGAATGCCAACTTTTCATTATCTGTCTCCTCTCCATCAATCTGTTCGTTATATCTCATCTCCACATAACAACGTCGCAAGCGCTGTAAATACTTATACGTCTACGTCGTTTTTCGTCTGGGGCTATCCTGTGCCTATAAAGGTCAATAACGTCGTAGGGTAGAGGAACCAAAAGATGAACAACCCCCAATAGATGAACGTTGTTCCTAAAAACTACAATTAAATCGTGACGTACTTTACAATCTTAGGTTTTTTTTTTAACTAAAACTTTAACACTTTTCAATAACAGATCCGTGTATGCAATTGGGAATTCTCGCCGAAAATTTGCCTCACGCCGAAATCACCGTTTGTATGGAAATTTTATTAAGAATGGCGCTTCCAAATTAAAGGAAATAAATTCGTATCAAATGGAATAATGTTCATACTGACATGCTTTTGCTTGCTAACGATTTTAGACTAATCCCGCTACCCTTTACGTTAATAATAAAGGCATATTTTAACTTATTTTATATTTTATGATATATTTACTGTTCAAGTTATGGTTCCAATATTGTGTGACTTATCTAATAGATGAACAGCGTTCAACTTTTGGATAAAGGTTAGGATTTCTAAATGGTTTTATAAATCCTTACGTAAACGGCAGATAGGTACTATATTTATGTCTTAAATTTCTAGTTTGCTGTTCCTTGACTTTTTTACTGAAAGATGAACGGAACTTTACTTGTCTAACCCAATTATTATGGGGCTTATTTTAATATAGAAACGGGACTGTTCACTGGATACAACTATACCGAAAACATGAACTAAGAGATTTTACTAGTTCATCTATTGAGCTGCATGAACGATTGTGTTACTTTTTTTAGTTCATTCCATCAACATCGTGCCCAAAACTTGAACGAACTAAATTTATTCGTCTTCTTATACTACCGTTCATCTATTGGCGCCGAGGCGTTCATAACATAATATAGGTGTTCCCTTTTGCATTTTTACTGGTTCATCTTTTGGGTAAACATGCGTTTAATCGTTTATTTATTGGTTCCCCTACCCTAAGTGCTGTAGGTACAGGCTGATTTGACTGATTTGGTTGGCTTTGTATCACCAATATTGATATTATCTTTTTTTTTATAGCAAGTAGTTTTGCGTACAATATAGTCACTTTGGTCCAGGGATCGTGTACCGATATAATTTCCATACAAATTAACCGGTATTCAATTTAGGTATTTCGGATTTTAATGCATTTTTCATCATTTTATTCAACAAATCTGATGAATAATTGTCCTTACCTAAATACTATTTTATAAAATCAAAGAAATATTGCTAACGTGGTGCGATATTTCGATTTTTATTTATACCGGTAACGATACGCTTTCCTCAATGTGACGTTTTGTCGCTTCCCATGCTACGATTACAGCATATGTATATCCAAAGTATAGGATGACCATGATTCTTTGACTTTAATTTTAATTTTCATTAAAATTACATTAATTACCTACTATATGATCGAGAATGTTAGTAAGATACAGAGACAAAAAATGTTGTTCTGGATCACATTCCAAAAACCAACCCTGTATGTCTTCATTCGCGTCGTTTTTCTTTTGGGGCCATTCCTGGCCTATAAAGGGGAGGAAAGGTAACGAAGGCCATAACCAGCCAAATGTCGCTATTGTCTCGGCTAACATTTTCCGGCGTCCAATTAGGGCGCCGGGGCCTTGGGTCGGCGGCGGACTAGATATGGCGTTACGGATGAGTCTATTAATTTGTGTTGAAGCGTTTCTGAAATGTTGGTGGTTCGTTATTCAGAGATGATAATAATGACCTATTTAGTAAAATCGTATTTAGAATAGATTTTTTTTGTTAAGAATTTCATATTTAACCCTCAACGGAAATATTATAACATCCATGTATTATAAGCACAGACTACATATGCAACCGTATTATGAAGTGTTTAAAAACAGAACGAGGTCACCTCCATAGATATAGAATAAAATAATTGGATACCCAATCAGCCGGAAAAAAGGATGCAATAAAAGTGCTGAATTTGCATAGTTGCAGCACTTTTTCTTATAGTCTTGGCCTATAGGTACCACGAAAATGGAACGATTGTGGATTCGTACATCCGTCTCTGTCACGCTTGCATATTGGAGTGACAAAGAGGTTTACCCGTCAATGCCAATTTTCGATGTTCGTGGTAAGCGTGCTTGTTTGGAACGTGACGTTTACCTATAAAGTTTTAACAGTGTTGTCAGTTCTGTGTATGAATTTAATTGAATGCTTAGTGACTTTTGCTTGGGGGTCTTCCGTGTGATATTCAAAATGGCGGTTGCGTTTCTTGAATAGTTATTTGTTTTTGTGTGCTAAATGTTGTTTAATGTGTAATATTTATAGCTTATTGTGCAGTAAACTAACGAAGAAGTGTGCAGCTAATGAAGAATTAATCCTGAAACGCGTGTAATCGCGTTATTGAGTCATAACTCGGTTGTCCCGGGATCTTGGCCTCCCGACATATTTATTACGTATATGTAGCTGTAAACGGAATAAATAGCAAGGCCAATTACCGAACAACGTCGCCCAAGAGGCAATATACTATTTATATAATAAAAAAACACTGATTATATTAATACGGGACACTGGCAAAATTGTCCAATTCTCGGACAGAGGCCATATTATCAAAGAAGAAGAAGAAGAAGACTTTTGCTTGTCAGACGGCGATATGCAGTAGATTAATTGTGAAATCATATGTTTCTATCAGCATAGCCTAATATCACTCTACCTATACCATTTTATACTTACTACTTAACACCCCAAAATTAAAAATATTTACAATAAATGTGTTTTACATTTATTGTAAATATTTTTAATTTTCACGAGTTCAGGTCGTAAACGTAGATACCTACTGAAATAAGCGGTCGAGCTCTCATACCAATTAATACTTACTGGACATGGACAGTACATGGGTGGTCACCGCGAGTTGTTTTATGATTACACGGCCTCCTAGCCTAGTCGGTAGTGTAGTGACCCTGCTTACGAAGCATGAGGTCCCGGGTTCGAAACCTGGTCAGAGCATTTATTTGTGTGTTTATCACGAATATTTGTTCCTGAGTTATGGATGTATTCTATGTATTTAAGTATTTGTATGTATGTATTTATCTTTTATATATATCGTCGCCTAGTATTCACAACACGAGCCTTATTTCGTTTACCGTGGGACTAGGTCGATTTGTCCCATAATGTTTATTTATTTAATTATGGTCTGTCTAGTGGTTGAGGTGGTCTGTGGTTATAAGTTTAATTTGTGTATTCTGCATTTCGTAGGTCATAAAACTCATAAATGGATGAACTGAATTGTGTGTACCTAGTCTTCTTTAAATCGAAATTCACGTTTGTCAGAATTATTCTTAGCTATGATCGGTGGACATAGGCGCCGTTGCTCCTAAGAACTTCAGTTCAAAATAGATGTCACTAGATTTCAGCCAGCATTGAAACCCACGTATTCATAGAGACCGACTAAGCTCAGTTTTCATACATTTTAATAGCACAGTAAACGTCATAATTTCATAGAAGTTTCACGTAAAATAAACACTTTAACTGTTTGACAGTTAATTTGGTAGGAAGACATAACGTGGTCTGCATTTAATATTGTTGCATTTTCTGATATCAGTAGCGTAGGTACTTATTTACATGTTTCACAAAATCCGATAACAAACACAAAGGTCATGAAGTCACAGACACCAATAGCCAGAGGCTATACAGTTGACTATAGATCGGAAAACGGAGTAGGTAATAACATACGTACCTAAGTAAGTAGGTAGTACAGTTCGACAATGAAAGGTAGAAGTTAAATAAAGTGGAATTAAACACAGACAGTCGCCACACCTGTTCTCTTGTAAAATATGTCATTATATTCGTAAACAAACATCTGCCAAATAGTAAACTTACTGCTCGCATTTATGCGACAGAATGCGATAATCAATATACAATGTTGCTTGCTAAAGCTCGGTGACGCCCTCCGTAAATGTTTACCTTTTTTGGTCGCACTCTACTTAAACACCTATGAATATGGTTCTTTACGTTTGACTCTCAGCCTTTATGTGGTCATAACTTTTTTAACACACGGATTAGCGAATACCTGCCGTAGTAAGAGTTTTAGAACAAAAGAAATCGGATAACATACTTCAGTCTAAGTAGGTACCTATATCTAAGCTTTAAGTAGGTACTCAATATTTTTGCTGAATTCCTGAATACCTGTCACTTTTGCCCATCTTCGTAGTAGACAGCCTGTACGCCTAAGGTTTTTTTTTCCTTCTGAAAATTTTAGTCCTTCTGGTTAATCTTTTTAAGCCAGAAGTTATAGGGCCCCCAGCTTGGCGTTCGATGAACTTGGTATGTTTGCTATTTTCAATGTATATATATATGTTACTTGGTACTTTAATAACAAGTCAAACAATTTAATTAAAGAATTTGCTTTGTTCCAACAAAATGATGTATTACGTTATCCACCCGATAACTCCAGCCATATTGATCCGCTGCTAGATAAATCCACCGTGGTCCCGTGTGCCATACCGCTGGGCAGGCAAACATCGCAATCAGCGGAGTGAAGACAATTTTCTTTACGGGGCCGGGACGCTCCCTGTCCCCATTTCGCGCACCACTGCCAAAGGGTGGTGGGGTTGGGATTGTTAGGGTTGACCACTGCCGCCATTTTTTATTGTATTAGACTTACAAGTAATATTGAAGGAGATTACAGATGTGCATAATGTTTTGCTATTTCATTCAGTGTCAGTACTAAAAGTACCTACCGAGGTGGATTGAAGTAGCATGACAAATACAAGCTTTTCCGAGGAAATACGAGAGTAAAACATTATGCACTACATCTGTAGGTATTACAATAGGTAGGTACTTATTAAACCTCAGACTATATGATGATATATGATATATGAAATGCGGCTACGCCGTAGCCGCATTTCCCGCTTTGCAGAGAAAAGGCTCATAGAAGCATAACTACAACTTGAGATGTTGATGTCAAACCTCAGCCAGTCTTTCTTAGACCACCGGTGTAATGTAGCCCAATGGCTACATTGCACCGGTGGTCTAAGAAAGACTCGGCGGTTTGTTTTCAAAGTTTTACATGATTGAGCCCCGTTTTAGTAAATTTATAACAACTACAACTTGTCATTATTAGCGCTGGATGGAATGGATCGGAGTGATGATGATGACCATGCATGGTCATTATTACATGGGTAGTACAGTGGTGAGTAAACTGTTCCTAACAATAAGTATGTGTAGGAACATACACGATCGACACGAGTAAACTTATTGGTGCACATAACGCTTATGCCAGCTGTTATGGTACCTATTCTAAAATTATAGCTATTATTATTTATTCAATACAAATAATTGACAAAACCTTAAAAATAAATACAACGTCCCACAAAACCTTGTTTTGCAGAAAACCAGTGATGGTTGGACGTTGTAAAAGACGTAAAGCGGAATTTGAACATGAACATAGAATTCACGTGGCCAGCGATGCTAGGAGATTTCTACATTTTATCCTGTCTACTTGAATAATTACCCACACTGAACTACTATTGAAAAAAAAAACAGTTAAAACTAACGTATTTTTATTACTATGGGCGTGACATGTGTCGACTGCCCGATAGTCAACCGATTTTTAGTCAGTATGACTTACGAAAGTTTAAATTACACACTGAAGTTACACACTTACCATCTGCACATCTGTGCTAGTTTTTAGCTAGTTACTTGTCACCTGAATTTTAATAACTTTTGGATCCATGTGTAGTGTAATAAAAAAATATAAATATTAACTAATAAAACTGTCAGGAGGCAACCCTATTGATGGGATTGAAGCGCGGTCCCTGCCTGAAACGCCATCCGCGCTCACTTTCAAACCACCACCTCCGGGCTTCGCACCATCCGCTATTTCTACCAAATTTTAAACCACAAATATACTTTAGTATTGTCATCCCGCTCTTACGCATACAGTGCGATAGTGACCTCTAGTAATTGGATTAGGTATAGTTTAGATAACGCGGCATGACTGTGTGATTCAGTTAAACGTGCCGGTCAACGCGAGATGCATCTCTGGAAGACACAGTTGTTGCTGATAATTTGCCTGGCAGGTAAGTGTAGCTTTTATGTTGAGTTTCTTGCCTCTATCTAGTTCATGTAAATTAAAGGTATCTTAAGGATGACTCACACTAGCACGGGACGGGACGGAACGGGACGGTACGGGGCGGGACGGGGCAAGGCGGGATGGGACGGGGCGGGACGGGAATATCTGTCAATTTCTATAGAAATTGACAGATTTTCCCATCGCGCCCAGTCCCGTCCCGTCCTGTCCCGTCCCGTTCTAGTGTGAGTCATCCTTAACGGATTTTCATCCTACCTATCAGTCAGCCGATCAGGGGTGGATCGGCTGCACGACTGTCGTAATATACACGGTGCTCGTGAGCATTGCGCGAGATTTTAACAGCGTATTCCTGAGGCTAAAAGAAACAAAAAATGTCATATTAAGTTCATTGGATTAGGGCTAGTTTCTGAGATAATTGCAATTTTTTTTAAAACATAATTTTACCGCCACTCGGTAAATTTCGCGTTTTGGAATGTGATAATGCTACTACGTGGTCTAGTTTAGATATGATTTTTGACAGGTTTCAAAGTGACACTGTTATGTCTTTGCAAAACTCGGCTCTACCAAAAAAACATATTTTTTTGTATTTTAAGTGGGCCTTTTCTAAATGAAACTTACTTACCATGTATCAAAGCGTATAAAAAAAGAAAAAAAAAAGTTTTTTTTTGTTTTTTTTTTTGGTCGATATGACCAAAAATCATATGACCTTTTTTGTTTCTTTTAGCCTCAGAAATACGCTGTTAAAATCTCTCGCAATGCTCACGAGCACCGTGTATAATTCATAATACATACATAATAAGTTTATTCATAGACATAGAGATAGAAACACTTTATTTAACATCACAGTTCGAACTAAAAAACAATTGAGTTTCCTTAGAAACTACAAAAACCGGCCAAGCGCGAGTCGAACTCGCCCACCGAGGGTTCCACACAAAGGATCATCTCCCTAATTTATGACCTAAGGTACCTACTTAAAAATACTGGAGGAACGCTCTCAGTGTGCAGCAATTATACGGTTTTCGGAGTTTTTCCTGAACTTGTGACATCAAGCTCTTGCTTTTTGCCAAATTTCGTGATTCTAGGTCAAAGGGAAGTACCCTATACATTTTGATTCCCATTGCAAATGTATGGGAAATGCAACATAAAACGGCCGTATCTTTTGATTGCGTTGACGTAGAGGTTTGGTTTTTTCACAGCTTTAAGGGACCACAGACCTGTGTATGTGGTATTAATTTCAACTTGCTACCTCTACGCTTTTTGAGATAAAGGGTCTTGTCAGACAGACGGACGGACGGACGGACCGGACAGACGGACACCAAAGTTATCCTATAAGGGTTCCGTTTCTCGGATTCCTTTTGCAGGTACGGAATCCTAATTAACAGAATTTACTAGTTATCCCAAAGTGATGTTAAAAAGAGGCTACTACAACGTTGGTGTTCAGTCGGACCCTAGTAAGTGAAATATTGTATGCAACAGACATTATATAATTAATAAATTGTAAAAACCCTGTGAGGATTGACATACATACAACTTACGAACGCTTCCCTAACTGGCTTATGGGGTAGAAAGAAGCGACAAGAAAACCACCCCAGTTTGCCTCGTTTATCAGTTTTGAAAATTTTCAAACAGAGTCCACACTTAGGTCATCCAGTCCTGTATCGTGCTTGATGCTTGATGAGATGTACAACAGGATCTCAAGCTGGTGTTACCGAAAAGCCATCCTCTCCATTGATATTAGGAACCTTCTTGATTTCAATAGCCTTGCGCAGCATCCTGGGAATGTAAGCTTAATAGAATGATTAGGCTTATCGGAGACATGTTCCCAGACTGCAGACCTTGATCGACGATGCTTGATATCGACTATATTATTATGTTCCTTTATCCTGGTTGATATGCTACGCTTTATTTATTTATTTTAAACTTTATTGCACGTAAAAAAAAGTGTACAAAAGGCGGACTTAATGCCTTTGGGCATTCTCTGCCAGTCAACCATAGGGCCAAACAGAAATAATTAAGCTTTGTTTGCCCAACATATGATAGACCACATTGACAGTCAACTCAGTCAAGCCTGTACACCCCAGCGTCTTGTAGAGGCAAATTACACTTTACAGGCCTCAGGAATTGTGACATCTTCTTCAACGGCTTGAAATAGGTCTTGATTGAAGCACACCTGCCAAGCAGCTAAGATGTGACTGATCCTGTCCGTAACTCCTCTGACAAAAGGAAAAACAGCAGGCCTACGCTCAACTGTTCGTACCTTCACACGAGGGGACTGCTTGACACGAGGTATCTTGAGGCTGTTAGCCCACAGCGTACGTTTTGCATGCTGTAGCTCAGCACCAAGATGTTTGTCATCGCAGATCCTTTGGGCTCTCTGAAACAAAGATTTGCCAACTGTAGCAAGCTGTGAGCGATGGTGGTGTGATTTACCATTCAAATACCTGTCTGTATGTGTAGGTTTCCTGTACACGGTTCGCCCTAAGGAGTTATCAGGATTCCGTACTATGAGAGTATCTAAGAAAGGAAGTGAACAATCTTTTTCCAACTCCATGGTAAATATAATTTTACTATGAATGGAATTAAGATGCTCCAGAAAAGCTGATACACTACTTCTATGTAATATAGTAAAAGTGTCATCTACGTATCTTTTAAATATCTTCGGCTGGACAGGAGTCACAGCAAGCGCCTTCTCCTCGAAGTCCTCCATGAAGATATCCGCCACGACAGGAGACACAGGGGACCCCATTGCTACACCGTCAACCTGCTTGTAGAATTTATTGTTCCATAGCAAGTAACCCGACGTCAGGCAATGTTCCAGTAGTTCAGCATATTCCAGAGGCATGTGGTGCTCAGCTATAGCTCAGCTATAAGAAGAGGTTAGGTTAGGTTAGCTCAGCAGCTAACCTAACCTATCCTCTTCTTAACAATTTCTATTCAGTCTTGCACCGGTAGGCCGGTAAAAAGTAACTGAACATCAAAACTGACCATGGTTTCATCAACAGTTAAAATCAGGCCTTTCATTTCACAGATGAAATGGTAGGAATCCTTTGTATATGCACTAGTTTTCCTTGAACCACTTCGTTCGTTCGTCTATTGGCTTCTTTATAACACGAACATGCGAGGAGGTAGACCCGCTTGTGGAAAAGGAGTCCAATGTCTCCATTGGACTCCTTTTCTTTAGTTTATGACACCCATTTCTGTTTAATAATATTTTGCATGAAGTGGTACCCAAACCTCCCGGCTGGCCATTGTTTGTTTTTTTGCCGCTTACACTTATCAAATGTTAAATTAATTTTGAGTGTTCAAATACTACGTTGGCATAAATATTACAGGATTATTTTTTAGAATAATCATTTAGGTACCTATTATAACCATTAGGTACCATTTAGTAGAGGCAAATTATCGCATGATTTTTTGAATCAAATACACATTAAACTTATTCGAATCGTTTACTAGGCTTTCAGCAAGGCAGACGAGTAATAAAGAGAAATAAAGCTGAGCGGGGTCGGACGCGAGCTTTTGGGTCACTTCCGATGGCTCATTTACGCGGGGCACAGGTTCAGCTACATAATGAAAGGAAATCGTATCGATCTAGGGGTAAAGGCTGTTTTAGGTTCCGTAGCTATCGTTCGTACTAGAAATCTGAAATTTATGAGGTTAGGGATATAATATTAATTGGTATTACCTAGCTAATCACGCGGACCAAGTGCGGACCTAGTGAGAGTGAATTTATTTCTTGCTCTCATCCAGATGGATAGTAAGATTACTATTACTACTATTTCTAAAATGTAACGTACCTATCCTTGAATAATAAAGTTTTCATCACACCTGCTCGTAAATGGTGATATTATATGCAAGCATACTTGGACTTAAAGAGCTGTATTAATCCCATGGTTTTAAAGGATTCTCATACTACTTTACCGCCTGCCCGGAGCTCCCGGAACACCTGCCCCCCACGCGTTCGCCGCGCATACGAACGCGTATAGTCGTACTCACTCCGGAGTACTGTTGACTGTTTATTTATTTCCTCGCAAATGTGATGAAAAACATTGTGTGTACCACGGGCAGTAAGGGGATTACTAACTCGGATCGTTTAAAGCCATAGCTACAATAGATCCTCGTAAGTAATGCCCTTCTTACTGCCCTAGATGCACAATGTCCTATTATTATTAGTACTATGTATATATACCACCTATAATTAGCCCTCTATGATGCGTTCCAAAATAATCGCCTCACGGATAAAGATGCGTTCGAAATAATCGCCTCACGGATAAACATGCGTTCGAAAATAATCGCCTCACGGAAAAAGATGCGTTCGAAAATAACCTCCTCACGGATCTAGAGGCGTTGTTGATGCTTGATATGGCGTCCTAAGATGTCCGAAACATGTCTAATCCAGTCATTGAACTGACAGCTTGTATGGAAATTTTGACAGTAGGAAATAATTAATAATAGGTAATTTTTTTTAGCGTAACGGATATATTGTGAGTCTAGTATTAAGTAGGCAACAAAATCCAACAAAATATCGTTACACGCTAATTGTCACAAATATGTACACACATGTTACAAACATTTTTGTTGTAAGATTTATATGTATATATGTTTTTTAAGCCGTTTAAAATGGGTCAGCACCAGTTTCTACCTATTAACATTTGTTTCTTGCGAAATAACACATCTATCACCTGCGCCGTACATTTTGTAGATTTAATGGTTTTACTTGAATAAGTTTTCTTCGATTTCTCTTTTAACAGATAGAAGACAAATATATCATCATATTCACATACAAGAAAACTATTTGCTATCGTTCAGTTAAAAAAATCGATTAAGTTTAGTTTTTTTTTTACTATTTACCTACTTCCGGAAGAAAAGTTTGTAGGAGTTTTGCGTATATCATATATAAATATCCCATTTTAACGTAATTTGAAAAAATCAAGCTATTATAATTTAATGTCTGTCAAAATCGTATCTTTCCTGGGTTAGTCGCGCATTGTGATACGGGAGTTATCCATGTTATCCATAATTTTATTTTAATATTAATATGTCACACGATAGTTTAAATTCGGTTATTTGAATAATCTTACTTAGTACCTACTACATTTGTTAAACTTTGTTCTAATGTCAAGAATAATATTTTGTAAAAAATGCTATGCAAAGTCGACTTTTCCGGTTACAAATTATAAAGTGTTTATGGTTAATCAAAGTAGTCTCGATTTCGCGACAGAAAAGTTGCATACAAATTTTATTATTGGTCGAGGTCTAAACTTTTTAAAAAGTTGAGATTGTCATATAAAATGTAGGTATTGGTTCTAAAACTCCTAAACACTCTAAACATTAGGTTTTTATTAATTTATTATTTATTATGTTGGTTTGGTTAAATATACCCATACAATAAGGAAATTGAAATGGAAGTGGGTTGGTCACACAATGCGAAGTACGAAAAGCAAATGGTCCAAAGATATTACTGCTTGGTACCCTCGCGATGGGAAAAGAAAGAAAGGAAGACAGAGGAAAAGATGGGAAGACGAAATCAGACAGATGGCAGGAACAACGTGGAGAAGGAAGACAATGGACAGAGAGGAATGGAGAACTCTAGGGGAGGCCTTTGCCAAAGGGCAAATTGATACTTAAGTTATAATACTAAAAATACTTTTTGTAAACTGGAGTCAATAATAAAGGCTTATTTAATTTTTTATTTTATTTATTTTATTTATGTTGGTTTGGTACCGCGTCATTTTATAGTCGTCAGCTACAAAGCCTACAAACCGTAGTAGAATTTTTATTTCATGTATATGTCTGCCTATTTTTTTCTCCCGAAAAAAAAGGAACGCACATAAATAAATAAATAATGCAGCAGTGGTTGTCAGACTATTGCTATTGAATAGCGTAAATAAAAAAATACAGTTCAATATTTTATTTAAAAAAATTACAATACGCCCGCCGCAACTGCCGCAAGTATGAAATTGAAGGTTTAGATTTTATCGGGTTGTGTTGTGGGTGGTTTATTTGTACCATTTTTGAGAAAAATACTATAGGTACTTGACTCGGCTGGAAAGGCAGGCTTCATATAGTTCATATTAATTTAAACATAGGTAATATTAAACCAACAAATCGCCTTTTTCCATGTTTTGTCGGTATTGTACTATTGTATGTAGTCTTAACTACTGCAGGTAAAATAAGGCCTGCGCCAAAGTTCACATAAAGTTGTAACTTCGATTATTGGAAGTCCGAAAATGTTTCTTATACTATCTTTCATTATAACGGGTATTATTTATAACTTTTATTTTTTCACAATTATCGGAATTACGAATCATTTAAGTTCATTTAACTTTAGTACCATGGGAAAGGGGGAAGTGTTTAGTATGGGACGCTACATGCGTCAGCACCTTCTCCGCATGTCACATCGGTCGAACCTCACGTGCAGCCGGAGCGGCAGCCGAAACACAAGCCGCGCTAAAGCGCAAGAAATATGCTCCTCTCGGCTCTAGTTACTATTTCGTTCCTTTTGCGGTTGAAACGGCGGGCTGCTGGGGCGCTGATGCAAAACGTTTTATCCGCGACATGGGCCGCCGACTCAGGCAGAAGGGCGAAGACCCGCGCTCAGAGTCGTTCCTGGTGCAAAGGCTGTCCATAATTATACAACGCGGCAATGCCGCTAGCATTATGGGCACTTTTGCACCAGGAACGGCGGGGAGCGAGATGTAAATATATATATATATATTTTTTTTTTAAAGTAGTTTATATTTATATAAATATATTTTTAAGTTCATAATGTCAATCAAAATAAATATCTCTAATACTAATATTATTGTCTTTCTCTGTATAACGATTTAATTATAATAGGTTAAACTCGTGTAGCTTGTGAAATATATGTAGCGCTATTATTATGTCGACTTTTAGGGAATATCCTGAGTTATCAACTCTACACTACACTAAACACTAAAGTTAACACACACACACACACATTACAGTAAACACTAAAGGTCAACCTGGTTTTTTTTGAAATATTGTAAAACGAACTTTTGGTAATTTTTATTTTTGACGTTGAATTTGTGCGTATTTATAAAAAGCTACCCCCTGCCCTGGAGCCCCTGCCAGAAGTTGGACGCCAAAAATTTTCTAGAACTCTGTAAGTAGATCGTTATTTCTAGTGTTAAGATATAGTTATTATAAACAAAGTTTCAAAGCTGTACACAAACTTTGCTTCCTTAATATCCTATTTTTCGTGCAGTAGTACCTTATAATCAATTACTTATAAAAAGCTGCTTTAATCCGTGTTACCCATGAACATATCCGATCAGCAGGTAACTACTCGTATAATCGAACCGGCTGTCATTAAAAAATGTCGACCGTTGAAGGTTCTCACCATACAACCAGCGAGTGCGACACGTTCGACCCAGGGATAAAAAAGAGACAACGAAGGCATCCCGGGTTCGCCGCGCGAGCGTGAGAAAAACGGGACGCCGCCGTTCCTTGGTTATTAGGGAAACAGGGATCACCAGGAGGTGTACTTGTACAGGACTAAGGAATTTAAGGGTAAGAATGAGAGACGTGTAAGGCGTGTTCCAATCCAAGGTCGTTATTACTATTGTTACCATGCATGAGAGAGGACGAGATTCTGAGTGAGAGCGACTTTGTACAGGACGTTTTTATTTAAGCCGGTCTATTACGCTGCTACGCTTAAACTTGCATGTTATTAGTACATTGTGATACAAGTGTGCTATGATGGTCATTATACACGAGGTGATATTGTGCGCGCGAGCCGTGAGCGTGACCATACCCAAACGTTTCACACGGCATTTTTCAACACACTTGTAAGGAAAAATCAAAATTATATGCGTGATTATTAACTTTTTTAAATACGTTAATTTACTTGAGAATTCCTATATGTTAATTATTATTGGCATAGGTATAAGTTTGACTGACTTTTATTGACTACATGAAGCTTCTTGCGATGCCTTTTCGACGTCGGTTACCAATAAATCCACTAATCCACATGTATTGTTATCGTTATTTCTAATTCTCTTATTGTTGCATTTTCTCATAATAATTAAGCGAGAAGACGGTCACAAATGTTGTGATGAATGTGCGCCATTGAAGCGCATTTTTTTTAAATCGCGTTACTTGCGCAAATTTGAAGCAAAGGCCCGCAAAACAGCCAAAATAAAAAATGTTGTAATTTATGTTTAAAGCACTAATTATTGTGAATTATGAATAATTTAATAAAATTTTACATATACTAAATGATTGAGAAAATTTTAATCCATGTATTGAAATAAATACGGAGATATTGCTTTTTAGCGCGTAAGTTATTATGCGGCTAAAAACAGCGTACCTTGATTGAAAAAAAAAACTTATTAATCAGACAAAATTTCTGCGTAAGTAACTTAGTCTTGTAGGGTATAACTTAATTTGATAGGTTTATCTCATTACCACACTAGTTCAATAATATAATGAAAAAGTACGCGTGTTAAATATCTTGGATAATGAGTATAAAAGCGGTACGATAAGAACCTCGCTACGAGCAAGTGTGTTGAAATTTAGTACCTACATTACGATACAAGTGTGATTAGGAGAATATTTGCAATGAGTGGCGATAGAATAAAACACGACCGAAGGGAGTGTTTAAATCGACACGAGTAGCGAATTACCTATTCGCACATGTATCGTACGACGTTTTACAGTACATATGGCTCTTTGAATTTTTGACGCAAGCACATAAAGTCGTGCCGTGCTCATTATCGCACTAGTGCGGTAATGTAGCACCATATGTACTGTAATAGTACATTACCTAACTAGTGCGGTAAAACAAAGAAAGGCCGAGATCGCAGATGTTTGCGACCCGAGCTGCAAGCGAGGGACGTAAATATGCGATCAAGGGTTTTATTTATTACCTCACGTGTTAGGTACATCATTTTATGCCTACACTTGGGCAGAAATCGGCTTTTTCCGTACGCGTAGCGTGCGGAAAAAGGCACTTTATGGCCAGGTGTGGCATAAAATATCTTATGCATATTTTTACTGAATATCTGAAGGCCGACTGCGAACCGCAAACGAAATTTTTCTCCTCCTATATCGTACTTGCGTATGTAGGTAGGTACTGCTCGTAAATTACAAGTGCAACAAAGAGATGAACCATCGTTCGAGTACAATCTACTGCTATTGATATTTATTAATCCACTACCGTCCTCATTATATAACCTTTAAAGCCTTCTTCAAGATTTGCACGGCGAAAATCACACACCAAACGCGCCAACACCATAAAGCAAAGTCATAACGGGGCTTGAGGCGCGCCCGGGCCGCGGCGCTCCCCCGGCATTTATCCTTCGCCATAAAAAGAAGCACTCACCAGGGTAACATAGCCGCGAGGTTCTCTACCGCGCCCTAAACGGGTAAGGCCTACTGACCTGCATTTGTGCAACCCTTGTGGCTTGCTTGGTATGTGATACGGGAAATAACCCTCTTGTTTCTTGCATTTCTTGAATATCGCAATGAGGGTTACCGCGAGCGATTTCGCCGCTACGGGCGCTAGTGGACCGTATACATTTTTTTTTCTTTATTAATGTTTCTAACTATTACAAATTCCCGCTATTACTGAAACGATGCAATACTTCCAGGAAGGTCGTTAATTTTCTTCCTCCTTGTATATCATAAAAATCAGAGTCCTTGTAAGTGTTTATACTGGCCCATACTGGCCTATGTAAATTGTGACGGAACTCCATCAAGGACAACGCCTGAAGGAATTTCTTACAAATCTAGAAGGACGTAAGTAGAATAGGTCTTTTGAGAAGAGAATACATAGAAGAAATAAAGCGGTGGAAAGCAGTTTAACGGCTTTTCTACGCATAAATCATCATGGGTATAGATTAAACGCATATTTTAACAGCTATTTTATTTTGTCTTCCAGTAGGTTCGATTTGAATAACATGATGTTCAAAACATCACAAAATTAGAACAGATTTGCAAAGCTCGAGTGATGATGTCAGGCGGTCAGTCCAGCAAAGGCAATGGGGTCAGGGGTCAGGGGAAGAGGGGGGGGGGGTGACAAATGATGCCCGTTGTCTTTATTGCTGAAGGGTTGCTATAAATAGGTTCCTACGTACCTAGACCTACCCACTGAGGGTTGGAGCGCTATTCCACTGTTTTAGTATTGGCTTCTATGTCATTACTTTGATTTGGTTACAATTCTACTACCATTCGATGCTAAATTCAAATTGAATTGACAGCTTGTATGGAAATTTTGATTATTTGGGAAATAATTAATAATAGCTGTTTTTTGTAGCGTAACGAATAATTTGTGAGTCTAGTATCATGTAGGGACCAAAATCCAACAAGATATCGTTTCATGCAAATCGTCACAAATATGTACACACATGTTTCAATCATTTTTCTTGTAAGATTTTTGTGTATTTATGTTTTTTTAGTTGTTTAAAATGGGTCAGGACCATTTTTTACCTATTACCATTTTTCTAGCGAAATACTCGTAGTTGCCCGATAGGTCATCGGTCACCCAGTGAACCAGGTACTTGAATTTTGATACTCGCGCTAGCTGCGTTCCGTCTAGTGTAATATTCACTAGACGGAACGGAACTACTGCGGCACTGTGTCAAATTTACTACCGTTTACCGCGTGGGTTAAACACTAGCAGCGCGCTCTTTTTTGAGTTGTACCTGAGTCCCTGAGCATCCGCGTACCCCTCGCACACGCTTATTAGTTTCCTGAGTGCACCTGTCGATGGACTCAGCAACACCATATCGTCCGCGTAACTGATGTTATTAACGCATGTTCCATCTATAGAACATCCGATTTTGGTATTGCTGAGCTCAACGATTCATGTAAAGATAAAATTTGGTGTCGTCAGCCCCGCTGTAGCAGGGTAGGGACCCTGCTGAAGGATTTCTCGTAGCGCTACGCCGTAGCTGATAACATAAGTTTTCCGTTTTGAAGCGAAAATGCCGCGTAGAGGCACGACAACGCGTCGTGGTTAGCGCTGAATGTGGTAACGTAAACTGTCAAAAATTATCAGTTTGATTTTGAGCTTATGACAAATGATACAATATGCTACGCATTTTTTCTTTTTCGATTGGTTAAGCTAAAGAATGCAACTTTGAATTATTTAATCAACTTTATGTCTGAACAAATAAAGGATGACTCTCGCTAGGCCGGGACAGGTCGGTCTAGCGTGAGTCATCCAAAGGCTTCATTGCTAACTACCAAATCTATCAATTTATTCTTTCAATCAAAACAAAACGGAACAAAAGACATCAACGTGCAAGCGAGAAAATAGGCTTGCACTTCGTTTAGTCTGACTATAAATTTATTTGTTTTCATCTCTCCCGTTCGGGATCTGCCATTTTTATGAGCAGATAGCCGACACCCTAGGGTGGAAAGTAGTTATTTTTTAAGTTACGATGAGCCACCCAGTACGTTTAGGCTTATGCTATATAAAAAATACATAGTGTCTATACCTCAATTCATTCATGGAGGATATCAAAAATTGTTTGTGTTACTAGGGCTAATAAAAAATTGAAAAATGTTTTGTTCTGAATAAAAATGGAGTTATACGAATAATATACGAATCGAGTGAACAGTCGTTAAGTTAACTGCCAAGTCTGCCAACTCGATAAAATACGAGGCAAAAACGGCAGTTTTTACCAGCATTAGAATTAACTTTACCAAGTAAGTTGTACATGACTGATATGTCATGGTTGTCATATCAGTCATGTCCGAATACTCATACTCCGATTACACACTGGCAAGTACCATTATGAGATAAAATTAAATTAGTAGTTATTTTCTAAATGGAGCTAATTAGAATACCTGTGTCTTTGAGAAATTAACTTACCTAATTTAAGCTAAAGAATGCAACTTTGAATTTAAAACAATTGCTCAAAAACACATTGTAGAATAGAATATTATTTAATGTAAGTAAGAGTACCTACCTTAGATTTTATTTAAGTAAAAATAAATTATATGTAGGTTAGCGTACATAGTTACATTGGGCATTGTCAGGACACAAGTAGTCATATTAACCAACCGTCCCTCTTTAAAATTCTCACAAAAGAAATAATCATTCATCTTATATGAATAGACCTAGACCGCATTCTCATTATCGACCAACCGCTAGCAAACGACCAGCCTAACTTCGATTTCCAATCCTTCCTAGCGAAATACACCATGAAGTTTGGCTTATACTGGTTAAAAAACGATATTAAAAAACGATGTGAATAAAACCGAGGATCGTGCGAGAGGAATGCAAAAGGGATTAAAAAGGGAGGAAAGATGGGATCCCGGGATCGTAGGTGCGAGCGTGAGAAAACGGGATGCGGGCGCTCCTTGATCATTAGGGCAGCATGAAGGACCAGGAGGTGCGTAAGGACGAAGGATCTTTTAGAAGCCCTTGTGAGTTCCTTCGTAGTACGAGGAGGTAAATAGATTGTAGGACTAAGTGCTATATTTGTGTTTTGCTAAATTAGAATTTTCTATATGTTTTCTATTCAGAATCGCGACCCTTTTCAATCCTAGTAGGAGAAAAAACGCTACCTCCATACTAAATCTGGCGAAATGGAAAAAATCTTAAGCCACTTTTTTGATGGAATTAGTTAGATGGAAACGGCCGCTTTTGAATAGAAAACACATGAAAATTACAATCAAGCAAACAAATATTTTTCTACAGAAAAAATAAAAACGGCCTTTTGACTAAGATTACGCTACTCTTTCCCTATACTGTGGTAAATTGTTGTGACGAATTGGTAAATATATGTAAATATGTATTTAAAGTTAACTCTAAACTTGTGTTTGGACTCTAAATGAATATATATATAAGTCAAATGTTAATTTTTACAATGAAGTAGAGTCTGTATATGCTAAGTTTCCTGGATTTCGATAGCTCAGACTGTGAAAGTGTTAAACGTCATAATTTCATAGAAGTTTGACGTTTAAAATAACACTTTAAAGTTAGACGTTCAACGTGGTTTGACAGATTGTCGTTTGTTTCTCAAGATGACGATGTCGTCTCTGGAATATTTTTTTGTTTTAAACTTAACATATAGCGAGGTCAATTACCGAACAACGTCGCCCTAGTGGCAATATACTATTCTATTTATACAATATACTAAAATAATAATAATACGTGACACTGGCAAAATTGTCCAACTCTCGGACAGTAGCCATTATTTAAAAGAAGAAGAAGAACGTGGTTTAACTCTAGTTGATGTAAACAATAGAATCGTGTTTAATTCTCCAACCGGAAACAGTACTTTGCGCGTCATATTACATTTTGGCAGATTTCCCAAGATTGTAAATGCTTGTAAATATAATACAATTAGGAGCGACCGCCGCACCGGCCGCACCCAACAAGTCTGCGTGGTGCGTGCCAGCAGGCAGGCCGCAGGGCGCAAAGGTTTCCTTTGCTGATATTTAAAGTCACCTTCACCTTTTAGTCTATCTCTTTATTAACCTCCGAAATAAAAGAGGCGTTACAAGTAAAACGGATTTACAGGAGCAAATCTGTGGTTTTATAGTGCGATGACCCATTAAACTAATGTTATTAGTCGATATCGATAAAAATGACCTACAGCCGTTGTACTCGTATAATTTTAAGAATTTGAATTAAGAAGAAAACGACGCACATAATAATAAACTTGTTGAGGAATAAACTCTTTCATATTTTATATAAGTTTCGTTATATACGATAAACATTTTTTCACATTTTAATCTTTGTCGCCTTTCTAGGTCAAATGTAGTAATTGCATGAAATTCAAACAATCTATAGTGTTGATATTTTTTTCTGTAGGTACGATTCAGTTTTATTTCTTTTCCGGATATCAAATTATTTTATGTTTTTAAAGCTGAAATGAAAAACTTGGCCATTAGCTATATGATAATGATGGTTAAAAATTGCTTTTTATCAATGTCGATAAAATTAAATTAAGTTAATCCGGAGTTTTTATAAGTTTAATTCCCAACTCGTGAACGAGTGGAATTTTTGCCTATCATTCTCTATACAAAAAAGTCTGCAAGTTTTAGCGGGGGAGCGGCACGTCAAATGCATGGCTATTCGTACGTAACGTACAAATAGATATGTCAGATAAACGTTAGTCCATACAATGAGTATGATAGTTTGTCATTCGGCAGAGGGGTAGGTCTGTCAGTTGAAAGAAAGAAAGGAAGAAAAACGTTTATTCGGGACGCTTCAGTGTACAAAAATATAGCACTTTTAGACAATACGGTTAGAAAAATAGCGTCACCGAAAAGGTTTCTACCTTTCTACTCAGCTTGATGTCAAGGTACCTTTTGCGTACCTTGACGCTGGTCTTCTGTAGAAACCTTTTCAATAAAACTTGACAAGTTGCACAAACACACAAATATGGTACATTCGCAGGATTTTATATTGTGATTGTCAGTTACTTTCATCTTTCATTATGATTGCAATACATTCAAAATGTCAAAAGTTATGAAATTGTATTAAAATAGTAAGTTATATATCATCAAATGAAACAAGAATATAAAAAATATTATTAAAAACTAGAAGAGAATAGAAAAGATGATACAATATTAGTTTATGTGATTTTATATAATGAAAGGCATGAAAACTCGAGTGTGGGTTTATAAAACGAGGGGTAAGCCGAGTTTCATAATAACATCACATTTACAATTACATACACTGCTTTATATACACACATATCATGAAGCTCTCCGTGATGCGTTCAAAGCGTATATGTATCGACCGCCATTGCGACTTTCAGGTATAAAAACTTTTTTGACATTCAAGTTTGACATTTATATTCAGAGACAAACCAGAGTTGGCCCCAATTTTCATATCGTTCGATATCAAAATAACGTGCGACTTACGTGCGTCATTGTTTGCAATTGTCACTTGGTTTTAAACTAAACGTCATCTCGACTGATATAAGAATAGAGGTCAAAACAAATTTTCTTGTGTCAGATGTGTTCGAAATTTGAACAAAAATAATATTATCGAAAACGATAATATTATTTAGCTATAATAACATTATCACAGATAAGAAATTTGTTTTAATAACAAAGTTTATTATTATGGGGGCCTTTATATGCGATTTTTGAACACATTATTGAGAGCTATCTAATGATATTGTGGGTATATAAAAGATAAATGTTTTGTCCGAAAAAGAACTTACTGACGTAGCATTAAGTGTCAAATTCATACACAGAACCACCAACACTGTTATATTATAACTTTATAGTCTGTTGGCACTTATAATTTTTTTATTATTTATTAATAACTTAACGAAAAGTCACGTTCCAAAGAATACTACCTATATGAAAAAGTACCGCTACTGCGGTACTCTTATGGCGTCATTTCGGTTGATTGGGTTATTTAATCTATCTATGCAAATGCTATGTTGAAAAAAAACATTTATTTTTTCGCCAATCGACTGATCGTTAACCGCACAACGTGTTTGTCTAACCGCAGTTGTCTTCTCTTGTAGGCTTGCTGAACGCAGAATGATATACTTTTGCATTGTAATTCCGATAGGTAATCGTAGTTCAAGCAGGCTTATCAATAACGTACGCCGCAAACGGTATGTAAGTCGTCAAGACCAACGTCTGCATGAAAAGCAAGTTTAATTGTACCTTCACTTAAATTTGTAGATATCATTTACGCTAAAAGAGTTCGTGAAAGCTATCCCTCATGATATTATTGCGCACAAAATAATTATCGAAGACTGTTTCCATTAGCTCTTTTCTTAAAGAAATACTTCATTGCAAACTAAACATTATTCCCTTACCTTAAATCTTAAATTTACCAACCATCATCAACCGCAAAGAGAGCTTTTGAAAGTTATCAAAAGCGGCAACGACCGCCCGCTGGGCGCGCAGTTAACGCACTGCGGTGGATGCACTCGGTGCATCTGTCGGCGCGTATGCGCGCCTGGTACCGCGGCCAACGGCCTTGGGCCGCCGGGATGGCCACTTGGCAACCCGTCAGACAAACAAACAAACACCACTTGGTGCTTGGTGGCAGCAGTGGGAACCGATTTGTGCCAACAACATCTTTGAAATGTTTGGCCAAAATGCATCAGTTCATGTATTTAACTGCTAAAAAAGACACAAAACGAGCTACCGGAAGTCCTTATAAGGCCAAGCTGGTCTAGAAATGAAATACAAATATAAATTAACAGTTAATAAAGTGATCTTTTTGATTTCGTCTGCGGGTTTTATTACATTTATGATATTTGGTTACAAATCACACAATACACAATTTCAAACAACCCAAACGAAGTTGAGATGCTATTAGTGAATGTTAATGCTAGTTCAGAGATTTTGAAACTGACGACGCTTAGCTTAAGTCACAATTAGTAGGTACTTAGTATGTTTGAAAATGATTCCACTTTCTTAGAATGGTTAGATCTCAGGCCTATTACATAATGACTTTTAACTTGTTATATTAGCGGAAGTCTCTTTTCAATCCCTTTTATTAGAAAGAGAGTTCCGCTAATATTATTTCCGCACATATCATTTTCCCTCAATAATGCGTTCGTAAACCGCATATAAAGGCCCCCATAATAGTAAACTGTTTTGATACAACAAATTTCTTATCTATGACAATTTTATTACGGCTAAATAATATTATTGATTTCGATAATATTAATATTGTTCAAATTTCGAACACATCTGACACAAGAAAATTTGATTTGATTTCTAATATCAGTCGAGATGACGTTTAGTTTGAAACGAATTGTCGCACGCAAGTCGCACGTTATTTTGATATCGAACGATATGAAAATTGGGGCCAACTCTTTTTTGTCTCTAAATTTAAAAAATATACATGTGAAAACATGAATGTCAGAAAAGTTTTTATTCCCGAATTAAAGTCGCAATGGCGGTCGATATATAATTATGCGCTTTGAACGCATCATGGATGGAGAGCGCATCATGATATGTGTGTATATAAAGCAGTGTATACAATCATATAAACTACTATTAGTTTAAAAGTTCCTACTCAACACTTAAACTTGTTCCCAAAAAAAACTAATCTTTCCGACTGCATATCCAACAGAAGAGTAGGGTTACTGTGCTATATTGGATTAGAACTTTCACTCTTCCTTCAACCTTCTCGAGTTCATCGTGCGCTAGTAAATGGGCAACGCCGTTTCCATAACGACACCCACGCGCGGGCATTTCTCCGCCTACCCCAGGGAGGAACTCCTCGGGAGCTATGCCCGACCCCTGACCGATCCATGCGCCCCTAGTACAACCAGATTGTAAGCTTTCAGGAAGGGAATTTGTGCGCAGTCCGGGGCGCATATTTGTGCCCCGGCACGCGGTTGCCTTCCCCACATGTTGTTGACCCCTTATATAGTTCCTAGCACGCGCAGTCCTCTCCGGAATATGATCTCCTGATACTTCTCCAATCTAATTACGCATATCATTATTGTGGCTCGTCGTCAGAAGCGGGGTCGTTTGTTTGCCAGTCACGCTTATTTTTATTACGATCAAGAAGTGCAATTCTTGCGGTTGTGAACTTTGTTTATTTCATTATAAGAAATTGGTATTTTACAGTTTCATTTGAGCTTACATGAAATCAGTATTTACACATAGGTACATACTGACCTACGAAACATCAAATAAACTCTGACAAGGCCAAGGGTAATTTTTAAGTTTTATTTATGTGCGTCCCTTGTTTTCGCTAGGTATCAACATTTTTTTTCGCAATGAAAAATATAGGGAGACATAAATTAAAAAAAATAATTTTACATTCCATAAATAATTTAACGGTCATATCATAATCATAATGACCGAGATGGCGCTACAGCGCAAGCGCGTTGTCGCAGATAGCAACGCCCCCTCGTTTCATCCCCATTCAAAATCCCGTTTACCTGTTCCCGAACCGATATACCATGCCCTATAACTTCGAACTCGTATTAGTGGGATATCGATTTCTGGTCAACTGGGCTCCTGCAAACTCATGTAGCCTTGGTGCTTTCCGAACGGTTCGACATTATCGGCAATCGCCGATACATTTCCAATACCTTCGATACCGTACTGAATTGGGGATTTATCGATATATTATTGTGCTTGAGGCACACGGCCACACCCTTTAGTTATTTGTACCAAATTATTTATTCTTATTAGATTACGATCGTCGATCAAAATCAATGAAAAACTTAAATAATACAAGTAGGATATGTAATGTTTTCTTTTGATTAATTTAACCTCAAGAGTAATGTTTGATTGGTGATGATTGTGATGAACATTTACCCGCGTATTACCGACCTATAAGTACCTATATACCTACACTGTACCTACGCCGGAGGGGTAGGGCTTTCCTTCCGGACCGGATATTGATTTTATGCGAAGGAAAATTCGTACACCATTTTACGTTCCTGTTTTCCTAGCACCGGCTGAAAGCATTTCCGGTTTTGAGCTTTTCACATCCGGGTTTCCCGGAAAATTTACAGGTAAAAAAAATGATTTGGATATTTTCTGGACATATTGGTACGGGAAAGAAACGCATTTGAATATAAGGTTGGTTGGCTGTAGTGTAGGGGGGAATGGGGGAATTTGCACCGGTTTGGAGAGCGGTAGTGGCGCCCGTTGCCCGGGAGGCGGATCCGCAGCAACATCGCACACAATGCTACCAGGGTCGCATGGGCTGGAGGAGATCGATACAAGGAACGCGGCCTGAAAATACCTACTAACCGCCCTTTATAGGCGGCTTTTCACTGTCAATTAGTAACCATGAATAGAGATTCTCAATTTGTAAATAACATATAAATAATATATATATTGAGTTTTTTCATTTGAAGTCATAATCTGTTTTGTAATTCATCGGATAGTGACAAGCTATTTCAGTATTTCTAATAATACAAATTTTATACAATTTATTTTGTAAACAAACCGTAGCTTTAGGAAGAAAAACCAGAGTCGTTTTAATTTAATCTATTTTAGCGATGTGGCACAACCGAATATTTGAACTGAACCGAATGTTCTGTTCGGTTCATCTCTAATAATAATAATAAATTATGGTAGGCATTGTACATATCAAAACTATGAGACAATAGTGTGATGGGTATCTCTGTGATTGTATTCAAGTTATCAAGTGGTATAGGTGCGTCTGCTCGTTTGCGTCTTATTTAAAAAAATATTTCTTGTTCGGCAGTTGTGGACGGAAACTACCTACCTATACGGAACAGGTTTCAATTCAAGCTCAAATTATTTGTCCGGGCACCATCAAACGACATTACAATTTAATCTTATTCATTAAACTTAGGTACAGAGGTAGGTAGGTACCTACCTACAGTTGACTTCATTACAAGGGACTATACCTACATACGGAGAAAACGTCTAGTTCCCATTTGTATGTGACAACTTATAATAGGCATGCACTTGAAACATATAACGGTTTTTTTCGGAAACTATGTCGGTTTAGCTTAGCATTATAATGAGCAGAATAAGAGTCCAGTACAATGACGCGTTCCGGGCTCTTATGCGGCTCCCGCGCTGCAGCAGCGCGTCGGACATGTTTGCTGACGCGGGGTCCCCGACTTTTTTGCGGTGATTAGATCCCGTGTTGCCTCATTTTGGAGGAGACTACGCTGTTCCAGCAACAAAATACTTGTGGCTGTTTCTGACGACATAAGGAGTCCAGTGTTTAAGCGCTGGATATCTGTTCACATGGACCAGAACAAAAAATGACTTTGCACTTATATCTTTTTATTGTAATTTAATTTTAATTTTAATGTGAGTGACACCCCTCTTCAGTGTTAAGCTTAATTTTAAATTAATTTAATTTTTATTTTATTTTTTTCATTTAATTTATAGATGTAAGCATACCTATGGGAACTGATTGCCTGAATTAAATACTTTTTATTTATTTATTTATATCTCTATCGTTATTTCTTAATATATATTTTTTGCAGTGATCATAATTATTGAAAAGTGCAAAAAATTGTTTGAAATTCAAAACGGTTAACACGCAATGTCATTGGTCGACTGTGACGTCAAAGTATAAGACCGGCTGTACAGTGTACACCAAAGATTCGAGAAGCCGGGGACGTGAATGAACCAGAGCTCTGCTGTACATTCGCATCACGGCTTCTCGAATGTTTGGTGTACAGACGGCTATCAGAATACGACGTCACTGCCAAGCTTGCCAGAATGGCGGGCGTTTAAAACGCCCGAATCTGTTTCATTCATTTTAGTGTTTTTGCGCTAAAAAATATTTTACTGTATTACAAATATAAAAGCATATCATCCAACAGCATAAAAACAATGAGTTGGTTTACTGATTAATAGAAAAATATGCTTTTTCACAATATTGTTACGCCGGTGATGTGAACAAAACTTTAAATAAAATAATAAGGCAACTTCTGTTTAACCAGGCCTGTCCCACTCGCGCGTGTAGGTATCGAACTGTAAGTACCCCTTGCTAGGGGCCAAATCAGTAGGGACTCACGGGCGAGCGGTGACGCACGCGCGAGAGTTGTTCGTCGCATACCTACGTACTGATTCGAACGCCGTCACAGAATTTTATTTATATTAAAATAACTAAAGGGCCATGGGGTCATGTACCGAGGTGTGCAATAAAGAGTATTCTATTCTATTCTATTCTATTCTAAAGGGCGGAATTATTCAAGGCCTTTGGGTAGGTTCATCAGGCCTGTTTCAATTAAGGTACCTATCTAAGTAAGTACCTATGCCTAACTAGTTGCACGCAAATTTATTAGAATTAAACCTACATACCACTTAGACATATCTTAGGTTTATTCGAGCTAAAGTAGAGCAATATAAAAAGGTAGTAACTAAGTATTAAGATTATATTAAAAGAAGACAACATTGATATTATCATAAAAGGAACGAGTTACGCGATAGAAAGAGAGCGCACTTTACGTGAATATAATTGTAGGCATTCAGCGTTGCGCGGTCGGAATTTTAACTTAGTATTATCGTAACATGAGTCGTTATTTCTTTAAACGAGTTGTTGGAGAGAGATCTTTGTACTTGTACTAATATGTATTCTGTGCCGTAACGAAGATCGTAAAGTCTATCTCCGTCTCTGTCACTCGAATAGTAAGTGTGACAGAGATGGAGATAGACTTTACGATCTTCGTTACGGTTTGCGGTCACACGCCTGTTATGTTTTCGGTGTTATTTACCTAAGTAGCTGCTAAGTGTAATAATTTATGCATGTAGATATACCACGCGTGCTATTTAATATTTATAATTCGCGTATTCTGTGTGTGTATATTATGGGATCAAGGGTAGGTACAAGATGCGTAGGTGATATGTACATTGAAATATCTTATTGTCGCCGAGGCGGACCGTATGCTTGTTTGCCACCGACGTCGTTCAAAAAAATGACAACCCTATCTTCGGCGAGGTGCGGAGTAATATCGACCTTCGCGCCGTGCAATAGAACTCAATGACAGCGCGGCTCGCGTGCGGTCCGTGCTAATAATAATTAATAGGCACGTAAAAAGGCGGCATTCGTGAACATCAAAACAGAGGGTCTTCTGTACTTGTACTATTATTTATTCTGTGGTTTAACGTAGATAATATATACCTACCCACGGGTAAAATATATTCATATGCTCATGTTTTAAACTAATTAGCGTGTACATGAAATAGGTTGTATTAATGTTATTTTTGTTATAACTATTATGATAAATTGTTAAATACTTGCATGCTCACTCTAATTTTACTTCGTATTTAAGTATTTTCTCTTTATAAGTGAAATGTTATTTCTTTGGAGAAAATAAAACTTCTTTAACCACAAATGTGATTTGTCATGCCTTAGAAGCGTTTTCAGCAGGCTGAAAATTGATTTCAGGCCGTTTTAGAGGTGGCTCGTTCACATACTAGAAGATTTAAAATTTACCGAAGTTGCCGTTGTTTTCAGGCGCCTAAAACATGTTTTCAGTTCGTTTCAGGCCAACCTCTACCAGATGGTACAATAACCTGAAAACCCGTTTTCAGGATTCCTTATGGGCTGTAGTTCAATTCTGAATGCGATACAGTGCGGATCAAGAGCGAAGTAAAAGTGACAAGTGCGTTAAATTAGTGCATACAGTGTTCAAGTGTTTAGTGTCTTGTAATTAGCAATAAAGCCTCAGTTTTTAATTAGTGGTTAATTAGCGCATTTTTTATAAAGTACCCACCCCTCAAACGTAACAATATTTTAGTATTAACAGCAATAGGTAAGACTTAGGTACTGTTACCTATAAAAAAACTGTTAGGCATAGGTACCTAGCTGAAATCTTTTTTCCTATTTATACCAGAAGTACCAGAACCATAACTACTAGGTAATATGGTAATCTGGTAATATTGTAAAACAATTTTTTATCTTTCGAGAAAGAGGGGAGGCCTTTGCCCAGCAGTGGGACACTGAAGTAGGCTAAAAAAAAAACAGGAAGCTTTCGCTTATAATCCATCAGTCATTCAATTGACAGCTGGTATGGAAATTTTAATTATTTAGGAAATCATTTATACGAGCCGACTTATTTTTTTAGCGTATTGGATATATCGTGAGTCTAGTATTATGTAGGCAACAAAATCCAACAAAATATCATCATCATTGAAGCAGGTCATTGAAGCTGGTATGAAAATGTTGATTATTTCATTAATTAAAAATAGCTGATTGTTTTAGCGTATCGATTATGTCATGAGTCCTAGTATTATGTAGGCAACAAAATCTACGTCACATCGGCTAATCGTCACAAATACGTACACACATGTTACAAACGTTTTTCTTGTAAGATATATATGTTTTTTTAGTCGTTTAAAATGGGCCAGGACCGGCTTCTACCTATTACCATTTGTTTCCAGCGAAATAACACATATATACCTATACCCGCCGCTTTTAACAGATAGAAGACAGATATAGGTATGTCGTCATGTTCACAAATTCGTTACAGCGATTGTTATTCTTTTTTTTTTATTAAACACTTTAGAACATTAGAAGAAGATGATGATGTCATCATCTTAACTCTGTGAAAACGAGTGCTGTAAAGGGCTTGACACGTAGGGTCATGTGTTAATAAACGCGATTAATCCGTTCTGAAGTATATAATTTCACAGTTAAGGACCTAAACTAAGTCGCTGCCATACAACTGAGCACAGTTAAGGACCTAAACTAAATCGCGTTAGGCGATCACGCTAAGGCCCCAGATTTTAAACGTTTGGATACTTCCCGGAAATTTGTTTTCAATGAGTTGCTAACATTCAACATATCCGTTGGTTCTTTCGTCCACTTGCGGTTGTTTTAGAAATGAAAAAGTTTGTTTGAATATGTTTAAGAGTCCTTATACAGTGTGTAAGTCTAATGCGGGCGATAAATTTAACCAAACATAGAATTCATTATTGTTATCAATAATTAAAACATATTTTTAAGTTAAACTTAATTATGACCCCATAATTATTTTTTTTATAAAATTTTGAGCAGCAATGTACTATAAAATTTTTGACGCTGACAGTTGTCAACGGAAGTTTAAGGCGAGTGTGTTTGCATTACATTGCGGGCCGAATTATTTTGTATGGAATTTTTTTTAATTGCAATTCCATTTAAAAGTTAACTAATTACATTTCTTATGTCCTATACTAACCACCGTTAAGAGGTTCGCCCGTGTTAGATTTACACACTGTATAGGTATTCCTTCCTATTCAGCAAAACAGGCTTTCAACCTAAAGAAGCACGTAGTGACCACAAACATATCCCAGAACCCAAAAAAAGGTTCATAAAGACATTTATTTGAAGCATAGCACTGTATGGGTGCGAGACGTGGACCATAACGCAGAAAGAGAGGGAATTACTGGAAGCCTTTGAAATGTGGTGTTGGTGAAGAATGGAAATAATTAGCTGGGTGGAAAAAGTTACAAATGAAGCGGTCCTGAAAGCAGGAGAATACTGCAAACCATAGAAAATCGGCGAACACGAATGATCGGACACCTTGTACGACATGATTCTTTTATAACCAACAAAATAGAGGGAAAGATTGAAGGCAAGCGAGGAAGGGGAAGACCAAGGATAAGCTACATCAAACAAGTAAAAGATAAGGCATCAAGTCATGTCGCATAAGGAGGTCAAGGAGGCAGCTTTGAATATAAGTACTTGGTGAGCGCTGCATACTTCATCAGCTACGCCGACAAGAGTTAACTCTTAATGATGATAATATTATATTCCTTAAAAAACGCTCATGAAATTGAGTACTGTTCCGGTGTGATTTCCTTTCCCCTCACTATATGTAGCTTGGAAAGCGCTATTTTATCCTTTAAAACTAGCGGGGGAAAACACGGGGGTTCTAGTAAATTTATAATTGGTGAAAACCGTGAAAGTTTAAATAAGTGAATAACGACAATGTTTTTTATTTAATAAAAACTTACTTTTATAAAACTTTTATTAAAAAAAACTACTTTTACCTCCCGACTCTACATATGGGAGCAAACCGGTTGTTCTTTGACACCCTGTTACGATTCTACGTTTTACTTTTACTAGATAGGTATATAAAGAATTCTTAGAATAAAATTCAATTGTATTTAAGCAACGATATTTCAGATGCCCATGCAGATCAGACGTCTATTGACGACGCCACATAAGCCTTGGCTCACACTTAACTGCTACAGTATACCTACTTTGAGTGGCGAAGTATAATATTTAGTAGAATTTGATCCCCACCAGCTTGCTTTATTTTCAGCCAGTTTAGTTCTTAATTCTTGTACAACGGCTCGTGGAGAAAAGGAGAGCCTAATTAGCTCCGGCATCCCTTCGCATTTTTTGGAGGCGCCACTTGACTGATACAAGAAATTTTGTGCTATTTTGAAGCAATATTTTTTCATTTATTTTACTTATATCTAAATGGAAACTCATACATTCTACTGATTTACGACGGCGACCTCGTTCGGAGTAAAGGGCCCGCACGACAGAGTGCGTAGCTTCTTGCGTAACTCTCTCTGCGCTCATTGGCCGAAGAAACCACGCCCTGTGCGTAGCCAAACCTTGAATTTCGACAGGCCCTTAGACGGCCCTTTTTATCTCCTCGTGCGCTTTGCTCTCCTAGTAAACTGTGTTATATTATAAATAATTTAAGGGCTCGTCAATTATTATATGACAAAACAACATTTTATTGTGTTATCAAATTTGATACGGTCATTGCCGCTATGGAAAATGTGTAAGGTCAAATGGCAAACCTTTAGAAAGTGGCAGTCTGACGCTGACGCCACGTTTCTAGTACACGTTTCACGTATCTGCTTGACTATTTGTTTCTAATATAACTAATTAACAGTAATTAAAAATGTAAATGAGGAAGGGCTCGCTTGCCGCCTTCACGAAGGTGTAAATGAATTCGTAGGGCTTCGTTTGAGCAAGAAATAATGGGCATGTCACTCCCAATGACTTCGGGTACCAGGAAGACATGAGATGGAAGGAGCACTTCCAAAGAAAGGGCGTTTTCGAGGCACTTGGAAGTCTTCTGTGTTTTTTTTGTAAATACCTACGCCCGCTTGTTGGGTTGGCGTTGATTATGGGTACGATTCGAGCGCTACGGACTCTACGAAACTCGTTATTTGAGACAATGACATAGTTCCAATGGATTCTTTTTTCTTTTTAAGCAATTTGGACAGCATATATTTCAATTTAATGTTTTGGAAACGTCTATTGGCATTTTTGGACCATTTTGTTTCATTAAAATATTATTTTTAAATGTTAATGAAACTTTATAAAAGCTACCTGAAAGGGCCCATAATAGAAAAAAAACTTTTAGTCAATGTGTCGTTCGGCTAAGCTTTTAATTCATAAGGTCATAAGTATGAATCTTCAAGCAACGCAGAGAGCAACGTGTGTTACTAGAAGGTATGAATAGTATAAAACATTCATGTACTTATATAAAAAATACATAAAATGAAAAAAGACATAAAATGAAATTAAAAACAATAATTTCAGTACTGAAAGTTTAGTTAACTTAAGGTGACCATTATTATGAAAAAATAACATAACCATTGAAAATTTTGTACCTTTCCTTATTGCTTGTAAGATTTGCAAAATGTAGAGCAACATAGTGGTTTTGTAACTTCGCCTGGTTGAACCAAACGCGAAACTCTAGGGTACCGAGGTAGGTATGTGTGAAGTTAGAATTTTAACCAAGCATAAATTGTCCCTCTAATTACCACCTTACTACTACTGTACTGTACTGACTGTATTAGAAAAAAATACTTATTCAACACCAGGGGCCCATTTCTCGAACGATATTAGAGTAATATTATTAGTCCGCGATCTGTCGAATCTAATAAGCCCCACCCGGGGCTAGCCACGTAACCCAGAGTTAAGCGTCCTTTTGTAAGGAATTTGTTGGGTGGTGCACCACCCGACAAATGGGCACCAGTAGAAATATGCTATAATTTTTTGTTTAATTAATTTTAAGTGGTTCTAGTGGTAATAGAGCCGATATGAACACTTGTTCAAAAAACAATAAATTAAAAAATAAACACCATACGGTATCGACTGGCCGTGTTCTCAGTTTACCACCAGTGACCACCGTCCAGTAACTAGCCATCTTATACTAAAAATGAACTCTGTCCACTTATAAACAGAGTTCATTTTTAGGGTTCCATAACAAAATGGTAAAAAAGAAACCCTTATGGAGCTATGTTGCGACTCAGTCTGTCTGTCTGTCTGTCACATTGTTAAATATCTCGAGAACTACTTAGGCTACCGATTTGTAATTTGGAATACATAGTTATAAACAAAATTAATCCAGACACATAGAGAGAGGACTTTTTATTTATTTTAATTTATTTCAACTATAAATGCCCACTAAAGAGCAACAAATTTAAGTTTAGTTACTGGGTCATGTGAGATAGGGCTTGATTTTTTTTTTTTAACAATGAAAATTATTTAAAAAATACCATCCCCCCCTCTTTATTTCCGAAGTGTATGAAGGAAAAAATATGCCATTTTTTTACAACGCTAATATTATCTTCAATATTTCAGGAAAAATATAACTTTTCTGAAATCAATTTGTAATTTAACTAACCTAGATTGTCTTTTTTTTCTTTAAATTTATATAATATCATGCTGTACCGTCTTATAAAGAAAGATATTAAATATAGTTTACGTGATAAAAAATATCAAGGAAAAACAAACTCGCATACCTATGTACTAAGTCCATGCCGTGCAAAGTTGCAAACATTGCAAACGAGTGACCCAATCTGTCGATACATGTGGCTGACGTCAAATTTCTACTTCTAGGTATAGATAGTTGCAACATAAAGTTTATACGGAACCCTCAGTGCGCGAGTCCAACTCGCACTTGGCCGGTTTTTTATTGTAAGTTTACAGTAACTGGCCAACGCATAAAAAAAAGAATTCTATTTACAGGTAAATAGAATTCATTTTTTGTGTAAGGTGGCCAGTTACTGAAGGGAGGTCACTGAAGGGTGGTCAGTTACTGGCGATTTACCCTACTACGTGGGCGAAATGGGCGAATAAACGTGACGGCGAAGCGGTGGGATGTGGTGTGGATGTGAAAATCAAATCGTTGGTACCATTGTTGATATCATATATATGGTTAGTGTCCTACCCTATGCGAACGATCTAACACAAATTCAGTACCACCCACTACCCTAACATTTCCATACATTTTTGTTACTTTCCGTTTTTCTTACCCCATAAAAATTAGGTATATGGAAAATAGTAATACTATTGAAACATCTTAGGGACATATTTTTTCTCCTGTTGGAATGGAGAAAGTTCGTGATTATGAGTAGAAAATTAGAAATATCATAATCTTCACAGAAAATATCACAATTTTTTTTCATAAAATAAGAAACACTCGGAAAGTGACACCAACTACTATCCCTATGGCCATATACTCGTACGTTCGGGAAATCCATCAGATCTCCATAGTGGGTATGTCCGCCGGGCATCCGCCAGACAAACTTCCCGTATTTATTGGCAGATCCGGCAGATATGCCCCAATACCCAGCTTTTGTCTCACCACCATCACCGAGTCACAGACAAAGAGCATGCGCCATCTTGGAAAATGGCGAATAAAAAAAAACAACAGCCCAACAAAGATGGCCTCACTTGAATCTCGCGCACCAGGCGACCATGAAAACACAGAGGTTCAACGGAATGTTTTCAATGAAAGCGGTTGCTTTCTTCGCCCACCGCATTGTAAGAGAAAGATAGCATAGGGTGCAATTAGTAGAAAGAGAAAGTCTCATATATATGGACTTACGCCCACTTAAATGCAGACTGCGATGTAAATGTCGAAATTTCGTGACTTACCGGTTTGTAGGAGTGGTGATAAAATTAAGTGCACATCTATTTAAGATCTTACCACGTTGCAATACGGCTTACGAATAATTACTTTTATGTGAGCGTTTTCATAGTGTGTAGAAATATGTGTACGTAGTGCGTAGAATATAACAAAGAGACTTAAATAATAAGATTAATAAGACAAGATAGTAGTAGTAGTATATAGTATATAGTAAGTAGTAAAAGTAATTACTTAGATAAAAAAATAGGGATCTCATCTTCTTTTTTACCTAGCACTATGGATACCGATCCTAAAATCAATTTCATCTGCGCATCGTTGCAAAGGAAACTGCTACGACGTAAACTTCAACCCATGGCACATACTCGTACATACAAAATATACCTGCCCCAGCTATTTTGTACACCGCGCACACATAACATAACGCACACACACGCACAAACCGGGGCACCCCTCCATCCTGACCTCACGCAAGGGATCACACATTCGAAGCATATGTGACATTCGACCTCCACGACCCCCATGCGACTCTGGTACATCTAGCCCACATGTGCAACCCTTTTCCGACACGTGGCCTATGTGAACACCGCGACACATGTGTCAGGTCAGGTGTGGATATAATATCCATGTGTTTCTCTAGTCATCTAAATGACTGTGTAGTGTCTACACTACATCTAAACTTATAATTTATACACTCAATTATGTGAGCCCATGTCTGCCCGCCGGTGCTGCACAGTGCACACACCAATAGGTGTGTTGTGTAAATTAATGTTTATCTGTTTATTTACACAGCTGCGCGGCTCACGCCCATGACGCAGTGACATGCGTCAACACCGCCCGCTGCACCAGGGCCGCAGCGCCGCGAGGCGTTGCAGCAACCTACTTACACCAACCACAATAAAAATAATAAGAACTCTTTCTTTTCGAGCCCTTCGTACGGTTTTGTACAAATTTTCATAATTTGGAAGATCATGTTAATCTGGTCTTCGATGTGTGTGATTGGGAGATTGTAACCGACAACATTCCATGAAGTTAGTTGACCTAGTTGTCGAAGTCCAATACATCTTACATTTTGTACCTTATCCCATTATAATAAGGATAAAAATTAGTAGGTATACAATACATAATTGACATTAACGTACCTGCCTATAGCTCGTACTAGGGTTTGTAAAAACCGCCCGAAATCCAAACCCGGTTTTTAACCGAAATGTCAATGCTCAAAACCGGGTACCCGGTTTTTAACCGGTTTTGGACTTTTTTTTTCTGTAGCTTTATAAGCCATTTTTTAATATTGCATAAGTGTCACTATCCTCAACGATACTTCCTGACATTCACAGGACGGTTTTTAACATTCAATAAATATTATTAAACAAAAAAAACTGGCCTGGTCATGAGTTGGAATGCTAATAAATGTTGGTAAATTGAACTGGTACGGTTGGCTTCATAAATATAAACCTCTGAACCTGTATTCAATTTTGAACCTTCTTCCCCGTAAGGAGTTCCGAAGCGTATATATATTTAGACGTGACCGTACCGTACGAACTACATAGAAACAATAGCGGCTATTTTAAATGGAAGCAATCTAAGTTTTTTATTTTATGTTTGTTTTTAATCTAAAAAATTACACTGCTAGCCGAAGATTAGATAAGAAAAAAATATTCGCCCGGTTGCATTTAAATAGCAATGAAATATTGATTAAAAAGAGAAGAATTTCTTTTTATTGTTATTATCTCGGGAAGGCAGATAAAGTAAATGTCGAAGTAACACGTCGAAAACACAAATAATGAACACAGTAGAATCCGGTTATAACGACGTCAAAGCGACCGACGATATTGCGTCGTACTAAACAAACTGTCCATTTTAAGGTTCTTTATTTATTTAATAATCACACATGCATTTTATATGTTATTCATTATGTAATAGTTCATATAACTCACCGAACAAGCATAATTAAGGATATTTTGCTCTTTAGTGAATGAAATTGTTGATCCATAGACCTATTTACTCGTACTACTCGATAACATTGTAGCTAAGCCATTGTTAATTGCTGATAAAATATCGAGACGAAATCCTAAGTTTTAGAACTTTTGTAACATTAACTTTGAACAATTGTTTCCATCTTGTATGCGTTGTTCGGTTACAATGCACGTCACCGTTGTAACCGAACAATTTCATATGAAATCCCATCGTTAAAAGCGGTCCGTCAATATAAGAGTCGTACTATACGGATGCACTTTAATAGTGGCTTGTACGAAAACCAACCATCTGCCTATATTTTCATCGCTAAAAAACGTTTGGTTATTTTATGCGGAGTCGTACTAATCGGATTCTACTGTATACAATACAATCTGTTTCAAAAACTTGTTTTAATAGCAAAATCTAAAGAAAATATTACGTTTTTATTACCGTCTAGATTTGGCGAGCCAGCGCTTAGGAAATTGCAGCTTTGGTCTTGTACCAGAGATCCACACCCTGCGCGAGAATCGAATGGAAATATCCATAGTAGGCAGTTCAATATTTACAAAAGATAAAACTGGGTGCTATTCTGGACAGTGCATACCACACTAAGGCCAATTTATCTCTATAAATCGAAATATCCATAATCCATAATCCGAGGATTAGCCTTCGTCGGTGTTGGTCTTTTTCTTTAGTATATGAAATCTTTTTCGATTTATAATTAGTAGTGTTACTACTTTAATAACAAATCAAAGAATAAATATCTAAAATAATTTGATTTGTGTCAACAATTTTTTTTATCTCTAGTTACCTGTATATGTGCACGTTAATCCAGAGTCAATTTGGTAACTAAGGTATTTGACCGTTTCAACTTGTGGTACAGTAGAATCTGGATAATGACGTCGAAGGGACCGACGATATTACGTCTTACTAACCGAAAGTCGTACTAAATATCCTGTCAATTTTAAAGTTGTTTATCGATTTCTGAACCATTATTCTATTATGAACTCATCGAACAATCGAAATTAAGAATATTATGCTCTTTAGCGAAATAAATAGTTGAACCACAGACATGTTTACTCGTCCTTCTAGAATACATTGCAGCTTAAGCCTGCGAATACTCGCCTTAGTTTAAGTTTTAGAACATTCGCTTTAAACAAAGGTTCTTCTTGTAGGTATTGTTTGGTTCCAATGCACGTCATCGTTGTAACCGAACAATTTCGTGTGAAATCCCGTCGTTAAAAGCGGTCCGTCAATATAAGCAGTCGTACTAAATACGTACGGGAGCACTTTCATAGTGGCTTGCATGAAAAGCAACCATCTGCCTATATTTACGTCGCTAAAAACGTTTGGTTATTTTATGCGGAGTCGTACTAATCGGATTCTACTGTATACAATAACAATCTGTTTCAAAAACATGTTTTAATAGCAAAATCTGAAGAAAATATTACGTTTTTTATAAAATATAATGTTTCGGTTAAAAACCGGTTTTTGATGTTCGAAACCGGGTTCAGAACCGAGCCCAAACGAGTCCGGGTACCCGGTTTTTTCGGTTACCCGGGTACCCGGTTTTCATTCCCTAGCTCGTACATACATCCAATTTGTTCAAAGGTTTATTTGCATAGAGGAAAGCATTTAAAGCATTCTCTTTTACATTCGGATCCTTGATGTTTTCTTCAGTTATGTCTTATGTATGTATAATATTGTACATAATTTTATCACAGGTACTTTACTGATTTACTTAAATAGGCGTGCCCTTAGCCATGTGTTGTTATCTGTAAATGTGTGAACACACACTTGTTTACATGCACGGTGCAGTGTGCGTGACGGCAGTGTTGGATATCTTCTCGCAACGACTAGGCACCTATTACTTAGTTCGCGGTTCGTCCACCTTCTGCACGTTAGGTGCTCCTGGTACCTAGGCACCGGGTGCTTTGAACGGGTTACGTTGGTACTACGTACACACGTGCTTGCATTGTCCGGAAGTTCATACAGAGTATGCAGACATACGAACAAAGCGCCGCGGTGTGAAAGTACAGCTAAAAAGTATCAGGCTTATCGACTAGTGGTTCTGTGAGCTGTAGACCTCGCGAGATGGTATTTATTGGTGTTGGCACAAAGTTCGTAAGCGCCTTTGGTGTCTATGGCGCTTAGGACCTATGTACCAATTCCAGCCATTTAAAAATTTCCAAAAAATGAATCGATAAAAAAAAATATGTAATTAACAAACTTGTTTACAAAATTTCACAAGAATTGGTTGATAAATGCGACCTGTAGAGGAGAACAAATGGACAGACACACGAAAGCATTTTTGCCCAAGCGGAAACAAAGACGCTTCGCTCGCTTTGCTCACTCGGTCAAAAAGGGATGATGATGACAGATACAGTCATGTTGAATTTTATGACAAAATCTTGGAACATTGATAGAAAATGGTTTCTCCGTGGCAGTGACGTCATCGTCACTCCAACACACCATTTTGTTTTTTGAGAGCGTTTTAGTGCGCGAAGCGAAAGTCAAATTCTTATTGCAGATTTTTGTATTTTAATGAATTTGGGCCCATATAAAAAATTCAATCTCACCTCACAACAAATCTAATCGATTCAAACCATAAATTAGGTACTAGGTAGTAGGTTTGCATTCAACGGTAACGGTACCTACTGAAACGGTAAAATTTTAGGGAGTAATCTGCAACAATATCAGAAATAGATACAGAAATGCAATATTTGTCGTATTAACTTTAATACAGTAGGTATTTATGTGTTTGCTGTTACCTAGTCACGATTACAAGATATAATTCATATGTAACATAGAGCTTTAATTAGAGCTGTGTTCATGTTCCACAGCGAGAAAATTGAAAATGTGTGCAATCTACAGGTTATGGGGCCAGACTCACGCCACTAGAGCAAAAACTTTTTAAATGCTGATTGATAACAAAATGGTTTGACCACGTACGACACAGTTTGGTCGTCTAGCGGCCATCTAAGTAGGTACAGTAGAAGTATATCTAAAATGCAAGTACTTACATTACACCATAATACTTATTAGCTGAAGGATCAATAATCAGGAAAAAAACTTTCACAGCACGTAGTGCATTCTAGTCTGATTTAAATTTAAACTGATGGGCATTTTAGGTTTAAGATATTTCACAAAAATGTATATTGAATTGAGTGATATAGAGAGAAGAAAACTCGTAATATTTTGATAATAACTTACGAAAATGCATAGTTGCGATTTCGGTATTATACACCAACACAGGACCAATTCTAACGTACACTTTGTTTGAAAATGCCCTTAAATAAAAATAACCTCACGGTACCACCACTTTTGTCCATATTTTCTAACTACCTAACCTAATTACAAATAGGAGGTACCGCGACGTCCGCGACCTACCGGGACGAACCAAACGAACCGCGAGTTGCGTCTCTATCGCACTTGCGATTTCGTACACAACTGTGACAGAAAGGCAAAACTTCGTTTGCCCCTTATTCGAAAGAACCCATATAACCGAGATATCTGTACACCGTATAGCGAGCGAGGATTCACCCTCGTCGCAAATATCGCCTGCACTGCCGTGAAGTCCTGGTGGCAATTGACGTCACGTGACGCAACAACTTCTGCAGGCAAGCTTTTAAAGCTCGGGGTAGGGCGTTAAGGCCCTGATAATGAAATGAAGGGCCCGAATAATTTAATGTGCTTACTGTTTTTTGAAGTTGTTAGGTATCCACTTATTATTTTAATAAAAATTTATTTACTATTATCAAAGGAAGTATTACAAATATTAAAACGAAACAAAAAATATATTTTTAAACTACAAAAAAAAACATATCAAAACGAATCACAACAGAGCTCAGATAATCACTACACAGTGCACAGTATAAAAAAAAGTCGCTTTCTCTGTCCCTATATCCCTATCCTATGTATGCTTAAATTTTTAAAACTACGCAACGGATTTTGATGCGGTTTTATTTTAATAGATAGAGTGATTAAAGAGGAAGGTTTATATATATGATAATAACCCGTGTGAAGCCGGGCGGGTCGCTAGTATTTATTATAATATAATATTATGGTATTAATATGTCTCACAATAGTTTAAATTCGATAAGTTATTTTATAAAATTCCCAGTAAAAAAAAAACAAGCTTAATGATTGAATCCATAAACAATATAGACAAATAATATACCCATAATAATACAGCGTTTTTATGTGGTTTTCATCATCAATTGTATTTCTGCTACTGAAAACCGGACCTAGTGGCGGTATCGCCGCTATCCTTCCGAAGGGTTTACCCTTGAAATATCGACAAACTTTTAATTGAATTTCAGTTCAAAGTAAACGTTTTGGCTTATTTTCATTTGATCGAATATTCTTTACTTCGCTCGAACAATTAAACTGTAGGGGAGTAAGGGGAGGATGGGTAAAACACGGAACGGCCGGTAGGTAATACTGGACGCACAAGTTTACCATGTTACAAAAGAATAGGAGACATTTCGAAACATGCAAATGATAGTCGAGCTCGAGCCCAGTGCTAAACAGATATAGTCAAAGAGTTTTGAACGGTCCAAAAAATTTGAAAAAAAAAAGATGGATCTGGCCACGAAGATTATTTTGAACAAATTTCCTGAAGCCCATATGGAGTTTTTGCCAAAAAACGATTTATTACAACATTTTGAAGGCACTTACGCCATTTTGCTTGAACAATTTTTTTGTTCAATGACGGTACGGGACTCTCAATTACGCGTGGTCCTACACAGACCCAGGGTTAGCCGCTAACCCGAAGTAATTTTGTTAACTAACATAAAAAAACGCTTAACTCCGGGTTATGTGGCTTACCCCGGATGGTGCAAGTGAACCTTAGCAAATCTCTCACTAAGGTAAAATGGTCAATGGAACTGAGTAAACTACCTACAAGATGGTCATGGAAATCCAAAATGAAAATGAAAAGACTAACAGTCAGCGTCAAAAATATCAATACGATTAAGATAAGATTAAGACCTTATTTTATTACATTGTACCCTGTGCCCTGTACCCTGACCGTTTTGGTCGAAGTGCAATAGTGTGCAGTGTGCACTTTGAAAAGTGTGATGATAGCTAACTGATGATTTTTTTATTAATAATAATACTTTTCTAAGCTAATCATATTAAATAATGCCTCAAAAAAGCATACAACTACATTACAAGATTTATCAAACCTCAATTCCGCCAGTATTTATCTCTACATTTCTCCGTCCCTTTGTAAGAGGCAACGCACGCTTCCCGTCCCGCCTACAATGTAACCCCCGCGTCATTGTAGTCCTCCCAAAACCGACCTCCACGCAATCCATAACGTCCTGGTAGAAAAAGGGGGCAAACCATTGTTCTCACGCACACGCACTTTTTTTTATTTACTTACCCATACTTTTTTGTTAATGCCGACAAAGATTTGTTTGTGGGTTTCTATTGTTTTATGGTTTGTTACATATTAGATAAAACTTAGGTAAATACAATCTGTTCAAACATGTAGACCAAATGAACTAAACGCGAACCAAATCTAGACTTAAATTTCATTAGCATAAATAGCTTCAGCTTAAGGTTAAACAAAAATGCTAGAAGTTTACCTATGACACAGAATAAATAATAGCCTATGAGTATATTTATTTTGCCACTGATGTAAAAGTGAGTGAAAGAGACACTAGCAATGTTTAGTTTCTGTAACAATCTATAACGCGGGAGACTGAGAGAGATGTCGATATGTTGCAACTTAATTTTATAATAAAGGGAATACAGTGTCCCTCGGGCTACGCACTGATCCGTACTTTTATGCCAATATGACCCTTAACGATATTAAAACAGGGGTTACGACGCAAAAGCTTTTATCAACTTAATGGTCTTTCTGTAAATCCCTTAGGGACTGGCTTATAATACAGGGTTCTGTAGGGTCATGTGTTCCTGGTGGCAAAGTCGGGAAAGTTACAAAACGAAAGTCCGATCGGTACCTACTCGGGTCGCGACACTCGCGACGCCATGTTAGCTCGATGAAAGCTTAATTATTTTCGCCCGTATGAGCTTTTATGAATACATACGGCGGAGGCGTCTTGGAAAAAAAACTTGTAACATTTTACCCGTTTTAGTTTAGTTTAATTTTTACGGTGGAATAAAATTACAGAACATCACACAAGTGTATTAAATACCTAATTATTTACAATTACATACATTGATTTTTATTAATTTGCCTTAAGCTCAAAGGTGCTTAGGTTAAATTAAGTTAATTTCTCGAAGAACTGAGAAAATGAAGGTTAAATTAATATAATTTCTCAAAGACACTGAGAAACAAAAACGAAACTCATGACATGAGTATTTCACATGACATTTATATCTCATACTTCTCATAGTTATCATTTAGTTTTTATAAGGCAATTGTTTGTTAACCAAATGTTTTAATTTTTTTTCTAATTTTAGGTATACCTAATGAATTATGTATATTCCAAAAACATGTTTCTCCAAATTGCCACTTTGCACATTCATGTTGAAGCATAGATTTGAATTATTTTTTTACTTCGGGTTCGTTTGTTGCGTTTGTTGACTACAATGGTGCAACTGGCTATTAGTAAACTACACAGGAATTAAAAAAAAAGATAAATGAATTCCTAAACCTATACACACAGAAGATTTTCAAGTGACAGAGTCAAGGTAGGTGCGACGCCGCGCGACGAGCGAAGCGAGGAGGAGCGTGTTAGGATAATCGTGATCAAACACCGCCAAAACATACGTATTTTTTTATTTTGTATTAAGCACAGACAGAGACGTCTGAGAACGAAATTTACAATTTTACAATCGGTATTCAAACTCACGACCTCTCTGACGGGTGTTCAGAGCGGTAGTGGGTTCGAATCCTGCTAGACGCGGAGAATTTTTCCATTTTTCTATAATACGTATTTGTGTTATATTATAAAATGCAAATATATGAAATAATTCCACAAAATAAAATGAAGTATTTTAAGAGAGTAGGTAAAGGTATAAAGGTACGTATAGGTAGGTAACGATAGATTTGACTATATAAGTATTATAATATTTTGGTAAAATGAAGTTTGACCATTTATATTATTTGGCAAACAATTTCCTGTAAAAAAAAGTTTTGCGAACTGAAAAATTGCGATAAGTTGTTTTGGCAATTGATTTTTTGGGAAATGAGAATTTGGGAAACATAGTTTGGGATGTGATATTATTGAAACGTTTTTTGGCCAAATATTAGGAAACCGAAATTATTTTTTATGAAAAATTTAATAGCTACAAGCCAAAGATAAAGCCGAAGTAATGCTTAGTGATTTAACTAATTCAATGCAATATACTGATAAATATTGAGTCCAAATGCTCGAACAAAAAAGAGCGGGATAGATCTAATTGCAAGAGCACGCGAAAAATGAATAGGCGATAGTAGGCGGGCGCGCCAAAATAAACCGCGTAATAAGATAATTGCTGTTTACAAACTAAACTACAATTTGTATAGATACAATTTTTTACCAGGTTTAAGAACTATTTAGTTACCTATTACTCAACTATTTAACTAAAAATCATGTTAATAAATTCAAGGGTCACGTTGTGACCGAAAACATGTAAAAAAGGACGGGGCCTCTTAAATAGTGGGTATTAATGAAATATTGTTTTATTGGCGAATGGCGAGTTAATATTTTATTCTTACTACTATTCTATACAACATAGGCAAGACATATAACTAGCGTTCATTGGTAACCTGTGTCTGTGGCTCTGGTAACGAGAATATTTAGAAAAAAAAACTTACTGAAAAATTTAATAACCTAACTTTTAAACCATTTCAAGTTTTTAATGAAATCTCCAAGATTATAGGTAAGTTACATTATTTATCTTTGTATGTTACGATAATTAATACGATCGTTTCAGTAGTGTATTGTTTCAGTGGTGTTTGGTGAGTTAGTATGAAAATACAAAGAGAAACAGTGACAAAACATTGTGAATTGTGATGCCTTTTGTTTACATTGTTAGCAAGTTCGATTGTCGACGACTTTATCTTTAGCACTCTTTAGGCAGGTTATTTGTATACTAAAGTATTTACACTTAATTACTTACTACCATTTATTATTGCTCTTGGTTGGTACATAACTATCGTAATATTCATAATTATGGTAGATCTAGCAGGTGAACTTTTCTGCTTGGAATGCGAACGGCTAAACGAAATAAAATCTGTTGTACCTACGAGTATGTAACTATGTAGGTAATGAAATGAAAGAATGAATGCTAGTGTAGTTTTTGCTCTACATTAAATTAGAAAAAAAATAAAAATGCCAACACTGTCAAATAAATAAGCCTTTTAAAAACGCAGTTAATTGGCTTGCATAATGCAGTTGCCAGTGTGTTATCAGCGGTCGTTGTCACATTATTTTCTCACTCGCGTATTTGCAACTCGCCGTCTCTCTCTCACGACGCAGTGCAGTGCACTTTAACCTTCACAACCTCGTATCTCCACACCAGTTTGTATCTATATACGGCTTTTCTGCATTTATTGCATTGTGCGTGCAACGTCGAAGGGGTCGTTGTCCGTATCCTTGAGTATCCTTGATGGCAGGACTAACAGCCTCTCACATTAACATGATGCCTTGGTAGCTCGCAGGATATTTCGTCCCTTTGGGAATACCGTTGGACCTGAGGGCCCGAAGATGATGATGTCACAGGGATTCCTTTCTTTTCATTTTGTTTTATTTATATAAATTACGTAGCGTAGGTTGTCTTAGGTATAATGAGCTGACTTGCATACAATTTTTTGTGTCATATGAATTTTATTATGAGTTGTACTTATTTATTGATAATATTTAAGTCTCCACGTGAAAATAATCCTTTGTTAAAATTTCAAAATGATATCTTCACGCTTATGCAATCTTGGTGTATGCCGACGTCATTTCGATCGTTTCTGTGTAGCGCGTGGGATTGCCCCCTTACTGTTGGTTGGTTGGTGGTGGTAATAAATAAAATTACGATGTTAGGGAGTAGGTGCGTATAGAGAAAGGACTCCTCGTAGCCTCTGAAGTCCTGCTAGTTGTTGACGTCATTCCAATAGAATTCACATCCCTTGGGTACCTCACCGGGCAATGAACTTCATCCCAGGCAAACTTGTATTTGGTTGGTGAAGATCACATAACATTTAAATATGCCAATAAAATTTTATTTATTTTTCGTTATTTTCGTTTTATTGATTGACCAAGAATTTCTCTGAAAAAATGCAGCTCATATATTCTGAAATATTTGTTTTGAAATTATCGCTTGACAAGACAACGCAGCGGCGGCGCGGCGGGTACGCCCCTAACCCAAAGGGGAGCAAAAAAAGGATCACCCGGCGGCCGAGTCTTTGCGAAAAAAGGACGGAAAGACTCGCGCCCATTGTTATCCTTGTCGCTCCTGTGAGCTTTAGTGGAGCTTTCGTCTTGGAACGCTCCGCTGCATTTATGTCGCCCTGGTAAATTCCCGCGCCAGGAACGCCGCTGTCGCTAGCCGCTTTCTCCTTCTCGAGGAGCTTTTATATATTTTCGCCAAGGGGACGGCAATCCCGTGTATTCTGCCGACTGCCCTGTATACGTACGTAGACGACATTTGTAGGCTGTAAACATGTTATAATCTGGTTATTTATTAAAAAGGCATGGGTTGTAAAAAGGGTCGACGGAAACACAGGTTTAATAGCCGTTCGGTTGTTGTGTGAGCATACGGCAAGACACACTAGCATTACACCCAACTCGCTCTACCATATAAGAAAAAAGACGCCCTTGTGAAATTGCTGTTTAAAATGTTTCCAATTCAGAATGTATTTAAATAACCTAATAATATACAGTGTTTGGTTGGAATAAACTCATAATGTTTCGTTTAAAGTTATACTAGCCCAGTCAACTAGGGATGTCCCTAATACAGAACGTATACGTATTCATAATTTATTCCGTGCGGCGTAAATTGAGTGATTAGTCCCTTTGGACCTAAATACTTTTTTCTACCTCATGCCCTGAAAGTGAGTCATTGTCAAGAGGACGCAAAGCATCCAGTGGCGCCCTCATTGGGAGGATTGTGTTTACTTATAATTATAAAACATTCCATTTCTCTATAATCCATGGTATCATTGTTGAAGCAGGGGGTGTCACTCCGCGTTTTATGTTGACATAAAAACTTTCACCTCCGGGAGGCAAACTGTCACGGCCGCTGGGCCATCATGGGCCATCATGCGGGACGTAGCTACATCAGCAGAACGGGATGGCAGTATTGCGTAACCCCTCTTCCTCATAACTGCATCCCTTATTATCGTCCATCATGGGCTATACGGGACGTAGCTATACAGCAGAACGGGATGGCAGTATTGCGTAACCCCTTTTACTCATAACTGCGTCCCTTATCATCGCCTATCATGGCTCATTGTGTGGAGCGGCCTTTAGGGTTCGCGCAACGCGCATTAATTATCTCACGGGTGCATTCAGATATACATATTTATATTTCAAACACCACATACTAATTTATACTTACACAAATTAATAATAATACTAATAAATAATTAATAAAAACGAGTTCTTATAATACAAACTAGCAACCCGCCCCTGCTTTGCACGGGTTACTATTATGCATGTAAAACTTCCTCTTGAATCAAACTATCTATTAAAAAAAACCGCATCAAAATCCGTTGCATTGTTTTAAAGATTTACATACAGACAGACAGCGTAAAGCGACTTTGTTTATACTATGTGGTGTTAACGTTCCGATATATATTTTGTTTATATTTATGTTTATACAGATTGCTGTACCACCATACACACCTGACAGCATAGTGACACCCCTAATGTTAATGTCATCTTGACATTTGCATGCTTGACAAGCTAAACGTCAAATGTAGGAAAGAGAAGTTTCTGTAAACCAAGTCTGACAGTAGACTTTTTATTTTTAGGGTTTTGTACCTTAAAAGGAAAAAACGGAACTCTTATAGGAGGAATTACTTTGTTGTCCGTCCGTCTGTCTGTCTTTCAAGACCCTTTATCTCGGGAACGCATTAAGATAGCAAGTTAAAATTAATACCACATACACAAGTCCGCGGTCTCTTGAAGCTGTACATACCTCTACTCTACGTCAACGCAATTAAAAGATACAGCCATTTATGTCGCATTTCCCATACATTTACAATAGGAATCCAAATTTATTGGTACTTCCCAAGAGCTTGTTAGCACAAGTAAAGAAGAAAATCCGAAAACCGCATAATTGCCGCACACTGAGAGTTCCGTGCCACGATTTTAAGTACCGGAAATGTTTAGCGGAACCCTCGGAAGGGCGAGTCCGGCTCGTACTTGACCGGTTTTTATTATTTATATCTCCCTTTTTTCGGTCAACTTTTGGTCTATGACGCATGATTCCGATTTACTTACTATAAACTGGATACTTTTTTCCGTTTAGGTGATAAAGAGTAAAGTTGGAGAATTAGTCGGACTACTAAGTAAAAGTACAGCGATGAATGGAAAGATTTATTAGAAAACACAATCCCCCAAATGGACGCTCTGCGCCCTTTTAACATATGAAGAGCATGAAGAGGGTGGAAAATAATGTTTTCACCTCACTAGCTCGGAAAGTGCTCTATTATCATTTAAAACTAGCGGCGGGAAAAACGCAGTTACTAGTGGGGATGGGGAGTAATTTGCCCTTGCGCTAATTCCTAGGACTCACAAACCGTCCAGTGTAAGTGAGTCCTGAGGGCATTCCACGAAGAACTTCGTTCGTTCGTTCGTCTATTTCCCTGTCTATTGCTCTCGCATATTCGAGCGATAAAGAGGCAAATAGACGAACGAACGAAGTGGGTCGTGGTAGACCCTCCAATGAGAAATAACTATTCTGCTCCGTAGGGCGTTTTACTTTTTAAGTCCGTTTTTTTACTACATATTAAGTACTATTAAGTAACATACAGTAAAAATCGGTTTAAAACGGATGGATTGTATGATTATTATTTACCGAATCCATAAATGACGACATTCAATCTAATTTTTGAAGTACCTATAAGTTCCTTTCAAGACTACTAAAAGGTTATGTTTACCTAGTTATACTTATACCTGTATTTTACCTCTTATATATCGCAACATGGTGAGTTGTATTCATAGGTACAGATTACGTATGACTTTCAATCCGAAGGTCGCGTGTTCAAACCGGACTAATCCTACTAAGACCTAGTTTACCCTCTCGCATCTCGGTCGATAGTCAAATATATTTTTTTATACTACAGTGATTGAAAAAAGCGTAGTTATGATCGACGTGATGGAAAGCGTATCAACTAGCCGAACCTCAAATTATTAGAACGCTGATTCAGTTTATCCGAACACCATCGTTTACTGACTGACGCTACGTCATAGATTTTGTCGTTTACTGACGCTACGTCACAGATTTGTCGTTTACTGACGCTAAGTATCGGGAAATCAAAGAAACTGTAGTATCACAAGAACACCACAAAATATTTTTTTACCTATTATTGTGTTAACTGCGAACTTTTGACTATCTGAACCAGTCTTGATGCAAATTAGTTCGGATAATCGAGTTTCTATTGTCTTTTTTTTCAGTATGCCACGGCGCACCCCGCAACCCCAACATGACGACCACCACGGCCCCGCCGACGCTGATGACTCTCCCCCCTCTCCCCACCGCGGAGCAGCGCCCGGTCTGTGCTGATGACGTTGCGACCAGCCCGCTACAGCGGCTGAGGAGTGCCATGAGAGACACCACGTATACACAGATGAGCAGCTACTTTGATGCGTTCCTGGTGTTCTACAGCGATGAGCATTTGGTACGCCTTTGCATTTTTTATTGATGTTCGTTTTCTAGGGTCTATAATTATACTTTCCTACTCCATTACTACCTCTGTTCTAGGGTTTGTGTGCGATCCACGTGGCAAGAAATGCCGTGCTGCTATAGCAGAAGAGGTAGAACTCTATAGTCACCAACGAACAGGCGCCGCAACAAACATGACCACCACCACCACCAACTGCACTAGAAACTGTGGCCAATGATGATGTACTTGATGTACTAGAAACCATGGTTTTGCAACCATCACCTCATGATCATGATCATTCTAAAGGCTTATACATTGCTGATGTTTTACAGAGCGAGGAGCCACCGACGGACGAACGCCGCTTGCAATACATCAGCGGCTGGGACGGCGCAGGGACGGCTGCAGTCCTTGCTCAGGGAGAGGCGGCAGTCTGGGTGGCTAGCGGCGACGTGGGAAGAGCACGAGCTTCGCTATCCTGCTCTTGGCTGGTGATAGACGCAGATGAGCCAGGCCAACCTAGTGTCGCGGAGTGGATCGCGGTAAGGCTTAGGCCTCTTTGTCTAGTGAACACGTGTCATTCATCAATATTAGACGGCATCATTCCTCGCCTAGGACGCTACGGAAATGGCTGCAGTCATGTCTAGACCGATCTAGCCTGAAGCATATTGTTATGTAGGTAGCTACTTAATAGCCAACTTAATCGTACCCGCGCCTTCCTTAGAAATAAGCATTTCATCCCGCAGACTAAATTGAAAAGAGTGCTAACCCAACTTGCGCAATAATCGGATCCCGTGTGCCTATTACGATGGATGACCTTTGTCTCCTTCGTTTTTCACACCCTAGTTCACTTCGTGCACCATGATTGCCAATTTAATTAGGTCATGGTTGCCATGGGCCATGGTCGCTCTAACCCTTTGTCAGCCGTTATTGTTTTACTATCCGCCTTAATTGTAAGTAATATTCGTTTGGTCCGGTGATGACGGGTAAGTATATGAAATGAAATGGAATCAGAACCAGGCCAGCAATAACTATAATTTGAAATTAGAGCACAAATATAAATGCGCAATGAAGCTAACCTGCCCACAAACTCTTAAGGAAATTACGTTGTACCACCGCATGTTCCCACTGGAGCTGCAACGTTGCAAGATGTTATATTTACTAATTGTACCTTGCAGGCCCGCCTCGGCCACACCGGCCGCATAGGCGCTGACGCGCGCCTTGTTTCCCTGTCGGAGTGGTCTTTCTTGGCCACGGGCTTGCAGCAAAGCGGTATCTCTCTGGTCCACGTGCCGACGCTAGTGGACCAGCTGTGGAACGAAGAGACGGAGCCGGAACGGCGCCGTCCTGAGCCATCAAGAATCGTGGCTAGTTTGCATCAGAGTGATTGCACAGGTAAGTGCATGATGACATACCCCTATTAGAAATAAAATCAAACTTCCTGGGTTTAGCGTCATGATCACATGACTTTTCGTTTTCATCAAATCATCAGATTGATCTATTCAACAGATACATTTTTTAAGTTTCTATTGGCTTTCACGATTAAATTGTCATCTTGGCTACAGCTACTAGTACCTAAACTTGCTACAGGTGCAAGAGTTTTCGATATTCACCTAGCTTCCATTTCAACAAAATAGATATATTTATCTCGCAATAATCAGTTTTCTAGACGACCAAATAAATCAAGCTGATATCAATACTTACGTACTTGCTGCTTGAGTTAAGTATCGTGAATTCTCGTTGAGTTGCATCACAAGTTTCTCCTTAGCTTTAACTCCATCTCTTCCCCAGGCCTCACATGGCGTGACAAAGTGTCGTTCGTCCGCAACGAACTGCGTCAACTCCAGGCCGATGCCATGGTGGTGACCGCTCTCGACGAAGTAGCGTGGCTACTGAACGTACGCGGACGGGATCTGCCGTACGCACCGCTGCTGAAAGCTTTTGTAGTTGTCAGCACCAGGTAGACAATCCATTACCACCAGATCAGTAAAATACTATAGACGCGTAACTGGGCGGGGCACGCGGTACACTGCATTAGCAACATGTAGCATATGCTACATAGTTTCTCGCAGAAGTATTTTCTAGAAAACGTATTTAGCGATAAAAAAAATCCGTATAAATACCGTGTTGCGCCGTTGTCGTGTCGTTTAAGAAGGCCCTAGAATTAAAAGAAACCCCGGACTAGTTTATTTTCACCCGTAAGTAAAAACACTGCCGGCGACACTGGTTTTATAACACTTTACCCGTAATGGCAACTCCATTTACTCCGTGATTACCACAGTTCCTATGATGACACAAACCCTGGGATTAGACGTTCCAAATTGACAGATTAATGTAGATTTCCAAGAATTTGTCACTTCCCCATTTGTCAAACGTAGAGAATAAGCATCATTGGTGAAGATCTTTACAGTTGTCTAGAAAGTCATTACATACCCTCTAGTTACGAGTGTCGTTAGCTCCTTCGAGACAACATGTATACCTGTTTTTTCCATCACCAGGGATCTAAAGGTCTACGTGCCACAGGGTAAGCTGTCCATGCCGGTGCGCGAGGCCCTGGCAGTCTACAACTGCCCTCTTCATAACAACAATTGTACCAGGTTTGTCACTTAACCTCTTCATTTAAAACTATTTTCGGAATAGAAATTTTCATGGTTCGATATGGTGGTTTTCATGGTGGATAATTAATCAGTGGTTGGAAGCATAGGTATATGTTACTAAGAACCGCCAGATTCTAACGAAACCGACACTAACGAATAAACAGTATATATATATATATACCTATATATATACACTGTGTTAACAGTAGAACTGGCGGTAAAACGCCTCCTTTGTGTAATTCCACTAGTTATACTGGCAGTGTTATTGCCACTTGGCTGCTACTAAAAGTAATGGGAATACACCTTTTGCCGCCCTCAGTATCATATGTATAATTATAAATACCTGCGAATTTGATGATGCTAATATTTAAACCAAACTAACCAAATGGTAACTATTCTTAACGTTACTCAGGATATACGTATGGGATTCCAACTGGACAGTGAACGAGTGTGTGAGAAAAACCTGCCTGACAAAGTTCGTAATATTGCTACAAGCATAACGTGCTTTATGTCTGACATATATGTGGACGAATGGCCTACCGCGAACTGTGAATGGGGTTTTGCATCTCTGTAGCACTTTCATTATTTGAAAGTGCGACAGAGAGGAAAAAAAAATAGTTCGCAGTCTCGCAGCTCAATGCAATGAAATATGTGTATGTCATTGTCATTTCAATGTAATGCCGCGTCTGTTATAAAAGCTGTACATTGCGCAATATCCCTTTTCCAGATCCTAAATCGTATGAATAGAAATCGTTTCAATATTTACTTATGTGTTAATGTTTCTTGCGTCAAAAACTGCACTGTGTCTGATGTGATGTAAGCGTTTTCTTTTGTTTATTATGTTTGCTTATACTTGTACAGATCGAGTAAGTGTAAGTACCCATGTATGCATTACGTTGTCAGAAAAAAAAACATTTGAAGTATAAAACGGAAGTGTTTAGAGACGTTTATGATAAGTTGATAAAAAAGAAACACTTGTCAATACATCAGTGCTATATAAGTAGGTAAGTGTGCTATTATTTACATCGTGATATTCTGATATTTCATCAGCAGAAAAACTTTCATGTTGCCCATCTTTGGAAATAGCTACGTAAGCAGATTTACATTGATGTTATTGACCTATCGTTTATAGTTTTGATGAATATCAAGGAGGGTCCTCAAAGGAGAGGTGGGACTGGAAGTCATCTTTCGAGGGTACGGTTTCGAGGGTCGGGTGCAGAAGAAGTCCAGAAGAATAAATAGTTAGGAACAAAATAGGTGTAGGGACAGAACAATGGGCCAACAACGCAAGTATGACATATATAGGTATTAGTATTTACTTTAAGATAAACTACAATTCTATGTGGTGTGATTGTGACTGAAGTTTTATCTTTACAGTATAAAAGACTACTCCATGATCTACACGGATCTCCGCCGCACCACGGACACCAAAGTCGTAATTCCCACTGGAGGAACATTCCAGAAGGGCGCCTCCGCCGCCATCGCGCAGAGTGTGGCGCAAGCCAAGCGCCTCTACGTATTGTCGCCGATCATGTATCTGAAGGCGCAGAAGACGAATGCTGAAGTGAAGTGTATGAAGAGGGCGCATCTACGAGACGCTGTTGCGATGTGCACTCTGCTCAGCTATATGCAGGGAATGGTACAGTACCTACCTAATAACTCATGCATAAGTCTTGCCCACTCCCAAAATCTTCATTCGTGGATCTCGAAGGTTCAAACAAAGCAAGCTCTTAGGTAGTGAACATGATCATATTGTTTTAAATACATAATCATATTCCCAGAAGATAGGTAACTATATTAAGATAAAAACGGAGCGAACAAAAAAAACCGCTAAACTGTCCCACGGAGGATTTTTGTTTTTCTCCGGTTTCCATATATCCCCAAACCAATATGAATTTCAGCAAAGATGCTGATAAGATGCTGCTTAGCGGCTTAGATTTCGCTTTAAACAAATACTAGCGTAGGTTTTGCCGGAACTCAACATTCCTATAACTCCAGGTGAAAACGGGTCAGTCCGAGATCTCCGTGGCCATGAAAGTGGACGTGACGAGGGCCACGCAAGCGAACTACGTGGGTCCGGCCATGCGCACGCGCGTGGCCTTCGGCGCGAGCGCAGCGGACCCGGACTACCGCGCGACTGTGCAGTCCAACCGACAAGTTTACAGCAATTCCACGCTGGTCCTTCAGTCTGGTGGACAGTATATAGGTAACAGCTTTATGACTTCTTGCTGTGTAGGTAAGACTAAGTCACGGAGTTGCCAACAGTTCCTTTTCGATCCTCTATAAATGCGCAACCCTGCAGTGCAATTCAAAAGGCTTTACATAAACAACACGATGGCTTCAATCTGGAAAAATAGGCATCACAAACCATTCTCAAATGCCAAATCCTTTTCGCCCGACCAACAGGTTAAATACAGCAGTCCTATTCTATACTGATCGTATAGGTAGTTTGGACTCTGAAAGACATTAACAACGCAATGTTCAACTGCCCAGACCATTGCCAACAACTCCTTTTCGGTTACCACGTGATTTACACATAGCCACAAACAATACTAAAAGTTTGCGTTAGTTTTGACAATCTAAGCGAGAAGGCTAATAAATCAATGGCAAACCTAAAAAATACGAAGCTTTATTTTTCAGAGGGCACAACCTTAGTAACACGCACGCTGCACTACGGCACGCCTAAGCAGCACGAGCGCCGCGCATATACCACCGTTCTCCGCTCGCTCGCTGCTCTGGCGACGCTACTGGCACCAGCGACGTTGCCAGCGGCCCACGCCGACCCAGTGGTGCGCGCCCCGCTTTGGGCTGCTGGCCAGGACTACATACGACCCACGGGCTACGGCATCGGCGCGGCTAACCATAGACGAGAAGGTTAAGCTGATTGTAATTTATCAGAGTTGATAGTTACGGCTCTGGCGCTGCTACAGGCACCAAGTACATTGCCAATGGATCACGCCGACCTGGTAGTGAGCGCACCGCTTTAGGCTGCTGGCCTGGACTACCTACGACTGGCTAGGGCGTCAGCGCGGCCAATCATCGACGAGAAGGTAGTCTAAGCTGGTTGAAACTTGTCAAAGTTAACATTCGCCGCTCTGGCGACGCTACTAGCTCCGGTGACGCTGCCAACGGCGCACGCCGACGTCACCGACCCAGTGATCTGCTCAGGAATTCTACAGAGCCCTAGGCTCTCTGCACTAACTAAGTAGTAAGTATCTACTGATGATCTGTCTATCAGCCTTGGTACAAGCGGTGTTAATTTAACGCAATGGGCCAATGATTATTACAGAAGAAAGCACATAAACATTAAGGAGAAATAAAATAACTTAAGAAACTTTTTTGCACTTAATCGAATGATTTTGCTTTCTTACAGACCCCGTTGTCATCGACTACAGACAGGACAAAAACCTGTACACACTAGCGGAAGGATACTTTATCACAGCCGGTTAGTATGAGAAACTATATCTGTCTCTGCAGTCGTTCCTTCATAGCTGAAGATCATGATCTAGGTCTATGTGGAAAGTATCCTATGACGTGCTTTAAGAATATGCGTTAGTAATTTAACTGGCATAATTAAGTAATCAAAATCCAGGCTCTATACAAAATCCAGAACCGTTAAAAGCGACATTGTTGTAACGTCACGATGGTCAAGGAGCGCTTTGTCCAGATATTATTTTTGTTAAGATTTGTAAATAAACTATGGTGATAAAAATTCAACCTTAAGCCGGGTCCACATTATGCGCCAAAAACCGTAGAACTTTACGAATAAAATTAAAATAATAAAATTACGGATAACACTAGCGTATTTTACGTGGTATAAACCATCTTTACTACCAGCGATCTCGCTCTATAGAAAAGCATGTAGGCATCTTTGCCACGGTGGACTTGCCATAGTCCATCTTCTAAGATGTCCGAAACATGTCGCATCCTAAGACGTCTGAAGCATGTCACGCATAGTGACGTAAGTATTATCCGTAATTTTATTACAATATTCATTAATGTCTCTTGATAGTTTAAATTCGATAGGCAAAACGAAGTTTGACAATCTAGTTACCACAAGCGTATGGAGTTTTGCGGCCCCGTCTAGAGAACTTTCAATACCTTATACACGTCTACTACAATTATTTTTCTCTGTACCCTGTGCCTTGTATAAATCTTGTACATATACTTCCAGAGCCAGCATGGTACGAGCCGGGCAAGTTCGGAATCAGTTTGGGGAACATACTGGAAATAAAAGCCAAGGCCAACGACTACCTGACCTTCACCGAGGCCACCCTGGTGCCGTACGAGCCTCAACTTATTGACAAATCCATGCTCACGGAGTACGAGGTTAGTATACCAGCTGGCTGGGTGGAATATTACTTATTCCTCTCTTATTTAAATAATAACCACCTTCACTTGTACACGGGCATTGATAACACGCCTCAGATACGACATACATACTAAGATATATAGCTAAATATAATATATCCATAGGACTGTAATTTCCTTCATGCTTTTTTGTTAATCAACAAAATACAAACGAGAGTCCTTGTCTACCATGAGTTGCAATAGGTTTCGAAGGATAAATTTCGACACGTTATCTACAGTTGCATCCCGCTTGCACCCGCCAAGTGCGAGCAAGATGCACTAACAGTGCTCGCACTTGCGGGTGCGCTCGAACAAACTCGTGGTAAGCACGCTTATTTGTCCAGATAACATGGCTGAACGCATACAACAAGCGTATCCGCCAGGAAGTCGGGCCCGAGCTGAAGGCGCAAGGGCTCACGGACGTGTACCGCTGGTTGATGAACCAGACCATTCCCTACGAGCTGCCCTCCAAGCGAGTGAAGTACCTAACCAGCTCTGCAGACTCTGCCAGCCTCGCGTTCGCTGTGTGGGCGGTTGTTGGTGTTGCCATTGTGATTTTATAAACAAGTGATGGTTAGGTTACCTACTTTTCTGTTGACAGTTTTAGCAGTGACCACGGGGCCAAAGCTAGAATGATAATCCTTTGCTGAAGACACTAAAAACTATTGTCATCTGGCTATCCCTTGGAAAAACTTAGATAAAATATGATTAATTTCTCGAATAAAAACCAATGTACGAAATAGGAGTAGTAAGAGCAGAATCGTAGAATCTGAATCTGACGTTAAGTACTTACGATATCATTATTTCTTTTAATGGAGAGGGAAAATGAATGAATTGTCTTAATATGATTTTAGTGAATACCTACAACCACACTTATTTTTGATGATTCTGTGTCTGTTTTGGCATAATTATATACAAAGGCATAACCAAACGAAACACGTAAACTTGTACAAAATAGGTACCTATTTTAGCCGTTATTATGGCAGATTCTCTGCACTGCAGAGGTGGCTCTGTACGGTGTCATTTTGTAGTTATATTATATAGGTATAGGTAATCAGAATCACATATTATATTGCTTGACAAATTAGTTATTGCACTACAAAAAACGGGTCTTGCACCGCCATGTACTTGGTGTCATAACTTCATGTAAGTACAATACGTTGTGCAGCGAATCTCGCATTCTTTTGTATAGAGATGGGAAAAAGCGTTACATTTCTATCGCCGTCACTTATGTTCCAGTTAGGTACTAAAAAGTTACAGTGAAAATATCAACGTGATTTTATCGGTCATGTTCTTTCAACAAAAAATGATTCGCAAAATTTCACTTCCCGAGAATAATCTCGCAATAGTTTAATTTCCCAAATCAACGTTAAGTAAAATTAAAAGGCAAATGTTTTATTTTGTCTAATATTAGGTATATTCCAAAAACATATTTCTTCAAATTGTCACTTCGCATATTTAGCTTGAAGCATAGATTTGAAAATAATAATAATTTATTTAGGCTTATTCCGGGTTAGGTTGCTGACTACGGTAGTGCAACTGGCCTTTGGTAAACTGCACAGAAATTAAAAAAAAAGAAAAATAAATTCTTAAACATATAGAATTATAGATACAGAAGATTTTCAAGTGACAGAATCCAGATAGGTGCGACGACGAACGAAGCGAGGAGGAGTGTGTTAGGTTAACCGTGACCAACACCGCCAAAACATACTTATTTGTGTTATAATATGCACATGAAATAATTCCACAACCTAAAATTTAGTATTTTAAGAAGAATAGGTATGTTTTGCCAAACGATACTTTGACTAAATAATATTTTGGGAAAATTAAATTTGACAATTTATATTATTTGGGAAACAATTTCTTGGAAAAATAAGTTTGGCGAACTGAAAAATTGCGATAAGTGATTTTGGCAATAGTTTTTTTGGGAAATGATAATAAGGGAAATATTTTTTGGCCAAACATTAGTCTACCTTAACAGATTTTGTCACGGCCGTTACTTGCGTCACCGGCATCACAGTGAGTAAGTGAGCACTTCGATTACTTTCTCTTACTCGCACCAATCGCACCTTATATCGCACAATGCTCACCCGAGCAACAACGATCGTTGCACGTTGTACCACTAATACGCGTGATCGCGATATTCGCGATGCGAGTGACGAAGATAGCAACAGGAACGAAGGAACAACCAACTTTATTTTGTAACGTCGTCGTTCCCAGACCCCCGGCATTCAGTCACGGCAATAGGTACAATTAGATCTGATAATTCGACGGCAAGTCACGTTGACATTTTCAACGTGACGTTATTAATCACACACTTAAGAGTCAAACCACGTTATCTCTTCTCAGCAAATGAACTGTCAAACTTGAAAGTGTTATTTAAAACATTAAACTTCTATGAAATTAATATGACGTTTACTTAACACTTTCACAGTCTGTGTTAACAAAAACTAGGAAACTTAGCACAGACTGACTCTATATTCCTTTGTGATTGTCGCTTGTTACTCAAGATGGCGATGGCGTCTATGGAATTGTTTTTCAACCGACTTCAATATTTCTAAAGGAGGAGGTTCTCAATTCTTCTGAATTTTTATTTTTTGTGTGCAAAATGATGTTTAATGTGTAACATTTATAGCTAATTGTGCAGTAAACTAACGAAGCACTCGAAGCAGCTAATGAAGAATTAATCCTGAAACGAGTTCAGTCACTCCTTTAGTCAAGCGGCAATCCCGGGATCTTGGACCCCTGAGAAACTATATTTTAAGTCTTATAGCTATAAACTTAATATATAGCGAGGTCAATTATCGAACAACGTCGCCCAAGTGGAAATATACTATTCTATTTATATAATATACTGAAATATTGATAATACGTGACACTGGCAAAATTGTCCAACTCTCGGACAGAAGCCATTATTTAAAAGAAGAAGAAGTATATTCCTTTGTTTTGTGTATAATATAAATATTAATTATGATATTACGCACCTAAATAATTTTAAGCAGTTAAACTTAATTAATTGAATACTATAGCAAAACCTCGGATTTTTATTTTGGTTTTTTTTTCGTGTCAGATTTTAATGAAATTTGGTATGTAGGAGGAATTCTTTATTCTCTTCAAGATCCAATTTCCCAGTCAGTACCTATGTCCCACGTTCTATGTAATGGGATTTTCGTAACTCAGTGGGAAATATAGTAAAACATTTTTGTAGCTCTTTGGGATTTCGTAGGTATTTAACTAGCGTAGAATAAGGTACTCTAAGTAATAAGGAAACTGGCGCGGAAAAAAAACGACAACAGAATAAAAATATGCCCAGATAGGTTAAGATTTTTTCGAGAAGCAATTAAAGTAGCAATATTCTTAAGTTTCAAATCATTAAGGTAAAACAACTATTTATTGGCACTATTTTATGAGTCTTTTACAAAATATAATATTGTGCCTACATTTTGTAGTATACGCATCACTGCTATAGTAGCACAACTTGTAGGTGTGTCGCCTGTTGTCACTCCATGTCACGTCGCGGCCGATGTATGGACCCGTGCACGACAAAGTAGATAACAACATACTCATTCGCTAGCCCGCGGTGCCTTTATATAAAGTTATGTTTATAGCGGAGTTAATAAAGAGCTAAGAATGTGTCAGAGCCTGGATTAAATCATTAATATGAAAAATAAATAAGTAATAATAATTATAAAAAATAAGTAAATTTATATAGTTTTTATTTATTATATTGTGATTTAATGGTCTAATAAAATTATGAATAAGTAAGTAAGTAAGTAGAACTATTCTGCTTACGACACCATGCCTATATAATGATTAGATTTACCTACTCGTATGTAAGGTTTTAATATCAAATTATTGCCAATCGGGTTATAAGCGTCGGCGTGTCGAATCGGGTGGGCGTTGGTACCCAAATGGGTATATTGAAGAAATATTCGAAACGCTACATATTATAACTACCTATATATTATGGTTTGGCGACTAAACGTCGAACAAAGAGGAATTTAGTAAAACGTTTACTAAAAATCTAATAAAAATATCTCCTCGATAATATCTACTAAAGACGGTTGACTAGGTATGTACCCATACATAGGTACTTAGGTTTAAATACGTTGATGTGCCTTTACTGAAGCCTTTAAAATGTACGATTTATATTTAGAAATTTTTATTTTTTTACTTAGGTACAATATTCCTCTATCGACGAATGTTGTCTTGCTACTTATTTACCTACCTTCTACCTCTAGTACTACTGCTATTAAAATAAACAGGTAAGTACCTATTATATGTACCATTTTTCCAAACACAAAATCGTAAAAAAACTACTTATCAGCAAATAAAAAATTGGCCCAAAAAGTTTGACCGTGTATTTTTGCATCTTTTACTCAATTATTATCAATATTGTTACTGTGTAATTTGATTAAGGTTAGATAATTAGTAAATACTAAATACAAATAAGCTATGCACCGAGTGCCTTACTGATCATGTAGTCTGTATAAAATGCTTTTAGAATAAGTGAATGTATGTATGAGTATTTAACTATATGGGCCTTAACATTTATATACGGTTTAATGTATAAGACAGGCGCAGATGCCCCTAAGGGCTATAGGCTTGCACCACCCGTGGTTAGCCACATAACCCGGAGCTAAGCGTTTTTTGTATGGAATTTGACCCTGCAAGTGGGCTTAACTAAGAGGGTATGCCCATCGGACACTACAGAAACATTAAGTAGATAGTATGCATTATACTTAGCACATTTGATTATTTACGCTTTGATATTCACTTATGTGTAGGTATATTTAGGTCCATTATTTTTAGGTATTAGTGTGTTTTTACACGCTTTTCGGTGAAGGAAAACGTCGTGAGGAAACCGGACTAATCCCATAAAGGCCTAGTTTACCCAATTGGTTGGAAGGTCAGATGGGAGTCGCTTTCGTAAAAGCGCATATGTCAAACCTTGGGATTAGTTGCCAAAGCGGACCCCAGGTTCGTGAGCCGTGGTATAATGCGGGAAAACGCTATGAAATAGAGTGTTGTTTTTTTACGTGGTAAGACCGATGTATCGCTTTTGTGTACCTACTGTTTGTTTTTGTCATTTGTTCTACGCTCCAAATGCTATCTATATTATTTAATTATACCTCGTTTTTTTAGATTAGAAAACCAACGGTTATTTTGCCTACGTTCATCAAATATTTCAGTCATTTCTTCTAATTTAAACGTAATGCTGATGAAAATAATTAAGAGTACCTATGCCAGCTTATTGTTTTCCTAAAAATCGCACGACGACCATCGCACGTATTTTCTAATTAAAAAAAAACGAGGTAGGTATAGTTAGGTGTCTATTTGTAGGTATTCATAATTCACAGATCTCTAAGAGTATCCTAAGTAATACATGGTAATACTTATACGTTTCACTTATTCTTTTTAAATAATTAGTTATCTGTTGACAGCAATACAAAAATTACTTGGCTATGGCTATCGTATTTGTTGTTTAGTATACAAGCAATATTTTAACAAATGTTATCTCTTCATACATATGTATAGTTTGTATAGTAATCTATTATGTCGACTATTTGGTAAAAGTTTAAGTGAGTCCGTAATTATATTTTAGTACAATATTTTGTTGAAACAAATCAAATTATTTTAAATGAAAAAGATATAAGAAGAGTAAGGTTAGCCGCGTAAGCTAAGACCCGGGTTCGAACCGGCTTGGTTCGAATGGACTTGGTCTTTTTCTTTAGTATATGACTTCTATTTTCAAATTATATTTTAGTAGCTTTCTTCTTGTAATTCGAAATGTATATACAGAATGTAACAAAAATGCTGGTGATCCATTTATAGATGTAATCGGTAAAAATAATACGCGTACCTAGTCAGATTAGAAAAAAAATTGAAACAATTGTTTTTTGTGGGGCAGGTCGTCCGGCCAACCGTCCGCACAAAAACATTTTTTGGGTCAAAATACTGTTTTATCCATTTTCTCTTTATCAAACCACGATACTGATTACGCCCGTAAACCACCATCACCAGATTTTTGTTACTTGGCAAATTGTATAAATATGGCACATTAATGTTAGGTAAGTAAAGACCATACAAAAGTCGTACCTACACATTCAGCTGAACATTGGACTGCTTAAGTAGATGGCGCTGGAGGCTCCTACCTATTTGTATCGGAGTAAACGAGATCGCACTATCACCCATCAGCCTGATTTTAAGAAGGAAAAACACGTTAATTATAAAAATAAACAAAACCGTGGACCATTTTTGAAATGTGACTGGTCAAGTTTTAGATATGAGTATAATGTAATTGATACTTTAATTGCAAACGCCTACGTTAAAAAAAGACAGAACCGTTTAATGATGAATTGAAGGCCAATATTTTCAATAATTTCCTATCGATCGATTTCGTTAAATTAATAAATCAGCTCCGTCTAGGGTCTTTGAAACATGATGAATATTGACATATATTATTCTGAAGTATTAAAAGAAACAGTTTTTCTTATCAAACATGAATTGGGTGTTTTCAGCCCCTTAATACAAAACGTTACCTAAAACTACATTACGTGCGTAATGTATCGAAAGCCACCCAGAGCCATCTACTTCAGTTGCCACTCGGCTCAATATTTTGCACGATTTTGTATTCCTTTGTCGACGGTTGTACCCACAAATATTATTTGTGCGGCTGCGTAGTTCCGAGTGTGTCTGGAAATATGTAATCGCTTGTATGATAATGCATAGTTATGAAAATAAATGTTCAATTCAAGATTACCCGTTTTCTTTACTTTGTCTATTTCTATAATATTGAAGAAAGAAGGAAGAAGCACAAACATCGGAAGTCATAAAGGACAGAAGGCCTAGTATAAAATTTTAATCGTTGTATTTGACATTTACTTCTCGATCGCGTTAGCGTATCGAGACTTCAAATTATGTTTGCCGTTTATAATAATCACCCGGCTTTATTCATATTTTGACCTCTCGATACGCTTACGCGGTCGAGAAGTAAATGTTAAATATGATAAGTAAAAATGTATACTAAGGCTTCAGGAGGCCTTAACAGCTTTGACCAGCAGTGGAACATCTGTAGGGTTAGGTAAAAAATACAAATTCATATAAAATGGCGTCATGAAGCAGATCTCCATGGAATTGAGTTGAAGTCTGACCACCGAACGAACTCTGTAACAGTAGGCTAGAGAGCGTCATACTGTCTATTCGCTAATAATACCACGGAATAAGTACGAGTAATAGTACTAAAGTACAGAAGCTTCTCTTTCCTACATCTGACATTTAGCTTGTCAAGCATGCAAATGTCAAGCTGACATTAACATTAGGGTTGTCACCATGCTGTCAGGTGCGTATGGAACAACAATTTTTATAAACATATACGTGACATATACCTACGTTATATCGTACCACTTTATTATTTAACAATTTATCACTTTATTATTAAGCATTGAAAACGGACTAATTTATCTTTTTGTTAACAATTTCTTAATTGAGTACATCGAATTGGAAATGGCCGAACAGGTAAAACTAATGGATTGGTAATAAATAACAGAATATAATTTGATAGCAGTTTTATTCACATTGGTCCATACGAATTGTGAATCACATTCAGTTGTTATAAAACTAATGATTTGGTCACACTTACCAAGTGGTCAAAGCCTTTCAACCGCAGTTAGCAGTTCGACGGTAGGTTTTGTCGTAAGGTCAGCTGCATAAATATGTATACATCTGTATTCAAATTTGAACCTTGTTCCCCGGTAATAAGTTCCGAATTGTATAGATATTTACAGACGTGACTGTACGTTACGAAGAACCTTATATTCCAACTAGATGCTGCGTCTAGGCCATTCTAGTGAGGTGAGAAATTTAACATAGTATAACGCAAGTCGTCACTTACTCGTACAGCTCTAAGAGAATCATCTACAGAAAGAGACGACAAAAACACATTGGCGTCATTCAAAATAATAATTGGCGCCTCCATGTAATGGATTAGACAGAAAATCTAGTATTAATGTAAGTTCTTTGCGCACGAGTAATAAAGTTGGTATTATAGCGTTTTACAGGTTTTTTATTATTATTAAATGACCCTCTTGTTCATAAAAAAGTTAAAAGTAGTTTTACTTAAATTATGTTTTCTCCCTTTCTAACAAAGGCAAATATCAAACTGACAGCTAAAGACAAACAATCATTCAGCTAAACTGTGTTGGATATGCGTTTATGAATAATGCCAAAAGTGCAGGTATTTCTCAACTCTACGTGGTAAGTGTGACCAGACTCCAATATTGCACTCTTTAAATGCATCACACTCTTAGGTATATACCCCAAATATTAAATATTTACATAAATTAGTGCTATGTAGCATAAAGCAATATAGTGAGAAATTAATAATTTAATAACAATAGTTAACACTCAGTGCGACTAACAGAAAATGCAACATTTATTAAAATAATGTGTAAAGCTAATTCTTTTTACATTTCGTTTTCGTAAAATCATTTTAACAATTCTTAGAATGAGTTTTAAGTAATTTATGTCATAATACATATCGAGTATCGTAATAAGGCCTATTTTCAAAAATACAAGAAAACTCAACCAATCAATAGAAACTTTTTTAGCATAATTAGTTTTGAAAATACTTTGTAATATAAAATTAATTTCATTAAATAAAATGTCTCTTTTACAGCGAATATCTTCACACGTCACTCTCACTAATACATTTCTACTTTAAGCTTCAGTCTTCAGGCTAAACCTCTTATTACACAAATAAACACCGAATTCAATATGCCATAGATATAAACAAGTATTTTGTTTGTTATATTTCATCCTTTTTGAATATACACCGTGTTTTTTACTTCCGTAACTTTAAGAGGAGGTTCTTCAGGTTAACGGCCTTCTAGCCTAGTTGGTAGTGACTAGTGACCCTGCCTACGAAGCAGGAGGTCCCGGGTTCGAATCCTGGTCAGGGCATTTATTTGTGTGTTTATCACGAATATTTGTTCCTGAGTTATAGATGTTTTCTATGTATCTATCTATTATATATATCGTCGTCTAGTACCCACAATACAAGCCTTATTGAGCTTACCGTGGGACTAGGTCGATTTGTGTAAGATTGTCCCAAAATATTTATTTATTTATTTTTATTTTTATTTATTTTAACTCTTGTTAATTTTTCTGAGAAACTAGTGTTTAAATTGTTCCAGTTTTTCTTCAATAGATACATTTATTAGGTGAACCAGTCTAAAAAGTTACTAAACCATCTACAACTAAGCAGTATTTTGACATGTGTTATCATAACTTAAGTTAAGCTTTGTCATACTTGACATTGACACTTAACTTTTATGTAACTATAAAGGACCAATGTCGTATTAATTTATTTTGTTTGGCAAAACAATTTTTTTTAATTCGACGTAAATCTATATACCAGGTAGCTCCTATTAAATTACAAATTTAACGGAAAAAAAAAACACGGCATGTTTTTCTACCTCATAATTTTTAATTTGAGTAGATTATATGTACAGACGCGTTTAAAAGTGTCTAATTTTGAATGCGGTATCGCATTCAACCTAATCAGAAAGCATAATGACTACGAAAAAAATACCGCACTGCGGCAAATCATAATGTCAGTGAATCGTCTAGCGAAGTAACGAATATTAGTTTTGGAATATTCGCGAATACGAATATATATCGTCAAACTAAAAAACTAAATATTAAGTCAAAGTTTTTTACGTGTCAAATCGCATATTAAATGTCTTTAAATGATTTCATGTAAAAGTTCTTTGGTTTGTCAAAAATCTAAATGCAACGGTTATTACGAGGTAGGTACTAAATATTCTTCTCGCCTGACGTTTGTTTTTTATGAATTTGACTCGGCCATTCAACCAATGATCTGTCATTTCACGTTTACGAACATTATGGTGATATACAAACTGTAAAGACAGAGGTTTAAAAAAATCCGTTACAATTTATTTATGTAGATACAATCTTTCTTTTTAAATTTCTAGGTTGGTTAAAAGAATACAAATGTAAGAGGTGGATGTAGTTAATTCCGTCATCAGAGACTATCTTGGGTCACTAGGACAGTTTTGAGATGCTCGAAATCTATACATGAAACACCCCTTATCATATGTTTTTAAATAGCATTTTGGAATATAAACTAAACACTATTATCAAATTTACTTAAATTTAATAAATGCAAAAAATATGAAGTTATTTTCCTACTAAGGGAAATGACACGCAATTTTTTTGTTTGAAAATGTGAAACTCCAGGGTACCTAATATTGCGATGAAAAATAATATTAACCCTTTGACCGCCGTTGTCACCTATACTAGACAACGATAGTACGATACACTAACGCCGTCGTCTTGTATACAAGACAAAGTTTCAACCGCTTACTAAATGGTAAAATAATAGAATTTAAAAATTATTTTGTACTCGTGTCAACTTGTTGATCCTTTGTTTTTTCATACATTTACTTTTTAAGCAGGTATATGAATCCATTGTTTCATAATAAAGGATTTAAAAAATATGCTTATAATTTCTACATTTTTCCGTGTCACTGTCGCCGTAGGCATGTATAAAAGACAGCTAGGGATGGGAAAGTTCAATCGATGTGCAAGTTTTTAAAATGAATATGTTTTCACGAATCTGGTTTTATTTAAGCGTTCAAACATTTAATTGCCAATTATTGTCATTGTTGGTAACTACTCGTAGTAAGTAGGTATATGTCGAAAAAAAAGGCATAATAATGGATAAAGTTTAGGCAGCTTCTTCAGTAAATTGACCATTGCGGTTTATTTGCTGAATAAATTATTGACCGCAGTGACAGCGGAGGTCTACTTTTAACTCGATATATATATATAACCAATATATACAGTATGTATCACAACGAAGAGCAAACCTTAAAACTGGTTGACCGGGAACTCGAGTACAATGTAATGACGTGCATTTCACGTGCCTAAATACATGTTTTATGGCATAAAATTACTAAACGAATTACTCGAAGACCATATTTTTGCCGTCAGTTAATGGTTTTTGTAACATCCTATAGGGTCTGCCGCGAAAGCAGGAGGTCGCTGGTTCGATCCCAGCCCTGCTCACCGGGGACCTTGGTCAGTTTTTCTTTAGTATATGACATCTCTTTCAATTTATAATTTATATATGTATAGTAGTGTGACTACTTTAAAAAAAAACACCAAAACATGAATCGAAACATTTATTACATTTAATAAATGATTTGATTCGTGCTTTAAAAAAATTTATAAAATTCTATAGGGTTTGTTTACGTTTTTGATTTTTGACAGTGCATGCGTATTGCGTACTGTTGATATGTAGCTAGGGGCAACTAATCAACATTAACGTTGTTATGTCAATGCACATGCGCTTTGAGTTCTGTTTATAAGTAACCTAGGTAATTATTTTAATAATGGCTGTAGTCATAGGCAATGCGCAAGCGCTTTGTTAACTATTTGTTTGTAACTAGGTAAAAATCCAAACTTCAACAAGGTTTGACGCCTGTCTGTCAGTTGGTAATTTAAGAAATGTCATTTATAAGATTGTAAACAAATAATACAGGGGAGGTGCAAAACAATAATAATAAATGTACCTATATTTTTATACCTCACGTAAAACATGTCGTATTTTTGATGAATTAGGTAAGTACCATGCTCATATTTATGATCTAAACATTAACGGGTTTCTTTTTTTGCCTTTCGTTCTGATACATACTGTATATATATATTATTAAATCCACCTGTTAGTTTTCTCCGAAAACCCTCCGGTAAGTAAGTAAGTATGTAAATTTATCGAGACACGATGCGCGTCCCTAATCTTATGGTTTATAGAGTTTACGTACCGACAAGCGCTTATGCCGTTGACTCAGACGCTATTATTACTTAACTCGCGCGTAAACAGTATTTGTCAGTCGGAACTAAAGACGAGCAATGCGCGCCGTTGACATGTATAGAAGACTACTCGTACAGACTAGTGCGGTGATATTACTTCATGATTCGATAATGTTTAGTTGTTGTTTTTCATGATAAAGTCCTTTATTTTCAACATTTTCTTGTATAGTAAATCTGTTTAGTTTAGAAATTTTGAGAGAAATCTAAGTTTGGAAATAAAAAAAGCCAAATTGAGAAGAATTCCACCTTTAATTATGAATATCGATATCACTATATTCACTATTTGCAATCCCTAAACTTTTTATTAGTTGTTTACTTAAAATTTGCTCTGGCGTGTGAGTGAGCGTCTTGGCGGACAGGGTCCGGCGGCCAAAAGGTTAATGCCTGGTGATACAATCTCTAGGATCTTCTCTATATTCACATATAAGATTCATAGGTTTTCTCGCACAGTATTTCCGCAGGCACACACTTTCATAACTACTGCTTTTAGCGATTGGTCGCTTCTATTGTTCTCATCTAGGTTATTTAAACCCCTTTGAAGCCACAATATCATAAAATCACTGGAGGAAAGAGATTCCCCTTTTGCTGATTATAATAATTGCATATGATTTTTGATTTAAAATATTATATGTCGTAAAATAAAATAATATGAAAATGTGCTCGTTTGAGATCGTGTCGTGTAAAATGGCTATAAAACTTATATTAGGCAAATCTGTCTGTCTGCTAGTGTCTGTGTGTAGTGTAGTGTAGTGTGTGTAGTGTAGTGCTGTGTTAGTGTTGTGTAATGAAATAAGCTTTTTAAAAACATATAATATACGAGCATACCATGTCCAGATTTCGAGCATCTCATTCGGACTCGGTCCATGACCTCAGGAGCCTGCTGCTTATCCACTAAGTTGGCAGTACTGCGTACTGTGCTAATATTCAACGCAGGCGAGCATTAGATGGAATGGTTGGTCGCTATGACGGAATTAGACACATTTACCTTATCTCAGAATAATGGTATTAATTATGTAATTATAAGGCTACATGACCAAGCAATATTATCGCAATTTTCTTAAATATCGTAAAAAAATCATTCCGTTGTAATAAAGTGACGAGTTGCAAATAACAAATGTAAATAAAAACCTATAGACAGCCTAATATGGCACCTAACTAAAGTGCAGAAGGAAGCTCGCGTGGCAAACATTTCACAGTTAAACACAATGTTTTTCATCACACTCGCTAATAAATTCAAGATTGAATTTCTATAAATAAATACAGATCCACTAAAGAATATGAGTTAATTTATACGTTGATTATAATATAACCTCTGTAGTTCACATGACTTAACGAATTTAAAAATATTGATTCGAGATAGTGTGATAAAAATGCATTAAAGTCATCAAACATTTGTATCCCGCACTGGCAAAGATCATCGTCGTTCCGCTTTCCAAAGCTGATATGTGCTCGATTTTTGACAATTAATAGGTAAATTATAAATTGAAAGAGATGTCATATACTACAGAAAAAGTGACCGAGGTCCCCGGCTTTTTCTGTAGTATATGACATCTCTTTCAATTTATAATTTATATATAGTAGTGTGACTACTTAAAAACATGAATCAAAACATTTATTATGTTTAATAAATGATTTAATTCATGCTTTATAATTGTACAATTAATAGGTAACCTAGCAATTAAACTCATAAGGTTTTAATTCATTTAATCACAATCACACACATATCAGATTTAGTAAGCGGAACGTCATACCATAAACTTATTAAAAACTACAGTCATCTGCAGACACCCGTTACTCGTACCTGACCCATCCAGTATACAAACTTCTCTGAAGGGCTATTATTGAACCCTTCATCGCATACTGTTCCATATTTGGCCGTTATAAATTCAACTTAATTGACAGCTGTTAAAGTTCCAATTTAAACGTCATATGGTTAAGCAGAAACGTCTGCGAACCACACCAAATTTCTTAGAAAGAACGGAAAAGTGGTAAAATGAATGATCTCGGGCGGAACTCGAACCCGCGACTCTGTGGTACATGCCCATCGCTCTGCCAACTGAGCTACCGAGAACACACTCGTGGCCCCGATTTTTCCACCTTATAATGAATTTTTCCACCCTATCATGAATTTTTCCACCCAATCATGAATTTTTCCACCTTATCATGAATTTTTTCACTTTTAATTAGTTTCCAAAACAATCCCTGAAGGGGTTTGGAAGTATCTGCAGCTGAGTGCATACATAGCAGCCTAACTACGAAACTCTTCTTACCGACTTCGTTTCCTCAAATCACGTTACAGATGTATAATGACTTTCCTTCGTATTTTATCGGAAACACTCGTATTTGTCATGCTACTTCAATCGACCTCGGTACTTTCAGTACTGACACCGACTGAAATAGCATGACAGATCCGACGGATTGCCCGGACGTATATGGCCGGCTATTAGCGTTGATATGTCACTGCGATGTCGATATCACCACAACCAACTGCAACGGTGTGCTAAGCGCATTAATACGTTTGAATTTAAAGACAATCTGTTGATCGAAAAAAGATAATCAGGGCTATTTTGAATGTTACATTAAAATATTATTAAAGAATACGCTCTTACAATTGAGTCGCTTAACTCCAAACTCGGGTAAATCCACCTGTCAGATTATGCGATTTTGGTATTAAGAAAAGATAATAAGGGAGATATTATTCGCTGAGAGGATCGCTGGATTTACCCGAGGTTGAAATTAAGCGACACAATAGGGATGACGACTAGGTTGAAAAAGGATTATTCTAATTAGTCCGTCAGAAAGATTATCCAAAATTATTAGACACGTATTTTTTCCTTTTTCAAGATAACTAAAATTGACGAATATGAAGAGCGTCAAAGTTCTGTAGTGGGGGCTGGTAACGTCACCAGTTGGTAAGAATGGTACCTAGCTGTGACGTCAAAGGGAACTTTAAAGCTCTGTATTTCGGTCATTTTTCATTTGACGAAAAAAAAGAAAAAATACGTATCGTATATTTTTTAATAATCTAACAGACGGACTAATTAGATTTTTATTTTGTCGTCTAGCCAATTGTAGTCATAATTTTTAGTTTTTCCAAACACCCGAGTCTTGTTTGCAAAAAAAATCTTGGACTAGTTCAGTTTTAAAAGCGAGTGTCAATGAGTCGAGGCACGAACACTAAACGAATCTCGATAACGCCTGGAAAGTTCCGCTATTAGGCTGCATCGAACACTTGTTACATAACATAATACATTAGATACATAAAGTTCGAGTTCATCTCCGAAGGTCCACCATCTCCACGGACGCCGATTTGTCGATGCGAATGTGGTCGACGTTCTGTCAAAAAATACGCACAATTAAAAAAACAAGGTACAACACAACACAAACAGAAAATTCACAACATCGAGGACAGATTTGATTGCGAGTATTGCGACACGAAGGTGACAATACTCTATCAGACGATGTTTGCCCGCCGTAATCAAATCATGTTTCGCCAATGAGGGTTACCGCGAATGAATTTACCGCTAGGGGCGCTGGTGGACCATGGGTCCTACAAAAAGATGTTAAATGTAATTTTTAATTTATGTCGTGTGTTTTTCGAAAAATCTACATTTTTCCAATACTATTAATTCATTATTTTAGCTCTAAAACTACAAACTGCTAAAAAATAAATAATACCACCACACTTTTTTTTGTTGAAATTGTTATGTGATGTCTACTCAGAATCGCAAGCTCTTTTAATCCTAATAGAAGAAAAAAAGTGTTAAAAGGTTTTTTTCCATTCCGTTACCATTTTTAGGATTCACTAGCGCCCCTAGCGGAAAATCGACTTGCATTAATCATTTACATTTCGGTATTCTCGTCCGTAGCAGTTTCCGCTTCCGTTAGAACGAAATGGGCTCGGTTGGTTAATACTTACATAAAAGAGCGGTGGATCGTCGGGGTGGGGGTGGAAGCCGACCTGCCGGCAGTTAGTGATGAACTGCATGCCGTGGTCTGGTGTTAAAGCGAAGAAGCCTGTCCTGTAAGCACACAGGATAGCTGGTAATTAACGGTTAAAATGACAAGAAAGATTTTTTTCCAACACAAAAAAAAATATATTTAAATACTTAGAAGGAATTCCCTACTTTACTCAAGTCAATAAAGTCGAATATAGCTCGAAATGTTTCGGAACAATCCGTGTCCCTCTTGAGCAGAGTGGGCGCGCCGTCGCGCGAACCGTCGCGAGCGTATCTCATGATTAAGGAACACGGATTGTTCCGAAAATTTTCGAGCTATATTCGACTTTATTGACTTGAGTAAAGTAGGGAATTCCTTCTAAGTACCTATTATAAGTTCGCACTTATAAACTATACTGAATTATTAAAAAAGTGTTTGTCCAACTTAATTAGTTAATCACACATAAAATCCTACAGCACAAGAACAGCGAATATAGATATGAACCTATGGTATATTTCTCAAAAAGTAAAAAGAAAAAAAAAGAAAATATTAATACATTTTTAATAGTGCACCATGCCCTGTCGTGAATGAAATGAAATATCAAAATTTTTGCTTTGATGACGATACAAACGATAAATGCTTCGTACGAAAAAGAGCTTACTAACGTAAGCATTAAGTGTCAAATTCAAACACAAAACTACCAAGACTGTTAAAACTTTACAATATTACGCTATTATATTATGCTGTAGGCACATAACGAAACGTCAAGTTCCAAACAAAACTATATGAAAGACTGCTTCAACTGCAGCACTTTTCTGGCGTCCTTTTTTTCGGGTGATTGGGTATCCAGTTATTTTATTCTATATTTGTTATTGCGGTACTTACTCGTTGTACTTGGGTGCGCAGACTATGGCGATGGCCTCTGGCATCATGAGCTGGTAGGAGCACTGCGTGTGCAGGTCCACCGACGACAGAAACGCCGTCTGGGTAGGATGCGTCTGCAAGGGAAACACAACATTATGTCTTAGACGATAAAGTGTGTATTTGAATGTGTTGTTTTTTTAGCTTTCGTGTTTCACTAGTGCATAATGATTTTCCTTTTCTCGGAACCGTTCGTATTTGTCATGCTACTTCAATCGACTTCGGTACTTTTAGTACTGACACTGACTAAAATAGCATGACACGTTCGATACAGATGACAGAAGCGCCGCAAGCGACGGGTGTGTCTGCGATATAAATACAACCTTATGTATTAGCCTTTTAAGTATATATTTCAATGAACTTTTTTTGCTTTTACAAATATAAATACTCTTCATCGCACCTCAACAGAAATCTGAACAGAAAATACAGAAAACCAAAGAAGAGGTAAACAACAGACCGTCTGTTATGGCTAAACAGCGATCTCTTACATACGACCTTCGGGTAGCGGAGACTTATTTACTTGTACCCCAAACATTCGAGAAGCCGAGAACGCATCGTCTCGTCTCATGCTTATTTGAGTTGTCTCGGGCTCAAGTCCCGAGAAACCATTTACATTCTCGTTTTGGATGATGATGGAATGAATTAATTAATTTTCATAATTATTATTAACATGTCTTAATGTCAAAAATACTAATGTCAAAAATACTAATACGTCCTTTCTCTATTACGCGGCACTGGTGCGTGGAGCGACATCCAGTGCCTCGCAAAAGGACCATCCACCCTGTTCCCAACCACTGCCAGGAGGCTGTTGCCGCTGTCCCGCGCTCTGCAGGCCATGGACGCGGCGGTTAATGCTTAGTTTCATAGTTTATAAGTTGTATTGAGATGACACCTGTCAGGCTGTCACCTTATCGAAGTAACTCACCCAAACTGCGAGAAAGACCCAGACTCCGGCACCACGGGGGCAATGTCGCCATTGAAACGTTCAAGTTCAACTTATTTATTTGCATTCATGTTATACAATAGGTGTTACATTGTTTTTTGTGTGGTGTTACAAACATGAGCCCTGCAAGGGCATAGCAAGGTAATACTTATAAAACTAGGTTAATTATTAAATCTAATTCTAATTAACTAACATATTATGTAAAGTTAATATTAAAACTTATCTTCTAAATATTCACGTACAGAGGTTGGAGGTTCGTTTTCAAACTTTAGTAGTTTAGTAAATTTATATGGTACTCACATGTATCCAGCCCAGGGTGATGAGGTTATGCTGGTCCTGGTACAGGAAGATGTCCTCCTCGTTGTTGGTGCTGCACGAGTCTGCGGTCCCGGTCTGCTGCGGGATGATCACGTGGGTGATCTTCAGTTGATCACGTTCCTGTTGTCAGGATTTAGTTTTTTGGATTAGCCACACAATCGATCATAGTGGAATCGCCTTAAACCGATTTAATATTAATCAAGATTTTGTTTCACGCTGCTGGGAAAATGCTTTTCTAATAATATATACCTACCACGGGTTCCCAATCTTTTACAGTCCGCAACTTTAAAATGTTGTCACGGAGCCCCAACCTAGATACTCTATTAGAAACAGACAGGGATCGTGGCCCTCTGTGGTACCACGTGGAATCGCCTTAACCGATTTATTATAATGGGGAGGGGGGCTCCCCCACCCCTTCTTGCGGTGCCCCCAGGGCGCCGCGGCGCACAGATTGGAAACCCTTGAGATAGGTAGTTGAACTACTGTTATCGCCGGTATTTCATTGTTAAGTTCTAACGTGAATTTCCTACGAGTGAAATCCTTGTCGAGTAAATTTTTGTAATCAATTAACATTGTGTGCTGAAAACACTTCCTTAGGTACAGTCAAGCGCAAAAATATGGTTCGACATAATCGACTCATAAATATGGTACTATACTACGCTCTTATTACACCGGCATAAGGTGCAATGGGACATATTTTTGAGTAAGATATGCACCACCATATTTTCACACTTGACTGTACAGTAAATGTAAAAAAAAAGTGTAAAAATATGGGTGGACACATCTTACTCAAAAATATGTCCTATAGCATTTTATTCCATTGTAATAAGAGCGTAGTACCATATTTATGAGACGATTTTGTCGTTACGTATTTTTGCACTTGACTGTACCTACCTATTTTATTAAGTACCTACCTTTGTCAGATTTTAAAAAATGAGACGTGACTGACCAGCTTGCCGGCGAGGATGCCGCAGGTCTCGATGTCGCGCCGCGTGTTGTGTTGGGCAAGCCGGAGGAACTGCTCCATGAGCCCCGCCGGCACCACCACGGCGCGCAGCCCCCACAGCGCCGGCACCATGCCTGACGTCGTGCTGTCTCTGCCGAACAAATATTGTTACAATCATATTCATTCTTATAATAATAAATATAAATAAATAAATATTATGGGACAATCTTACACAAATCGACCTAGTCTCACGGTAAGCTCAATAAGGCTTGTGTTGTGGGTACTAGGCGACGACATATAAATACTTAAATACATAGAAAACATCCATAACTCAGGAACAAATATTCGTGATAAACACACAAATAATTGCCCTGACCAGGATTCGAACCCGGGACCTCCCGCTTCGTAGGCAGGGTCACTACCAACTAGGCTAGGAGGCCGTCAAATTCTTGCAAATGTATGTGCTAAGTAATGAAGGCTGGACTTTTTCCCATAGCTTCCTGTCATTACAATTGCACTACTTTTTTGAAAGTCTGAATAGTACATTGTGCATCTAGGGCGGTAAGAAGGGCATTACTTACGAGGGTCTATTGAAGCCCGACGCCGTAGGCGGAGGGCTTTAAATGACCCGAGTTAGTAATCCCCTTACTGCCCGTGGTACACACAATGTTTTTCATCACATTTGCGAGGAAATAAATAAACTCTATACAGGCGGCAGAAACAATAATGATAAGCGGTAGTGTAGTTGCACAGTCCACAGTACTCCGGAGTGACTGCGTGCTGCGAGCGCGTGCGGGGCGGGTCCTCCGCGAGCTCCACGCGGGCGGTAAAGTAGTATGAGAATCCTTTAAAACCATGGGAATAATACAGCTCTTTAAGTGTAAGTATGCTTGCATATAATATCACCATTTACGAGCAGGTGTGATGAAAACTATTTTAATACCCGTTTACTATACATAAAGTATGGCCGCCTGGTACATTCTAATAGTAAATAAATGGGATGTATTGAATACAATACATCCCATTCCCATCTACCCTGCGTTCGCTCAACTCAAGCCTTTCGCGCGTTAAAGTTTCCCTCTTCGACTCTATCGTCAAATCCGTGCTCCTTTTTGGGTGTAAAACGTAGAGAGTGACTAAGGGCCTGACGAACATTTTTTTTTTTTTTTTTTTTTTTATACTACGACGGTGACAAACAAGCATACGGCCCGCCTGATGGTAAGCGGACATAAGACAAGTCTTCGTCAACAAGTCCGTGAGATCGATCTTTCGCGTCTTCTGGCCAAGAACGAAGGACCTGTGGAGAATATCCGCCATTAACATAGAGAAAGCCGGACAGACAGCGCCGACTGTCCCGCTATGGACGGAGCCTACTGGGGCCACGTGTGGCGGTGGGTACTGACCGGTGGCTGGGCGGCAGCAGCGGCGGCGCCGGCTCGTAGTGGTGCGGCGGCGCGCGCGGCGGCGCGGCCGCGAAGTCGTCCGGGTAGCGCACGTCCTCCGTGCCCGGCGCCGTGGGGGACACCACCCATTTGTCCTACGACAAAACACTCATCGTATAGGGCATCATTTTTGTATGGAACGTCAAACAAATAGCGGCAGTGGGCGGCTGGGAGCAATCTCCAGCCGAGTCGGGCATGCTGCTGGAAACCGCATGAGCATTACCTCCACCAACATAAGATAATCACTCCCGAGTAAATAAAAGAAAGAGGTATATATTTATAGCTCATCGCTAGCTATTCCCACTGCCGACGGTTTTTTTTCATGGAGAATCACTCGCCCACGAAGGAAAATCGCTACACGGTGATCGCCGATCGCCGCTGGTAGGACAGATGCCTTAAATAAGTTTCCCCGCTAATTGAGAAAAGCGACTTCGAACCTAGTTTTTTTTTTTTCTACTCTTATAATGTATGGGTTGTTGTATAGTTAATCGTTTTTCTTTAAAGTTCGTTTATGTATGAATTGCAGAGGCCCAACGGAGCCGACTTGGTCATTTTGACAAAGGCTCCTTTAAATTAAAGATTTAAAAAAAAAAGAACCTAGTCGTTTTCCTCATCGTACAAATCGTACCAATGAGTTTTTCGAAATCTAACTACGAAATATAATTTTATATTTACCAACCGCTTTACAATATAGGAAAACATCGTGATGAAACTGGACTAATCCAAACAAGGCCTTCGGGTTGCAAGGTCAGATGGCACTCACTTTCGTAAATATAGCGCCTACACCGTCTTAGGATTAGTTGCCAAAGCGGACTCCAGGCTTTCTGGGCTTTGGTATAAGCCGGGAAACCGGTAGGAAGAAGAGGTACAGTCAACATTTTTTTTTTTTACAATCTTACACAAATCGACCTAGTCCCACGGTAAGCTCAATAAGGCTTGTGTTGTGGGTACCAAGCGACGATATATATAATAGACAGATACATATAAATACTTAAATACATAGAAAACATCCATAACTCAGGAACAAATATTCGTGATAAACACACAAATAAATGCCCTGACCAGGATTCGAACCCGGGACCTCCTGCTTCGTAGGCAGGGTCACTACCAACTAAGCTAGGAGGCCGTTATTGTTAATTGGAACCCTAGGTCACTGCAGGACTATGTCATAGTGACGCTATAAAGCAGATTGTAAGAAATTTCTTAAGGCTTGTCATTATGACATGGTTCAGTGGCCTAGGGTTTAATTGGTTAACTGTACTTGACATACAGCATCTTTCAAGTGTGGGTGGTCGCGTCCATCCTCATCCGCCTGCAGTCTTTCTGCTAATTTGGCATCTTCTTGCTCCTGTTTTTTCCTCTGCTCCTGTACTAGGCGCCTCTTCACCTAAAACAATTTTCAGTAGTATACTATCTAGTTATGTCTTAAATGGGATGCTAGATCATAATATTTATACGTTATTTTTGAGTAGAAAATAATTTAGTATTTCAAGTTTGTATTTTAAAGTGAACTGCGAACGTTTTACGAACTGATATGGCTATCAGTAGGTTACCAATAGATTTTACTGCATTGTAAATTGCTTCCTACGTAAATTAGTACTTAGGAAGCAATTTAAGCTGTAAGAAAGTTAAAAACCCCATCAATAACAGTGGAGTGAAAAACTTTAACACCTCTAATTTTCTGACTATTATAAAGAAGAAAGTATATGGGTGACTTCCATTAAAAACTCTTTAACTTTCCTTTTAACACTAAAACAATCATTCCTATTGTCGATAAAAAGACACAAGTCTCGCTCCGCAGTTTTTATACTGTAAAAATGTAAAGTTAAAACTAGTAGGTTATTTTAGTAGATATCGGGGAGTGTCCATAAAACGAGACTTAAACAAACTTGCCTATTTTCAAATCGTAGATGAACATAGAGATCAAATAAATAAGCAAGTTAGTGGAGATTTAGAGAATGATGGAAGCCTGGAGTCCATAGTCGAAAGTTGAGTTCCGTTTGTGACAGTGCAGTGGACACAGGGAGTTTGGTGTGCTTGCCGCCGGTAATGTTGGATGAACCAAATATACAGGGATATTGACGCAAATGACGCATTCAACCGGATTCGTTCGTCGTGAACTGTACTCGAACTTGAGAATGGAGATCTAGGTTCTCCGAAACATGCCGCGCGTAGTGACTAAAAATACGTGAATGCCCGTAGTTTGATTATAATGTAACCATCTCTCATCATACTATGCACGGATTAGAAGAGACGACCAAACTTATTGGAAGATGTCATAAACATGTTGGCATAGTGACTAAAATACGAGTGTTGTCCGCAGTTTTATTATAGGTTTTATTATAAGCGTTGCTATGTTTAAATTAAAACCCTAAATTTCCTATTCTTCAGTTCACATTTAGTTTAAGGCATGACACCACTGTAAAAACTGGTCTCCCGCGATACAGGCCTTGCCTAGTGCAGGGACCCCTGCAACTTCTGTACACTGACTGCTATGCGCAGCCCTCGGTTAAATTATTTAGTTGTTGTTATTGCAATAAAGTACTTTTTTATCTTTTATCTTTATCTTTAACAGTACAAGCCAAACCTCATTCTCCTGATACAGCTTATGCTCCTTCGCAAACTGCTCCAACAGCTTCTGTTTCAGCTTCTCCGCCTTCGGCATCACCTCCTTCAGCTTGGCCTGGTTCACACTCTTCACTTGCGCTGGGACCGCCCCGTACTCCGGGTGCTTCCGCATCTTCTCCAGGAACAGTGTCATGAACTTCATGTATAGTATATAGGCATTCTCCAGGCTGCCTTCAGCAAGGTATACATTTGCCATTCGGACCATTTCTAAGCCCGATCTATAGTATCTGTAAGAAAAATTAAAATATTTTATTGACTGTAAATTATCTGATTTAGCATTAAAGATTATAGCCGACAGAATATAGCCCATTTACACAATTGTAAAGATGGATCAAATAATTTAGTGTTTTATAATACTGATTACTGATAGCCTTTTTCCTTAGACATTTAGTTTGGTTGCCTTTGGCAAAGGCCTCTTTTCTTCTCCATTTCTGTCTATCCGGAACTTGCCTCTTCCACAAGACTCTGGATTTGTGTCTGAAGTCTTCTTCCCTTCTCTCTCTCTCTGACCTCCTGTTTCCCTTTTTATAATAAGTCTGTTGAGAATGTAGGTCAGGTTTTAATCATGACCTGCGCACTAGTGAGTTATGTTACTTTTTCTTAAGTATATGACTTCAGTGGGGTATAAATTGATATAGATGTCATATAGTAAAGAAAAAGACCAACACCATAGGAGGCCAAGACAAGGGTCAAACTCGGGTCTTCAGTTTACTTGGCTAATGCCATAACCACTATGCCACCTGGTCTCAAAAAAAGCTGGCAAATATCTCGAGTATATCTAATCTTTTTAGCTTTGTTTGTATTTAATTAAATAAATTGATTTGTTTCAATAAAATAACTTTTTTATAGGTCATCATCACACTTTTGTTTAATAATTAAGTTGTTCTGCTGCAGTTTTATGCCTTTGGAATTCCCAGTATTGTCCATTGTTTATATGCAATGATATATTATTAATAAATAGGTCTCTTTTGACATTAACACTCAACAAATGACATCAACCAAAGATAACACATTTCAACAACAAATCACCATTCCTTAATACACCTGTAAGATTTGAAACTCCAAAATTAAATTTAAATTTATAAAAAGCACAGGTGGCTCCATGCGGAGCTCACTCAAAATATAGGATATATTTTAATATACACAACTGGTAATGCTTTTCAAGGTGTATGTATAGTCTCCAACCCACATTCATACTCAACATTTAAGCTGTAGTTGACCAGGTCCAGTATAAATTACTGTTAACTAGCCAAAACAGGTCAATACGTCATTTTAAATTGGGTCACATACATCATTATGAGGTTACCATTTAATAATGGGGATTATTATTCCAACATTCTACAACTAAACATAAATGTATTATTTTCCACTGAATATTTTTCACTAGCAAAGCTGCAATCTTTAGATGTTAATAAAGCTTTCTTTATTAGGTAGGTGGATCTACATGTAGTTGTATTATTCAACTTCCAGACTATACAGTAGACTCACGCGTTTTTAGATTAGAATCTTAACTACAGAGCCCTTTTAATTTAACTATATTATGCAGCATCATATCATGATTACTAGTAATAAACATCAACAGAGTATGACTCACAACATGATGCAACCTCAAGGACTCGTCACTCTAACCTTGCTGGCAATGACACGCCAGTCCAGGACCTACCTTCTCGGGGGCACGTTGGGATCCACCTCCACCATAGCTCCGTAGTTTGCGAGTTGTTTCACCCGCGACGACGGATCTAGGGAAGCCAAGTCCACTTGTTTAGGACGTTTGTCCTGTGACTGCATTATTTATAGTATCACAAAATCACCACGAGATATCAATTGAGAATCTTAAAGATAACAGAGTTTGTTTAAGGCAAAATTTAGAAAATTCGGTGAAATTCCCGATTTGCGCTGGTACTATTTCTAAAGTTTTCATTCCGAACTGTCACTGTCAATAGTGTCAATGTGACAATCATAACAGGGTGCCACTAATCCGCATCCCGCGAAAAGGCAGCCCAATAATCGGCGACCCAATAATTGGCGACCACGATGTACATGGATTATTGGGTCGCCGATTATTGGCCTGCTTCGAAATGTGACGAACTCCTTGGACAGTTCGCCTTTTTGGAATGATATTTACTTTTAATATTTTTGTATATTAGTGATGTTGAAAAGCACGAACCGGTTTCTGCCGATCCTACACGTTTTAGTTCATGGCTGAGATTGGTACGTGCAACAGCTACTGCGCATAAATATCTCACATTATTGCGAATGCGTAGTCTAACAAAAAAGGGTCTGTGTGTAGATAATTTAGTCCGTGTCGAAGGAGGGTTGTGTACCTTTGTGTTTCAGCCTGCAAATCAATGGCAACAACAGTTCACTGCCCCACGTGCTGCGCTACCCTCTGCCGCGGCACTGACTGCCGCAGACCTCCAGCTGACTGAACTGCACATTCTGCGCCAGTCCCAGCTAAACACATTTCCTGAAGAGACAGCCTACCTACAAAACCATGCTTCCCAGCCGATGCCACGATCCAGCCGATTATCTAAGTTGTCAATCGCTATCAGAGACGACAAGCTTATGCGCTTGTCTGGCCACATTAGAGCAGCGATGCATGTTCGAGCTGCAATGAAGAACCCTATCGTGCTTGACGGGAGAGACGCCGCCGTACGTTTGCTTGTTCAGCACCACCATCGCAAGGCCGCACATGCCAATACAGAGACAGTTGTCAATGAGCTTCGACAAGACTACCATCTCATGAGCCTCAGAAGTACCGTCCGCAACATCGCCTATAATTGTGTGTTCTGTAGAATCCGTCGTTCCAAGATCTTTCAGCCCCCTACTGGAGATCTACCAGAGGCACGCCTAGGTCACCATAGACGTGGTCGAGGAGAGGTTCCCCAGATTGAGATTGGCGACGTGGTCCTCATTGGGGATAGCAATTCCCCCAGAGGTTCGTGGCCCCGGGGACGCGTAACAGCACTTTTTCCAGGCCCGGACGGGGTCACAAGAGTGGCGGACGTGGGCACCTTGTCTGGCGTCTTCAGAAGATCGCTGAGGAAGCTGGTGAAAATCGTTTTACTAAAAAAGGGAGAAAATGTGACGTACTCCTTGGACAGTTCGCCTTTTTGGAATGATATTTACTTTTAATATTTTTGTATATTTTTGATGTTTTGTTTTTATTGATTTGTTTGTATGCATTCTGCTTTTAGCTTGCTAGAAATAAACATGTGTCAGAACCAGCTTCTATTTTTGTCCTTTAAAACTAGCGTGGAAAAACGCATTTTATCCACATGTGGGGCAAAGTAATCTAATTCCTATCACTTACCACCAGTCCAGTATAAGTCCACTATATGCCCATAGTAAATATGGGCAATCAGAGGTCACACCTTAAATTGGTCATGTGATCATGTCTTATCCCGCACTTGGTAAGCTGTTGGCAATATCTAAGTACCAGGAGCGTACCTACTCTATGACAAATTTTGCACATGACATGACATGGGGATAAGATTTATAATTATAATCGTATGTAGTCTGTATTTTCCTCGCAATAGTGAGGGGAAAAATGTTGTATTACACTCGGCGGCAAAGTATGTTCAACTCTCGTGCCTTGAGACGCTCGTAAAGCTCAAGATTCCAGTTATTGAACCACTCGCTACGCTCGTGGCTCAATTTTGGAGTCATTCGCTTGCTCGGGTCTCAATATAAGCCCGAGAGTTAAACAACAACTTTGCCCCCTTGTATAATAAATAACTATTTCTATTCCGCTATTATGAATGAATGAATAACTTTATTTCAGACTTTTACATCCATATTTTTGGTTAGTACATAATTTAGAATTTGTTAGTAAACAGTCAATTAAAAATCAATAACTATAAAACTAAAATTCTGAAAGTAGATGGTTCCGGATTGGTCTCATTTCAAAAAAATCCTTTGATTATGAATGATATATGAATATAAGAAGATGAACATCATTTTGAACGTTTGGCGGACTAGCAAAGTAACAGTATTGTCCTTATTAATTAGGAATTCCGCAAAGTAACGCCTGATTCAATAAATTAACTTCCCGCTTCCCGCTATTCGAATAATCTGAAATTTCGCTTGCTTATGAAGGTTGGATGACAATACAATATGTTATCTTCTTCTTCATCGTACTCTTCATTCCTGAAGGTCGTGCCTTTCTTGAAAAGCCTTTACCGAGACAGTGACGAGGTCTTTCCACCCTGCTCTATCTTCGGCTTGTCTCAGGGCTGTCGGTATGGTGAGTCCGGTCACGTCTTTTATTTGGTCTGACCAACGGGTAGGTGAACGGCCCCTTACACGGCCAACGGCACCTTACAATATGTTATAATGGTACCAAAGTACAGTCAGTGATATAAGCTTGTATTATTTTATTTGTCAGAAAACTTATAATTATATACTTAGGTTAGATGGATTGGATATCGAGAACTGGTTAAAATTCACGGACTTTGCTTTATTCATCAAAAACATTGCTTGATCAATTATCTTTATAAAAATGTTCTCTCCGACATCAACATCACCAACCACAGTTATTCAAACATATATCCCGCATAAAATATACGAAAAACATGACGGGAACCCAAAACACCGCGGTTATACAGAGCATAAAGCACCTACAACACTTACAGCAACCGCGGCAGCAGCGTTCACAGCAGTTTACCCGAGTACTGCAGCTCAGCCAGTTACAACCATGTAAATTAGGCGAGCCTGGGTCATATAGCCAGTTACGCATTTTAATCAAGTTACTATGCATGGCACTCTTTAAGTTGTACCTTCTATATTTGCAACAATTACACTCATATATTCCAGCGTTACACCAATCATCGTGGCAATTGCAGTCATATTTCCCAAGCCTTTTGCACGGTGAACACGCTTTATCACGGTATGAACAAGACGTTACATGCCGTAGGCGCGGTCTACTGCGTGAACATGTTCTACTATCAAGAGCACACACTGTTCCATACTTTAAACAGGCTCTCCCATGATAAGAACACTCTGTGCCGCTGTGTGAACACGTAATACTACGGTGTGGCCGCGTTTTTCTATAGCTTGTACACGCTCTCCCATGGCGTGAGCATTCCGGTTCACTGCGTGAGCATTCCGGTCCGCTGCGTGAGCATTCCGCTCCGTTGCGTGAACATTCTAGGCCACTCTGAGAATATTCTGTACCACGCGGTGAACAGGCTTTCTCATGACGGGAACACATTGTTTCGCTGCGTGAACAGTCTGTTCCACTCCAGGATACACTTTTCTGTATCCTGGAGTACCTTGCTGTATCATGCTGTGAACACCTTGTTTTTTGGTCGTTTGTACGTTTAGCCGAGCAAAAATAAGTCTGGAAATGTTTCTTAAAATGACCCGTAATACAGCCATATTTATTGTCGTTGCTGCATGAACTCGTTTCAGGAACTAGCTTAGTTACATTATTTCCACAAACATTTCTGTATAATTGCTGACGATGATATAAATTTATATCAGCATCATTTCTGAGTAAAGGTATTTCACTGCCATTTTCAACTATTACTCTTATGTCATTATTTGTCACATCTTTTGATATTTTATTGACGTTGTTTAAACTGGAATTATCGCAACCTTGCATATTTTTGGTACAATGACAGTGACGTTTTCTACTTGCTTCATCATATTTATCTTTATCCGCCCCCACTGTTAGGTCTATCTGGGCTAGTTCGGCTTCTTGTATTTCGTGTTGACTAACAGTCGGTTGGACCTCGGCAGTAAAGCTTTCATTGTTCCAAGGTTTGCGCAAAGGTTTGATCAGCCAACCCCGTACACTGTTATGATAAAGTATATATGGCCTTTTTCGGTCAGGCACAATATGCTGTTTATCTATTATTTTCTGTAAACATAAACATTTTTTTTTTGTTTTTGAAGTTTGTGCTGCAGCATCAGAATTCTCCTGCACTTTATTAGTCCTCTGAAAAGTGGGTTGCCTTTGTCCTGTTCTGGGCGCCGAAAAATATGCGTCGTCTGTCATTTCTTCTTCCTGTGGTGATACTCGTATTGATATTGGTTTGACCTGACAAGAGTCATCTTGCAACTCTGGAGAAGTTTGAACATGGCAGCAGCGGCAACGTTTCTTGGCGGTTGTCCGCACAAGCTGATATCGCCTTGTTGATCGACGACCGTTACTTCCTTTTGCATGTGTAGGGAGAATTTCTCTTTCTTTAGCGAAGCGATCACGCGTGCCTATATGTCTTCGTTGCAATTTACTAAAATAGGTTTGAGATTGCTTGTGATGCATCCGTTGAGGTATCGACCTGCAGAATATAAACCACATTATATTTAATAGGAAACCTAAAATAACAGATGAAAAAAAAACATGATGACATGATTCTGAGATACATACTTTTTTTGAAATACACAGTAGCATCTCAATTTCTTTTTCTTTTTAGCTCTAATGAATTCGTTACGCTTCTGAATCGTGGCGTGATCGTACCTTGGACTGTCGTCCATTTGGGGACCGCAACAACATGTAAACAATTTATTTCTAAAAGTTTGAGTACTTTTATCGTCAGTTTTATTTTTAGCGCCGAAATTAAACCACCATGTATCCGGATTTCTAAAGCTTTTACTGTTTGTACCGTCAACTTTCAGTTTTATGCCAACAAAATTGTTATTCTTCTGAATTTTTGTATTATTGTTTCTTGGACGGTCATGTATTTTGTGATCCCCACAACATGTATATTCATTTCTAAAGTTGCTGTTATTTGTACTGTAAATTTTCCTTTTTGGTCCTAAAAAAATGTTACTCTTTTGAATTTTTGTGTTATCATAGCTCGGACTGCCATCAATTTGGCACGCTGTATTTTTAGTTGTTTGAATGTTTCTGTCAATTTTTCGTTCACCTTGAGTTCGCATGGGAAAGCAACATTTTAACATATTGTAGGACGTTTGGTTATCGACGACTCTTTTTCGGGGAGGCTCACAACAGATACTTTTGTTATTGAAAGTCTGAGTTATAGCGTTATCAGTATTTGGTTCCACTTTCTGCGTAAGGTCACATAACAAACAAGGGTTGCTAATATTATTGTACTTCGGAGTTTCTTTCTGCTGCTTTTGACAGATATCTAAGTTATAGAAGTTATCAGCGGTTTGGATGCTAACAGTTTGCGTAGGCAGCCTACAAGCTGTACATATATTGTCGTAATCTGTTTCTGTTTTATAACTATTGTTGTAATCTGTTTTAGAGATCTCTTCCTTTCGCTTAGGGCTGCAACATTTGCAGACATTTTTAGATGGCTGAGCATTGGTATAATCAGGCATTGGCCTAGTATTCTCTCTCCGTGTAAAAAAAATATTGCCCGTCCGTTGAGCCCTATCATAATAGGGACCGTCAGGCTTTGGTTCTTGGGTTGGGATTCTTTTAGGGCACCGACATGCACATGTATTTTTGAAGGTCTGAGGACTAGAATTATTCGTTTTTGGCCGAGCCGCCTGTCGTTTCAGATAAGAACAAGGACTTGTGCAGTTATTGCCCGTGTAAGTGTTTGGATCCGGTCTTCGAGCAGCTTTCCTTCCACAAGGGCAGCACATGCAAGCAACTACTGATCGAGCATTATTGGAAAACATATTTCCATCACGTTGTTGGCGATTCATTTTATCCTCGGATGGCGATCCCTGCAAATAATATGGACAGGCCCCTCTGCTTTTGCAATAGTTACTACGATAATCAAAAAGAAGCATTGCATTATTTGGTTTTGGCCTCCACTCACATCCTTTTCTACCACAATTCCAGGCATTTACTACTCGGACTCTATCATCCGAAGATTCCAAGCTTGAGCTGAGAAATGGGCTGTTATATACAGGCATGTGCTCAGGCCCTTTATAACTGTACAGCACATGTAGATTTTTATCCCATTTCTGACGTTGATCTTCGTAATCTTTATTCTTAGTTCTGGAACTCCTTTTCTTACTACTTTGGCCTTTTTTAATAGAATTATTATTTTTCGTGAACATTCGTTTCACGTCTTCCATACTAACTGTTCTACTGCGTGTGAATCTTCTTAAAAAACTACCTGGAAATAGTTTTTTGGTTATTTGGCTATTTATTTCTGTATAAATGACTACCTACGCCCAGTGAACGGAAATAAACATGGAAGCATTCCTTCAAACAAATCGTCAACATAAACCTGGGTATAAATCTGATATACGCATGTCCGCTACACTGCCAATCAAATTCATCAAAATATCAGTCGGTTTTTTATTATAAAATATCATAAAACATAATTGGTCAACGTCAATATTCTTTGTTCTGATTGGCACTAGCGCTGACACTTGAATGTTGCAAGAATAATAGTGACATTGGAAACGCACTGTCTGTAGACGGATTGATGCAACAAAGAACAATTTTTACATGCAATATTTTTCTTGTGATAAGATTAAATAAAATTTAAAGTAGAAAATCACTATTAATTTTATTGTTCTGTTGATGTGTTCGCCACACGGTTATTTATGTAGGTAACTTAACGTCTACGAGTATGGAATAATTGTAGGGTTCGATATAGTTAACGCTACCATGATATAAATATCATGTTCGTAACTATCCCTATGGGCAGTCCGCTCCCTAGATTTATTGTTATATTGTAGGTACGGCATAAGTGAAAAGAACCCATCTGAAAAATTCGTCAAGAAGGACAGCATGGTAATTAGCACTAGCTAGTGTGGATCAGAAACGCCTTATGCCCTGCACCACTACCCTCACCTATCGACTACTGACCATCCATTAAACATCTAATTTGATCTGAACATAAGGAGCCTATTAGTCGATACCAAGTACATACATAAATGTTTGATTTGGTTTATTCAATCATCAATATTAATCTGTCTAGTAGCGCCCTTATTAAGGGATTTAAATTTCCTGATAAACGAAAAAAAAGGCATAAAATATTTGAAGATAATATATTCAAAGGCGTAACACACAGTTTTCTGTCCATAAGTTTCAAGTAATTTTATAACAATAGTGACGAAGGTTGTCGTCGATGGAGTATCTCAGTTGAATTTTCCGCATCCACCTGATCAGGAACACCAAAATGATGTCCACAGCTTGGACACGACATCTAAAAAGTAAAAATACAATGTAATATGACATAAGTAAAATTACATTTCCAATTCGAATAATTTACCTTAAATTGACGGAAAAATCAAGTACCAAACACGTTAAAACGGATTGATCGGATTAAAAATAATAAAATATGTCTCATTTTAATGAATTATTATTGCGGTACCAGAAAACATTATAATGAAGTAACAGTTAAAGAATTTCGTTGAAATTTAACAACTGAGATATCCTTACAAAATATATTACTACGGTAAGTACGTGTATTTAAATAACTGACCATTCGACGTTTCTGAGGACTTTAATTTTCTGCATAGTATGAGAGGGTAACCTCAGGGGGTGGTGAAATTATACGCAACAGTTTTCACACACACTTTATAAATCAATCTTGAACACACACTGAGTGGGTTTATGCCCAATTAGGTAAAGTATTAACAAGTTATTTAAGTTATTATCTAAGTCTTAACAAGGATTCTAATAAGAAATGGGGAAGAGCGCGCACGAGCGAAAACTAGGAGTCCGCCATACTGTCGTGCGAGAGCGGGATCGCAAAGCATGCCGTCCGCGAGAGCGAGACGACACATTTCGCTCGCGCCTACTCTTCACTGTACCGCGCGGGAAGACGACCACGAGAGGCGCGCGCGGGCAATTTAAATTGGGGGCTTACGCGGTTTGCTATATGCTCCCCCTCTAGTCCTGGAGAACGCCCTCGCTCCTGGACTAGTATCCTATCATCCCTTTCAGCGTTAGCTGGACGCCCACGATTTCTTTTAGGAACAACAGGTTTTGGAGTATCATCGTCATTACCTTGGTAACGGGTTAGGTCTTGAGTGTGGTATCTACCAAGAGAAATGTCAGGTTGATCTGCGTTGGCGATGGTGTACGTTGTAGGGCTAACCTTCGTTGTTATGACGTACGGTCCATCACGACGTGGAAGAAACTTGGCAGTTACATCCTTAGATGCGTTGCTCAGCACATGAGATTTCAGGAGGATTAAATCACCTACCGCATACTCCTCTGCAGGTTGACGGGATGCATCGACATACTGCTTTGATTTATCTTGCTGGATCTCCACACGTTCACGAATACCTGATAAAGAATTTAGAAACGATCGCAGATACGGAGTTATCTGTGGGACAAAATTGTCTTTATCCAAAATTGCACGAAGGTCGTGGACGACCTCTGTGGGTGACCGCATTTCCCTGCCGAAAGTCAGATACGCTGGTGACTTACCTGTTGTGCGGCATTTTGCACTGTTCAGCGCAAAGCGAATCACGGGCAGTTTCCGCGGCCAAGACGTATGGTCACCTTCTACGAGTTGGGCCAACATTGCTTTAAGGTCACGGTTTTTTCGTTCGGCAGGGTTGGCTTCTGGGTGGTATAACGGGGCAAAGTTTTGTTTTATTCCCAGCGCAGCCATGCACTGGCGCATAACTGCGGACACAAACTGCACACCATTGTCTGATATAATTCTGCGAGGCAGCCCGAAACGCATGAAATAGTCCTCGACCAGAACAACAGCACAAGCTTCGGCAGTGGCATCCTTGAGCGCGTATAACTCAGTCCACCGGGTAGCCGTGTCCTCAACAAGTAAGATCCACCTCTCCCCCTGGTTTCCTGTTGGCAATGGACCGAATAAGTCCATGGCCAGGACTTCGTTTCGCTGGTTCATAAGCGGTGTTTGCAGAAGACCTGGAGGTTTGGTATTTGTAGCTTTGTATCGTTGACAGTGTATGCAGGCCTTGACATAATCAGTGATTATTCTACGCATACCTGTGAAGTAGTACAGCTGGGCAATTTTCTGGTACGTACGATCGACGCCAGGATGTCCTGCCACCGGTGAGTCGTGACACTCCTTCAGGATTTCTTCTCTGAGACTGTTGGGAATAACGAGCTGTGGGGTCTCACTATCCGAATCGGGATTGTACCTGTATAGCACTCCTTGCTCCATCAAGTAGCCCCGCTCCGCCCAACGCCGAGATGCCACCTCGTCAGTGCCCTCGAGTTCTTTAACGATCTTCTCCACCTCCGGATCAGCGAGTTGTTTCACCCGCAAGTCTGTCGGGTTTTTCGTTGGCAGGTCAACCACAACTGAGCAGATCCCGCAATTCTCCCGGGAGTCCCCGGAGCAGACCGGTCTACTCAGTGTGTCCGCCACTACGTTTGCCTTGCCCGGAGTGTACTGGAAGTGGATATCAAAGGACTGGAGTCTTAGAGCCCAACGTACTAACCTGCCAGATGGTGACTTCAGGGACAGCAGCCAACGAAGGGGCTGGTGGTCACTCCCAATGATAACCGGCTGGCCATCAAGGTAGGTACGGAATCTTTCAACCGCCCATACTACGGCGAGAGCCTCTCTCTCGGTTGTGGAGTAATTGCGCTCCGCGGCGTTAAGAAGACGGCTGGCATATTCTATAGGTCTTTCTTCATTCCCCTCGCCTTGTAATAAAACAGCACCTAGAGCGTAGTTACTTGCGTCTACACGTAGGATGAAGGGATGACTGAAGTCGGCTTGCACTAGAATTGGAGCTGTGGTTAGAAGACGCTTCAGTTCCAGGAATGCTTGGGTTTGTTCTGATCCCCAGATCCAGATTTGATTTTTCCTCGTTAAACGTGTTAGTGGTTCAGCAACCTTAGAGAAGTTCGGTATGAACTTTCTAAACCACGAGCATGTTTGTAGGAAGGTTCTCAGATGCTTTAAGGTACCTGGCTCCTTCATCTCGAGGACAGCACTCACCTTGTCAGGGTCGGTGGAAACGCCTTGTTGCGTTATAACGTGGCCGAGGTACTTGACGCTTTCGCGCGCGAAAGCACACTTCTCCCTGTTGACGTGGAGGTTGAACTCAGCCAAGCGTCTGAAAACTGCCTCGAGGTCTTGTAAGTGACGTTGATAACCTTCGGATATCACCAAAAGGTCGTCTAGGTAGGCTAAGACGGTTACATCTTGTAACGCTGAGCAGGAACGTAAGCGATCGATCAGCCGTTGGAAGGTCGCTGGAGCGTTCTTCAGCCCGAACGGCATTCGCTTAAAGCGATAGGTACCTAAGGGACATACAAAAGAACTTTTGTCCCGGTCTGCTTCCCTTAACATTACCTGCCAGTAGGATGAGCGAAGGTCAAGAGTGCTCATGTAGCAATCTCGCTTCGTATTCTGTAACAAGTCGTCGATGCGCGGCATCGGGTATGTATCTGACTTGGTTATCGCATTTAAACGACGGTAGTCGACGCAGAAGCGGACAGCTCCATTAGCCTTAGGCACCATCAGGGCAGGTGAACTCCAAGCAGACTCGCATTCTTCTATAACGTCATCTTGTAACATCTTATCGATCTCCTTCTTCATCAGCTCCTTCTTGGCTGGGTTGAGTCGATAAGGTGGTACTGCTATAGGTGGGTGCTCACCTGTTTCGATCCGATGCTCTGCGTAAGGGGTAGGAGCTCCCCCTGGTTTGAAGACTTTCGCGTGCCTGGTAAGGACGTCAGCAAGCGCCAGACGCTCATCTGGGTTGAGGTGGGTGCCTTCGTCATCCCGAAGGACGTCTGTGGTAGCACAGGTCACATTACGCGAAGCGGGCTCGAAACAGAGGTTATATTCAACCCCGCGGTCACCGCTGAAACACCATACTTCCCTGCTAAAATCAATCTTCACTCCAGCAGCTTTTAAGAAATCTATACCCAATAACGTCTCGTTGTTGGTTGCCTCCGGAAAAATTAGAAATGGAATTTTAACTACTACCTGTTCCAGCCTCACCTCTAACGTGGTAGTGATTACTTCCCTCGTTCTCCATACCCCATCAGCCAACTTAATATTCCGCGTTGTAGTATGGAGAGGGTGGTTCAGCTGTCGAAGGAGAGCATATAGCGTGTGACCCGCGACGCAACGCTTGGCACCCGTATCTATTAACCCAGTGCCGTTTACGCCTAAAATTTCAATTTTAAAAATTGGTCGTGAATCCCGCCGCTCTATTCCATCATTACAATCAATATTTGTCAAATATAAGCTTATAAACTCATCAACATCATGATTAAAAATGTCATCACGGTCCGCGTTCAAAAACGTGTTAACTTCCAAAAAACTTGCGCCATTTGACGGGTTAACATGCACCTGCAATTTGTCGTCACTATTTAAAACACTCGCGCCATTTGACGGGTCAATATGCAATTGCAGTTTTTCGTTATAATTCGAAACACTCGCGCCATTTGAAGGGTTAACATGCAATTGTATTTTCCCGTTGTCATAACACGGGTTAACACGGTTTGACGCGGACGGAGAGCACTCAATATTATCGCACGTTATCGTTGGCAAATTATTACATCGGCTTTCATAAACATTAGTATTTAAGTTTACATCTGTCATAAAGTTACGACTGTTTGCAAGATAGGGTTCATTTTGTTTACGACTATCCGTCATCGGACGTTTTCGCGCATCTCCACTCGAAATAATCAAAGTATTACTAGGACAAGTCGGTACTGAAATAGGACTAAGTGGTTCGCGGCAGCGAAACTCTTCGTTGCAAGAATGAGGGTTAGTCGTTTGCATAGGACTCGTAACAAATGCGAGATTGTTAAAATTATCAGAGCGAGCTGTAGGTACATAACATCGCAAACATTTCTCGCCCGTAGTGTTACATGCAGGGATAGTATTACACTTATTCGTATCGTAGTCATAACACTCATAACAATAACCGGTTGGACCGTTTTCGACTTTATTGTTATGTGAAATAAGGCTCAAATTGCTGCATGACGCACTACTAACCAAATAGGCATTTTGTGTTCTATTTTTAGATTTGAAGTCGCACAATTGGGAATCGACACTGTAGAAGCTAATATCACTTGTATCACTCTTAGGACGCACTTTAGCACTTTGATCAGAGTTATTATGAGAGGAGGACTCACCTGAGTTCATAAGCTTACGGCACTGGTCTCTGGAATGTCCAAACCTTCGACAGTACGCACAAACGGGTCGTTGCTTCCTCGCGCTAGCATCAGCGGCGGCGCCGAGACTTGACGCGGACGCCGATTGCGCCGTTGGCGGCGGCGCGCGCGGCTGCGCGGGCGCCGACGTTTGCGGCGCTCGGGCCGGCGCGGCGGTCGGCGCGCTGGCGGCATGCGATGTACCCGTACGCGCCGTGGACGTCGGAGCGGGAGGCGCGCGTTGGTTAGAGGTTACCGCGCGGCCTGTGGCCTGCGGCGGTGTACTCCTGTCACCCTCGTCGAATGAGTCTTCCACGCTCCTTGCACGGCGGAGTAATTCCTTAAAACTCACAAAGTCCTCTCTTCTTAATCTCTTCCTTATTCTATTATTAAGTAGACCGTAGGTCATATCTAGTTGTGCCTTTTCGGAGATGTCGCCCTCGGGGAGTCGCGCGAAAAGGGAGCGTATTTTTGCAACAAATACGTCGGTGTTTTCATTTGTCTGTGGTGATGAAAATATTTCTAAGTATAAGCGATGTGGCGGGCGGCGATCGCCGAATGCGCTAATTAAGTTTTCCTTAGCCTGCCTCCACGACGTTACTTGGTGCTTGACGCCCTGCCACCATGTGGCCGCGCCTTCTTTCAACAAATACGCCAACCCACGGAGGACATTTGCGTCTGACACTTGCGCGCACTCGCTGTACGCGTCTACCGCATCGATGAATGCCTCCACGGACTCTTGTGGTCGGCCGGAAAACGTTGTCTTACAGTTGCTCAAGGTGCCCTGACCTTGAGCGTATCCTGAGACCGGAGTAGCTGTACGCGATGACGCCACGGATTGTAGGAGCTCCCTTAGCGCCTCGGTCTGTGATCGCTGAAGGGAGTCAATTATACTTTGAACATTTTCGTTAGAAAACATAGTGAGCGGCGGAGCTACAGCGTTTGCTTCAATTTCACGATTGTTGTGATCACCGCCATCGGCGCCATCTTCTCCGTCGTTGGCGTGGGTTGCTCGTTCCATACTCGTAGCTCTTCTTGTTTTCGGCGGCATACTTATCACTTGTTATTTAACTTATTTTCACGTTGGAAGCGCCATATATGAGAGGGTAACCTCAGGGGGTGGTGAAATTATACGCAACAGTTTTCACACACACTTTATAAATCAATCTTGAACACACACTGAGTGGGTTTATGCCCAATTAGGTAAAGTATTAACAAGTTATTTAAGTTATTATCTAAGTCTTAACAAGGATTCTAATAAGAAATGGGGAAGAGCGCGCACGAGCGAAAACTAGGAGTCCGCCATACTGTCGTGCGAGAGCGGGATCGCAAAGCATGCCGTCCGCGAGAGCGAGACGACACATTTCGCTCGCGCCTACTCTTCACTGTACCGCGCGGGAAGACGACCACGAGAGGCGCGCGCGGGCAATTTAAATTGGGGGCTTACGCGGTTTGCTATAATAGTCATTTTCTTTATTACTTATTTTGAGCGGCAGGGTTGATGATCTATCTGGCTGCCTCATTCCCTATTTAGTAATTGGTAGCGACGTTTCACTTGAAAATACCATCTGAAAAAAATCAAATTCATCAAACGAATTTATTAACAAATATTGTTTTCATACACCAGTATTTAAACCAAAGAATATTTACAGTACAAATTGGTATAGCGTTTTTAGCAAGCTGCGTGAAGCCTTGTTTAGACAAATAGAAATCTTCAGCTTTGAAGTGCATGGAACAGACTCTAGATGCCTTGGTAGGCATCCAATCTGTTTCATGCCTCTCCAGTTGGACAGCCTCTATCAATCGTTGACGACGGTTAGGATACTGTGGGACTCTGATTACAAAGGAAAACGTAGTTATCAACGTAGGTAGAACATCAGGAATTATCAAATATGATTAATATGAATTTGAAATAATTAGATTTGTATAGCACCATTCCATATAAGGTAGGTATTAGTAAAATCCAAGTTTGTCAGTTAGAGTTTATCATTATAATTTATAATACATAAAATTATAATCGCACAAGTTAAGAAAATAATCTTCTTCATTTAGCATAACATCATCCCTATATAGAAAATGTCATCATATATTTTTTTAGTTTTCGCTGAATTTATCTGTTTACTTACCTGTGAAATGTGATTCCACTAGTCTTGAAGTGATCAGTATGGTTTCTGCACCACTTCACCACACATGAAGGCATTTTTCATTGTAAAATACGTTGTTCTGGTAACTAGTTTTAGGCATCCGTCACTCACTGACACTGACATCGCGGTCAAACAGAAATCGCGCCCGGTACCACCGTTCATAAGGACCGCCTACCGAGGTACCAATGTCCGTGGTGCCATAATATAGCAGACATAATGCTTCCATGCTTTATCTGCGTTCACTGCCTACGCCGAAATCAATAAAACACAAAAATGGCAAGGCATCATGTGCCTTCCAGAATTAAGGACTTCCTTCTATCCCTCGCGGATTCATTCACCAGATCAGATCATAATTAAAATCCAATGATACCACATCGGAGCTGTCTCCTTTAGGAAATCCCACCTCCTTTTATTTTCGAAATATATACAGTAAGTGTAACTTACCTAACTACCTACCTCTACCTACCTTAAATCTAAAGTAAACCTAGGATGCTGGCCGCATTTCCTCGTTGTATCGCAATGCTGATACGTTGTGCGAGGAAGCCACCAGCTCTTCGGTCACCAGTAACATCAACCAGACGTTTCGCGATTTCTACGAAAAACTTGCGTGCGCTGGGACCCCATGGACCAAGAGTTTCGACCCCGAATGGTACAAAAAGGTACTCTCTGCCCAGGTTCTTATATTTATTACGTTTTAAAAATAATAAAAAAAAAGATAATATTTTGAAAGTCGGTAAAAAACTCTCCGTGTAAACTTAGGTAACTTAATAACTGTGTGTCAGATCTGCACCACAGTACACGTTACGGAAATATCGTTTTTCCGTGTTTACTACGGCTGTTTATCTGCGGTCCGTTTATCAAACTAATGCCAAGATTCGGCAGAGCAACTAGGTACCATCTTAACTTCTACGAGTATGCCAGAAGAGAAAATAATTCGGTTTCGTCACGATGTCCTCCTTCATAGTAAAGCAATTATTATAATCAATAATTGTGCTGGTTTAATGTAAAACTTTGTGTTGCAACTTCACCTAGAAGTAGAAATTTGACGTCAGCCACATGTATCGACAGATTGGGTCACTCGTTTAGTACGGCATTGAGTTAGTATGCGAGTTTGTTTTTCTTTGATATTTTTTTAACGCGTAAACTAATTTTTTTAACTTTATTTATAAGACGGTACGTACAGCATGACATCATATAAATTTTAAGAAAAAAAAAACAATCTTAGTTGGTTAAATGTCAAATTTACTTAAGAGGGTTTTTTTTATTAAAAAAGAACCAGAAACTAAGGAAATCAACAAAAAATTAAATTGAATGTACTGCTTATAGAGTGAAGGACACAGTTCACGAAAGAAATCATATCAAATGTTGTGTATATCGTGTAAAACCGTTTAATTTTGTTTTATTTTGTTTATTATTTTTTTTGTCTTTCTGTTTCACTATTTTCTTTTGATATGGTTTCTTGTAGAACCACATATTGTAAATAGTTTTACTACTTTTGTAATTTCTTTTGAAAAAATAAGTCCCGCCGAGTTTCTTGCCGGTAATAATCTTCTCGGGCTGTGGTGTAGGGATAGAACCGGTAGTAGCTTTTTTTTTTGACGTTCATAAGTGCATTGTAATGTGCCTAAATTGAAAAATAAAGATATTTATCATTTATTTATCATTTATCATTTAATAATGGAGTTAACATGAAGTAATTATTTTCTGTAACATTCATAACAATTTAAGAGTTGTTTTTAAAAAAACATATTTTTTTGCTTTCATAAACTTCGGAGATACAGGGGGGAATGGTATTTTTTTTACGATTTCGTGTATAACTCAAAAAAATTCCATTGTAAAAATATTATATAAAATTGTTTTAGAATGTGCCAATGTAGCCTTTTTAAATGGTACTTCCACATGACTCGGTAACTAACCTTATATTTTTTCCCCCTCTTTTGTCACTGTTATCGGGCAATATTCATTGAATTTTTTTTTTCAATGAATATTGCCCTCCCCGATAAATCCTCTCTCAATGTGCCTAGGTTAACTTTATTAATAACTAATCTGAATTTCAAATCTGTAGCTTAAGAGGCCATCAATACGATTTGTACGGAAAAGCAACAAAAGCTGATTTTTGACGTTGTACTACGAAGAAACGGTGAACTGTATGTGAAAGTTATTAACTATGTTTGATAGCTCATTTCCTAGTATTAAAAATTTCAGCTTCTAATGTAAGTAAAACTCAGTGTTTTAACTTTTACTATACAATTACTGGCAGTTGTTTTCAGAAAAGCGCGCGGAGCCAAAAGTTTGACTTCAATCTCTTTTAACACGATACATGAAAACACATGTTTTTTCGGGTTGATATAATATTGTAACATGGTTTTATTTAAACTTTCGGTCCCATATTTCCAATTATTTACACAGATACCCAACTACTTCGATTTTGAATATGCACATTTTTCGATAAAAATACACTGCAAACACAGGGATTCTCGCAGTAATTTTGCCAAAATATTGGGATGATTTGTATACAACATTAAAGTTTATTCTTTTAAGCTCATGTTGAAGTCGAAAAATACATATTTTTTTGAATTTCCGTATTATTTTTTTAAATATTCAAATGGTGTATAAATTCCGATGCGCGCGGGCTGAGTCCTCAGTACCGCGCGTGCGCTCGTAGAGGTAGGACCTGTGCTGTTCTCTGTGGACTGTACAATATGTTTGTTTTGTTGCGCTAGGAAGTGCTGGAAGCGTTTGGGAAAGTAAATAGACCGCGACCAACCACTGACGAAAGTATTTTACAGTTTTGATTATATTATAGACCTGTATGAAATAAAAAAATCTAATAATTTTATCGAATGTCATTGTACCGCAACCAACCCTTCTTGATACTTTAACCATCCTTCGTAACCCACGCCCACGAATTACCGGGCTGTCATATACTTTGATGATCTTTGATCCCCAATAAGTACCTCCTTCCAGCCCTTCCTACAATAGAGCCCGCGAATTATGGGGCGTGGGAACAAAGTGTTTCAATTTTTCAACTGACGAGTGAGTAGCAAGAGTTAAGAGGGACAGTATGGAGAAATGTTATTAGGGTGACGGTACCCATTATGAACACTTTAAGCTGACAGACACGAGTGATGGACACTTCATTCTTAATTCAAATATCATCATATGGTTGTCAATTGGTTGACACAAAATAAATGTATGAACCTTATTTCCTCATAATAAAAGTGATTGTTCGTTACTGGTTTCTTGACCATTACTGGTGCCACCACCCTAGTCAGGGATAACCATATTGCTATATGAGCAAAATCCGGAAATAAACCCGCCAAGTGCGTGTCGGACCACGCATAATTGAAGGTTGTGTACCGTTATACGATGAAAATATTGTGCAAGAATAAAGGCATAAGTGCCTTCACATATCAAGGCACTTAACTGTATTTTTGTAATTATAGTTTTTGGCAAAAAAGGCTTAACCAAATTTGTTCAAAATAAAATAATTTTCCTAACTTCCTGAAGTTTTCACATTTTTAGGGTTCGGTACATCAAAGAGAAAAATCGGAACCCTTATAGGATTACTTTGTTGTCAGTCCGCCCGTCTGTCTGTCCAGTCCAGAGCGTTTATCTCGGGAACGAGTAAAGGTTGAAAGTTAAAATTAATACCACATACACAGGTCTGCAGTCTCTTGAAGCTGCAAAAAAACTAAACCTTTACATCAACGCAATCAAAAGATACGGTCATTCCCATACATTTGCAGTGGGAATCAAAATGTATAGGGTACTTCCCGTTAACATAGAATCACGAAATTTGACAACAAGCAAGAACTTCTAGCAAAAATACAGGAAAAAATCCGAAAACCGTATAACTGCCACACACTGAGAGTTCCATACCACTTTTGTGCGGAGCCCTCGGCGGGCAAGTCCGACTCGCACTTGGCCGGTTTTTTAGACCTCCCGATACTCGATTAACCAAATTTTTGTTCAAGAAGCCTTTATTTAAGTTATTTCTAAGGACCTATCAGATGATGTGCCAGAAGTAGATATTTGACAAAAAAAACTGGAACTCAAAAAAATATAGTGCTTTTAAAAATAAAGTTGATTAAAGTGAGTCAGAAGCATTTTTTACTTGTTACCATTTGTTTCTAGCGAAATAACACATCTATCACCCACGCCGTACATTTTGTAAGTATTACCGTTTTACGTCTATAAGTTTTCTTCGGTTTTGCTTTTAACACATAGAAGACAAATATGTCGTCATGTTCACAAACAAGAAAAGTATTTACTACCGTAAATTTCAAAAATCGACTTAGTCAAGTTTTATTTTTTACTTTCTACCTACTTCCGGAAGAAAAGTTTTTAGGACTTTTGCATATATTATCTATAAATATCCCATTCGAACGTAATTTGAAAATATTAGGCTATTATAATTTAATGTCTGTGAAAACCGTATCTTTCCTGGGTTAGTTTCAAGATTCGTCGATCGAGTTCTTACGCCCTTGACAGATAGCAACAAGCAATGCCAAGTTTGTTTCCTTTTATTCGAATAAACAGTACAATATTTGTATATTTCGGGTTTTTTTATGTACTTACTCTAACATCCGCATCCGCATCCCTATCCGTGAATGTGTGCCTTTTGATATCCGCATCCGCGGATGTCACAAATCCAGTATCCGTAACATCCCTGTCTAAAATGTATCCAAATCACCATCACCCACCAAAATCAATCATCACCAATACCTATTAGTAAATAGGTATGCTTAGAAATGTACCACTAACAAATTCCTATTTCAAAATAACATCGGATACTATTTAGAGACATTTGACGTTCGAATAAAAATATTTTTAATCTTATGAAGTTATGATGAATTGATGATACAAATTAAATTTTTAACACTACACCACGTACGCGAAGTAATAGTTGATGTTCGGACGCAAGTATCAATAATGTTTGGTCCGCGCGTCAAGCTAAAGGCCTTGCGAGTTGCGACGGTGCTACATACGATGAAATCTATGAATGAATGCTCGCTCCCGTTCGCACTAACCGCACCTGCTATGCTGTTCGAATAGGATGGCGATAATAAGTTTGTATTCCTGATTGTAGTGTGTGTCCGCACACAGATGCGTGTCGGCCGGCGCGCAACTGGCGGTAATAATATTGAAATGCGAGCGAGCGGATTTTGTTATAGGACTCTAGTTTTCGAGATAATTAACGATGTAACAGATAGACAGACAGACTGAGTCACACCATAAGGAGGGACCCATTTACCATTTTGGTTTGGAACCCTAAAAACGATCACAATTGATTTTTCGTTCCACTAATTCCCGAAAAACTAATGAGTTGTTACGAGCTGACCCATGACCTTAGAATAAAAATAAAACATAACACAGAAAATTTAGTACATACTGCTAACGGATGTCATTGCTATTGTGCTACCAGATCTACTCTTTTGTACTGCCTTGGAAAATTTCGCTGTTGTTTCCGCATCTTTCCTTCGCACGGAATTGCCTGGAGATCCTTTAAACCACGTTTTGACAGCGTTCAGAGGTCCTGTAAATGATCTACTCCTGTGCTCAATACAGTTATTATCAAAGGTTATGACGCGAAACTTTTCCCCTTGTTCTGCACCACGATTCTTCTTTTTTGTTATCTCATGTTCCATAGTGGTTATAAAGCGTTATGCATTTGCGACTGCCGTATATTTTGATTTCATTTAAAACTAAATACATAACGTACAAAATAAACTGTTCCTTATAATAAAATAACGTATACAATATCAAGATCTATGTTGTGACATTTCTATCTGATTTATGCACAGAACTAATAAGAAGAAATAATGCTTGTCACATATTCAAAACGACAGTAAGTACCTAATCAAGAGCGCAAGATGTCAACTGTCATTGATAAAATTAAAATCGAAATGAATAGAGTCAAACCACGTTATCTATAATTATCCATCGATATACAACTCATATACTTAGGTAATATAACTAGCAAACGGCATAGAGTATCAAGAGTGAACACTCGGATACATCGTGCTGTGACCAGCAATGGGGTGAATTTTTTTTCCCGAATATAATCAAATCGAATTGATGACCGGGGATTCATTGAAAAGTTAAATATTTGTTTTGATGAAAATTATTTCTGTGCTTATAAATAATTACACGTAAATATGTAATATACACATAATTTACAAGTAAAAGTTACTTTAATAGGTATAGTAAACAATTTCATACAGATTACAGTTAGGTAGGTAATTCTCTTTCTAAACAATATTGAAACAATATTCATGCGACAAGTGATGATTGGGGATCATGTGGAAGGTAGGTAGTACTAGTAGTAGTACAGTCACGTCTATAAATATACACTTTGGAACGTATTCCAGGGAAAGAAGGGCCAAAATTTAATACAGATGCAATTAAACAAAATTTAATATATATATATATATATATATATTAGGAAACGTAGCATTTCATGGATTTCATATTTCCATAAGTATGAAATATGCAAGACGAAGCAAGCAATTACGCGACTTTCGTGATATAACCAAACTTAAGCTGCTGGTCACACTACGCGTAATGAAGTTAATATTCGATTTTTTTGCATAAACACGTGTCAATTATAATTTTACCGATGAAAGGTCATTCCATGTGACTTGTTTTTGTGACCGGTTGCGTTTTTACAATGTAAAACTACGCACGTCGGGATTTTCACATTATTTTCACGGAGATGTTTGCTATCGGTTGGTTTCGTTATCACTGACAGATGACAAGCGTAATGTTTTGTCTGTGCATGTGTGCGTTCTTGTCGGAACAAGGTGACAGGCGTAATATAGGCGTAATATGGAATCACAGTTTCTTCTTAGTGACACTCTGACACTACGTCTATTTATTTTCTATGTATATGGCAAACGGTATAAAAAAAATCGCATCGCCATAAGTCGCGTTAAATTATAAAGCACGAGACTGCTGCAATATCATGAATACATTTTATAATTTTTTGAAGGGATCACAGTTTTTTTTAATGCTATAGGTGGCAAACGAGCAAACGAATCGCCTGATGGTAAGCGATTAACGTCGTCCATGGACACCCGCAACACCAGAGGTGTCGCAAGTGCGTTGCCGGCCTTTAAGGTGGGAGTACGCTCTTTTCTTTTCTTCAGTTCTAACCTAAACCTAACCTACATATGTTTAAGGATCACAGTTCTAACCTAATGTTATATCTTTACCGGATATACTGGTGTAAATCAAATGCCCAAATTGACATGCAAATAATTTTAATAGAAAAAAGGATGTTATCAGTACAAAGATCGTTTGGCAAGTGAAGATGACATTCATTTTAACTAACTATACAAGTTAAGCGCCTGCAAAGAGCGTCTTAGCAAAAGTTCATTAACACTGCACTGTCTCAATATCTGGATAGGCTTTAAAGCCTGAACATACTCCCGGCCGTTGAAAGCTCGCCTTTCAACCTTGAAGTTCTTCGGCTGTCGGAAGTTTGCATAATCTCACGAGGGATCGGCGAACAACGCCCTTGGTCGTGACAACATCTGCTACTCTAGCTAGGCCATCGGATCCTGTGATGAGGCGTAGTACTCGGCGGAGTCTCCATAAAGGTGGAGTGTTGTCCTCTGACAGGAGCACCATATCACCGACGCTCAGGTTAGCAGAACTGCTCTTCCACTTCGTTCTTTGCTGCATCTCTGATACGTAGTCGCGCTGCCATCGCTGCCAGAAATGTGCTGTAATTTTATCGACGCGTTCATAGGGTTTCTTTGACGTTGCTGAGGTATTGCGCTGGTGGAGCAGTTACCGGCCTTTTTATTAGAAAGTGTCCAGGAGAAAGGGAAAGAAGGTCATTGGGACAAGACGATAGCGGGCATAAAGGCCGACTGTTCAAAATAGCCTCCGCTTGTGTAAACAAAGTGGAAATCTCTTCAAATGTGAGATGGCTATCACCTACAACGCGTTCTATACGATGTTTAGCCGATTTAGCGCCGGCTTCCCATAGTCCACCAAAATGAGGAGAGTAAGCCGGAATGAACCTAAACTTAATAAGATTATGACTTGCAAAATCAAACAGAGAGATCCTGTGGTTTTGTTTAATGAATGACCCTAATTTTCATTAATGAATTTTGTATATTCATATTTAAGTGATGCTTTCCGTTTGAATCGTTTTTCTAAATTAATAAATCGCTCTTTGGCAACATTATAGCTATCACCTAAACAATCAACCGATTCCTTTAACGGCTGTTTAACACAAAATCGTCCTTCCTCATCCCTTATAGTATGAGTGAGGAAGTGTTTTTCATAATCACTTTCTTGATTGCTTAAGATTTGTTTTTTGGGTACTTCTTCCAAGTCCCAGAACGTTGTTACTAAGCTTTCATTATTTTCATTTTGCGTTGCTGCTGATACTACAGCATGATTGCACTGTATCCTTTTGCTAGACACAGCTGAATTTAGACGTCCACATACTAACCAACCTAGCATTGAACTTCTTAAATGAAGATTGTTTGACCCTAGGGAAATCATGTCAGTCCCTAAGATATCCCAGAATAAATCACCACCTATAACCACATCTATAGGGGCAGGCTGATGAAACATGGGATCAGCCAACTCAATATTTTGAGGTAATTTTAGTTTTGTAATATCGACGGGCGCTTTAGGTAAACGACCGGTAACTTCGTCCATGACGTAACATGGACACATTTAACACTTATATAATTTGTATGATATATGATTCAACAATTCTATCAAATTAGCGTTATAATATTTATAACCTAATACGATCGGTACGCTACGCACACACTTTTTCTGTAGTACCTACTTATATGAAATCTCTTTCAAGTTCTCGAGATATTAACGATGTGACATACATACAGACAGACAGACAGACTGAGTCGCACCATAAGGGTTCCTTTTTTACCATTTTGGTACGGAATCCTAACTTGAATAGTTTTGTGAGTTGCCAAATTGAGTTTGTAATCGAATCTAATAAGAAGCCATCTTCATCACAGTTATTTCGATGGGATTTACTTTTGACATCGTTAATAATAAAGATGGGTCGAATATTCGGTAAATATTCGGTATAAGTTTTTCAATATTCGGCTTAGGCCAAATAATTCGGTTACATTCCTGAATTATTTACTTAATAAATAAAATAAATAACTAGCGTAGATTGTTTCGTAATTCATCGCTTATTGACATCCTATCAGTATTCTAAGGAACTACCAAAATGAGATAAATGAAATATATGCGTCAAAATATAAATACAATTAGTTTGTAAAAAACCGTAGCTTAAGAAAAAAACTAGAGTTGTTTTAATATTTTCCTAGCGATATAGCCGCACCCGAATATTCGGATAAGAGCTGAACCGAATGTCCGAATTCAGCCCATCTCTAGTTAAAAATAAAGTAAAATTCTGCTAAATGTATCTGATTGACTAAAAATACATATTTTTAATAAAAATTTCATTTTCACTTCTCTTGCTCGAAAAGTTCACCTTTGTGTCGTGGCTAGGCGACACAAAATCGCTTTTCATGCACTAGGGCATAAAGTAACATCCTAGGTGGAGCGCGCTCGCCGCAGCCTCGCCCCCCGCGCGCCCGGCCGCCTGCGGGCGACGCGCGGCGGGGAGAACCCAAGCGCAAGAGTATGGATGTTACATTTTCAACGATTTAAAGTGATATAAAACCTAATATTTTCCTTACAATCGAAGTGAAAAGCAGAGTGTATACCTCGAGCATAAATACCCATTTTATTCTCGGCTACTACATTGGTCCTCGTTACACTCGGACCAATAAATGCCCTCGTCTAAAATGGGTCACTTTATGCCCTTGATGTACAATCTACTATGATATAGTCTGACAACAACAGGCAGCAGTATTTTTTTATAATTTATTTGAATCCGAATTTCCGAGTGAAAAAAGAGGAGACATAAATAAATAAAAAAATCTAGTGCGGCCTGTGGTTGTCAGATACATACTTAATTTTCAGTGTTTTGTGCTAACGGTACTTTCGAATATATTCTCATTTCGGTCGAATAATAAGTTGATTTAATTTAAACTAATCAGAGAATCATAAAGACAAGTTTAATTTAAATCAGGTTACTCTAATCAGAGCAAGAAGACATGAAGAAACACAGACATAATAACATAATACATGGGATACCAATAAGACACCCTGCACAATAAACCAGTGTTTGACCAAATATCTTAAAATATTTTGGACATGTTGTCCATGCTGGACCCGAAGGGTACCAAGGTATGGCACCTCTGATTCTCGCCCCGGAATCACCTTGCCATTCGTCGATATAGTCTCCTGATCCGTATCTGCTTCCATATCCTCTCGGCACTTCGTATCCTTCATCGTCCACTTTCGTCCTGTATTTTTTTGGTAATTCACGTTCGTAATCATCTCTTCTCCAGAAACTTTTCTTGCTTTTATATTCCCCAGGCAATTCCCGTTCATCCTCCCTTGTTCTTTCATCGTAATTATACTTTTTCGCATATTGTTTGTCTCTTTTAAACACTCCGCCCCTGTCTTCATCCATTTCGGCCTTGAATTTCCTAGATACACTAGTCTTATCATCATCGCTCATCTTAGTCTTGAATTTTCTAGATCTTTCAATCTCATCATCGTCAATCCTGAGCTTGGATTTTCTATATACTTCAGTCCTATCATCGTCAATCCTGCGCTTGGATTTTTTATATACTTCAGTCCTATCATCGTCAATCTTGGTCTTGTATTTTTTGCCCTTTTCAACCCCATCATCCCCCATCATGATCTTAGATTTTTTTGCCCCTTTGCTGGTGTCGTCGCTTAATATGGCCCTGGACTTTCCGGTCGCTCCTGCTTGGTATTCGTCAACTATGGTTTTGGATGTTATTGGCCCGCCTTTCTTGCCACTCTTTTTATAACCTACCCGGGAGCCCCCACCGGGCGTATAGACAGGTTCATCTGGTTCTCCAAACATTTTGGTACTACCATATTTCGGCCCAGTTTTGGATTTAAATTGCTTGGTTGCTCTGGTCGCCCGATCATAGACCTTGGTCTTAAAAGTTCCCCGTTGGCCTCTAAACCTCGCTCCAGTCCCACCGCGCTCTCCGGTTTCATGATCAGCCCCGATACTGGTCGCTGCATAAAAATCTTTAGATTCTTGTGGCCCACGGCCTTTGACGGCCATCTTCGACTGGAATCGTTTAGTTGCTTTAGACCTATACTTGCCTGGCATTTCAGTCTCAAATTGTTTCTCCCTAGATTGTATTGTTTTAGGAAGTTTAGCATGGGCCACTTCAGTGTCAATCTTAAGTTCAGCCATCTTAGTCTTATATGCTTCAAGGCCTCTCGGTCCATATGATCTGAGCACTTCAGCCTCCAGAACATTAAGATCTGCTTGGGGTGAAGGCTTAGATTTAAAAGGCCTTATTCGACCGATCGTATCGACCCTGTATGGAGATGCAACCTCAGCAGCAGCTTTGGCAGCTTTGATTGCTATAGCCTTTTGTTTAGTAATATCTTTTTCAATTCTGATTTTTTCTTTGACGGTCGGCTCCTTTTGCATTTCGGTTGGCACAATGCAACATTTAACAATGTTCTTTGGTTGATCTGGGGTACACCATGGGAGCATTTTCATAAATCTGCATTTTTCTGGAAGTTCTTTTGGCTTCTTGGCATTTGGTGGGGCTATAAAACAAGCGGCCAAATTGTTTGCCATTTTCATAACACAACACGGTGTTGAACATTTGCGTTTCTTGAGTTCTTTAGCTAACAGCTTTGTATCTTGTGATTTAGACTGTTGTACCTGTACCTGCACTCCACCACCATGCCTAGCGCCAGTGGCCCCAGGGAACTTAGTATATAAGAATTTACAAATGCCTTTTGCTTTATCTTTTTGTTCAGATTGTCCTGGCAAACCTGTGCAGCTGCACACGCATTTTATAACCTCTCTTGTAGTAGGTTTTATCAGTCTAGGATCTGGAGTTTTTTCGAGGTCCATCTTAGCTTTGGCAATACTTTCCTCTCTAAACTTCTGAATCTTCTTGTCAATTTCCCTCTCTTTCGCTAAAAGTCGGATTTCTTTCATGCGAAGTTGCTTAAAGCAATTGTCGCGGTTCTTTTTTCTTAATTCTTCTTGTTTCTTCATCTGTTTGACTGATGAATTTTTGTTATCTCTACAGCAACTGCAGTAGTTCAAGTTTTTTACATTGATATTCGGGCGCGTCATATTTTTCATTAAAGCATGTTCCTTTTTAAGTAGTTCTATTTCTTTTTGACGAAGTGCTTTGAAACAGTTGTTACATCTTGCCCTATCTACTTTTGCCAGAGTGTCTAAAGGACTTTTAGCAGCCCTCTTCATTTTTGCTATTTCTTGCTCTTTCCTAAACAATTCAAATTCCTTCTCACGGAGAGCTTTGAAGCAGTGTTCACAGTTTGTTCCTAGCCCATCTTGTGCGCCGCCACTTTTCGGAAGTTTTGTGAAATGTGTCTTAATTTTTAATATTTCTTGTTCTTTCTTCAATAATTGGAGCTCTTTTTCTCGTAGTATATTTATACAATTATCACACTTTCTCTTTCCTGGTGGTCCATCAGGAGGAGTGGCAGTGTATGATAACATTGGGCTGATTCCATTAGATTCATTTATGCGATTAATTAGATCAAAGTTAACTATTTTATTTTGATTATAGACCAATCGGTTTGCATTAACTTTATTGTTACACCATTTGCAGCAGTCACCCTGGTTTGATGGAAAGCGGCTGCCATAGCCCATTCTACTTGCGTTAACATTTCGATTGATAGGTCTACATATTTTAACAACAACTGGGCTTTTAGCACTGCTAGGGAAACATTTATCACATTCTTTCCTTTCTTTTCCAATATTACAATCTCCACCAGGGACATAAGGCATGGTGATATTGGTGTTCTTGCTTTCTGTTGTTAAAATATTCTATGCACTTATAAAAGTGCAAAAGCTATGAGTTTATGAACTTTTACCATTTTTTTGTAATTTTTAAGATTAAGTTATAAAAAACATTGTGTTTTGACAATATGAATTTGGCATTTTGCTATCTCAGACGGACATATTTTTTAAATGTTGAGAAGAATTCTGGCAAGGAGTATGTAAGGAGCTTACAGAAACAATATCACAGTATGATATTCTTTGATCACAGCTACATGTACACTAATGTACAGTCGAGTTCATAAATACCTGTGCAGCTGAATGTATAATATGTAAACACTTGCACCTTATTCTCAATGGCAGCTTCCTCGCCCAACGCATTATTAGTATTGCAATACAGCGAGGAAACGCTGCCAGCGTCTACGGTACCATGCCGAGGGGAGAATATTTACTTTAACATTTATTTTATTTTAGTTTAATGTTTTTATGTTGTTTTTGAAACAAAGCTTTCCATTCTCAATGTCCTAAGGATGTTCAGATATATTAGAAACCTTGGAAATGCTTATATATTTATGAACTCGACTGAACAACGTGTAGTTTGTGCAGGTCGAGAAAAGTCGGGGCCAGTCGGGGCCACTCGTGGCAGGTACAAAAATTTAGAAACGAATGAATTCTATGACTTATAGTCCCCTACAACCTACTCGTACAGGCAGTACAAACTGGTACCGAGACACGTCAAGCAAGCTATGCTTTTTCTTTTTTTAGAACTCATTTCCTCTCCTTCCTTTCACCTGTGTAGATTCAGAATCAGAATCAGAATCATTTATTTGCCATAAGTATACAAATATACATGCAAATATACAGTTAAAATAATATATACAGATTTGTTTACATTGAAATTATTGGTAAATTTATTGACATTACAGCTGCACTTGATCAAAACCAATTACTTGGCTAATATAAATAAAATCAAAATAAAATGGAAAACTAAATAAGATGAGAACGTTTGTAGCAATATTTTGTAGAATTTCTACCGAAAAAATCTAGGGAGTTGATCAATTAAGGTACATATTACTGTAATTAGCTTTCCCAGATAGAATAGGGCATACAGATGCTTTTAACGCAACAATGCTGCACCGAAGCTACAAAATTTACGAACACTGAAGATTAATCTTTTTCACTGCAATTATTCCTCGCCGGGTACAGCGGCAGCTAAGCCCATATCGTGTTGGGGCTCCAGTGAGATTGTCGGGAGACGTTGCAAGCGAATGACGTCAAATGCAAATTGTACTCAAACCGCATATGGTAGTAATGAAAGTAGTTTTAATATACTTGATACATTTTTAATACACTTATCCAAAAATCCAGTCAACAAAGTACTAAATCAAATGGTGTAAAAAAAATGTGATCGGTAGCCGTACTGCATTTCTCATACTGTTTGCATCGGCAATTACTGGACAACAACTAACGAGAGTTACGGGGTTTTGCAAATTCTTCAGCTAGACAGTAACGAGCCTTGTTTATTTGCTCCATCGTATCACATGTCCAGAACGGAACGTAGGCCCCGATAGGGAGAAAAGTGCAAGCATCACGCAACATCTTTTCCTGTCTCTTCTTTTCTTCGACTTGTTCTTCATTTATTCTCGCACAATCACACGAACAATCCATATTCGCATCAAATTCAAGTGGTCTTCTTCTAAATGCAAGTTCTTCCTGTAAATAAGCCATTTCTTCTTCATACTTCCTTTCCCTTAACTCTTCAAGTCGTTCATCAATATCGGCCTCTCTTTCCTTTAATTCGCGTTCTTTTTTGTTGAGCTCTGTGAAACAATTATGTTCTTTTATTTCTTCCACTTTATTTTTTATTTTTTGCAGGTTTCTCGCAATTATATTTGGACGCCTCCTTTCTAATTCGAGGTCTTTCCAGCGTAGTTCCATTTGTTTTTCGCGCAGGGCGTTGTAGCAAGTGTCGTCGCATGCTTCCATTCTCATTTTCGCTAATTCTTGATCTCTCTTAAATAACTCATATTCTATATCCTTTAGCCCTTTATAGTCATGTTTTACGGCATCATCGTCTTCGTCGTCTTCGTCGTCTTCGTCAGTTTTCGGAAGTGTTAATAAATCCGTCATAAGTTTCACCATTTCATGTTCCTTGTCATATATTTGACGGTCTTTTTCGTGAATAATTTTCAAACAATTTTCACAATCTGTTGGATATACCTTTAAGGCTGGAGGACCTTCGGTGGATGCAGTCGGGAAGTGGTCTACTGTGTGCACATGACATGGCTTCCCGCAATCACCTTCTTCGTTATCGAGCCTGGTAAGTTTGACCACTATTGGCAATTTATTTCTCGTTATACGACACTTATTACAGTTTTGTCTCCTCATTGCCATGATGATAGTATTTTTGAAGCTTTTAATTTTATATAAAATTATAATTTCAACATTTTATGATTTTATGCATATTTTATGTTTTACGTTCTTTGACAATCGAATAGTATTCGACCATTTTCGACCATGAAGGTACCATAATACCAGGAGCGCTTACTTGTCTCAGAAAAGCGAACCGAAAGAGATAGATGCGGGCGGGCCTCTATACCTTTCTCTATCAGGGTAGCGACGTTAAAAAAAATAAGGATAGTCCAACTTCAAATGCCTATGTCATTCCGATAATGGACACAACTGTTCAAGGCCTGACCTTAAATAATTAAAATATATAATGATGTTATTGTGAAATATAATGAAGAATGACTCACTTTCAGAGCACTAAGCAGAAACGTCTGCAAGTAAAAATGCCCGAAACGCGAAGTAGGCGGAAACCAGTGCTTCCTAGAGTGGTGTGTGTGGTGACGATTTAGTGGACACGGTTAGTTCGGTGTGCTTGTCGTTGATCCCGTCGGACGATCCGACAATTCAGACTCCCGCAACGACGCGATGACGCCGGATTGCTCGCAATAGCTGACTCAACATTATTATTGCATAAGTCTGCAATAGCTGACCACCTGCTAACTTCGGGATCGAATCATTTGATCGATTTGCACAATCCTAAAATACTCTCCACTTCATGAACGTCACTATTATCCCCGGATAGTGAGAGAGGCGATTGAGTTCAAAAAACATCCCAAAAATTTCAATCGTGAAGATGGTTTCAATTTATCTCCTACTTGGGGACCAGAGATTCAGAAGTCAAAACCGCGAGATCTATCTTCGGATCGATGCGCGGATGTTGTGAGTGTCGTGTCGATAACATTTAATGAAAGGGTAGATCTAACTTTTTCTACCTACCCACGCGATTAAAGTGACTTTCCGCCGGGTACGTGAACATTTCTAGTAAGATCGCAGTTGACACTTCGCTGATTCATCAGTCAAGCCAAAACCATGGCACATAAAACTGTGTCGAAACGTCGGTATATTAAGGTAACTTAACTACATTCGCGATAGACCCGTTCTATGTTCATAATCATGTGTACGAGTACATTCGTGATAATAATTCAATTCAATTCAATTCAAATTATTTATTTCGAATCAGAGATCCATATGACAATAAAATAATAATGACAATAAAATATTAAACTACCAAACAAGTTTATTTTTAATCAATTGCCACTTTTAGAAAAGGATGGTGGCCTCAGTGTCCTTGTCTCTTTCGGCTCGTTTTCATCCCTCAATCCTGTCAAATGAAAGTGAATATTAGAAAAATACTCTATTAACAATAAACCAGAGAAATGTACTCTATTAACAATAAACTCTTATTAGAGTCAAACCACGTTATCTTTTCTTAGTAAATGAACTGTCAGACGTGAAAGTGTTATTTTAAACGTCAAACTTCTATGAAATTATGACGTTTACTTAACACTTTCACAGTCTGTGCTATCAAACTCAAGGAAACTTAGCATCGACTGACTCTAACTTTTTTAACAGTTATTGCTCCTTCTTATATAAAAGCTTCTTGTATTCGACGATTGGGCCAAAAATGATAATTATATCCTCATTAAAGGTTGAATGTAAGTAGTTGAAGCTTTGAGATGAGAAATGTAGGTAGCTGTTTGACCTGAAGGGGCGATGGAATTGCAGTCTTTTTTGAAGAGGGGATTTCGCGCAAGTAGCTGTTCTCGTCAGTGATTTTAACCGTAAAGTTAGGTCCTTTGTATCACTTTTAAGGGTTCCTTATACAAATAGAAACCCTTAAAGTTTCGCCATTTATGTCCGTCTGTCTCTCCGCGTGTAAGCAGTGACTTAGGTACACACGTGCTCAAAAGTGCATGGACAAGTTATGAATGTTTTTATTCATAAAGTGCCAATGCAACTTAGGACGCGATAGTAGGTACAAAAGGCAAACAAATACTAGACCGCCAATCTACGACGACAAAACCTGAAATATTTTACCTACACCCGCTGATTCTTAGGCCCAGTCTGTCTGCTTCTGTTCCTTTCTTCGGTAAAATTCAAAACAGTCGTTAGACTACGCACTACAAACATCAATGAAAAATGGCATGCTCTTGGTTCGAGGGCCAAGATTCATTTTGGATCGTTACGTCAACCAAGTTAGCTTTTAATTTATTGCCTAGGTTTCCTGTAATGAATGCATGTTCGTGATGTGTCATAATATCCTTCCACATTAAACCTGCTTCTTATAATAAATAGTGCCCATTTTCTACTCACCAATAAAGCGACGACCGCAAGCAAGATGAGCAGCACGGCGTACCAGTGGCGCAGCACCCAGCGCTTGAAGCCAGCGATGCTCTCGTCCGACAGCAGCAGCTTGCGCAGCGTGGCCAGCGGGCCCGACGGGTCCACCTCGCGACACCGTTGGAACACGTCGCAGTACCTGTGTGACCAGTATGTTTCTTATAATTCAATTAACCATGAAACTTCACAACTATTGCTGAAAATTCAACATGAAAATATGTAAAAAAAAATCTGATAACTTTTCTAAATTATTGGAAGGTTTATGCAACTTGAGAATCTGTAATGGGGAACGAATTTAACTAAATATAATGTGTGAAAACAGGTGTATAGGCAAGGCGGGTTTATGCTTGGTGGTACTGTTATTAGAGTGAGATACTTGAGATAAAACAATTTAAGTTAAAATCCTCTTCGCTTGTGGGCCTCACTGCCTTGACTCCACCACATCTAGCGTCCCCTGCGTCGGTGCCTGCTGGCAACTGCGCTCTGCTGGCTCTGGTAGTGCAACGGTAACAAACCAATTTAGGCAAAAAGTTAGTGCTAGAGTGTTGAAGTTTGGTACGAATATAAATATCAATTACGCCAACAAGGTGGTAAAATAAAAAGTGGAAAAAACATTTGGGTTGGGTGACGGACGGTAAACTACGAAACCCTACAGCCAAGAGCATGGCCCGCCATGCTCTTGGCCGGTTTTCGTATTATTATGTATTATGTCCGCCGTGTAGCATCGACACGTATCGTAAGTGCGTGCTCGAGACTATATTACTTACCCATGAACGCAATCGCAAAAGTGAAAGAAGCGTGCATCCAGCTTAATAGCTCCTTATGGAAGTTCATCACCGTCAGGTCGGAGTGGTGTTAGGTGTTAGTACCTAGTAAAAACCTAGACTATGTTTGTAATATGTAGAAAAAGGTATTTTATATTGTAATACACATCGAATTAAAACTGATATTATCAATGTTACAATATTTAACTTTATTTTACTTTACAATAAGTACAAAACATTTTTATGGTCCCCTGTTCAAATGGACTTGATCTAATCACATTTCCGCATCTTTAGTGTCTTGTTCCTGTACACCCACCATTTCAACAATCTCTTGGGGATACATGAATCCTCCGGTTTCGCTTTCTTTCCGATGGTAATGGGACAGAAGTAGCAAGTGGCCAAGCCCTCTAATAATTTCATGACGCAGCATTTAGTCGTGCACGTGTGCAAGTTGGGAGCAATACTGCCGTTCCACGTAGGGAAAGGCATGGTGCAAGCAAAATTACTAGCCTTAGAATAGGGATTGTATGTGCAAGGATCGTAATTCCTATTGTGCATATCAGTCCTTTTACACGCGCACTTGCAGTTCAAATACACATCTTTTATAAACGAATCTGGAGTTTTTTTCATATCCTCCTTGGCTTCTCTGAGATTGTCGTCTCTAAACTTTTTAATTTTCTTGTCAATTTCTTTCTCCTTCTGTTTCAATTTTTTTTCTTTCTTATCTAGTTCTTTGAAACAGTTTTTTCGGTTCTTTTTTCTAAACTTTTCATTACCCGTTGGTAGCTCAGCATTTGAACAGCAAGAGCAGGGGTTCTGGCTTACGTTTATGTACGGACTAGCCATTTGCTTGACGACTTCTTGTTCTATCTTTCTTATGCGTTCTTCTTTCCGACGTAGATATAAGGCGCACGTGGCGCAATTTAGTCTTTCTCCAGGTTCATTATATATTTGTGTTGTGCCCTGTCTGGCTGCTTCCATATTTAGTTTTGCTATTTCATGTTCTTTCTTATATAGCTGGAACTCCATTTGGCGTACTGCTCCGTAGTCGTGTTTACGTCCACCATGCTTCCGTAAAAGCCTCTGAAGCTGGTGCAGTTCTATATCTTTCCTTCTTAATTGAATTTCTTTCTCACGAAGTATTTTAGCGCATCTTTGGCACGGTGTACCTGTTGCTCCGGTTCCACCCAGGCCACTTAGCGAACTAGGGCCAGCAGGAAAAAGACTTTCGAAATTAATCGGTTTTATATTCGGCCTTTTAAGCGGAGGATAGCGAGGCTTCTTTTCGATCTTTACCGTAATTGGACTGACTGTTATGTTCGGATAGCACCCATAACAGAATTTGTCGGATTTTTCACCAGTACAGCAGCAAGTCTGGCGTACTATAGGCATTTTTTTATGTTTTCATTTATTTAAAAACACTTTTTAAGATTTCACATATAAAAAGATAAGGCAGGGAAGATTATTTTTGACAACAGGTCACATGACATTCAATATTTTTTTTGTCTTTTTCTTACATTCGTGAATTATTTTTAAATAAATTCGGGTTTTCACGAATCTGTATCTTATCCGGATTGAGCAATGCGACTAAAAAAGTGTGTCCACGTGAAATAGTAGGTAGGTACTGCTTGACCGTTGCATCTCTTTCTAATTAGGGTGACTGTAAGTCATATCATAAGTATGTGGGATGTAGATTGGGAGCGGTTACACGAATGATCTGGATCGCCAATGACGCATATGACGACAAAAGATGATTTTTGACGTTATTGTCGTATCGTATCCTTATCGTTTCCATCCAGTGTCGTCGTCTTTATCGTCTTTCCAATGGTCGTAGAGAATCATATTGGGAGTCGTAAGACGGACATTTTGCTTTTCACTTCAATTGTGAGGAAAATGTTCGAATTTGATATGCTTTTGGCGCGGTCGTGCGGTGCGTGCGTAGGGTGCGTTTTTCCACGCTAGTTTTAAAGGACAAAACAGCGCTTTCCGAGCTAGTGAGGGAAAAAACAATTTCCCAACTCGGACGATGGAGCTCGGCATTATCTGTTCATGTATGTAAAGTTATCCTTGTAATCCCTGGTCCATAGACGGAGAGCTAGCTACGGAAATAGGCATGCAATTTGTAGAGCCACAAAACTCCTCTAGTTAGTGTGTCATACTATCATTATTTATTAAACTGGGCGTCTGGCAGCTATTATCACTTGGCCCCCTATAGCTGGGCATCATTCATAATTCCCGCATTAATCACTTTGTCCATAACATATAAATTAAATGTAAAAATTTTATTCACCATAATAAACTATTTACATTATTTATTTATGTATGTACGAGTATATGTACGTATATTTACATTTATATGTGTATGTTTATACAATTATTAAAGCAATGTATTATTGTTGATTTGTGTTTCCTATCTCTTCCCGATATTGTTTACGATCCTGCACCAAATACAAGTTTCTGTTTTATCCAATGGTTGACTGGTAGAGAATGCCTCAAGGCATTAATTCCGCCATTTGTACTTTTTTTTGTAATTGTGCAATAAAGCTTAAATAAATAAATAATAAACTCCATATAGTTTGGCAACTGAGAACTGACTTTAGATCTTAGAGCATTAGTTACTAGAGTACCTAAGCGTGTCTGACATTTCCTGTATAAAATATTTAATGCTTGCTATGCTCGTACAATAAATTAAATATAGCGTGTTATTGTTGTAAGTGAAGTGTTGGTGCGTAGGTTGTGTATGTGTACAGTGAACAGGCAGCAGGAGGTATGAAGTTCCCAGGCACCCGTAGATGGGTCAGGGGGCAGGGAATATCTATATTGACTCTACCGCAGAACACCACGATGTGTGATGCCTGACGGTTTGGATATGCTACATCTAAGAAAATGGAGTACCGTAAAACCGGGTTACGTTGATTAATTTTGAAATTCAAAGTTGTGTATCTTTGTTAGTCTTAAAGGAAAAAAATTACAAAAAAATGATATTATCCACTTAAGAGTTCGGTAATGGTCCAAATGCGCGCAAGATACGATTTTAGCACAGTGAAGTTTGATATTTTTTTACCTTTTCGTTTATAAAAAAAAATCACTTTAAAAAATTTATAAAAATATTTTTGAATGTGCTAATCAAGCCCTTTCAAATGACGTCCCTCCCACATGATCCATACTAGCTTAAGTACTTTTAATTTTTGCCCCTGCTCATATCGGGCATTGCTCATTGAAAATTAATTAAAATATGTACTTATATGATAAATCCTCTGTAATTGGGTATACCCTCGTTTTGTCGAACAACTTTTTGCCTAATTTCAGTTCGCCTAAAAACGTTTAGTATAATCAACGGTTTGTCTAAAGTCATTTTACATAAACTCGTTTCACACAAAAATCATTACATCGAATGTCGTTTTGCCTAATGGTCATTATGTACCTATAATTATTGTTTCGTCGAATATTATTTTGCCTAATTATCGTTTCGTCGATTGCCATTTTGACTAATTATCGATTTGCCCAAAAAAGATATACCAAACATAGGGGAACCAATAACCAATAGATGATACTAATAAAAAAATTAGATACCACCGCTTGAAAAAAAAAACATTTAAGCAAGGTTAGGTTATAAGAAATAAACCTTTTTTTTTACCCGACCCGGTTAGCTCGCGCTCGTTAGTTTTCTAGGCTAGGGCAGAGTAAAGAGCGAGATAAAATACTTACTTTTAATTAGTTGTTAGCTTACCATCACCTTCACGAAGTCAGTCAGAGTCAGTTTAGGTACGACGACGAGCGAAGCGAGGAGGAGTGTTAGGTTGAACTGCGACCTCACAGCGCGCGAGCCGAGCGAGCGAAGCGAGCGTGCCGCGGCAGCGGCCGGCGAAGCGCCAGAACCGAATTTTTCGCGGCCCCCCTATGCAACCAGAGTCACCGTTAGGTACGACGACGAGCGAAGCGAGGAGGAGTGTTAGGTTGAACTGCGACCTCACAGCGCGCGAGCCGAGCGAGCGAAGCGAGCGTGCCGCGGCAGCGGCCGGCGAAGCGCCAGAACCGAATCTTTCGCGGCCTCCCTTTGCAACCAGAGTCACCGTTAGGTACGACGACGAGCGAAGCGAGGAGGAGTGTTAGGTTGAACTGCGACCTCACAGCGCGCGAGCCGAGCGAGCGAAGCGAGCGTGCCGCGGCAGCGGCCGATGAAGCGCCAGAACCGAATCTTTCGCGGCCTCCCTTTGCAACCAGAGTCACCGTTAGGTACGACGACGAGCGAAGCGAGGAGGAGTGTTAGGTTGAATTGTGACCAACAATACGCGAGCGAAGCGAGCGTGCCTCCACATCAGAAAGTATGTTCCCAGACACGACCTATTGGGTCGCCAATTATTAGGGGTGGCAGAAAAAAAAATACATTAGACCAAAAAAAAAATACCAATTGAATATTAGACAAAACAATATTAGGTAAACTGAAATTAGGTATAATGATAGTTAGACGAAACGGGCGTTCGACATAATGATTTTAGGCAAAATGAAATTCGATGTAATGAAAATTCGACGAAACGAATAAGTATACCAAGTGATATTAGGCAAACTGAAATTAGGCGAACTGAAATTAGGCAAATAGTTCGTCGACAAAACGAAGGTAAACCCTGTAATTGTGTCTGGGTTAACCTTGTTTATAACTATTTCGAATCGGTAGCCTAAGTAGTTCTCGAGATATCTAAGAGTCTAAGTGAAATGCACTAATGACATACCTAATTGAGGGAGGAAAACGAGCCGAAAGAGATGGAAACTTTTAGAGAGGGACGGGTGTCTCGCTGTACTCTAAAAGTTTCCATTGATAAAATGGTAGTTAGGGCTCGTGCACAAATAACGTGAGGTGTTTTCGGCTATTTTTGACCCCAACCTTGGTGGGAGTCTTTGGTGCTGTTCGAGGCTAACACCCTTTTTGAAGTGTGAAGTGATGATATATATATATACTTAGGTTTAACCTCATTTTTCTTGGTTTCAGTCAATGTAGAAAAATACACTTGAGGTCTCCTAAGCTTGGTAGACGTGATCTTTCGTGAGTTTTTCGTGATTCCCTCCCCCCATTTTAAACCTCGCGTGATTTATGCATAAGCCCTTAAATATTTTATATGAAATTCGCAAAGAAATTTATTACTTAACTAGCTTTAACCCGCGGCTTCGCCCGCGTACTAAACGTAATTTTTAACCGTCATACAAAAAATTAGGTTTATTTATTTATTTCACGTCCGCTAAGTTGGATTTGAAAATCGTTGTTGTTTTCGAAATCAGCGACCCGATAACGACACCCATATCAAATAAAATAGTCGTAAATATTCTTTTTTCCCATTAACAAACTTTGGACCATCATTTTACCCCTACTTTGAAAAATCCTTTCTTTGTGCACCCCTTCACCTTATAAGAAACCTATGTACGTACCAAATTTGGAATCTCTAGAACCAGAAATAAACATAAAAACGACACCCATATTGATATTTTGAGATTTCAACTCCATCGCACCCCATCAGGGAAGATAGTATCTCTCGTCCGCCTCGTTGGATGTTGAAATTGTTATTGTTTTCGAAATCAGCGACCCAAAAAACCAGAAATCGATACCCATGTTGTTTTTTTACTATATTATCCCTTTTCCCGCTTTTGGGGGTTGATTTCTCAAAAGGCCTGAAACACATCTTTACTCATTTATCTTTAGGAAAATTCATGTGAAGTTTCGAATAAAATAATCGTAGTTCGATTATTTTATTCGAAACTTCACATGAATCTTGTTTCCCCATAAAAACTTTGTACCCCCATTTCAACTCCTTTGGAGATGAATTTTGAAAACTCCTTTCTTTGGCACCCCTACGCTTTATAAGGAACCTAAGTGCTAAATTTGGAATCTCTAGAACCAGAAATAAACATATAACGACACCTGTGGTGATATTTTTAGATTTCGACCCCATCGCGTCCCAACAGGGGAGATGGTATTTCACAATCACCACGTTGGATTTTAAAATCTATGTTGTTTTCATAATGCGGCCCAACAAACCACAAAAACGATACACATGTTGTTGTTTTTTACTTTTCAATTCAATTCAATTCAATTCAAATATTTTATTTCAGACTCGTGAGTCCATATATTGCACACCCCCCTTATTGCACCCCTTTTACACCCCTTTACCCTCTTTTACGGGTTGTTTTCTTTAAAAACCTGAAACAGGTGTTAACTCATTTATCTTTGTAAATACTCCTGTAAAGTTCCAAATAGAATAGTCCAACTAATTTTGTTTCCCCATAAAAACTTTGTACCCCCGTTCCACCCCCTTCGGAGAAGAATTTCGAAAACTCCTTTCTTTGTGCACCCTTCCTTACGCTTTATAAGGAATCTCAGTGCTTAACTTGGAATCTCTAGATCCAGAAATAAACAACAAAAGGACACTTATATTGATATTATAAGAGTTCAACCCCATCGCATACCAACGCAGCAGATGGTATTCCACATTCGCCACATTGGATCTTCAAATCGTTGCTTTTTTCGTGATCAGCGACCCGAAAAACCATATAAACGATACCCATGTTATTTTTTTCAACTTTTCACCCCTTTTACCCCTTTCAGGGGTTAAGTTCTCAAAAAACCTGAAACACGTGTTTACTCATTTACCTTAAAGAATACTCCTGTGAAGTTTCAGATAAAATAGTCTAACTAATCTTGTTTCCCCATACAAACTTTGGACCCCCGTTTCAACCCCTTAGGAGATGAATTTTTAAAAATCCTTCCTTAGTGCTCGCCTACACCATAAAAGAAACCTACGTGCCAAATTTGAAGTCTATGGGACCAGCCGTTTGGGCTGTGCGTTGATATGTCAGTCAGTCAGCTTCTTCTTTTATATATTTAGATATGTTATAGGTTTTTAAATATTCTCATAACATTAGTTCTGAACATAAGTAAAATATTAACAAGAACGTAAGAATTATTATTCAATTTGGTAGCATGTAGGTAATAGCTCCTCTTCACGATCGGCGATGATGGGCGATTACAGGCACGCGCCATTGTGAAGAGGGCCATCATTGCCACTAGGGCTTCCAATACCGGTATTTTTTGTATGGGCAATACCGGGATCCCGGGATCGCCCATACAAAAAATACCGGTATTGGAAGCCCTAATTGCCACTATTGCCAGTAATCGTGGAGAATCGGGGGTTGTCGGTACATCAATCACACAATAGCCAACAATCGTCGCGCGGTAGACATCGAGTTAGTAGAGTATAGAGAAATATTGCAGGAGATTTGTGTTTAGGCGAGGAAAATGGTTAAATGGACGAATGCAGAAATTTTCAAATTTATAAAATTGTACCAAAATGAGCCATGTATTTGATCGCAGAGATGATCGCCCTTCATGGGCCAATGGACTCACGATTATCAAGAGAATAACCCATGATCGTGGCGATGATAGCCACTTTCTTAATTGCCCATCATGGCCCATTGTGAGGACTGAGGAGCGGCCATTAGGTTTAGGTTTAGGCGTGGTAACCAACATGGCAGCCGTTTCATGGTCAGAGAGACCTCTGTCCCTTTCTATTAAAGGGGCAGTTGTCACCTCGCCACTATCTCTGTCGGCTCGTTTTTCTGATACGAGTAAGCGCTCCCGGTTTTTATTGGTATCTCAATGCGAGTAAATCAGCCAATCAACTTTTTTCAGTCAACAAAATAGGTTCGAAGAAAAAAATGGATTGTGTTTGAAAGTGTTGCGACCCCTCGGAGGTCGTAAAGCCTCTGTTGGGGGTCGCGACGGCTCGCAAAGCCTTAGTAAAAATCAACACGGGTTACAATTAGCGACGGGTACGGGAGTGTAATTTTTTCCTTCATACCGAGGAGGGTCACACACAAGGGGTCCTAAGGGGGTCACACCGGACAACTGTTTTAAACTACTTGTAAAACACTGTTAACCTTACCTAATAGGTGAACGACTTCGACTATTCATGAGAAAAACTTTATTCAGGTTTAATTTTAATTAATGTTTGCTTAATATGTCTACATCCGATTCACCCAAATAATTATTTACAATAAGACCCAAAAAAGTAATGTCCATAAGGTTTTTCTTATTTTGTTACCATCTAACAAAAGTTAAAATTCGAAAATTGTATGGAAATTTTACACTCTCTTTTTTTATTGGGATAGATAGAGCTCGTTTTCAGAATAAAGAAAAGTGGCAATTTTTAAACGAAAAGTGGTGCTGGTGCCGGATTTACTAGGAAGAATGGCCATTGATTCACCTCTATGGTTCCCGGTTACCCTGAAACATTTGTTTTTTTCTGTCACTGTCAATAGTAAATAAATATATTGGTAGCACAGAAAAAAACCCAATTACACAAATACCTAATATTGTTGAGTAATATCAAAGTAATATTAATATACAAAATCAAACACGCGTTCTTCTAAAGTTCAAAATAGAGAATATTGAAGTGATAATCAAATATTCTTAAATTCATTATGAATAAAAAAAAATTTAAACTGTTTATTGCATAAAAAAGAAAAAACAACATAAGCCATACAATTAAACTTAGTGTTAATCTTTACATTTTAAGATTATGAAATAATGTGAGTGATTTAATTTTAACTTTCCGATTTTAGGGTTCCGTACCAAAATGGTAAAAAAGTAACCCTTATGGTGCGACTCAGTCTGTATGTCAAATCCACATCGTTAAATATTTCGAGAACTACTAAAGCTACTGATTTGAAATTTGGAATAGTTTTAAACAAAGTTAATCCAGATATGTACATTAAGAAAAGATTTTTTATATCTTTTTAAGTATTTTCAATGAAAAATGCCCGATAAAAGAGGGGGCAAAAATTGAAAGTGAAGTTATTTTTTTACAATGAAAAATTTTGACTGATAAAGGAAAATGTTGAAAAAAATACCAATCCCCTCCTCCCTTTATCTCCGAAGTTTATGAAGGAAAAAATATGTTTTTTTTACACAACCTTGATATCATCCTTAATTTTTTTTATTAGAAAAAAACTTTTCTGAACTAAATTTGTAATTTAAGCGACTTAGATAGATTTTTATGCGAACTTAGATAGTTTTTTTTTTTTACATTTATATGATATTATGCAGTAAGTACTGTCTTATAAATAAAGTAAAAAAATTGCTTTACGTGATAAAAAATATCAAGCAAAAACAAACTCGCATACTAACTCCATGCCGTGCAAACGATTGACCCAATGTCTGTCGATACATGTCGCTGACTTCAAATTTCTACTTCTAGGTGAATAAAGTTTGTACGGAACCCACGGTGCGCGAGTCCGACTCGCACTTGGCCTGTTTTTTTCAATATTAATCTTGTGAGTGTTTGGCCTTATTTGTTTTTTTTCGATTGACCTGAATTAGGAATAGATATTCCTGTGCACTTACCATGAGTTGTATGTACGTAATCATATTAGGTGTTAGCGACTACGCGTTTCTGAAGTATGGCCGTCTCACTCCTAAGTCTTAGCTACCACTAATCTGGCAGGAGCGAGACAGACATACTTTAGAAACGCGTAGTCCCTAACGAATATGGTTACGTACAACTCATAGTAAGCACACTGGACTTACATGCATACAAGTTGTTTGTAAGCCCAGTGTGGGTGTGGGCACAAAGGTTTGTTTGATCGATATCTGGACTAGGGCATGCAATCACAGTATTGGATTGTATGACAATCCCGGGATATAAAATTAATCCTCATATTGTCCATACAAAAATCGATCCCGTGATTGGATGCCCTAATGTGGACACATCGAAAAGTTTGATAATGGAAACTGAAGCTGGATATACATATCATGTACGTAACGAAATGTTACTCAAAGGCTTAAGAAAATTCACTTTCTGCAGTCAGAGCTAGAACATAAGAGTTTCACAAAATAATTACTATCCAAGTGCGTCAACAATAACCCTAACTACAGCTCAATAAATCTTGTATTTGCAACGAGGAACAACATTAAATTTTAAAACAAAATACATACTGTTTTATGTTTGACGTGCAGTCCGAACAGCCGCCGGACAAAAGTTGCATCTCAATGTTCATGCATAAAACAGCACTAAAATAAAATTGATTGAATTACCGCATCCATACATTTCCTGCATCGATCGGAGGTCAGCGGCACTGCGCTCGCGGTTGACGCTAAACCATGGTTACCATAGGCTCTTGCACATTTTACTGACTAGTGCGACTAGATCTCCAGATTACTAACAATTGCGCGTGATCGGAGATCGGATTATAGTGGTATATGATCAGAAAACAGGCTCTCTCGTCTCTCCATGAAGTCAGGTCTTGCGCAGAGTACTTCCCGTAGTCGCCGCGCGCGCACGTCCCGCGCACCGCGCTCCGAAAACAAAAAACAGTGCTCGGTGAATTAACTTGATCAGTGACTCCGACTCCCAACCCAGGTATTTTTAGACCAACGGCTACAAACAGGTTCTGATCGCGAAAGTGTTGCTGATACTGGTTAGTAAAAAACTTTATCTAGAACGCTCTTAAAACTTGCAAATTGTGTGGGGTTAAGTTTGCAGGGTATCGACCGGTTTTGGTTTAGTAAAAGTTGTAAAGATTTGTTAAACGCAGTCAAAATAACTTATTAAACATTTTGAACGGCGAAATAAAGGAATTAGTTGCACGGCATTTGCAGTTTTGCGGCTCAAATTTTTTTTTAAATTGTAGTTTCCAGCATCGTATCGCTTCCTCTTTCTATTGTATTTTTAATTAACATTCCCAATACGCTTTTATAAATAATGCATTTCCGAATAGAACACATGAAAAGTTTTTGTCATACTGGTCTTCATAAGGTTAGATTAAACTACTATATAACTAGCTCTATCTACGAACCAAAACTCAACTTAAGCCATTAATTGATTTCATGTCTCTAAGTCCTAATCTAATTCTTATTCAATTTTAAATAAAAGCTAACGATCCCTATTATCTATCAATAAACATTAACCCAATTAGAAGTTAATGACCAGCGTTACTAATTGATACAATATTTAATTTACGATTGAAGATGCCTTCTACTCATGAAAGGCTATTAAGCCAAAGGTGACTAATTAGATTTGAACAAAATAATTTAATAATGATATACAATCATTAGACAAGTTAAGGGTGTTATAATAACATGTGCAATGTCACTTTTCACATATAACAACTTTTCAGCTTGAATCAGTACAGCGAATTTTTGTTTTTTATTTATTTTTTATTAGGAAAACCAAGATAGGAAATTGTTTACAGTAAGGTTTTTGTTAAGTTGTTAATTAAGGAATAGGCCAAAAATAACAGCAATACTCTAAGGGCCACTTGCACCACCCGAGGTTAGCCACATAACCCGGAGTTAAACGTTTTTTTGTATGGAATTTGACAGCTCAACGCTGGGTTAGCAGCTAACCCTGGGTGGTGCAAGTGGGCCTAAGGGGCATTTTACACATTGTACAATCAGCATCGAATAGAAAATAATGACTGCCAAAGTGGCTAAATACGCTTTTTTTAACAATACAATATTATATACATACTTAAAAACAGAATTACTTTAATAATGGAAACCTAAGATTTGCCTGGGATTTATTAATAATATACCATGCATACATATAGTTTTGTACATATATAACGATACAAAACTTTCAAAATTGGATAGATCATTCACCACGGGCCACCCCGAAGATATCTATCGGAGATCTTTTCGTACAAAAAAAGAATCATCAAGATTGATTCTTATAAAATTATGAGTATCTACTACTACTACATAACAAACATAAGTAATAACATTCATAGCACACCTTAGCTTCGATATCTTCAGGGATCGTTGGCTTGGTAGGCTCGGCAGTATACTTTAGGTATTCTTGGCATCCGAAGGCGAGCAAAATTTTGGCGGGGATAGGCTAAATTTTTATAAAACACGATTATCATAATTTGACTTTTTGCATCAACTTGTATTTAATAAGTACGTAATGCACACATAGACATTATCATTCCTCGTTCAAATAATTCGTGCCAGTTCTCGTGTATCGACCTGTGCTACAAAGCTGTGTTTTGGCATGAGCTGTCATGTCTGAAGTTTCAACTTTGTCATAGTTGTCACGTACCTATTTCGTTTAACTCTAAAGGACCTTTAACAATATAATATGAACACTTTATTATTTTTTACAATTCGACAAAAAGCGATACCTACTTAGGTATACATATTAGGCAGCTCCTATTAACATACACAGCATACAGCAACGTGTCGAATAAAATAAACACGGTGTATGTATTGCAGTTTAACATTCTCATTCGATTATTGTACCTAATAAACTAATTACATAAGTGTCGGTGACTGATGGGTAATAGTACTGACGCACTACTGATGGTCAGTTTTTGGGTTCGCTTCATCACAGGCTGACTCCATGAAAGTTAGTTCATGCTAATTCTTTCGATGTTGCGATGTATTTAGCAAATTTTGCTGACTGTAACAGCCAATGTTTTATTTTGTGTTGTAGTAGTGCATATAAATGGCAGTGCATACGAGTAATGTCGTTTCATTTGTTTTAGTATCCGATGAGATGGCGCGGTACCAGTTTCTTTGTTTGGTCGCAGCTGCCTTCGGTGAGTTTTTGTTGTTTCTATAAATGCTATCGATAATTAATCATAGTGTAAGGTAGGGTTGGTGGTAAACTTTTATGGGTAACAAATAAACGAATATGTCTATAAATATTTGGACAATGGGAGATGTTAGGATTAGGGAATGCAAAACCGATTAGTTTTGTATGGATATGGAGATAATCGGTAATACCCGGTTTTTATTCTCACCAGTTTGAACTCTCTAGTGTGGATACGTACCTCGTACCTATTAGGTACGTACGTCAATATTTTTTGGGTAGGTACTTACATTTCTTTAATTTTAAAACTATTAAGCACACACATATTTTTTTAGTAAAGCCAGTAATTGTTAAAAAGTAGAACACGGGAACGAAATGAAAAACAGAGTATTAAGCTTCTCTGATATGGCCGATATGGGTGCCTTTCATCCCTTGACTAACAATCATTCGTACATAGCGACAATGACTTGAAACCGTCTTCAAATAGAAAATAATTGACCACTCAGCACTTAATAATTACGACATCGCGATAAATACTTTAAGTGCCCTTTACTCTATCTAAATTACACTCGGGATTTATGTAAAACTGTAATTTTATTCATACATTCCTTTGCATGTTCTTAACAGAAAGTGAAAAGCTCCATGCGTAATCTAATCACATGATATCAGAGCTGCCGAGGTGCTCACAAATATCTGAACACGGAACTCTGACAATAGAGGCATGGAGACTGTACCATCGTCAACATTGTTCTGACCGCTTGTATTTAATCCCTATTGTAACACTATTATGCTGCCTTTGGAACTAATTACCGGCGGTCGTTGCCTTGGGCTTAATTCACAACAATAAATGGTCTATCAATGTAATATTAATCATTAGGTACTTGCGTCGCGTCGCATTCCCACACATTCGGCTGTGCTGATGTCAAGCTACTTTGTCAACAGGGAAAGCTTTAAAAACGCAAAAAAATTAAAACCGTGAATATTATCAGAGATTTGTGCTATTTTCCTGTGGAAACAGCCCGAAGTGGAATCTTTATAATTCTTGTGGTTTCCGATTTTGTTCGAGAACTTCCCTAAGTCGTTAGAAACATACGCCCTTTGTACCAATCATGATCTAGGCACACACGCTACACGCTAGAGGTTTATTTATAGGTACTTGTACGTCGATATCTCGTCACTTTAGAGTTAATTCACCCGTGCGTCATTTCACTTCTTTTCGCAGGATACCTACTTATTTCCTTGAAGGTTAGTAGGTATAACGTAAAAAGCCCTGCTAAGGGAATCGGTAATCCAAGTCTCTGAAGATGGACCACGCTTTACCTTTATATGTTATATAATACCTACCCCGGGGCTATCCCCGGGGTAGGTATTATATAACATATAGAATATTGTTTTAATTTGTATACCTACCCTATGGTAGGTATACAAATTAAAACAATATTCTACTGACAGAGATTGCTGGCCAGGGTATGTTATAAGACTTTCTGCCAAGTTTTACGTGCAGTATGGCATTTTGATACAATGTCACTGCCAAGTGTTCCAAATCCGTGCAAAGTTAGCGTAGTCGCACTCTAGTTCAGATAAAATACTCAAGTAGACATTTCTTACTCACTTAACAGCGTGAAAGACGTTATTACGTCACTGTCCGGTAAAATAGCCTCAACTGTAATGACACGCATTATTGGTATCTTCCGAGAACGTGGGCGTGATTCAAGCTGCTGTTTCCGGCTTCTGAACAGATCGATCAGTAAACAGTGTCTGGCCCCACTGGTTTGTTGGGCAACCAGCTAAGCTACCCATAAGCTACAGCCTACAGAGAAATATAACCAGGGCCCGTACTTTTCATGCCGATGACAGACAAATTACGTCAAGCTTCATACATCATGTTTTAGGTTTTACGTTTGAAAGAATAATGTTGTCATTGAATAGTGTCAAAACCACGTCAAAACTATTACGTTTGACGTTAGAATCGAACGTTGATAGACTTTATCTGTCATTAACTCATTTCGTATTAAAACATCCTGTGTCATTATGACGATACGGGCCCTGCATATAACAGTAGAAGGCTGTTTTTTTATATCATATTGGAGGTAAACGAGCGCACAGATCGCCTACTGTTACTGGGTATCTATGTGGTTACCACGAGTTTGAAATCTAATGTAGATTACATATGTATATATAAAATCGCCGTCAATCGAAGTTACAAACGATGTAAACAAAAGGCATCACATGTTTTGTCACTGTTTCTCCTTGTACTATCACACTACCTCATCAAACACCACTGAAACTATTCACTACTGAAACGGTCGTATTATCGTAACATACAAAACAAGATAAATTACTTAATTCTAAAGATTTCATTAAAAATTTAAAAGTTAGGTGTTTAGTATAAAACCTATGCTAACTTTTTGGTGATGGCGTTGACACTGGCCACGTCGTCGACACAAATAGAAAATTAATTATGTCAGTGTCACAGTAAAGCGATTCGCAAATACATGTAGCTTAATAATAAAATCTATTAAATCTAGTATTATCATCAGTGAGTGTGTACTATTACAAGAGAAGAAGAAGCGGAGGCCTCCGCCGGCGAACCACAACAATCGGCGGCGTTGGTAAGTCTTCACTATTACATTTGGGTTAGCATAGGAACTGCACCCACCACTTAGTTTACTTACAGTCAACTCAATAAAAAACGCCTGGCTTTACGCCACAATATGACGATCAATATGACGGTTTGTTTACATAACAAGTTGGATTGTCGGCGAGTTTGGTCGCTAGTCTCTACGTCAAGTCAACGCACTGTCAGTGCATCTTGCTCGCAGTGGAAGCGGTATGCAACTGTACATAACATGTCACAATTTATCCTTCAAAATCTATAGAAAGTCATGGTAGAAGTTATCTTTTTCGAAAATACGCCCTTTCGATAAGACGTTTACCAGTTCAAAGAAAATGTGATCGTTGTAGCATTTTTCAATGGATGGCAAACTTTATAGAAGAGCCAAGGCTCTGAAGGCTTTGCTTCAAGTGTAATAACATACCTACGATTATTGGTACCTTCCGAGAACGTGGGCGTGATTCATGCAGCCGCCGTTTCCGGCTTCTGAACCGATCGGTCAGTAAACAGTGGCTGCCCCCCACTGTTTTGTGTTGGGCAACCAGCTACGAATAATTTACTATGTATTGTTCTGTACAAACATAGAACAATACATGGAACTGGTTATTTCTGATTTTCGTGTTCCTAAAAACCTAATACAACTACGATTTGAATTCCTATCGGTTAAACGTTTCGAGCAGCGAACACGTGAATAATATATTCGGTGGTTCTGAGAAAAGGTAATCTTTGTTTTGTATTTTATAGCACTATCCCAGTAAAGTCGGTATTTAAAAAAGAACAACGTACGAGTATAAATGATTAAGTCGGGTCTCGAAAACCCACAAAGATCTTCACTTTAAAATATATTTTTTTGGTAAGTATAATTTATTTTTCGGAGCTGCAAAATTTCATTGCGTGCTACAAATGAATTAATTTTTCGAGGTTTCCAAGCAATGTTACGAGTATACTTACTCGTAAAGGTGCCAGTATTTACATTTTTAATAAGCGCTTAAAAAATTTATTATAAATTTTTATTATTTGTGTAATAAATTCAATAAAACCAATGCGTTCCATCAGTAGACGGTTTCTAACGCTTTTAACTTAAACATGACTTGTTTATTAGCCCTCAGACAACGCCTTATTACGGAAACGTGGTCGCCCTCACGGAGGGATCACGTTTCCCCTGGGCATCGACAAATGTTTGTGGCACGACACGTATGTTAGTCTTTACTTCATGGCTACAGTTTTCGTAGCTTGACGAGAGCAAAGGGGCAGTTTAAAGGAGACCTTTTATGGAAAATGTGGTGACTTTCGGAATGTTCCTTCGGTAAGGGCAAATGTCTTTGTCACGATGTTCATGTGTTATGGTTCTTATTATGATTTAATATGTATAAGGTCGTCGTGATATCTGCAATATATTTACAATCAAGAGTGCTCGGAAAAGGCAAAGCCGGTGCACGTTTTTGTATTGTGATTATTCGGGTTAGAAGACCACATACGTACCTACTCCTATCCTATAACTCGCCCCATATCTAGCCTTTGTAGTAAACTATAAGTAAGTACTACTCATACTACTCATAACTCGTAAGTACCTAAGTACCTACAAACAAATAATTTCGTACTTATTTTGCTAGCTGGGACACCTGTTAATCAGACGTTCATTTCATGTTCCCTTGAGAGTGTTTCACATGCACGGACGCCGCCGCTCTGTTCGACAGAAAGGCAAAACTTCGTTCATCATGGTTCACGTTCAAGTCACAAACTCTGGACACGACTTGAGATTTGATATGAGCGCTCGCCTGCCATAGTCTACATACATACATACTGTATACTAAAGAACCAGAATGTCTAAGTCAAACTAGTTTTCTAAACAAATACATATAGTTACCACTAATTACTGTAAATGTAAACTTGCTTTCTAGAATGGCATAAAACTTAACGAGGACGTAAGTCACGCTGGAGCAGAATCACTTATCCCAAGGAACTGCCAAGTGGACCTTATTGGCATGTAGAATACTGTTGAAAGTCGTTTGAAATGTTTAAGTTGTATAACCCTAAGGTCATGTCATGTGTTCTCCGGCCTTAGGTCATGCTTCAGTCAACTGGCTACATGTATTTACTGCCTCCCATGTAGGTACAGGTATGTACTTGGAATTAGACATAAATTACAAAATGTTTAGATAAGGGTGATAAACTTCGGGTAGGTACTTACTTAACTTTTTTTTCAACATACTATTTAAATTGTAAATTTTCCTAACTGGCTTTGTTTTGACTCATGTAGGTGGCGTGTTTTATCAATGAATCTTTATTAGTAATTAATTTTAGTAAAAGATAAAGATTCATTTAGAAATAAACCTTATCATAGACCCACAAAAATGGTACCTTTTAATAAAAACCAGCACGTTGTACCTATGTATATTTTTTACTTCCAGTAACATGATTACCGAGGAAGTTGATTAAAAGTCAAACCTTAGGAACAATTATTCAAACACGTTATAATAAAATAATTACATAAAACGAACCTTGTACCTAATTTAATAATATAATAGTAGGTATAAATATGGTAGATACCTTCTTAGGTACCTATATATATTCAAAATTCTACAATATGTAAACACTGTACTTTACTGTGGTACACTGTACACTGTGGTAATATTTCGAACAGAGACTTGTTAAACTTGATACCTACATAGTCTACATACTCGTAAATGTCAACTTAATATTTAATGCCTTTTGTTGCTGCTCAAACCCCATGGGGTCGTAATCTTTGTCAAGCTAAAGTACGTATTCAACACGCAAAGTGGAAGTGGTGGGACCAGAAAATACAATACACTTCATAGCCATCCGTAGAACTCGATTACTAGCGGCTTGCCAATTTCATGAGTTATTGAAGAAAACTTCTACGGTTTCTCAAACGTCGACAACGCATATGGAACCCCGCAGGTGTTGCAAAGTAGATATCCAATCCATGCGCGGCGGCACGGCAGTCGCTTGCTATCAGGCGATACGTCTGCTCGTTTGCCTCCTATTGCATAAAAAAAAACTTTGTACGTAACGCTTTGCAACTGAGGCAGTGGTAATTACCTAAATATTTACCTAAACCATATAGATATGTATGTCAAGAATTTTGTTAGTGAGAAAAATAAAGTATTATGCATTTGGGAAGGACAGCGTGACCCGTGGACCGTGTTCGTGTCGTTACATTAAAAGCTTTGACGTAATAGGTACTAGGTTTTACCAAGTTTTACTTATTTTTAGTCTATAACCTAATCTGTGACTGAATTATTGGCTATTACGCGAAGTGCTCGAAAAAACCTGCAGAAGGTTCCAGTCAGTCAAGAAATAATTGCATGCATAAAAGTAGATACATTAGTATAACACACATACATAGTACACATACATACACTTGTGTCTTTACCATGAGTTGCATTCGATTGCGAGACTGTGGCATTCGACGGAATGTCCGTCTCGCTCCTGCCAGAGTAGTGGTAGGAGCGAGACGGACATACTTTCGAATGACGCAGTCGCAATCGAAAACAACTCATGGTACGCACATTGGTGACGCAAAAGTAAAGCAAGTCTCATTCACCGCTGACTCACGCCATTATACTCTACGACAGACAGACAGATATAATATTATTCACGCTTGTCCGTTTTGTCCGAGATCAGATATTAGCATGTTCGGAACAAACCATTATGGAAATACCCGGCTATAATAATGGCTTTAGTACTATAATGCCTTTCAAGTATATATAAAAGATACCTATTTGGATACAATTATAAAGCATAGTAGGTACATAATAATTGAACGTAGAGATGGTTATTTTGAAGGTTATTGTCGGTATTGAGCTAATGGTGTTATGTTGGCATATTGAGTGAAACATTGCTTGACTCACCTTAGACCTCAATGCCTTCAAGTATGATATAAATTATTGAATAAAAAAAACGGCCAAGTGAGAGTCGGTATCGCGCAAGAAGAGTTCTGTACCATTGTCTATAGTAGATGTGCAGTCAACCAATTGGACCCATGGCCACTCTAGAACCATGACAAAATGAGAAGCAGTAAGAGGTTTTTCACAATCTGATTTATATTGTCACTATGACAAGTATGACATAGTCCTACAGGGCTTGGGGTTCCAATTGGTTGACTGTAACATGTAGGTTTTAGACTTTTAGAGGAATCGCCGATGTACAGACGCCTTCAAAAATGCATGGGCAGTTTATTAATGCAATTTTGAACGCGATAGTACCTTACACATGTATTAGTGATATTCAAGAAGTCACGTCACTCAACAGTCAGTTTCCATACCCACCGTCTCTCGCTTGGCTGGGCAATACATACATACATTATAACTTGTTTCTCATTAATCACGTCTGGGTGCGATTAAACCGATCTTAAACAGTTTTTTTTACGATGATATCACTGGTAAACCAGAAACGAGTACATAAACACGTAATTAAATGTGTGTAGAGCCGTCTGCATGGAAAAACATCACTGCTACTATATCTTTGATTTTTGATAGAACGACAAGCTGGTATAAGCATCCAATGACGTTGAGTCTTTCCCGAACCCGAAGTAATGTTTTTTAAATTCCAAAACATATTAACATCTCCGCACTTTATCTACTTATAAGTGCATAAGGTATGATACATAGATCTTGTTTGATAGAGTATAGAGACCATAGATATAGAATAAAAGAACTGGATATTCAATCAGCCGAGAAAAATTACGCCATAAGAGTGCTGTTGCAGTTGTAGCTGTAGCACTTACAAGGACTTTCATATAGTCGTGTTTGGAACGTGCCAACAGCCTATAAAGTTTTAAGTGTTTTAACAGTTTGGTAGTTCTCTGTCTCTCTGTGTAAATTTGACAGTTAATGCATACGACGTCAGCAAGCTACTTTTCGTACAAAACATAAATGTTATATTATCGTTTATATCATCAATATCATCATCAATGCGAAATTGTTCGCTAATGTAGTTGTGACCCACATTCTTTTACGTTTTTGTTCTTCTTTATGTGTATGTGTATATTTTTTTTAATAAGTCAATGATAGAGACACGCTATTATTTACATCTACACAAGCGGATTATCTGCGGAGGAAAACTATAACAGACGCCTTTAGTTTTTATATTTACTCGCATAAAACTCGGAAAAACAATAAAAGATATCGACACCCACTTGCGCCACCAGGGTTAGCCAGATAACTCTGGATTTAGTCGTTTTTTTGTATGGAATTTGACAGCTTAGCGGGTTAGCGGCTAAAGTCGGGTGGTGCAAGTGGGCCTAACATTACTATGATAGGTCCCGTCACCTATAATGATATCTTACAAAGGTCACTTGAAACATGCAAATGACACGTTCGTATGGCTACTATTCTGTCGGATATACTTATTCGCGATTCGCGCGTGTCGTGTATCATATTATTGCACGTGACTGTACCTACTCATGCTTACAACTACAACATTTACTCGCCAGTGTTTAAACGAGAGCTCTAGGTCAGTAGATTAACGTTTTAAAAAATAAATCCAACACTTAGCTTACGCTCAAAGTGGAACGATACTAAATGCTTATCAAAAAAATACACGGAATAATAGCTTTCTCCCTCTGCCGCGCCCACTCGTAGCCCACTTACCTCGGGTAAACTTACCTCCCATATTCAACCGACTTCAATATTTCAAAAGGAGGAGGTTCTCAATTCGTCTGAATTTTTTTTATTTATTTTTTTTTTTTTTAATGGATGTTCACTCATAACTCCGTCATTACTGAACCGATTTGAATTTTTTTTTTGTTTTCTGAAAGTAGACGGTTCCTGGTTGGTCCCGTTTTTTTCAAAATCCATTTCTGATGATGGGATCCATGAGGAACTGAGGGAGCTCCTCAAATTTGAAAGGCACATGCATGCTGATTTGGGTGATTTCTTAAAAAACTCGAGCATTTCTTTACGAAAATCATCAATTTGGTGGAGTGGACCTGATGATGAAGACCAGGGATGGCAAAGTGGAACTGCTTCGTAATTCTCAGGACTATGATCCGATTTTAAAAAATATTTTTTTGTCTGTATATAGATGGTTTCAGGATTGTCCCGTTTTTTTCAAAATCAATTTCTGATGATGGGATCCATGAGGAACTGAGGGAACTCCTCAAATTTGAAAGGCACATGCATGATGATTTGGGTAGTTTCTTAAGACACTCGAGCATTTCTTTACGAACATCATCAATTTGGTGGAGTGGACCTGATGATGAAGACCAGGGATGTCAAAGTGGAACTGCTTGGTAATTCCCAGGACTATCGTCCGATTTTAAAAAATATTTTTTTTTCTGAAAATAGATGGTTCCAGATTTGTTCCGTTTTTTTCAAAATCAATTTCTGATGATGGGATCCATGAGGAACTGAGGGAACTCCTCAAATTTGAAAGGCACATGCATGATGATTTGGGTAGTTGCTTAAGACACTCGAGCATTTCTTTACGAACATCATCAATTTGGTGGAGTGGACCTGATGATGAAGACCAGGGATGGCAAAGTGGAACTGCTTGTTAATTCCCAGCTCTATCATCCGATTTGAGACATTCATCTTTTCTTTGTAAATAAATACCTTCAAGATAGTCTTATTTGATTATAGTTCTATTTTGATGATGGGCTTCATGAGGGATTGAGAGAACTCAAATTTTAACGGCACATGCATTCTGATTTGAGGGTTTCCTTAAGTAACTAAAACAGTGTTTTGGCGGAGCCAAAATTTTGATGAACTGGATCTGATGATGAAGACCAGGGATCGCAAAGTGGAACTGGTTAATAAACCTAGCTCTACTTATTATCCTAGTTGTGACATTCATCTTTTTGATTTGATTTATATTCTGATGATGGAGTTCTAGAAGAATTCAGAGAACTCCTCAAATTTGAACGGCAGGTTAATTGTGATTAGAGGGTGTTCATAATTAGCTTAGGCATTTTCTTACTGTGGCCATCATTTTGCTGGAGTGGACCTGATGTTGATAATCAGGGATGGCATAATGAATATGCTCGTTAATTTACAGTCTGTCATCCAATTTAACACATTGTTATTTTGTTTGTTTAAAGGTCTACAAGGGAGTTCCGTTTGATTATACTTCAAATGTAATGATGGAAGCCCTAGGACATTAAGAAAGCTCCTCAATTTTCAATCGTACACGTGCGGTGTATTGGATATTTGTGAAGTAAACTGGCTAACTCAAACAAATTCTTAATTTCACTTTTACCGGGAACCAAATGAAGTCGGTTTTTTTTTCTTAAAAATTATTCAATATTATCTCGGTAAATAATAACATACATTAAGTTCCATTAAAACTGTAGGTTCTTTAAGCATAAGTTGGTTGGCTGAGTATATACATTACATTCACCGATTGAATAAGGTTTTGTTTACGATTTATGGCAATGTAATAATTAAATTAACAGTGTTGAACCTTGATAAATGGGAAACTCGTTTACCGGGATGGAAAAATGAATGTCATTTATCACTTTTTGCTTACTTATTATTTAACATGAAGCTGCAATTATGGGTACAAACTATACTAACGAATTTTCCGTTGGTGTTAATAAAATATTGAAATGAGACATTACGTATACAACGTGTCCCAAAACTCAACGATAAGCCGACACCACAGGATGGAGTTGCATATGACTACTTAGTCGAAAAAAAAAGATATAATATATCTCTCTAAATATATCTCAGTTATTATAGAAATCACAGAAAAAAATAATTGAATTCATCGAAAATCGACCACCATGTCTACAAATATTATAATAGTCAACTTATGAAAATAGTTGCCAAAGTGGTGTTAGTATTGTTTTTTATTACACCTCGATGATTGAACGTGGATTGAAAGAAAAAAATCTTTCAAAATTGTAGGGACAAAATGAATTCTGATTATGTTTTATGTAAAAACTACATGTATTATGATATTTTTAAGGGCTGTTTAGATAGCAAGGCTACTTAAGTTTCCAAAAACAAAAAAACAGCCTAAGGTTCGGTTCTGGCCACAAACCAGCCGAACCTTTCAATCCAAGTAAAGTGAAATTGGACCATGGAGAGTTTTTATTATTAATACATATCTAAAAAACAGCTTTTTATTTACACATATCAACGGTTCGGTTTCGATTTCGGCAAAAAACCATATTTCGGTCGGACACTCATTTCAATGAATACTTATCGCGGTAAGTAATAAAAAACAACATTATGTTTAACTTTCTAAGTTTTCTTGTACATAGTCACAATAAAAAAATAAAATAAAATATAGTCCGCACTTTTAGGTATTAAAAAACATGTAAGTAAACAAAAAACTTGACCTGACTTGAAAAATTTGGCCAATTAACAAGTTCGGTCAATTTCAAAATATATACATTAAGTGTAACTTACATAAATATTTTAGATTTAAGGTATGTGGAGGCCTACCTTAAATCTAAAATAGTTCCTTGAGGCATTATACCTAAGATGCTGGAGGCATTGTCTCGTTGTATCGCAATTCTGATACGTTGTGCGAGGAAGCCACCAGCTCTTCGGTCACCAGACGTTTCGCGATTTATAACTAAAATATTTAGACTATAGGCAAAAATCTCTGACTAACTCTTTTTGTAGAGTCATAAGAGTCCTTTGACTGTACCATCTACTTATACATAGGTAGTACAAAAATCAAAATAAACACACACTTAAACATTTTACCTCACAATACGACATGGTCATTTACATTATAATATAACTACAAAACATGATAAATATCCCGCTTTAGGTTGTAGATGTAACGATATTGGCTTAAAAGTTAACTAGAAAATCTAGAAAGCTAGCTTGCGGGTTTAATGAATAATGAATAATCAAGAAACTTCGCTTGCGGCAATACAAAGGAAAACCCCTTATAATTTAAGCGTACAATATAACATTAGCTATGCCTCGTTACAAAGAAATAAAATAAAAGATAACATCTCTGTAAAGCATTTAGTAACAACTTAGAATCGTGAGATTCTTTACCACACTACCAATTTCCAGAAAATCTCATCAGGCAATTGTATCCATTATTTTTTAATAGCCAAAACACAAGTAGAGTTTAGCGGTGCTGGTCGTTACACGATTTTCCGGCAATCAAAAAATGATAGAGACGGTTTAATGGACTTCCATTAAGTTAAAACGTCTCTATCATTTTTGGATTGCTGGAAAATCGATCTCACACACGCATATTACACACACAATCGTACAGTCAACTACAAAGATATGAAAAATATAGCAATCCCAATATAAGTAGTATCTGGGCATTGGTGTGGCATTACCCTGAAGAACCCCTCAGTGTCTAATAAAAAATATAATGTATACCCTCTAGTTTGCTACGAGTAACTACGAGTACGAGAATTTCAGCCGGCTATAAAAGTCCTTTGTACGTTTTTAATTAATGTTGAAGTTGAAATGAAACATAAAACCATAAATCAGGTTTGCGCGAGGCTTTGTCGATGGTCGCGGAAATGGCCGCCGCCTTCCGGCAGGTGGCGCAGGCGCATCGCCCTGTCAAACAATGGCCGCGAGACTGGCCAGGTCCGGGGTACTTTTTTTTACAAAGTAAATAATAATAAATAAATGTCGACGATTTATCCCTATTATAGGTTATCCGCGTAAGAGCAGTCAATTTGATCAATCTCGATTAACAACAGTCATAGGATTTCAGCCAATATTGAAGTTAAACTCCCAGGGTTAAATGTATAACTGATCAAAGCAATCCGGCTTTTTACGTTCCAAATTGCGTGTGTTACCCGTGGCTTTGCGTGCTTTACAAAATATCTAAAACAGTACCTAAGTCAAGCCTTTTGTTAAGAATATAAGAATCTCAGGCTTACCGGTTTAGACAATAATACAGACAATATTGGCAAACTCCTTGTTTGAGTATGTATTGAATGCGTATTATTTATTCAACACCTCGTTGTCCTCGTTATGTTATCATATCAATGTTGTATCATCGTTGTGGGTCAAGGGTATCAAGACCGTTGACCGCAATGATAACGTGATAAACGATAAATTAAGATATAGTCTAGTTATATAATATACATACATACAAGATACAACCCTCTACAGCATGCCTACTACGAGCATCGAAAATTGGCATTGACGGGAAAACCTCTTTGTCACTCCAATAAGCAAGGGTGTCAGAGATGGAGATACAAATTCGCAATCATTCGTTTTTCGTGGTATAAGGCCCTGGGCCCAGAACTTTTCGGTATCGTCTTATTGGGTCGTCTAATTTTTTTTGGCAAGGTCTTAAATTCGTGCCGTTTGCTATCGTCTCCCATTATTTTTCGTCAGTATCGTGGGTAGATAGTCTTTCATTTTTAGTCAACTTTGGTTTGGCGCGTTCGATGTTAGTCTATGTATTTGGTAGCCTCATTCGTTATTCGTCCTATAATAGTCTTTGGTTTTATTGTGAATATTGTGATATACTTATTTTCTGATTTTTTGAACGAGAAAAACATGACGTATAATGAATGAGACTATAAAAGAGTTAACTGGCATCGAACATGCCTAAAGAAGATATTAACGAATACCGAAATGACCCGGAATAAGAAAAAGACAAACAACAAAGTTTACCAAAGATGAAAAAGACTATCCACGAAAATGACGAAAGAAGAATGGGTGGCAAAAGCAGAACGGGATGAATTTAAGAACTTTGACAAAAAACAATGGGACGACCCGACACAATATCAACTTTTCTCAATGAACGCCTCCAACAAACTCAGTTGGGAATGTTGGGATGGGCTATAGTACCTACTCCAGCTTGCCCAGTGAATGAGATAAATTGGTGGATAAACTGGCGGACATTTCTGTCCTACAGTCCCCATTAGATACGAGTATATTAGAACTACAAAGGTCCTCGCAAATATCTAAGCACCCTGTGCTAATTGCAACATAGTGTGTAGATCTTTGCGAAGACTAGTTGAGTGCATGTTTTGATATTTTTGAGCACCTTGGCCGCTCTTATATTTCCCTTCTGTATACCTGATGGAGACTATATATGTCCAGTTACGCAATAAATGCAATAAGATATATTGCTAAAGCAGTTTTACGTAGGTAGACTCTGTGCAATACGAAATAGCCTCTTGTCCTGACTGTCCTGTCGCGATAGATTAGTCCAAATCGATTTGTAAATCGTTTGTCGGGTTACAGGTCAATTACTCGATAGAGAACTCGCACAAATTATCAGATTGACTAATTGATAAATGGATTTAGCAATACCAGAGCCTTTTAAATTGTTAGACAATGACAATCTGATCGCTCAGATAAGCTGTGTTATTGTTTTTGCTTGCAGAGCGGATCTAGTCTCTGTGTGGAGAATGCAATGGACTTATCAACGTTGCAGCGTGATAATCGCGCAAAATTATGTGTCAAGTCACCTTGATACAGTCAGGGTATCGCTCGAATTCTGATCGTGGGGAGCAAAGCGAAGATTAAGATTCGATATCGTTTGTCTCCACCTCTGTATCTGTGCGCATTAGGGATGCTACGGAGGTGGTTTTATCGGAACCGAACCGAAACTTGAACTTCTTGGCACGGGCCACGGCGTTGCCGCTATTATTAATGTAAATGTTAACTTATACATTACAATTTGGTCACGAATTTGTGTGTAGGTAGTAGGTAGGTAGTAGGTAGGTTACCTACAGAGTGAAAATTACGACTCGAGATAGCGAAACTCGCCGTCTGTGTTACACGAATTAACCTAAGCTCTGCAAGCAAAGAGACACTACAACCTCCATCAGTGTGGTAATAACTGCAATACATTGTTAAACAATAAGGTCCCGTACAGTTTCCCGCGGCTCAATGGCGTAAAAACTGTCGCAATACGAAATGTATTTCCGCAATACATTGGATCCCAATGACGAACAAGAAAACTTACAAAGAAACGACTGACGAGATGGTACTGAGCACAGCCAAGTGAATTAGTTACTTTGATTTCAAAGTGACTCATATAAGGTTGTGATAATTGAAATGTTTACTTTTTACACTTATCTAACTTCCGAAGACCTTATGACTTAATTATGGTCACTTGTCAAGCGTGTTGATCGTGCAAAACTAGAAAACCCTTTTTTACCGGTGCGGGAATGCAGTTTCGACCACCGGGTTTGAGGGAGGCCCTGATATATAGGTAGGTATGTGAAACCCTCGTTTGCCGGCTCGTTTTCAACGAGGAAGGGCAGGAACCTACCCCTAAACGCAGCCCTGCGCTTCCCGCTTTGCCTTTTTGGGAGGACGTCATGAGATCGCGCATTCTACCACGACGCCCCCCGGCGGCGGCAGCTGGTTTTCGCCGGGTGGCCGGCGCCAGACAGATTCACTCGCCCTCTTAAAGCTCAGGTATCGCAACCAACCAGAACACGCGGCAAAACTTAAACAGCTATTAGGTACACAACGCTTTCCGTCAGACTCAATCCGTCGCGTCGCGTAGGTACCTTGCCCACGTGTACCCTAAGTCTAGACTCCCTACGTGCCCTTTCTTCTAGAATATTACACAGGCCGATGCGACGGATTGGAGTATTGGACCCGACGGGCGTGTAAAGCTGAAGATAAACGGCTCGTGGATACTGCTTTAAGTGATTGAAGGAAACGGTGACAACATAATGGTAGCCATTACGGATAAGGCACCACTAAACCAATTACATGTAATGGCCCCGATAACCGAGTAAACTCGCTTGTAACGTCTCGTTTTACTTTCAAATGAAGAATCTGATAACGATTCCGTCCACTGTTTATAAGGCTGTGGAATGAACTCCCTACTGGACTTCCTAATGGAAGTTGAAGTTCAAAATAGAAGTGTGCACTTGTACAGGATTTGCAATTCAGGATGCAACAAATGTCCCGAACGATACTTCAAGAGCTGAAAAGGGCATTGACCCTGAGTACTGAGTACCTACAAGATTAACTCAGACACGTTGAGAGAAGATATCATATATTTTAGATAATTTTCAATGAATAATGCCCGATAAAAAAGGGGACAACAATTTTAAGTTTAGCTACGGTAAATTGAAAGAGATGTCATATTCTACAGAAAAAGTGACCAAGGCCCCCGGTGAGCAGGGCTGGGATCGAACCAGCGACCTCCTGCTTTCACGGTAGACGCCCTAACCACTGGGCTACCCGATCACGGTAGCCAGAGTCCAAAATCGGCTGCCGTGAGCGGGTAGCCCAGAGGTTAGGGCGTCTGCCGCGAAAGCAGGAGGTCGCTGGTTCGATCCCAGTGCTCACCGGGGGCCTTGGTCACTTTTTCTGTAGTATGTGTCATCTCTTTCAATTTATAATTTATATATAGTAGTGTGACTACTTAAAAAATAAAAACACATGAATCAAAACATTTATTACATTTATAAATTGAAAGAGATGTCATATTCTAAAGAAAAAGTGACCAAGGTCCCCGGTGAGCAGGGCTGGGATCGAACCAGCGACCTCCTGCTTTCGCATTTATTACATTTGATAAATTATTTGATTCGTGCTTTACAGTTGTTTAGTTACTGTATCATTTGAAAGGGCTTGATTTGCATATTCTAAAACAATATTTTTTTTACAGTGTAAATATTTTAATTTTCAAACGAAAATTTAAAAAAATACCGCAGATACATTCAGCGCAGTGCACAGTGAATATTGAAAAATATTATATTAAAATGTAAGGAAGTGATATTCATAGTCTGGCCATCCAACGGACACAGTAACAGTTGAACAAAATACAAACGTAGTTTGACTCTAATCCTGGCCAAACTATAGTTTTACCGATACAAAAGCCCCTGTACAGATACAACACAATAAGAAAGTTTACTAGCCACCTCTTCCAAAACTAGCCATACTTACATGTGTTCGCTATGTCACAAACGACAATAAAACAAGTCGAATCAGCCTTGCTATCATTCAACAGTCTGTCGGCGGATGATTCATGCGTCACATTAGCAATTCACACATGTCAAACGTGAACCATGGGTTACATTAAATAAGTAACCGGATTTAAGCACCGTTAAGCTAAGTGACCTACTTGATTGGGGTACTTATCTGAGTTTGCTTTTCGATAACGTAGCGTAAGGCACTGAGTATTGAAGTGCATTAAGGTAAAAGGTAAAATCGAAAATCTATAACTCTACTTCTCGACTCTACTCTTTGACCCTACGTTTCGAGCCGTTAGAGAGTGCGAATTCTCCCCATCAATCAAAAAAGTTACTTGGGCAACATTTGTATGCGGGTTGGCGGTAGAGAGGTGTCACTGGACTTTAAACATATAGCCAACTCGCCACTTAGGTTTCCACATCTACCTTTGAGTAGCCTTCGCGACGCCACTGGCCGGCCGGCTAAGGCAAATCTTGGTAGAAAGACAGAGTCCCCCCAGGAGCGCTCGTAGGTACCATGGGGTCGTTGTCGTTACTCCCCAACAACTCGCCCCAAGCGGCCCTGCGTTGACTGACTGCATCGGTCGAAACCACTGCTGGATGGGGTTGTCACATCCCTACGCCATTATTATTATTTATTTGTTTAACCCAAGTCTAAGAACCAAGCAACCCTTTCTATAACACAGAATTTCACATGACACTTTGTAGCGTTGCAGAGGCGTATATGTTTACAAAGTACTACAAAATAAAGAGGGTGTGTTGAAGTTATCCCAATGTACCTTACTGAAATATTTTTGTAAAGCCCTAATTTTATTAATGTAGGGCCCTTGCACACACGACCTTTTGCATCTAGAGGTCCAAAGTAGATATTTGTAGTTACTTTTGGACTTATCTCCAGTATAATATTTTCTTCAAGTCGTTTCTACTACTTAACTGTTCCTAAAATGCGATGCATAGCGACAGTGTGAAGTGTTTAAGTGTACTGTTTACTTGGTCCAAATATTTTTGACGATAATGAGTATTTGAACTTTTGAATGGTTGTACTTTTACTGTTATGTTGTTGCTATGCCTACCAATGATATACAGATTGAAATGTGGTGCTAAATTAAGTACTTAAACGTTAATTTTCGAGACGAGAAAACGCAAGACCTTATATGAAAAGAAGGTTGTGGCCCTGAATTCTGATGGCAAAAAATGTTAACGGTATTATTTGATGAATTGAAAAGTTTTTTGCAAGACACGTTTTATGGAAGTACTTAATTAATTTTGATGTTGCTTGATTCTTATTCGTTTTATTACTGTAGTCGTTACAGAAAAGTACCGGGACAGTATCTCGCAATCGAGAAAGACAGAAAGACAACTGTCATTGTCTAATCCGAACAGTTAGAAAATAATAAGTAGGTGTTTTTCTCTCTCTTGTGCTAGGGTTAGGTACTAGACATTTAATTTACTATACCTATTTATGTTTTGTTATAACTTTTACCTTCACCTAATGGATGACTCTATATAGTGTCAAGAACCATCACAAAAGACAAACTTTTACGACAAACGATTTAAAAAATGCATCATGTTCACCGGTTTGGGAGCTACCATGCCACAGGCAGACACACAATTAGTTTTTCCATCTGTCATATACATATACGTTTATAAATTAAAAAAAAAAAATAACAGTCACTAGTCGACCTTCAGGTTGGAAAACGTCCAATTTTACAAATGCATCATTCAGGAAGTATAAAGTTCCGTAAACTATCTTAGAAGGCATTATACAAATAACTTCCTTACGTATTAAATGTATGTTTACTACTTCTCAGAGGCGACTATAAAACTTGTACTTTACCGGACTTACTGTCAATAGAATAGGTAAGCAAACAACATCCGTAACTGGCCATCGATAAACCTTATGTTTTTTCAATAGGGGTTACAAATGATCAATATAAGGCGATCATTGTCATCACGGTCAAGTCTGTAAATATCTGTACACTTCGGAACTTATTCAAGGGGAAGAAGGTTCAAAATTGAATACAGGTGCATATATATTTATGAAGCCGACCGTACCTACAATGTTTAGCACTATTTTTAGTACAGACACAATAGAGATACAGAGAAATAGAGAGTAGGTACCGAAGTAGTCACAGTCAAGTCGAATATTTACATAAATAAGCGCTTAAGTAATTGTTCCACTATGACTAACTTACACTTAGGTATGTTATAGTAGTCGTTTTAGTACCACAGCAGAAGAGCTTGTAAAAACTTCATAGCTGTCATGGAAACGAATACCTACTAGTGTTACCAACTATTGTAACCGCGAAGGTTTACCTAAGGGATGACTCACACTAGAACAGGACGGGGCGGGGCGGGACGGAACGGAACGATCTGTCAGTTTCTATAGAAAACCGAGCTATCACGTGATTATTTATATAGAAATGGCCAGATCGTACCGTCGCGCCCCGTCCCGTCCCGTCCTAATGTGAGTCATCCTTTACCCGTAGGAAGGCAGGCAGACCTAATTCTGAAACTCGTGTACTTACACGCGCTTAGTTACTTAATTAACAATGCGATAAGGACCTATTACGGTAAACGTAATACGGCGCCGTAGGTACAGAGTTCATCTACATATGTATAATAGTGTTTGTATTTTAAGGTAGGTGCCTTTCATGTAGATCCATCTTAATAAAAACCTAGAGTCATGTAGTACAAGCGTGCGCAGTGGGTAACCGTGCGCAATCGTATTATCTCCTAAACCAAATAAATTAAAGGAACGCACGCCCCTCCCCTCAGTGCCCTTACGAACGCCGTTAGTGACGCTCGTGCGCCGCCGGCCAAGGACGCGCCATTTTGTGTACAGAGGTACGTAAAGTTTTCGGCTGAATTTTTTGCGATATTTTGTAATTTTGAAAGTTAATTATTTTGTATAAGCATTTAATTTATTGCACATGTGTTAATACCTAAATATAGGTTATTTACTGAAGTTTTGTGTGTGTTATGTGTTGCCTTGGTGTGATGACGTAATCATTGCTTATTAGAAGGGTGTTTGCGTTTTGGTACCTTGGGTCAAGTATGCGCATTTGCTCATCGTACAAGTGTGCGCATGCGTACAGTTACCCACATGTAATTGCTTAGCTTGAATTGTTTTAATTTTTTTTCCAGGAGCTTTAATCTGTTGTGCCTGCCATCTAAAATGCCACGAATCTATAAAAGAAAACATCCTGATAGATGCAACATGACTGCGCAACAATTTGAAGCGGCAAGGTTATTAATTGCCCAAGGCTTAAGTCAACGTCAAGCAGCAGCTCAAGCTGGAATTAAAGAAAGTACCTTAAGGAAACGCTTGAAGGTTGGATCAGTGGCTACGTGTATGGGAAGGTATGTTCCAACATTCACTAATGAGCAAGAAATAGAGAACCACCTACAGAAGACTGGATTAAATGTAGCCTTTGCAATAGCTGGTGGCACGAGCAGTGCACCAGCTTCGAGCAGGGTAATTTCACTTGTGATAAATGCACTGCGTAATTATCTGTGTTAAGCAAGATTTTTTTTATGAATAAGACTGCTAAATGTCTACGTTGTTTTTTCCTTTTAGATAAGTGTTTGACTGTTAATGTTACCTACTGCAACCGTTTATTCATTGAAGAAGTTAGTAATTTTTTGTTGATAAATATATTTACGTAAGAAATACAAATTATGTTGATGTTTAGCAAAACTCTATTAATGTTAATGACATACTTAAGTAGATTTGCTCCTAGACAAAATGAATGTTTAAGTTTTATTAAAAATTGTATTTAATACGATTGTATTTGATTGTGCTGTGATTTATTATACTTGCGTATGCTTACCCGCACTGATGCGTATTTCTACCCCTATATGCGAGTAAGTGTCCGCATTTGGACTGTGCTGGAATTTCGTCAATTGCCAAAAATGAGTGCCATGTAGGATGTCAGTTGTTTGTGTTAATTATAGGTTAATAAACGCTTTGACTAATCAGTAAGTTTTGTTTCATTATATTGGTAATTTAAGATGTTACAACGGTTCAAACCTTAAGTGCGCACACTTGGAACACATGACTCTAATTGTTCTAGCTCCTCTGACCATGGCTGCATCTGCAATCCAAGACAGCACCCTGCCCAGTCTACCACAAGAAGAAGAGGACAACAGCCGCTATAAGACATTAGAAGCCAACGCGACACTGCTCAAACTGCTGGTGAATGACAAGGATGGCGTTAGCAAGTGAGTAGACTCTGTAGGATGACACAGTACGGATTTGCGGAACCTGCAGGGAAGAAGAAAACATCGGTTATCAAGTCTTTAGAAGCCGACACGCTGCTTAAACTGCTTGTCGATTAGGATGGCGTCAGCATGTGAGTAACTACACCGTCCATATATAGCTCTGGTTGGTAGAGCAGGATGGCACGCTGCTTATATTTGCTGGGAAACAAAGAACAACAGCCTCTACACAAATTAAGAACGCAACAACGCCACACTGGTCAACCAGCAGGTCTAGCTCAGCCTTACTAGAGCTGGATAAGTTAAGTAAGCTGCCCAAGTACTCAGCCGTCTGATTAAAAAAAAAAAACAATCTGCCTGGGGGGCTTAGGTACCGCGATTGCCAAACGCGATTCAGTTTAGGACCTAAACTGATTCGCTGCCATACGACTGAAGAACTTAAACTGAATCGCGTTAAGACGTCATGGTAAGGGCCCAGATCCAGCCTCTTTTGACGTTTTGAGTTGAAGTGAACAACTTTCGGAGGCCTAAGCAGTTAATTCAACTTCTAACTTCAGTCACAATTTAGTTAGAACATCCTTTGGTGCGAGCTGTTTGCATGTTCGCCACTGACGTTGTATATAGAAGGAAATCTAGAAGACAGTGACGTCAGCCGTGAGTTTCAAGGCAAATATTGCTGCAAGTGCATGCTGGTTCTATATCTTGGCTCAGTTGCGTAAAAGAGGAAATGTCGCGTTAGCAGCCGCTACTAGCACTAATGTTTAGCTTCGTGAGTCACCGGGGTGTCTAGGTCTACACTGGCTATCGGAATGAAAATATCTGGCGGTTGAGCATAAGTAGTTGTATCGCTGTGGTGCATAATTTCATGATAACAGACCACCCACAACGTCGTTGTCATTTTTTTCACAATTTTTCCCAATTTAAACATCTAAAATGCTTACCTACTTTACGTTATACGAGTATGTCACCGCATTATGATACTTATAGTATGTATCGCACATGACATCATATACCTATAAAGTTACTCGATCCATACTCCAAAATGACAAGTGCGTGTCGGACCACGCATAATTGAGGGTTCCATACCGTTACACGAAACATGTGCAAGCAAAGAGGCCTAAGTACTAAGTGACTTCATGATATCAAGGCACTTGCGTCCTTTTGTAATAAATAGTTTTTTGACAAACACTCAAAAATGGCTTGACCGGTTAAAAAATATTTTCTAACTTTTTTTGGCAGACTTTCAGAGCGATTATTTCTGAAAATAGCTGATTATTAAATATTTTGTTCAAGCAACCTTAAAGTTATTTCTAAAGATCTATCAGACGATGTGCCACAAGTACATTTGGCAATAAGTTGTACTTTACATTTTGTTAGGTAGGCAGGTACATGTATGAGGCTAAACATATATTTTTTCGCAACTTATATGCAAAACTATGTAGCGGAATACAAAATGCTGTAATATCATTACCAAATGCTTTATAGTTACTGAGTAAAACTGCTGTGACATACGGACGGACGGACAGACAGACTGGACTGAACGAAACTATAAGGGTTCGGTTCGGAAAAAAATGCAAGAAAATTACTCATATCAATTTACCATCACTTTCTTGTTGGTAGGTACTTATACCTATTATAAGTTATATTACGCAATAAGAAGGTACGGAACATAGAATTTCAGCTTGGCAGCCGTCCGTAATTTTATCAACACATTTATAATATGAAGGATAAGTACTTACTTTCCTAAAGCTCAGTCCTCAAAGCACATTGTTAGGTACGCACAAGATTCCTTTCGCCAGCGGCCATAACGGCACCTCGGAACGGGCACACGTGTACGTCTTAATTGAATTGATTACAATGATTAGGCTTTCCAAATGTGATGAATGCGCACGCTTCTTGTTAGACGGCAATTGTTTTTCTAATGGATAAGGTGTTAATTATTAATGAACTATTGTGGCTGTGCATTGTTTTAAGTAGCTGAACCGGTACCTTATCATCGGTGAATACTCGTAGAAGCGTTACTTACATGAGTTTTTTCTCCATTGTGAATTGTAATTTTAGGTAGATTTGGCACTTATGGTTAATTCAATTATATTAATTTAGTACCTAATCGATTATGTATTATTTCCTAAAAGTTCCCTACATATATTTTACATGCTTTATTGTAGAAAAACTATATAAGCATGTAGGTACCAAGGGTAGGTAGGCACCTACATGCCCTTCGTCAGATTTTTTTTTGTACGTCATTCCTCATCTCCCGTAGAAAATTTCAATTTCACGCAGTTAACGACCAAACTTTTCTTTCTGATTATTTCCGAGTAATCTGAACCCTTTCCGCCAGATCCGAGGTGTTCGACATGCTGCACTCGCGCGACGACAATGATCAACACATCGACCTACCTTCTTTTCCTGAGGACGAAGAGATCACGCGCGCCGATGGCCCGCCGGACTCGCAGGCTGAGTTCTTGCAAGGTTTGTTGCTAGCTGGTACCCGTAGTCTGTATGGGGAGGAGAGCCGCAGCTTGTATGGGAAATAATGATCTAGCTATACGATTCTTGTATTTCCGCATAGACTCTACAAGCTTTCGCTCTAAGTTGGACACGCTGCAGACCTTATACTGCAGGCTTACCGTCGTTCAACGACAACATCGAGCTTGATTTTTTTAGCGGCTGATATCACCCTATTTTCTAGTTCAACACAGTATTTACGTATGTACACCTCTGCAATTATCTATTATTCCCTTTATTCATCGAGAGTCTCTCTAGATGTTGGTCGGGACTCTTCGCTATGAGACCGTTCGCTGAAACGACTATCGGGACAATGATCGTCTAGTCAAAATCCCACATGGCGGCTATCTCGTGACTTACTGGACTTGTGCCACTCGGCCTTCACGAGATTCTCGTCATCGAGGTTGGTGACGTCAACGAGCACGGCCCGACCCTGCGATCGGTCAACCAGCAATCCGTGATGATAGAAAAATCTGTGATCTATTATTATTATTTTGCCAATATTCGATAAGATGATCACGCCCAGCAGGAGCCGGATTTGCAGGTTTACAAATCAAATCACAGGCTGTTCAGTTAACAGATCAAAGTTCGACATGCTACTCGTCGACATGGCCCGCCAGAGAAACGAGCTCTTTAACTGCTGCTACTTTTACAATCAATGATTTGCATCTCCAATTATGGCGTTATTTCGATATGGCTTTGCGTAGAACTTCTCATCTGTGTGGAGAGGAGCTTCTTTTCATCTAAAGGATTCACCTAGGTCGTGAAAGAGTAAAAAGTAGAGTCTTTCGTTGATCCATAATTATATTCTTTTTAGGAGAAGATATGTAGGGGAAGGAAGGAATAAACTCTGACAGATTTAAGATGGCTCCAATCCCCATCAAAAAGAGGGCTCAATCAAAAATTTGGCCAATTTTTTTAACGAGCCCATACTGCCCATAGCAATGTGAGATCCACACTTAAATAGATAGCAGATATCATTAGGATGTAATATTAAAGGTTCTTGATTCTTGAGAGATGAGTTTATTTCAGGAAATGCTCATCTCTGTCATCCTGGAGTCCAGTGGCAGTGGTATAGATATTTATTTTCTATAAGTAGGTAAAGGTACCTACGCTAAAAGTGGGTATATACCGACATCTATTTAGAGGGAAATGTTACGTTATCTAATATCTTTCCATTAACTCTTCCATTGTAGTCTCAACAAAACCGAGTCTTAAATTAACATTTACGACGCATGTAAAATACCCATTAAAATATTTTATTACCGCTATTGAGTAGCCTCCGTATTTACACTTTTCTCCATTTTACCCATCTTTGAGCATGTCAAGCTATTATGAAAGTTTACCATCAACTTATGATGCTTGCACTCAGTTTAACACCCACGTAAAAGTTACCTGTCGTGTGAATCTTTAGGAAATTCACTCACCAATGCTGTCCATTCAAGTGGACATTATATGTGCAGGCGCTTTAACTATTTTTGACTTTATTCTTATTAATATAAGACACAGATTCACTTGCGAATCTGACGATGTTAAAGGCTGTGATGTGTATCGAACAAATAATGAGACGTCAAACGTCATTGATATAAACACAAGTAACACACGCCTACGTCTTTCTAAGTATAACGACGTTGAAGCTGTAGGATTAATTGGATTAATATGAAGTCTACTAAATGTACGTAGGTACAATGTGCTTATCTACAAAACGGACTTAAACTGAGAATTAAACACTATACTTCTCATCCAACCATGTGGGTAGACCGGGTGTACATGATGAAGCGTTTTATCAATTCGATCGCGACCACCCAAGCGCTATGACTATGAAACATTTAAAAAATACGAAATACCTAGTTGTTAAAATGCTATTGAAACGTGGCATAATTACACAACTATTTTGGACATAGGTACCCCTAGCTAAACTGCCGCAGATCTAGCGACGCTGGCGAGATTTCAATTAACGTGGAAAACGACTTAATCTCGTTTTGTAACGGCGACCCTTAAGTTTTAAGAACCCTTATTAAATCACTGTTGCATAAACTACTACAGTGATATAATAAGGGTTCTTAAAACTTGAGGTTTTTCAGTTACAAAACGAGACGAAGTAGAGTTTTGTAATAATAGACCCGAGAGTTTTAAGAACCAATTATGAGCTGTTGCATACGCTAGTTTTTCTACGAAAGCTAAAATAGCGAAAAAAGCAGAATCCAGAAAGGTGGCAGAATGTGGAAGATGTCGCACGCCCACTATAGAAATAAAAAAAAAACAACAACAGTGCTTATATATTGTATGAAAATCTATATGAGCAGTGTGTTTATGGAATAGCATAGACAAAGTTATAATGTATACTTTTTAAATATCGCTGTCAGTCATCTAATTGACAGATATAAGTGCTGGAGTAGAAAAAATAACATGCATAATATTTTGCTATTTCAGCGCCAAGCGACACGGTCCGAAAGGACTCTAAGGAGCGTCTGACGTCACGGAGCGAGCCCATTGGCACCGCAGCGGGCATCATGGTGTTGGTCACCTGCAGCATCGCCTGCCTCGCCTACACCTCACTCGTGGTCTGGAGGAGGATATACATGTAAGTTCCATCGAGGCTCAAGCATAGGCTTAAGTGTAAAGGCCTGAGTGGCGAGCTGCCAGTATACTTGAGTTTTATGTGGCCGTATACGATAGCGACTGCTGCGTTCGGGGATAAGTCCGTCTCGCTCCTGCCAGAGTAATGGTAGGAGCGAGACGGACATACATACTTTCGCGTGCCGCAGTAGTTATCGAATACGTTGCATGCAACTCATGGTAAGCACACAGCAAAGCGTGCAGCGAGGCGGACAGCGTGACGTGTAGCGTAGGTATATGTGCTTTGTGCAGCGTACACTAAGGAGATACATTTTCTTGTGTTTCTCAAGAACCCGTCCCGCCATAGCTTACTCGGGTCGTAAACTAATAGATGACATAAGTACTTAAATGTACCTATTATCATGTGAGGGTCACACTCAGTTAGTCACAGTACCTACTAACTATGGTCAATGATGTATAAATATCTAGGCTACACAAAGAGATGGTGTAAGTGTCTTCTTCGCGTAATATTACACAAGGATGCATATAAAATAACAAAGGTGCTCGTAACGTAGATAAATATTAAGTTTATTTATTTATTTATTTATTTATTTAAAACTTTATTGCACAAAAATAAAAGTACAAATGGCGGACTTAATGCCTTAAGGCATTCTCTACCAGTCAACCACTGGGCCAAAAAGAGAAGAAGTTTATCTAACAGGTCTGACACATTCTTTGTAGGTACATTTTATAGGTACAGTAAAGTGTAGGTAGTCAGTATCTAGACATTTTGACAGTAAAAACCATTGTCTATGACTCTGTCACCTACTTAGACGGAATGTCAATATTTATTATTTTCTGTAGCTGTAGGCACATAGCCAAATGAATACAAAGTAAGACTCTTAAAATAGCTCAAACTATCGTAGAAGCAGTTGTTTTGGCAGTGGAAGTAGATGGCGCTGTATCTGTGGATAAATAAACTAGTTATCTACGACGCCATCTACTCACTTTAGCTGCCAAAATTGCTACAACAATGTTGTGCACTAAGATTTTACATAATGCAGCACCTCCTATACCTATTAGTTTGTCTACTTATAGATACCTTACTGCTGTAACTAACCTGGATTGTCCATTAAGAATCGATCATGTTAAGCAAAAAGTTAACTCGAAAGTTAAATGTTACGAATTTAAAACACTAATTAGCGGACTAATCTGACGTTATCTGTTAATTTACTTACTTAAAAAACGCTAAACTCTGGGTTTGTTAGCTAACCCCGGGCAGTACAATTGGCGCTAAGACCCACTTGCACCACCCAGGATTAGCCGCTAACCTAGCATTAACTGACTATTCCATTATAAACTAAACATTTAACCCGGGCTAGTTGGCTAACCCTATAAGTTGATGCAAGTGACCCTTACCAATATCTTCCTCCTACCTGCCTGCCACACATGCGAAGCCATACAATATCAGGATATTCTTGCCCAATCATAAATATATAAACAAGTTTAGATCCTTAAAAGCTAGCTCTTAAAGTTGCAAATTGCAAATCAAACGTGTGGTAACACTGTGGTTTATTTGGACTGGCCATAATTACAAAAAAGATGTCCGTTTTCAAAAGTTTCTCATACACTTACAACGTTTTAACATTAGTATAGGACTAAGTATAGGACTCGAAACCCGATATGTGCCATCGCCAGCCCTTTTAACTAACCAATTGTGGTCCATATTACAACGGCATAAGGTCTAATCTGTACCATCTGGTCAAGTATTGGTGTACGTAGGAAGCGGCCAGTTGTGACGGAAGCGAGCCGTGGAACTGAGGGTCGTGGTGGTCGCACAAAGAAGCCTGTTTTATGCCCTGTAGATGTATAAACATATATGTATAGCTATACGGGTATTGCTGTTGCGCACGTATCGCATATGAGACTTGCTTGTAGGGTCTAAAAGGAATAGGGATATAGGTACTTAGTTGAATTCGCGTGTTGCAAAACTTGTAGGGGAAGATTCTCGACATACGACTCCCAAGAGTCCGTCGTGTAAATAATTACTAAGATAGTTTTTCTGCCTTTGCCTTCACTATTTATTTAAACTTTATTGCACAACTGGCTGATGCCCGCGACTTCGTCCGCTAATATTTTTTTTAGTCTATAATCTGACAGGAGTTCCCCTTAACGTACCAGTAAAGGTTTCATCTCAATCCATTTACCCATTTCCACGTGATGATCGAACAAATAAACAGGCAGACAGACAAAAATTCTAAAAATCATTGAAATGTGTTCTGTTATCAATTCTAACTCATGCTTCAATTATATGTATATAGATAAAATGGCGGACTTAATGCCGCCGTAAGGATTCTAGTGCGTCGATTAGTCGAAGTACCTATAAGAAATAGAATATGTAAATGGAACAAACAACACATTTAAAGATAGCGATGCTGGTCGTTTAGAACAATAAGCACAACATTCCAATACTTACCATTAGAAAGATAAGAAGTATCTTTGTGTAAATTAGGAAAGTGGCTCATCCAAATAATTGTCCAACTCGTTATTTATTTAGTTCACTGATTTAAAAGTAAATATTGCAAGACAATGATGTTTATCTTTGATTTATTCTGCTTTCAGGAAGAGAAACGGCTTGAAACACGAACTGCTGAGGAATGAGGAAAATATTGCAGAAACGAGGATAGAGGTGAGAGGAATAATGGATAACCTATAATGGCCGCTCCCCACAATGGGCCATCATACGGGACGTAGCTATACAGCAGAATGAGATGGCAGTTTTGCGTAACCCCTCTTACTCATAACTGCGTCCCTTATCATCGCCAATTGTGTGAAACTGTGAAGTGGTCATAAAAAATCATACCATAGGATTTAAGACTCCACCGGCGTGGAAATCGAAGCAAAACTTAGGTACCTGACCTCAGAATATTTATCTAATTGTAAGAGGAAAATAATAAACCGGCACACAGAAATACTAAACTTGCGAATAGAATACTAACTGTACTGTGTCAGATACTGGTAGTAAGTAAACGAGCAGTCGCAATTGTCGCAAAGTTAGTATTTCAGTCAGTACGTTTAGTATTTTTTCGGACGTTATATTACTATCTATTTTTAGATACATTGGCGCCAATAGGCATAGTAGAGTAAAGTTTAAGGTGGCAAACGCCAAATTTAGGCGGCAAATCCGCAACTAAAAGCGAGGGTGCGCTGACGCAGAATAGCTTACGGGCGGAAATGTGGATGTAAATGTGCCAAGCTGTTTAGACAGTGAAGAACAAACTGAACAGGAAACAGAATTTTGCAAACCAGCAATGAATAGTTATATAATCTGGACATAGGAAAATGTTACAAGAGTTGCCTTAGTGGTTGCATCTATACTAGAGAACAATTAAGTAGTTATTAATTGTTGTTCATTTAAATGAAACACTTTAGAACGGATTAAGATGACATCATCTTAACCCTGGAATCTGTTAGTGATACTGATATTATTAAAAAATACGCCAAAGCCCACGATCAAAAGCTTCATCATCACGTTAACGTCGAGGCCATCCAGCTCCTCGACACCAGGAATTTAAAAAGAAGACTGAAAAGAATAAAACCTTGAGTTGATTTCATACTTTTAGTGTAGTGAATAGTGAATTTAGTGCAGTGAGTACTACATATAAAGATCACATGAACAAAGTGTCATCGCTTTAATAGAGACAATAAGAAAAGTGTTAATGGACACATTCTTAGTTTATTCTGTATTGGTAGTAATGGGTTAAAATCAAAATACTTATTAGCCTAAAAAGGCTAGATTGTATTGCCATGTCATACCACTTGTGGAATATCATCTAATAAAATAATAAAAAATCTTAACCCTGTGAAAACGAGTGGTGTTAATAAACGCGATTAATCCGTTCTAAAGTGTTTTTTTTTTAAATTTCAATGAAGTAGTATAGATGCAAACATTTTCCTATTCCTATACCCAGGTCATATACCTAACTATTCATTTATTTTACTTGTAAGCTTTCGTAACTTCAACAGACAAGGTTTGCTAATTGAAAATTGCAGGCGCTACGTAATTTACCTGATAATTTTCTCTCTTATGTTTACGCAACACACAACAGACGAATAAATGAGGATAATGTTTTCTAAGCGTTTGTATGACATTTTGTTTAACTCACCATTGTCGCATTTTTTTAAATAAACCTAATCTGCGACAAAGCATAGTTTCTTTTTTCAGTAAGTACCTAGCGTAAAAAGATTTGAACTATTAAACTAGATTGTTATGCTTTTACACTTACTCTTCTAATATCATTTCTTTATTTTTCCAGCTGTGAAGACTCGTTGATGCCAGCAAAATATTTTTAAGGAATTTTCCTTCAAGACTGAATTTGTTTAGTAGATATAAAATATGTATATCTAACACCAATCAACATTCTCAACAATGAAAGCAACGGGAGAGCAAAGGAATCTAAGGACCTTTATCTTGTTCGCTCGTTTGCTCGTTTTAAATTTGTTTTCGATTAATCTATTGTAGGCATAGCAAATAAACTAGTTAGGAATCACTTTGAGCCACGAATCTTGCATTAGTGTTAGTTGGAAAGAGCATAATTAATATTCTTAAAAATTGTTTAAATAGGTATTTATAGTAGACAGAATGAAAGTACATATAGTCTGTAGAGAGCAAGAAAAGCTAGTAATTTGATATATCAGATATGTGCGAAACGTGTGGTGGGGGTGGAAAAACAGCGACGTACAACTGCACACGAGAAAAAGAATGGAAAAATACTATGAGATTTAAAAGCTGTCAACTATAGTAAAAAGTCGTGTCCTTTCATACAAGATACTAAGGTCCAACCGAGTTAAATTGAGTTCTTAGCCGAGACCGAGATTTTATAATAAATACGAAAAAATGCGCATTTTCCACAAAAAACATGTACCCTCCTATCCCTATTTCTCACTTACAGTTGGAGCTGTTATGATATAGTGGCAACATAAGTAGCAGAGCAGACTGAAGAATAATCTGACAAGGTTCTGTTCTCATTCATGCATATAGTCAGACTGTTTGAGAGAGAAGAAAAAAAAATTAAGCTTGTATTGCAACTCCGAAAAAAGGAAGGCAAATTATTTTTTAAATCTGCTGTCAGACTTAGTTTGTTAGGCTTTAGAATGCGGGGCGAACCGCCGGCCTCATTTTGGAAATTAACCGGAGGTTGACTATGTGGATAGGTAACGTAATTAACTTACATTTACCGTGTGGCTAAAAAACCTTGCCATACTATACGATGTCTACTGTACCTACTGTGCATTTTTTGTCTGCCTATTAGCAGGACATTACCAGTTTTGACTGTACAGTTCACCTGTACAGGTAAAAAAGAGCGTGTGTGGCATTGGCGTTCGACTGTGTAGTTTCAAGCCTACTTCAAATTAAAATTGAGGTCGTTGGCCGCCATTGCCCAGTCCTCGCTAAAATAGTAAGGTAGATACTTTGTAAGCTTTTTAATTATAAGGTTTTCGTTTCATTTTAAACACCTATGGCATTGTGGCCTCGACAGTGTGATGTGCCATAGATTGCTGAACGTGTGTTTGGAGTGATTTGTATTAGATCGGCATATTGAGGAATGTTATTTATTTGTAATATAAAGTCAATACATGTCTGTGATGTGATTAATGTAAGGACCAACATTTGGAAGCGTATTAAAAATATCAACTAAGATTTTGTTTTATTTCAATACGCAGTGCCTGGGCGACGAGCGAGGCTCGGAAGACTCGAAAACCCGCGTTTAATCAAAGAAAATTATCGTATTAAATAAACAAGGTACCTATATGAACAATTTAGCGAATGATTCGACATAGGTACCTAGTTCACAATTTTCCGATAGATTACAATCTCCTTTGTTACATTATAAACGGTTTTCACAATTTTACTGTGACATACCTAATCAAGAATTGAAAGTCTCGTGATAAAGGTACTGTGACAGTACCTTTATAACGAGACTTTCAAGTATAGGAGTTATAATAAAATAAAACACTATGTTAAGAGCAATAACAATCCGTACTTTATTTCAAAGTAAACAGTTACAAAAACAAGAGTAAAAAAGGTTTTAAAAAATATCTTGAAATGCAATAAAAAATGTTAAATGTTGAAAAACTTTCGCTTAGCCATTAAAATAGTTTGATCAATGCGTTAATTAATGGGCGTTTTCAGAAGAAAGTGCACCCTTTTAATGAAAGTGGGTCCTCAATTTTCCATACAAAAATTTTTAGTCAGTTTTGTAACGGCCCCTACGAAATGTATGAAAAAATGCGTTACAAAGCTGACAAAAAAAACGGGACACTCTTTTTCTTTTTTTAAATCAATAGTACTCGTGATTCTGGTTATAAAAAACCCAAAACTTCCTATATTTTCAAAAAATACGAAAATGGTACCCTATTTTTGAAAATGCCCTAATACTAACATCAACCACCCTTAAAAATCATGTGGAAAATAGGCAAAAAATATTGCAGAACATAAATAAGGATTTTATAATTTAAACTTTCGTGAGTCATCATGACATTAAACTTAAATGGTTAAAACTCACGTATTTTTATCACAATAGGCGCGAGATGTATCGACTGCATCGGGCAGTCATCGTCGGACAGACAGTGGTGTTGTCAGCTCCGCGGCTCGGGCATCAAACGTCACGCTTATTGTGATAAAATACGTGAGTTTTAAGCGTTTCATTAAGCTTAATGTATAAATATGGATTTGTTTGCGAGAACCAATAAGTTATTGTCGTAATATTAAGCTCGTAAAAATCACTGTCTACTTATAATCTAAACGTAGGTAACAGGTACAGTAGGTACATATGTACTTTGCACTTACAGTTTTCAAACTAATATTAGATGCTCATTTCATTTAGTTACCAATGATACTATAACGTATTGCAACCAGTGTTACAAAAAACGTTCATATATCTGGATCATGCGTTCTAAATCTAAGAGTGAGTATTATCCAAATTATGTTTACTGTGCGACAAAAAAAATGCGGTGGGCGCACTAAGTTGTAGTAGACAAGACTGTATAATTGTTTATCTCATTTTGTCGCATAAGTGCGAGCAATTAGTTTCTTGTTTGACAGATGTTTGTTTACGAAAATAATGACATTTTGACAAGAGAACTGGTGTTGCCACTGCAATTTGCATTTAATTCTACTTTTTTTTTTCTGTTGTTCTGAAGCTCCATTAGCTAAGGATTTTATGTTGAAAACTGGGTTGAATATTCCAAAGACTTCTCCGCGGATTTCATTTATCTAGTTGTGCTACATTCTATATAATATAAAATGTTTTAAGATTATAGTGATACTCGGGTAGTATTATATTAAAAATACGTATGTAGTACATTTTTCTAAAACCAGAAATAAACGGGTCACGTGTACTGTAACATATCGTTCTCGGGTTATATCAAAATCAGGTGTATTTAGATAAGATTTAGTACGGGAGGAATCGGTATTTATCAACATTTTATCAGAGATAAGATTAGCGTACGGAGAAAATGCAATACGTCTAAGGAACAATCTATACCGTGTAATGCCAAGTTTTTACCTTTTTCTCGTTACGAAAAATAAATATACTGGCATTAAACACACTTGGTAATAAATATAATAATAAATTTGAAGTTTTTTTAACAGTTGAACATCGCACACACACATTCACAAAAATAAGCGTTCTGTGCTGGCGCTTGCCTGGCTAAAGTTTATCCTAAAATTACACCGATGTAAGTGCTAACGGTCGTTGAGGTACCTACTAACGATGAAGAGGATATTGATCGTTGTTAAGATGGATAGGGTTTTAACTGATTATAGGTAGACCTTATGTCATAGCAGTAAAGCTTACAAATGGTAAGCTATATCATCACATTGATCCAGATATATGTCCACGTGTTGTAGTTTACTTGGTGGCCTTGTGCCTGACGATGGCGGGTCCGACGTTGTCGCCCGTCTCCTTGTTGTGGGACGCGTGCGAGCCGTCGCAGTATGGCCACTGGAAGAGATACGATCATTTATTAAGTAAGGTACTGGCTTGTGAAATTGAGTTCTAACTACCAAATAGGTACAATGCAGCTATGTAACTGCCAGCAATAGCTCGCCATATTTGGCAATCCGTCGAATTACCATACATTGAACGTATACGCCGGTTATTATCAAAAGGGTGAACAACGATTCTTATTATATTAACACTTCGGAGCATACATAATTGCTGTACCTATTTACGATTCTTACTTGCCATGGGTAGTGCATTTCGTATGGGGATTTAAAGAACGTGATACAAAATGTTGTGACCATTGCATTGTCCAGTATAACAACGCGTTCAGGGTACTGATGGGTCTGCCACGACACTGTAGTGCGTCGGGAATGTTCGCCGAGGCGCGCACTGATGATTTCGCGGCCATCATGCGTAAACGCTGCGCATCTCTGCGAGCCCGGACACTGGGCAGCACCAACAGGATCCTGAGCGCGTTCGCGGACCGCTGGGACTCCGCGCTCTTGTGTCGGTGGACCCAGCTCCATGTTCGCAACCCTTAGTAGGTATTTATAGTATTGTAAGATTATAACTAACCATAGTTTTTTAAGGTATATTGTAATATTACTAACACTTTATGGGCGCAGCCTGAAATAAATGATTTGATTTGATTTGATTGCCAAATGATCAAGTCAGGTGGTTTTCTTTGTTAACATTATTTTACACTATTCAACAGTGTCAGTGACCCGATATCAAGTTCGCAGTTTGTAGGCGCTTTTCGCTACATACCCCCATGTTATCAAAGAACCCCATACAAAGAGATGTTATTTGTTCACAACACTTTAAAAATCGGCCGAGTCTCAACAACACCTTGTAAGTAGTCCCTTCCAATTCCGATTAGCAGTCTAATCATACATTTTTTGACGTTTTTGTTCTGTTTTGTACATCTATTTATTTTATTATGTCAATGGTTAGGTATAGGTACAGTCACCTGCAATAGTATAGGACTATATGAAGGCTGCAAAATAATCTGACACATTCTTGTTTGTACCGCCATAAGAGCGTGTCACATATTTTTGCGGCGTTCATAGCGTCATATACTATTGCAGGTGACTGTACTTAAAGAAACCATACAAAAAGACTGAACAATTGAAGAAACCATCAAGGTCAAATTACTTTCCCCACTAGTAGTGGATAAATTATTAAAAAAAGTTTTCCCGCTAATTTAAAATAATAAAAGAGCGCTTTCCAAGCTAGTGAGGTGAAAATGTATTTTCACAGCTGCCAAGTGGGCATCATGAATAATGTATTAGAAAACCTTGACTGAATTGTATGCTCTAGATAATCACCCAACTGGTAAATCGTATCATAATTATCACTGTGAAGTTAATCGTCACAGACCTTCATTGTAGTTCAGAAAGAATCGTGCACATTTCGAAAACGTTCTACCGTTAAAAAAGTATGATTGGGTGAAAGATAATAATCTCGATCTGTAACAATGATGATATCTTTATCGCCCTTCCAGATAGTATGTTCTCGTAGCCATAGATTTGGCTGTTCCATTACGTCATGGTAGAGTATAATTTTATTTTTTTGTATTCCATGAAGTAGTTTCCTAACTAACGTTAACGTTTAAGTAGACCAAATCAGCTCCAGCTTGCCCAAAAAAACATTTTGACGCTCCACAACCACAAAGCAAAAATGTATAATATCGTGTTTTGTTTTAGATTCCCAGTCCGTTCTTCACTCTTACCGTCAAAAATTTTCACCGTACATTCTCTGACCGCGACGGAAGTCTAAAACTCTGACATTGGCAAAATACATCTTGCTAAAAGCATAAGATGTGAAAGCCAATCTAGGCGAAAAAAAAAATAAACACAAAGCTTTATTAACGACTTCTGCATGTATGAATGGTCTCTCATCTTCCTGACGCCCACCATACAACTAAAATTACTAGTGAATTTTGAATCTATTTCTGAGGAAATAGACTCAAATTCAACGGGTCTACAATTAAAGAAAGTTAAAGAAATGCTATTCTATTCCAATTGACCAGAATATAAATTTCATTGAAGTGGAGGATACCTTTTATAGAACTTTAGGCGGCAGGATATACTATTTCCAATAGTATTAAATAAAGTAAACGTATTTCCTTACATTCTTAGTTTTCCAGCATCGGCATAGCACAGCTTTCTCCGTAATGTCCTCAATGTCAACGAAATCCACCACCTTGTCGATGTCCTTCCTCACACAGTGGTTCACATGCCCATTATCGACAGCTTGTGCTTTCTTGATTGTCTGGTACGAGTAGTATGAGATGCCGCCAATCACGAGGGTTGGTGGAACCAGAGCTAGCCAGTCTTTCACTGGAATAACAATTTTTCACATTAAAATATTAAGATTTAAACTTATAAAACCGGCCAAGTGCGAGTCGGACTAGCGCACCGAATGTTCCGTACAAACTTTTAGTTATCGCATCGCATGCATCTATAAACATGACGCAATAAACTGCATTTCGGAGTAGAAATTCAACTTAGTTCCTTGTATTGACAGATTGGGCCAATTGTTTGCATGGGATAGGTAGTTAGTATGTGAGTTTTTTCTAGTTGAAAATTCTTTATCACATAAACCAATATTAAATATTTTAACTTTATTTAACATGAGGTTTTTACAGCATGATATTATACAGAAAAGGCATACTTTTTAAGGAGGTTAATTTTCAAATTTAGTTAAGAAATGTTTTATTTGTACAAAAACGCTAATGAAGATAACAATGTAGTTATATTTTTCCCGCAATATTCATGCGAATATTAACGTTGTGTAAACATTATAATTTTTCCTTCGTTAACTTCGGAGATAAGAGGGGGGGATGGTATTTATTTTTTACATTTTCCTTCAAAAATCTATTTTATTTGTGGTAAATAAATATAAAAATAAGTTTTAGAATGTGCAAATCCAGTCCTTTCAAATGATACCCCACATGATCTAGTTACTTTATCTCTATCTAGAGATCTAGATCTAGTAGCTTGAAATTTTGACCCCCCATCATACCAGGTATTTTTCATAGAAAATAAAAATATCTGTTTAATCATTTTACTCTTCTGCCCTCCGGCCGGCAAGCAACCAATTGCAGGCCGCTAATCTAAACAAATAGTACACCGAAAAATAGTTTACAGACCTTGGCCAGTAAATAAGAAAGCCTCAGAGCACATGTTTGTTGACCTTAGCTACGCTTCAGATGACAATTACTACTTACTTACTATGGTACGTAATCTTCTATTGTGTGTGTCTGGGTAAGCCATCTTTGTAACTATTTCAAATTTCACATTGATATCTTAAATAGTTCCCAAGATATTTAACTATATGACAGACAGACAGAGTGTCGCCATAAGGGTTCCTGTTTTACCAGTTTAGTACAGAACCCTAAAAAGAAAAGAATTCAGCTAACAGAATGGAAATAAACTTTTTAATTCAGTTAAGAAAGTGTTTTTTTGTAGGTATGTTAGTTACATGATTCTGTCAATTCTGATGATTCTTCTTTTGTTAAAATGGACACCTTCAATGTTGTCTCATTGGGTTTAGTTCTTATGAGGTTATGGGATCCACTTTAACAAACATATGACAGTTTGATTTGTCTTAAACAATAATTATTGAATGTATCAAGTATCAGATTTTTTGTATGTAAGAATTAGGTTACATGTATTGTTGGGAATTGAGTTGTTCTATAAATGAAAAGAGGTACGAGTATGTTCAATATTTGTGATCTGTTGTGAAGACTAGGTGTATCATGAAATTCAAGAATTGAATTACAAAATCATAGCTAATAAAATAGTGGTCTAGTTTAGGAGCATGTCTGTCCTTCTGGTAAAAATAATAATAATACCAGATAGATCAATACTTGTTTAGTAGTTTGACTGCTAAGTAAAGATAAAGATACTTTCACAATAGATTGGACTTTATTAAAATGTAGGTGCCCTATACAAATTGTAATTACCCTGACAAAATAAGGCACAAGTAAGTGATAGGTGTGTGCCAGTGGAAGTGTAGTGTAGTGTAATCATCTACTCATTAGCAAAATTACAAAGCTAACAAGTAATTTCTATTTTGAAATACAATGCTGACCTACTTTGAAAGAATATTTAGTTTGCTAGTAATTAATTTATTGTTACATGTAATTTGGAATGAGAACATAAGTGATTACATAACTGTTGAATAAATTAATTAATTGCTGAACAGACTACCATATCAAGCAACAACATTTTTGTATGATGAATGATGAAGATTAACAATCTTGTTAACAGCATAATTGCCGTTAAATTGTTAATACCTAGGTTGCGTGCAGTAATTATTGTTTTATTCAGGACTCAAAAATAAACTAAGTACCTAATAAAAGTATGTCACCTTCTGAGCTAACATGATGACGATTTACTATCTTAAGTTGTCACGCCAGTTGTAATTATGACGTGGAAACCGTTGAGTTGTTAGGAGCTTAAATAATAAATATACAAACAAAATCAAGGCGAAGCTTACCTCCAAGACGAAACCATCCACCAACGGAGTCTGGAATCGGCAGCCCAGCTAAGTAGTTAGGAATGGTAACTTTGACCAAATTTGACACTAGATACATGTTTTCTTATGTTATTGTAATTCTTTATCAAAAAATTCAAGATGTTTGGGATGTAAATTATTACGCAAACGATTTTTTACGTGTGTACGGGTCACAAGTAGACAAAGTTTGGATAACAATGTCAACGATAATGACAAGCAAATGTCAATAGTGACATTAGTGACATACGTCACTAATGACGTCTTGTCTTGTTCCTAGTTCTTAGTGACGGGATAGTGATTCACACATCGGGGGTTTGCGTTTTGCCTCTCACTCGTCCCGAAGCAAAATTTTACTGGTGCGAGCGAGAGGCAAAACGCCAATACCCGCAGTGTAGAGCGTCCAATAGACATAGGCGGAATCATCGATAACATCGATGGAGCCATATTGACCAAGAATTTAATCCATGTTACGACTTAGCTACGGAAACCTAAAAAAATAATTACGAGCTTGTAAGTTCAGATCATTAAATTACAAATATATACCTATATCTTCAGTAAGAAAGAACACAAGTGAGTTGTTGCGTAGGTACCAAGTAACATGAAACTAAAGGCGTAGGTAAATAAAACTGAAAGTAATAAGTACTTACCATGATTTTAATTCGAAAAATATATATAAGTAAACAATAAAATTGTATCTATAATAGGAATGTATGTAAATTGTAATTATTTGCACCAAAATGTATCACAAAATAACTTATCAATAGATTGGTCAAGCTTTCACTCATCTTCCTTTCATTTATGCAATTAATGTTTAACATTAATAATTATATTTAAGTATCATTAAATTTAGCCAAGTAATATTTGAACTATAAAAATATAATTCTTACCTCTATGGTATAAAATGATAATAATAGTAACAAAGTTTACTTATTGTATTTTAAGTAAGTAATCACAATGTATATCACCCTGTATCATATGGTCTAGAATGAATACAAGCTATCCTTGTATCAATACAGAATTCACTTGTTTTCCTCTGGTTTTACCCTGCGGATAACTACAGGACCAGTATTGTCTCCAGTAAGTCGGTTGTGAGGACCATGAGCACCATCACATAAGGGCCACTGTAACAAAAATGATTAATAATATTTCATTACATAAAAATAATATTTGTACTAGGTTGTAGTATCTAATAGCTATATCACAATGTAATGTTATAATATAAGAGTAGTAATTCCACCACCCACAATATCATATTGATACTATTATTAAAACTCATATTCACTCAATATAAAAAAAAACTTTGTGTTTATGAGAATTGTCTATAATTGATAAGTTTAGAAAAAATATTTTCTAAAGAAATATCATGTTATTTTTTTGATTCGATATGTATAGGTATGTGCTTGTTTTTATAGAAAAAAAACACTATGTATCTTGTTAATAAGGTTCAATTCTAGATGAATATGTATGGCATAAGTGCCTTATTAGTAACCAACAAAGCATTGATTTAAAAAAAAATACTTATAATTTTAAACTAACTTTTTTGCTTTTCCAGCATCTGCACAAAGCCATTTTTTCACCAATGTCCTCGATTTCAATAAAGTCTACAACTTTCTTCTCATGTAATCTTATCATTGGGTTGATTCGTGCCATGGCTCTTGTTTGCTTAATTGTATGATAGGAGTAGTAACTTATGCCACCAATCACAATTGTAGGTGGAATTAAAGCAAGCCAATCTTTAACTGAAATAAAAATATTATTCATGAACATAGGTATTATTATTTAAAAAATCTGATAATTATATTATTCACAAATATATTCTGGTCAGCCAAACTAATACTTTCCGTCGGCATTTACCCCTTTCTTATTTTAACAGCCTCTTACATAATATAATGATTAAGTATAATAAATAATAATAACTATTTGTATTTAGTCTATCCAGCTGGAAGTTGAGTAGGTAAGTAAAATAAAGTATACACTTTATCTGAACAAGAAAACCAGACATAGAACAATAACATTTTCAATAATCTCAATGCATGTTACATTTTAAATTAGTTTTAAAAGTTTAATTATTGATGCTATAAGGCCAGCGACTAGAACTAGAATAATTACAAGGTTAAAGATAAATTGTCACGACTCTTGATATACCGTTAGTCATAGTCATGAGATAAATTTGCTGCTAGGTACCAATAAGGAAAAAAACTCGGTCTCACCTCCTAAACGGAACCATCCGCCGAATGAATCTGGTATAGGCAGTCCAGCTAAATAGTTTGGTACAGTAACTTTAACGAAACTTGATAGAATATACATTTTTATCAACAAAAGTTCAAACAAATTAATTTCACCCACGATTTTCAAAACTTTCAAAAGTCAATCGAACGAGCGAGGACAAAGTGTTGCGCAGTCGCACAAATAAGTCAATCAGACCGACTGAACTGAACTACTGAATTGAACTGAAATAACATTACTGATACTGAATCCTAATATTCGTAATCGACATGGGATCATGGAATCGATTTAAATTAACAGCTCGCAACAAGTTGTACTGAGATATTGGACTTCGCTAGTTTTTGGGTTCTGTTTTAAGTTTAATACCTCTCACTCTCTTTACAGATACCCGTAGGTAGAGTATATTACACCGTCCTAACTTAAAATCAGAACATTCTTTGATCAGAACCCAAACGAAAGTCCAATACCTTCAAACACAAGATTCGAAACTCAGCTCGATACCCTTAAATAAATCGATAAAAGTTGTGTATTCCCTAACTCTACAATTATTTTGCAAAAGTACTTAATAAAAACAATTGTTTTAAGATTATTGCGAAATAATAAATGATTTGTATAACTGAATCTAACTCGATAGTCCCAAAAAGGTCCCAAATAACCACTTTACTGGCAACCTATATAACCTATATACCTAGTTTGTAGACCGCCTACCACGAACCGCGAACGAAAGATACCTCCCTTTCGCACTTGAGATCTCTCACTCAAGTGCGACAGAGAGGTGAAACTTCGTTCGTGGTTCGTGGTAGGCCTTCAGGCCATAAAATTCAAAAAAAAAAACCTAGTTTGTAATATATTTTGTGCTGGCAACAAAGAAATTGCAAAGCTATTCGGGGTTCTTCAAATAACGCTACGTTCTTAGAGACCAAAATATTGCGACGGTGAATGTTAGAGCGAATGAAATATTTTAAGTACACTATCTGTCTCCTTCGCTTTGGTTGGTTGGTTGGGTGCGCTGCCGTTTATCGTGCTTCATGATTTTATAAAGATTTTTCGTTAATCAATTATAATATCCTTTCCTACAATTCTGCATCGGTTTGTTATATGTGTTCATAGTGATATTTTACGCTGCATGGTAATCAATGCTGCTGTGCACTGAATATGGCTGACGAAAGACTAGTGGTCCTAAACCGTAGTGATAATTTGGGATTTGGTTTCTCACTGCTTGGCGAAGCCGGTTTGCCACACATTATATACGAAATCGAAGAAAACTCTCCTGCAGCTCGTAGCGGCGAGGTAAGAGACTTGTTTCTTTCTAAAATTGTTGGTACCTACTCTAATTCAATACTTACGCATAACACAGATGTTTATCGTCGTTGGATTCTGATCGTTTTTATTTACTAGTGCATAGTCACTCCCCCCAAACGCTCGTTAAACTGCGAAAGTCCAGATGTAATAATGATTACAGTCCCACGAGATTACAGTCATATAATTACAATGAATCATATGTTACACACACAAACAATTTATGCTTATAAGCATACATAGTTGTGTCATTACGTATAACTTGCATTTCTCTTTGAATTAAATCAGTCTGACCGTAGGTTCTCTGTATTCAAAATTCTTACAAAACATTTGGACATTAAAATGATCCAAAACTTGGAGTTTATTGCAATTAATCTTCCCAAATGAGATTAATCAGAGATAAGGTTTCTTTAAGTATACATTTTAAATTCACTTAATTTGTAACATAGTAATAGATGAATTTTAATGACTAAGAATTGTAAAACAGTGCTTTGTGTGTATTGGTACCTTTAAGCTGCAATCACAAAAAAAGTTTTTGAAATTATAAGCATGCTTGTATGTAACCAGCAGTTTGCCTGATGTTATTGGGGTCTCATATACCTATAGTATGCTTTATTACCGTTGACTACAAAATATCAGAATTCATCAAAATCAAAATCAACTGATATAAGTCTATAAACTGGTCTATAAAATGTTTTGTAATAAAATCATTGAAGCAAGCCAGGATTCAAACACACAAGTTGTAAGTCTGAAATACTTGATCTTCTGGTGTTCGCTTATATGGCTCTCTCTACTTAAATGTTTTTTTCAATGTAGGCTGTTGCTAACAAGCACTTTTTAGTGTCCTTACAACTTTACCTGTGAAGAAGTTGTTAACCATTAAAAGTTTTTCTAACATCACCAGATGAAAGTTAACACATTGTGTGCCAGCGAGTGTTATATGCTATGCTCATAAGCAATTCTGTTGTTGTCCCGCTTCGTAGTGGAAAGCAACCACCCACAGAGAACTGCCCTAGCAGGTTTCCGGCACGCAGGGTGTTACCCCATCCCATTCACAAAGTTTAAAAAAAAATAGTTATAAAAAGTTGAAATAATAAATCCGCTATGTCCACCTTCTATATTAAATTAAAATATTACATTTGCAAATGAAAACAAGCAAATTAGCACTAGCAAACATCAATTAACAATAAATGTATGATTAATAACTTACCAAGGTCATAATAAAAGTATTTATGGATTGTATAAATAAATGAGGATACCCAATATGTCAACTCTCACTGATTTCCGTTTTCCTAAGCTAAAAAAACTCCAATGCCTGGTTAGAAAATTTGAACCTTATTTCTACCCATTAAGGTTCAATTTCTAAAACTCCTTACATATAAGAGATAAAGTTTTTCTGCAGTATAGTCTATGCAGTCTCTAAGTTTTATAAATAAATAAATATTTGGAACAATCTCATACAAAGTCCTAGCCCCAAACTAAGCAAAGGATTTAAACCCTGCACCGCCAACTTCATAGGCTGGGTCACTACAAACTAGGCTATGGAGGCTTTTTATGTACCTATATTAATCACACATATGTACCACTACCCAATTATACATATGCCAGTAATGGCTGTGTCTGTTACATGTGAGTAATGTACAGTGCAGCGCATATCTAAGCTGCCCTTTAAAATTGCCTTGACTCGTATGCAATGAGAAGGTTGTCAACTGTACAATACGTATCTCATTTACATGGGTCAAGTGCTTCAATTTTGTCAATTTGTGGACTCGATCTTTATCAGCATTTTATGAGACGTGACATGTTTATTACAACAAATCAGAATTATGTATGTGACAATTTGTGTGGCTTTCTGTTTCCTTCATGGAGAAGAAGTGTGTCTGTCTTTGCAGAAGAGGTGCATACACATTATGGGGTTATTATAAAAAAAAGTACCTAGACCTACTTACAGGTTTTTTTAAGAGTGTGCAATACACCTTTCATCCATAGGCTAGACTGGCAATATGATATAAAATATGGTATAAGTCAACAATATGATATTTAAAAAAATTGGTTTGAAATGGATAAACCAATTTTCGCTTCTTGCTAGCGTTTTTCCGACTTATGCCACGGCTCAGCACGCCTACCACGAACATCGAAAATTGGCATTGACGGGAAAACCTCTTTGTCCCTCCAATATGCAAGTGTAACAGAGATGGAGATACGAATCCGCAATCGTTCGATTTTCGTGGTGGGCATGCAGGGAGCCTAGCAGGGAGCGCTTTGGCAACTAATCCCAAGATTTGACGTAGGCGCTAGTTTTAACGAAAGCGACTGCCATCTGACCTTCCAAACCAGAGGATAAACTAGTCCTTATTAGGATTAGTCCGGTTTCCTCACGATCTTTTCCTTTGGTACGAGCCGGCAGTATTTGAACCTGCTACCTTCGGATTGAAAGTTGCACGCCTTACCGATGGGCCACCAATGCTCATAAACCAATTTTAGTATTTACTATAAATCAAGATGGTTGTTAGATATGTGTAAATTTACTATAAAATGTAGGCATAAAACCGGCCAAGTGCGAGTCAAGGGTTCCGTACTATTATAGGTAGGTACCATCTATACGAGGGGTGATCCAAAAGTAATGATAACTAAATACTTTTTGTATCGGTTTACAATAATTGCATATAGCGTTACTGGCAGGAGAGACTCCTCAGTAAAAAGAAGAAAAATAAAATAAAATAAATGTATTTGTCATTGAGTTGCAACTGTTTTTTCACGAGCGGTCGGAACAATACCGCAAAAATGGAGAAAATTGAGTTGAGAGCGGTTATTAAATACTTCTGTTTAAAAAAAAAAGTGTACTAAAGACATATACGCTGAATTAGTGGGGACACTAGCGAACTCTGCTCCGCCGTATTCCACAGTGGCACGCTGGTCGAAGGAGTTTAACTTAGGAAGAACATCCACTCAAGACGAACATCGCGAAGGCCGCCCTTCTACGGCCCTTACGGAAGATAATGTAAAAAATATCAATAAACTCGTGTTAACAGATAGAAGAATGACTATCAGGCATCTAGTTGAGCTCACGGGGATCTCGTATGGCAGTGTTCAAAGAATATTAACTGAAGAACTACACATGAAAAAAGTCTCCGCCCGTTGGGTACCTAGAATGTTAACGCCCGAACAAAAGGAAATACGATATAAGATTTCAAAGTGTAATATTGAAAATTTTCGAGCTGATCCCGAAAAATTTTTGCGTCGATTTGTTACCATGGATGAGTCTTGGATCCATCATTTTGATCCTGAGACAAAACAACAATCAATGACGTGGAAGCGACCAAGTTCCCCTACACCAAAGAAATTCAAGGTTGCAAGCTCAGCTGGGAAGGTCATGGCTTCCGTGTTCTGGGATGCCGAAGGAATTATAATGATAGAGTACCTCGAAAAAAGAACCACTATTACGGGCTCTTACTACGCTGACCAGATACGGAGATTGAGAGAAGCAATCAAAGAAAAGCGGCGGGGCAAACTTCGTGCCGGTGTCCTGTTTCACCAGGACAATGAACCCCCCCACAAGGCCGGTGTTGCGATGGCTGCTATTCATGATGCAGGCTTCGAAGTGCTTGAACACCCCCCATATCCGCCAGATCTAGCCCCCAGCGACTTCCATCTCTTTCCACGCCTGAAGGAAGATCTTAGAGGCAACAAATTTTCGGATGACAGTGAAGTGATGGCCGCTGTAGAGGCATTTTTGACAAGTCAAGAAAAAGATTTTTTTTTTAAAGGAATTCATGGTCTAGAGAAACGATGGTCTAAGTGTGTAGACTTGCACGGAGACTATGTTGAAAAATAAATTATATTCTTTTACATTTTATGTGTCTTTCATTCTGATTATCATTACTTTTGGATCACCCCTCGTAATAACGGCAAATAAGTCACGTATGTTTTTAAGTATTTGTTGTTATAGCGGAACAGAAATACATCATCTGTGAAAATTTCATCCTCATGAGACCATGGTTGAATTTCAGCCTGGTAACAAACAGACGGACGGACAGACGGAAAGTGGAGTCTTAGTAATAGGTTCCCATTTTTACCCTTTGGGTACGGAACTCGGAAATTGGAATGTTACACGTTAAAAATTAAAAGTTTAGTCATACAAAAACAGGAAGTTACCGTCGTAGTTAACTTATTGTATTCATGCTTAGAAAAATATTGTACGAATTTTATAGTCGAAAGAAATACGCAAGGAATATTTCCATTCATCTTTCAATTATAAAATTGTAAATTTCGTTCGCAGACTTGCGATATGCGTAGGCGTGCGTTATATGCATATACAGTATTGAGTGGTTCAGAGTTTGCATTTAATTTAAATAATGGATTAATTTGACTAAAATGTATGTTGTCATGTAAGTAACTATTATTTAATCTAACATCTTGGTATGCACCCTTGGCCCGCATAGTGGATCCCAGCTATTCCACACATGTTGCTCAAGATAAGCAAAATAAAGACTTGCAATCTTCAATTCTTCAAATACCTCCTTCTACTTTTAAACTGCATTCCTCCCCTGTATTTTTACACGACTGACTGTTTACGTGATGAAATGGTATATGCATTCAGGATGAGTGGCTGTTTGTTTGAACCTATATGCATATAAATGAATGTAGCCATATTCAATACAGGATTTAACTCGCGAATTGGCGCTAAAACAAATTTTGTCAAGGGTTTTGAAATTTAGTCTAGTTTAGATGGTGTCTATAGTGAATTAGTGATATACATACATATATAGTCTACAACAAATTTTAAAATAAAACAAGGACTTTTGGCATATGAACATTTTGAACGTTTTGTCCGCACAAAGTGTTGGATCGAGTGAACACCATCGAAATAGTAAATTATGATACAAGGGCGAATGTGTATCGTACGACGCTTTACAGTACATATGGCCCTTTGAATATTCGACGCAGGTACGTAAAGTGCTTATTACCGCTCTAGGGCGGTAAAGTAGCACCATGTGTACTGTAAATGTTAAAGTAGCTCTTAATTTAAAAGAAATCATTGTATAGGTAATAGGTATAAAGAGAGTCTCTTTAAGAGAATTTTCATAATGATAAGATAAGACATGTTTTTTAAAGAGATTACTAGTCTTTATGATTTGATTTTCTCTCCACAGTATGTGATTTTATTATTCACCACTCTTGAATGCCCTTTTTTGAAGCCTCTTGTTTACCATGAAACCTTTAAATGTCAACCGCTGGGGGTTAAACATTAATCCTGCTTTACATCTATGCCAATTGCATTATAAATTTAACCAGTAGCGATTTTTTAAACATAAAAGAGCAATAACTTTATTTACGAGGTTGTACAATATAATCAGAGCGCAATAAAATAAAGCACTAGACCGGACGACACTGTTCGGTTAGCGGTGAAACGGAGTTCGCGGGTTCAAATCCCGGCGCGTACGTACAGTCATGCATCGGCAATAGTATCTTCCGCAATGACGGCCGCAATAATATCTGACACAATCTTATTTGTACAGTCAACCAATTAGAGCCCTAGGCCACTCTAGAACCATGTCAAAATGACAAGCAGTAAGATACTTCTTACAATCGGATTTATAGCGTCACTATGACATAGTTCTACATTGGCCTAGGGTTCCAAGTTCCAATTGGTTGACTGGACAAACCACAAGAGCGTGTCAGATTTTCAGACCTACTTATGTTTTATTTCGGGACTTGCCTTTCGGTAAGGGGAAACATCTTGATTCTTGAGGAAACTTGCATACATTCAAGAAATCAAGTATCAACTCCATTTTTGTTTGGGCCAGCATTGGGACTGTATTTCAACTCAATCCGTCTTGTGCATGGAAGAAGACTTGTGTGCTTACGGCGACTTACTGTAGTAAACAATGTCTCGTTTACGTTTCGTTATCTACAGGTGCATGTCGCTGCCACCAAGTGCTAGCGTGCACTGACAATGCGTTGACATATGTAGACGCTAGCGAGTATAGTATTCTACAATCAATTTCAAAGTTGTGGTAAGCACACTGCCCAACCCAAGCACCCACTGGGATGTATGGATAATTGGGTAATACTGGTATAGGCTGACCGCCGTGCTGTCTTCCATATGTTTACCTTATTCTTAACTTTAAACACTTAGAAAAGCATGGTACATAAAGCAGCAAATCTTTTAAGATAGGCACGACCTTCAGCACTGAAGATGCCAATGGGAGCTACCGTATTGTCGCTCACCAGGCGGCGCCACTCATGAGTGGGTCCTGTGTTCGTATGAGAGAAATGTCAAAGTGACGTTTGAAATGTTCCCGCAGGACCCACGTTCCACTAGCGCCCCTAGCGGAAAATCGACTCCCGGTAATCCTCATTGAGCAGAGAACGTAAAGAAAGCCCAACGTAGCCTTATCCATATGAGAAATCACTTCTAAAGGAAACTTTACTACAGAATTTGTAAAACGTGGTACGATCAACAATATCTAATTCGATTCTTCGGACTAAACTATCTGTATACGACTTTATCCGTATTGATTAGGAGCTACCGTGTTTTCGCTCACCAGGCGGCGCCACTCATGCGTGGGTCCTGTGTCAATATGAGAGATTTGTCAAAGTGGCGTTTGAAATGTTCCCGCAGGACCCACGTCCCACTAGCGCCCCTAGCGGCGAATTGACTCGCGGTAATCCTGATAAAAGTCGTGTACACATATTTTCCGGACGGAAACGCATCGATATTTTAGACCTAAGTGAGTAGCTCTCAATCACTCACCAAATATACCCAATAGCCCTTCAACCAAGTATCATTCGCTTTCTATAGCCGTTTGATCCCTCTCTCATCATTAATTTTCACACTTACGCTTTTCATATTAAAGTCCATTATCGGAAATAGGCAACGCACGTAGCCAGACGTCTTGAGACGACAATTAATGTACTCAAATTATGTCAAGGATGGTGATGTAATAGACATATTAGCATATTTTATGGACTTTTATAATTGAGTTCAACGGTTATATTATTGAACCTTACCTTATATTTTAATGCCGTTATGCATGAACGATTTGATTGTTTGTACCTAAGCATACACCCGAGTGTGAATAGGTTCTTAATTTATTAGGTAAGTATGTAGTTATACAGGGGGTTAAAAAAATCTACGGGGGAAACTTATAGATTTTTATAAGATTGCAAATTAGTCATGTGCAAATCTTTGAAAATTATTTTCGTATAGCTTTCTTTCCGTACCTATACCTTTACCTACTCCTAAATGTACCACAGACACCACAGTGCTACATCGTAACAGTGATTTAATACCTACCTACGCTATAAATAAAATAAATGAGGAAGATCATAATAGTTAAAACGATATTATTGACAGTACCTCTCAAATCTAAATGCTAAATCAAAGTAGTCTTTTACGTTTTAAAGCTACAATTTCATCAACAGATCATAACACCTAATGGTGTCTTTGTTTGTGTAAGTTGTAAAGATAAAAGGTAAAACTACTCTAAAAACTAAGTATAAAATAACTAAATAATTTTTATACAACTGCCAATAACACTTTCACGTGAACAATCAAATTTGCAAGTCTCAAACTTCATTTAACTTTACATTGCACTTCAATTATTTTTGACATTTTGCGCGAAAGGGCTTCCACTTTCTAAACAACTTGATATCGTTGAGTTTGTGAAACTGCTTATTAAATATTAACTGGTTGGAGTTCTAAAAACCACAACAAAAAGGAATGGAGTCGGTAGAATAATTACCAATGAAGTAAGACCTATTTACATGTGTACATGTCGTACAAATGTACCTACATGATATATATTTGTAATAGTATTAAGTGTAATAATAATGTACTGACCTACCAAAATGACCGTGACAATTGTTATTAGTAAATATTTAATTTCATTTCATGACATACATAACAGCGTGTCACATATTTTTGCGGCATTCATAGCGGAAGATACTATTGTAGGTGACTGTTATGTAAACTAATCAACGACAATATGTAAACACTAACATCATCTTCAAAATACATAATATATGGGAACATTAAATTGGAAAAATCCGTCTCAGTTATAAACGAAAGACTTGAAAACTTTAACCTGGGGCGCAGTTCGGACTACTAATTTGAACACAAAACAGAGAGACTAGTAGAAGTGACTTGCGACCGGAATATTAGGAAAACGGATGTCGCCAAACTCACACAGCCTCAAACTCGCACACCACAGTATCTACAATATAATTGGCCAAAATATCTTATTCAAAACTAAGCTTAACGTTTAAAGTAACATCGTTGAAATTATACTACTCATTTTACCACATACGACGTTTCAATTTTCACACTTAACGTGCAAAGGAAGAGGTGTCACCTCGCATCGAGTAGCTTAACTATTAGGTATCATCAAATAGTTCAGCAACACCCCAAAAGATGGCGCATCCTCCTTCTCCCTTCCACGTACGCAGTTTTAGCGGGAGTGACAGAGATAGGCATATTATTACACGTTTTGGATAATGGATGCAAAGGAAGAGGTGTCACCTGGCATCGAGTAGCTGAACTATTATCATCAAATAGTTCAGCAACACCACAAAAGATGGCGCATCCTCCTTCTCCCTTCCACGTACGCAGTTTTAACGGGAGTGACAGAGATAGGCATATTATTACACGTTTTGGATAATGGATAGCTTAGTGAAGTGCAAGATTCGATAATATATCGATAAAAAACCTAAATTATTAAATATTGTACTAGTACAGGTCTTTGACTCAAGAATTTAGGTTTTTTATATAAATTGTAAATGTTGTTATTTTTTAGGGTTCCAAACTAAATAATAATAAACTGAACCCATACTTACACAGGCTGTGACTACAATAATGATGATCCGTTTCAGGATTAAATTTGTATCGCATTATGTCCGTAGCTACCTAATTTTCTTCTATTTTTAACCGACTACAGTAAAGTGTAGGTATGTGTATATGTATGTACATATATACACACATACGGGTCAAACTGAGAACCTCCTTTTATTGAAGTTTACATATGTTTGTTCCCGATTATTTCAGGTTTGCTAGACCGATTTTAAAGCGGTTTTCAAAAAGGTACTTGTTACATTTAGGAGAAGGTTTTAGTACTTCAACCGACTTAAAAAAGGAGGTTCTAAGTTTGAACCGTATTTGTATAAATACGTATGTACTATGTATGTTTGTTCCCGATTATCTCGCGTTTGGCTAAACCGATTTTATGCGGTTCTGAGAAAGGTATTTGTTACATTTAGTAGTAAGATTTCGTACTTTAACTGACTTCAAAAAAGGAGGTCCTCAGTTTGACCCGTATGTATGTATGTATGTTTGTTCCCGATTATCTCGCGGTTTGCTAAACCGATTTTAATGCGGTTCTAAGAAAGGTATTTTTTATATTTAGCCGAAAGTTTTTGCACTTTTACCGACTTCAAAAAAAGGGTCATTGATCCACATGTATGTATGTGTGTCCACGATTCTTTCACGTTTAGCTGAATCGATTTTAATGCAGGTTTTAGAAAGGTATTTGTTACATTTATTAACGTTTTCTGTCTGTTACTTGCTTGTATTTCGAAATATCATTTAAATATATTTTTTTTATCACTTCAATACTTATAATCTACATTATATTTCCTTCATTTTTGTTATATGCCTACACTTGTGCAAAGTTTCAGAAATACGCAATTTTTTTTTCTGTAATGCCTAATTTTTCTGCGCTAAATAAGTAGGTTAAGAAAGCAAATGCAAATAATAGGAATCAGTTTAATTATTAAAAGAAATCACATTACTTTATAGTAATGTGATTTCTTTTAATTTATTATCATTCAGTCTTCTTAGAACATGCACTTTTTTAACTTATGAAGTTAATAATCTAAATAAAAACCCTTTATTGCCCCTGAAATAAAACATATTTGTTTAGCAATTGCCGTTTCGACATTTTCAGTTTTAATTTTAATAAATGATGGATTCTATTTTTAACATTCAGGTAGCGCTCTACGACAGCTTTGATTAAATCGGTTACATGATTAGATGATGGAAACTCGCCCAATTGATGATTCGCAATGGCGTCAAACACGTTTGACGCAACTTTATCGACATTTCATTTAAAAAATATATTAATTCAAAACCCGATTACAATAAATAATGATGTTAGAGAATACATTATTTTTCAATCATAAAAAGGACATATCGATATCAATAAAAAAATATTTTTCCTCGCACTAGGCCGAGTAGCGCGTGGTAGCCCGCTATCGTTGCGATATTCTAGAAAGTTCTCTAGTTCTATGCTTCGTAAAAAACGACCTTATCTTTTGTACATAAAGTTGTTTTTAATTTGAGCAGATGTTTTTTTTTGCGGAGGACGACATTATTTGAGAAAATATTAAAATATACACAAAATAAGACTTAACGGTGGTATGAAAACTATGAAATACCTCCATGGGAGATATTTTGCTTGCGGCTGTCGTTTCCACAGTGTAAAACCGCACAATAAGGCATCTTTGCATTTTATTTTGACTTTTGTATAAACCGCGATCTTACTTGGGCGCTCGTGACTAACTGAGTACTATCTGTGGTGCGAGCGTGCGGCTATCCGCGCACTATTGCCACACGCGCCGCGCTTACGTTACGCTTCTATTAGTCTCTCTGTTTTGTGAATTTGAATGAAGGGCATATCTGCATCATAATATTATGTAGGTATATGCTGTATGCCATTTGTCAAACGTAGAGCGTTTGACAAATGGGGAAATCAGTTACTGTCATATAAGTGGAAATTAGCATCTATAGGTATGTTAGTTTTGGTATATGGACCGGGGAAGGAAAACATCGTGAGGAGACCGGACTAAATCTTAATAAGGCCTAGTTTACCCTCTGGGTTCAGGTCAGATGTCAGTCGCTTTTTGTAAAACTGGCGCCTATGTCAACTCTTGTGGTTAGTTTACAAAGCGAACCCCTGGATTCCTGAGCCGTTGCATAAGCCTAGGAAGAAAATGTTAGTTTTGGTATGTCTAATCCCACTCCTGACTACCATATTTTTCGTATTAGAAATCTACGGAGAGTGTTTAACTAACTCAATAACATTCCCAATTCCCAAACCACAAACTTCTTCTAATTAAAGTCGGTATATTTTTGTATCGCTTGTGTCCAATTGTTTTTTATGGTTTCGTAGCTCAAAAGGTCCGTCCGCCTGTCTGTCAAGACCCTTTATCTCGGGAACGCGTAGAAGTAAACAAGTTGAAATGAATACCACATATACAGGTCTGCGGTCACCTGAAGCTGTAAAAAAATCAAACCTCTATGTCAACGCAATCAAAAGATACGGCCGTTTATGTCGCATTTCCCAAACATTTGCAATGGGAATCAAAATGTATAGGGTACTCGTACTTCCCTAGAATCACGAAATTTGGCAAAAAGCAAGACCTTGTAGCACAAGTAGGTACAGGAAAAAATCCGAAAACCATATAATTGCCGCACACTGAGAGTTCCGTGCCACCAGTATTTTTAAGTACCTGAGGTCCTTTGTGCGGTACCCTCGTTGGGCGAGTCCAACTCACACTTGGCCGGTTTTTTTAAATAACCTGTCGTCTGGTATTTCCTGCGGCAAAGTCTGATGAAGCAGAATAACCGTTAGTGGATTATTCATACTAATTGGATAAAAACCCAGTGCAGACTAAACAAAGTCGACTGGGTATACACAACTATGTCTAATTTTTATGTACTATGTATGTCATGATTTTAATACATTGTGCGTGACTCCAAGTCTAGACACTAGGCGATCAGGATTTAGCGCTGTTACAGATTCCGCACACCACTGCAGTAACCGGTTAACCGGTAATTTCTCTGATTTTACGGCCGTTAATTTTCAACTTAAACCGGTTATTTACCGCAGTATATATTAGAAAATAAAAGTATACAATTTATCAATAAACACATACTTTTAATATAAAAATGTCTACATAATCCCAAATTTACGTAAGTAATCAACTTACACTGGTAATTGTTTTGCTTTTTTTTTACCCACACTCACACTTATGAATTTATGATCTCATTGTAGTTGTCAGTTGTAAGCCATGTTTTGTGACAAATTGAATGGCGAGTTTACCCACTAATTAATAGACGAGGTTTAATGATTAACTGATAGTTACGTTAACTCATACATTTCACTACCTCAAAAGATTGATTACGGTATCACTATAATTATTAGTAGTAGTTAGTGTAGTGGAGTAGCACATGACAGTCCACAGTACACCGGGGTGAGCGGAGACTCTAGCGTTGCTGTTGGGGGTAACACCTATTTACCGAAATATGTGTGAATATAAAATCGTCACTCGTCGTTATAATTACTTGCAGATATTTTTTCGCATTATGACTGTCGTTTGCAGATTTCAATGTTTTCAGTAATAAAGTATGCGACTATGCGTAACTAAACAAACCATTAAACCGTCAATCGCTCAATCCGTTATCGTGAACGATATCAGAGATGTAAGTACAGATTGCGAATAGTTTTTATTGCTATACTATATTCGAATCGTGTTGCAATTAAATGCGTCCAGAGTAGGCAATCATGCTGGAAATAAAGGCATTCTAATTTATTTAATATTTTTTTCGCCATTTAGATAATAGTCACACACACACAACAGCGTGTATATTTACGCTAACAGTGTCATTATTAATTTGTAATTCGTTTATTCGTTCTCTTCAATATTCTCAATACTATTTTACTCAAATCCTCGACACAGCAAGGTTGCTTCGAGTAGCCCGTGGAGACACCAGGAGGATCCTGATTCCTGCGTTTCTGGACGAAGCTAGGTTGGCTAAACCCAGAACAGCAGCGCGAACAACTGTCAAATGGCGCGCTATCTAAGCCTTGTTGCATTTGCCAGATCTGGACGTACCTATACTTGTAACGTTTCCTATGTCCGTCGCGGTCCACCAACCGTCTACTGTTCAGTATCGGCAACGCTTGCGCGAGCGCAGATAAGTGGAATTCTCGAGAAAACCAGTGTAAGATAACAAAAACTCTATCGGTAACTGAGACCCTAACTCCTCCAATGCTATTTATCTGACCTGATGTGTATAGGTTTGAAGCGAGGAACATGAGAGCAAAGATAACAGTAAAATTTAGAATAAAGTTTAGGATGAACGCAAGGAAAGAAGAATGCGAAAAGACCTGGTACCCGGCTTGTGCAGACTGGTAAAGTCCTACCTCGAACTTCTATTGCCACGTTTTGGGTATTCTCTCGTGGTGGGGCCATCATGATGGCACCAGTATTTAACCAGTATGTAACAACCAGGGCTTGGAAAACGGTTGCCTCCATACAAAAAACCGATTAATCATTTCGGTAAATCGTTAACCGTGGCAATTTTTTGGCTATTTAACTAATTTAATCAATTCAACCTAAAAATACCTATTATTTTTAGCAGAAATGTCTGCGAACGATACTAAATTTCTGAGAAAGAACTGATAAGTGGAGGGAGCTCAGTTGGCAAACGGTGGGCCGGTATCCCAGATTCGGGGGTTCGAGTCCCGCCCGAGTTCATAAATTTTTCCACTTTTTCTTTCTTTTTGGGTAAAAAAACCTGATTTGAAATATCTAGTGGTTCGCTTCGAATGTGGACTCGCGAACCCTGTGTATCGGCAACCCTTTGACGTATTTGCCTCATATTCGAACTTAGTAAATCTATTTATTTCATTCAACCACCTGCTAAATTTCACGATGATCCGATCAACGGTACATGAGGTAGTACTCCTTCCGTCCGGTAGGAGTTATCGTCGAACTACCTTACAAATATACGTATAAACGCCGGATTGTCCCGGGAGACTCGGAGAACTTCGCTCGCTCGTTCAATAACAGCAAAAAAACTCTATAATATTAATAAAAACCCGCTAGTGATCTGAGATACCTATCAACTCTCCAGCGTTAGTTTAGCGATCAGAACTCCCCTGAACGCGTTAACGCGCAAGCATCACACCGCTATGCCATCGATTATCGCCCTGACACTTTCCATTTTCTAATTAATTGTTAGCTCTCCTAACCATGCGTGGACGGAAGAACTGCTTTATCCGCTACTGTGCTGCTGCGATGTTTGGAAATTTCTGCACAAAGTAACCTGCTTAAATTACTTGTTTTCGAGCACTAGAGAACTTACTGAAATGATACATTCCTAAACCGATTAATCGCGTTTATTAACATTGAATGGATAAATAAAGTACATTGAAATTTAATTCATAACCCTATGTTTACACCTTTACATTTCTCTGAGACACCATTTCCGGTGGTAACAAGTCCTGTTAATTGCTCGAAACGAAACGGACAGACATACTAAGTCGCACCATAGGGGTTTTAATTACCATTTTGGCGCGGAACCTTAATTACCTTTTAATGACAACTATTACACTACAACATCGTTGCTCAGTGCAAAGTGCATAGGTACTAGGTACCTACGTTCCCGGTATCAATGTCGGTCATGCGAATAAGGTTAAACACCATATGTTTTCCTCTTTACTAAATTATTCAATCCTTACAATTGTAAAGCACGAATCAAATCACTTATTAAAATGTCACATGGAGGCCTTGGTCACTTTTTCTGTAGTATATGACATCTCTTTCAATTTATAATTCAATCCTTGAATGCACATGGTACAAACCATTTTGATCGATTTGACCACCTAGAAAAACAAGAATGGAAAAGCACTCTACTCGTTATAGCTGAAGGCGAACTTATGAAAGTTATAATGTAAAGTTAGTGCTTTCTTTAGCTTCCCTTCGACGTCTTAGACCACGTGCATTAGGGTGATTATCCAACGATGTGCGAAGTAGCTGGACGGCGAACGACATTAAAACTAAGCTGCGAAACGTTACACCCGTTTCGTTTTTTTATGCGGCTTTCAGAGCAATTATTTGAGATCTAACGACGATAATAACTTAATCAGAAAAATGATCAAATCAGTCATTTCTGTTCATTAAACCTTTTTTAAAAGAGCTAAGGAATTATGTGTCAAACATCCATGTTTAACTTTATAACTTTATTTTTTACATCATGTGGCTCAATATTGCTTACAAGAATAAATGATACATGTTTAACTTATCATAGTAAATAACTGGTACCTACATTATAAGTTATAGTAAAGTAACTACAATGAAACATTGAGCGTCTTCTGTTCCCCGTACTATAGTAAAAACTGTTTATACAATGTTCTCCTTTAAATTAGACACTTGCGTGTAATGATAATACACATAAGTTCGATCATTCTAAAGCCGGTCATATACATTCGGGCAATCCTTTATCCGTCGGATCTGCATAGTGGGTATGTCCATCGGGCATACTTGATTACGAACGTATATGGACGGCGTATATAGTCTGTGATTTAAAAAACATTCCATACGAGCAAATATCGAACTATGTTTTGGTACAGCTCAGATGCGATCTTAAATTTAACCTCTGGCAGCCATACAAATATCACAACCACGTATTAATTTCGTTCGGCTTGGGTATGATTTGTAAGCATTTAAAACACCTCTAGTGGAAGTCCAGCCTTTAATCTTCACTTCTTGACCTGGAAACTTCGTTATTTTATATTCGCTCGAGCTAAACTTCACTGAGCAGCAGTTGTTCTCAACGCGTATCGAGCGCATCGCTTCAGTTGAAGAAATGCACGCGTGGTTCTCGATTCCTCATTATATATATTCCGAGCAGGAACTGCGTCCATTTGCAAGATGAGGAAGCGGTCCCCGCACCATGCGCATGACGCAGAGCTTCTTCGCTTTATTTCCATTGCGCTCGTGTGTAGTGGCGGTACTGCAGTAAGTTAACGTTTTTCAGACTGTTGCTTTGCATGAGCAGTGTTAGAAGAGTGCAGGCAACGCGTAGTGAAGACTAGGTAGTAGGCTGATATAGTAGTCTACATATATTGGGTCTTTTAGTTAAGTTAAGAAACGTACAAACCAAGCATGACGTCTGCTGGGCTTACTGAGGTAAACTCTCGCCGCAACACAAGACCTGCCGTTGCAGTGAGTTTGCAGTCCTATTCGGGCTACCATAAGCATTCCATATAGGTTGGGTACGTGTACGACCACCTTACTTGTCGACTAATACCGACTTTTTTATACTGGTTCGTAAGGCGATGTGCTTGCTGATAGGAATAGCCTCTTAGGTACAGTGCTTATTGAGCGGTAACTTATTTCTTGCACAAAGCCGCGTGTAGGAAGAAAGTCTAGGCGTGGGTCGCTTTGTGACTAGCTCTCAGGAATAGATTGAAAGCAGGGGTGTCAGTTACGCTAACGAACAGGAGTGGGATTACTTGATGAGGTCTGGATTTTTTTGGCATTGCGAACTGCGGTCGGAATAATCTACGGAAATGTCAGGAAAACGAAATTCCAAATCATAACAAAATGCGCATAAACTAATTTTTTTTTTCAATCTTCTACAGCTACGGGGCATCATATTTTGTAAGTGGGCACTGTTTGTTTTCGGCATCTACACTTACAGCTCAGCAACTCATGTTTTACTGGCGTTGACAGATGGTTTGTTGCAACCAGCCCGAAGTCACGAACTGATTTTCTGAATTTCTATGGTTTTATGTTACTTAGTTTTTCCAGTGACGTCAAGATAGGGTTTATTTTTAGGGTGCCTGTTGCTCGATCTTAATTACCGAGACGGGGCGTGGGCGGCGTGTCAGGTTTTACGGTCTGGGCTGTCTACGCGTGGCTTAACAAGGGTTTCAAACACGTATCGTTTTTAGGGTCCTCTACTGAAACTACCCGAAAGGTTTGTCTTGACACAAGAACTGGACGACAAATTTAAATCATCTTAGTGTAATACATGCAATTAAGCGCGTTTCCCAGAAAAATCCTTAATCCTTAACTACGTCACGTTTATGAACTTACTATGAGAGTGACGTAACGGAAACATACATTTATTAATGGACATTTCGGGACATTTTTGTTTATTATCATTATCGAATCAGCTTGTGATTTATATTCGAATGAGCCCAACACCGACCAGATCTGGAATAATCAGGTCTTCGAGTTTTTTTTTTGGAAAATGCTCAGGTACGAAAAGAAACGCGAAATTTTCTCTTCAAATATTTTGAACGCGCTGCCACTGATTCGTACTACAACTTCAATCTATAATATCATTTTTAAATTTAGGTAGACCAACACAATCGGAGCACAGGTCAATTTTAAAAAGCCAAGGAGCTCTCATACTTTATCGCTTTGATATTGCATGAGAGATACATTCTGTGATTACTTAGGTACTGTGTTGAGCCGGACACGTGGACCTGCATTGCTTACAAAACAAAGTATGAAGTCATATTCAGATGACTTCATTTTATACGATATTATGCATAATGGGTATAATTGAGGGAAATTTATTTTTATTGTACTTCTTTAATACGTTAGAAACTGGCGTATTTTTCATAAAACTCGACGTCTACAACACGGTTTAATACCTACTTGGTAAAATAGAATTAAATGAATAGGGGTAAATGAATTGGGAAGTTAATTAATCGGGATCTGGTTATAAGAATTTGAAAAATGTCTTCCGCCGATGATACCACAGCAGAGTCATCATCAACCGTACCTACGCTATTTCGGTGTTTAGTGATTACTTGATTTGTCATTTATAAATTAAGCCTCACACTATACAGCGTGTATTTTTAGTATTACCTACCTAAAATTTTATTTGTATTAGCAACATCTGTCTCACTGTTATGAAATTAACAGAGCTAATTGATGTGAAAAACTCTTACATTAGCGGCCATTTGTCTTAGATTACTGAAACTTTCACTAGCTGTTCCTCAAAAGATCTAATTTTAGAGGAAAATTACTTCAGAATCATGTGTATATTTTTTTATTACATCGATAAGTTTTTGTTTCATTAAAAATCATTTACACTTTGGCGAAAAAAATAACAAAAGTCCTGCTTTTTATATAAAAAAAAAATCATTTATTTCGGACAACAAAGGATCCATATTAAGTGACACTTATGCCTAATTAATTATATTAAACAAAATAAAATGTACAATTCGTTTTATACAATTCAATAAAAATAAAAAATATATATGTCAATAATAAAATAAAATTAGATTAAATTAAATTTGCTATTTAAGCTTATATGTAAAGTGGACCAATGCCGCAGAAGGCCACAGTCCCACCTGTTCCCTACAACAGCTAGGAGGCTGTTGGGGCTGTCACGCACCCTGCCGAGCGTCGCGGCGCAACGTGAACGTTTATCGAAACACGAACGACGTTTACGAATGCCACCACTAGAATTGCGTCCATCTGTGCCCTTCTGATTTGATTAATCTATTAAGCTCTATGCAATGATATACCAGCTGGACCGCTCGTAACTTAAATAATTTGTCACTTACAACAAGTATAAAACATCAATAACATAACCCTCGGACAACTAACAAGTCCGCTAATGCACGCTTCCGCAGCGCCCTTCTGATCTAATTCATCTAAGCTACCATTACGAGTAGAGACAGTACAGTAGGTACTATGTATGATAAGAGTCAGTCGCGGATCGCGCCGACGGCGTCCGGCCGTGTGCAGCGCTCATAATGTTTACGTGAACTGATGGGTGTCTAAGTATTTGTTTTATGTGTGTTCTACATCATTGCTACCAGACGGATTGATCCATTACTTACGATTTTTTGTCTGAAAAGTCAATATATAGTGTTTTAGACTAGTGTAGGAAATCTGAGATCGCATTTTAATGCTGTAATTTAAAAATTACAGTTATTTTAATATCGTGTATCCTTCGATTTTACGACCAATTACAAAAGTGGAAACAAATCAATCGTAGCAATTGCCGTGTTTGTGAAATAGTGCCGTTTACTGACAGTGATATGAACAAGGATGTGTTAGAGATTAGCGTTATCACCAGTGTTGTGAAAACAATAATTGTGGAATTGTTGTTTGTGGATTATATACAGAAATAAGTGTATTTTAAAGGTAAAACTTACAATAATAACTGAATGTATGAACTTTTACCTCACCCAGCTAGCTGTTACCGAAGTTCTTGATTCATATAATATTCTTCTCATGTCGGTGCAGCTTAGGGTACCTCCTTCGTTTTTCTCTATGCAGAGCTGCCTCTTCAATACTTGATAGGTCCTTGTATCAATTAGGTCTTAATTTGATCTATGAAGAGTACCTATATAGAATATTCTTAACATTCCTCTACCTTGCCGCATTGCATAGGTACTTTTGTTCAATGATGTTCAGTAGGAGGGCCTTTATTAGTAAATACAGATTTCCAAATTCATTAACATAACAAATATGAGGGGAAGAAAATGACAAAAATATAAATGTTAAGTTACTAACAACTCTGGATTCCATTATCTGAAATAAATTAATTTAATTTTATTTTTATTTATTTATAATGTAGAGGAACTTTATTTTTTAATTTAATTTAATTTCTAATGTGAGCTGTTTTATTTAAAATGTGATTTCTACTCAGAATCGCGAGCTCATTCGATTCTAATAGGAGAAAAAAACTGTTTAAAATTTCCATATTTTTTTCAAATATTCCATTCCGTTACCGCAATACAAAATGTTTGACAAAATATTAAGTATTAACGGAATGGAAAAAATCTTGGGACACTTTTTTTTCTCCTATGAGCAACCAAAGTGGTCGCGATTCTAAGTAGAAATCATATAAAAGAAATTGGAGTGTACAACTTTGAAAAAAAGAAGACCCAGATATACGATTAAGTACCTATCCACACGATCGTTCTAAATTAGATCCTGAAAATACTACTGAGTTTTATTAAACCTTGCTTAAACTTTAAAACTTGGGTTGGCACATGGAAATTTCTAAAATCTAAACATGTATTCGTATAGAATTCTTCACTTTTCGTTAGGATACTAGGATATATGCTTCGTAAAACTTCAATTCATTAAGAATTATTTGATCATAAATTCAATAAAATCCGAAAAGGATCCTTCTGAATGTTCGGGCCTGTTGGGCAGTAGGATTCATTGCTCATTCTAATAGGTAAATAGTAATAGGTTTTATAATGCACCATTGAAATGTCTGCGTAAAAATGTATTAAAGTGGATTTAAAGAGTATGGCCCTTGATTAAGAAACAACTATTTCTGCTAGAATATTTGCCATTTCTGTCTCAACCTTGCGACTATCCCATCTGACCTTGCCTGTTATAGGTACATTACTAGGTACCCGTGTAATGTCATGTTTCGGATTGAGCCCGCTAATGGACCATTATTGATCACAGAACACTGGAACGCCATTATGTGCTAAACGCAGCGCCCACTGGGCACGCACCTATTTATAGAAAGGCGTATCGGTTACCTATACCAAGTTAACCAAGCTTTCCTTTTTTGCGTTTAAAATCTCACCCTTCCATAAATGGGATTCAAGGCCAATGATTGTCCTAATATACTCTTTTAGGGTTCCGTACACAATGGGCAAAACGGGACCCTATTAGGTACTAAGGCTCCGCTGTCAATCCGTCTGTCTGTCTGTCTGTCGGTCACGAGGCTGTATCTCCTGGATCGTGTTAGTTGAGACAGTTGAAATTTTCACAGATGATGTATTTCCGTTGCCGCTAATAAACAAGTAGGTACTAGTGACACAGAATAAAATAATTATTTAATCCTTTAAAACGAGCTAGTGATATACCTAGTGTTTAAAGATTTCCAAATTCTCACATAAAAATGTGCAAATATTGGTCTCGAATTAAATTTCACACTTTCTCCAAGTGTGAAATTTTCTTCCCCGATAGTTTTACTCAAAAAGATATTGCTTTATCAAGGTTTAGGTCAATAGTTCCTAACATCAAAGTCATATATAGCACTTCTCTGCACCTCCTAGGGTCCCCAGTCTTAGATGAATCCTTTTCAGATTTCATAAATCAAAAGTATAACATCTTCAGCACTTTTTCGGATCGCCTGCTCAAAATCCCTGTCAGGCATGGCGGTATTGGGATCTGCAAACTTACTTGTGTTTCTTTACCCGCTTTCCTTTCCTCGACGCATAGCACTGCCATTTTGATCACCAAAATTCTAAAAGTAGATCTTAATCATTTGGACATACCTTTTCTAAAAGAAGCTTTAGATTTTCGGAAGGTCGCTTGTCCCAACGCTGACATACCCACGATTCCTCGTTCGCAGCGACGATGGGACGAGCCGTTCTGCGTGTTGGTGCGGGATTATCTTCTTGAAACGTCTACCAGTACCCTTGCCTGTGGCAAGTGGGAGTCGGGTGCTTGGTTGCAGCCCTACCTTCGAAAAATCTCGGGACTCTACTGAGCAATAACACTTTCCAGACTGCTGTATCGCTGCGTTTGGGGGCGACATGTGTTGCTCCTCATAAGTGTATCGGTGGCTCTAGTGTACACAGAACCAGGGTCCATATCCTTTCTTGCAGCAAGAGTGCTGGTCGTCAAACAAGACACGCCAGCAAGCATCAATGATCTCCTTCGCAGAGCCTTTGTAAGTGGCAGCATGCCGGCGATCCTGGAGTCAACAGGACTTTCTCGGGATGACGGCAAGAGGCCAGATGGCATGAGTATGGGATGCCACTTGTGTGGACACCTTGGCGCTGTCCCGCCTTCCAGGGACCTCAAACAGGGCTGGGGCTGCTGCGGAGGCGGCCGAGCACCTCAAACAGCGCAAATATATGGCCATTGATGCTGGTTATATTTTTGAGCCGTTTGGCGTGGAAACACTAGGCCCATGGGGTCCTGGGGCTCACATTATTTTTAAATATTTATACAAGTGCCTCGTAGATGCTTCGGGTGACCAGAAGGCTGGATCGTACCTCGCTCAACGCTTGGGCCTTGCTGTTCAGCGCGGCAATGCCGCCAGTCTTTTGGCCACCCTACCGCCGAACTCCGAATTTGAGCCCATTTTTTATCTATAGGTTTTTAGCATAGTTAAATTTTTTGCAGTTTAGGTTTATTTAGTGTAATTTATTATCTTGTTATTTAAGTTTTATGTAGGTATATTATTATCAAATAAAAAACGAGAATAATTTTTTTCCGTTTTTATAGATAATCGTGCGAGAGTCCGATTCCGACTTGGCCGGTTTTTTGTTTTATATTTTAATGACCTAATATAAAGAGTCATAGTGACAGTCCCTACAAATTTGTTCGTAGTAATACTAATAAAATAAGTATGCCAGGGGCCCGTTTCTCGAAAACGGTATTAGACTAATTTTATTAATGTGTTGCCATGGAAACCCATACATTTGACAGCTCGCGGACTAATAATATTACTTAGTCTAATATCGTTCGAGGAATGAGCCCCAGTTGTTCACATTCAACTTAAGATGCAGAACACAGCTGGCTAGTATGAAGCTTTGTCTCTTTCGAAACATCAGATACTTCTTTTTTAGTACCATACTTGCATGAGACTAAAATAAACGATGACTAGTTTAAAAATGCTTGCGACAGACAGACTGACAGACATCGTCCAAAAATAACAAAGGAAACGGTCCTTTCCTTATAGTATTTTTGGACGGACACAAATAGAATACTAAAAAAACTTACTTCTCAACAACGCATGTCTGAAAGATCGTTAAAAATAACCGACAAATACTTAAGCGTTATTTACGTTATCATAGATCAAACGATGAGTGACGGCTGTGTTAAAAATCTATGTATATCTTCTAACTATACATATAATATAGCAGAGTAGGGTCAAAAATCTGTGCATTGAAGATATTAGGAAAAAAAAATGAGTTAGAAGTTATTAGAATAGATAATATTTTTTGTCTATTTGTCTGTCTGCTTGCCTGTTTATTTGTTAGAGTATCACGTGAAACGGCTAAATGGATTTATATTCAACCATCACGGGCACGTTAAGGGGATCTACTGTCAGGTTACAGGCTAAAATAAAACACCACAGTTCTAAGCGCCAGTGCATTTAGGTAGTTTGGCAAATCAGTTTTGATAGTAGGTACATTGATGATAACATAACACCTGTACCAGATCGGTAACACTAGTAAAAGTGATAACACAAAAACTTTTTCGAGGCGATAAAAAAGTAGGTTTATTATTCTATCTGACTTACCTATGCACAATCTTATTGTGACTTCATAACCTAACCTTCTTATCGAAAAATTGCAGTAGTTTTAATACCAAAATTGCCGTCTAAATGTATTAAGAATAAAACGTTTTATTTGCAGGTGGAGGCTGGAGACGTATTGCTCAAGGTCAATGGGACTGACGTTAACCGGTTCACCACACGAGAAGGTACGGAATTCGCGACTTCACGCACTTACCGGCCCACGGTAAAATGTTACTCGGTGTTTATTGTTTCATGGACGGCCACTGTGACTAAAGTCCTAAATAGTAATTAATAACAAGAAAATTAACAGACGCAAATGGAGTTTTAAATATTTAACAATTTCTAAAGTATAACATATAACAACTTAGTGTTTTTCAACCCCTAGCCGTACTTTGGGGGTACCCAATGTTTTATACAGGCTGATTCATTCAGTGAATGATAACTTGATAAGCTATTATTTCATACTATACTTAACGAAATTAACGTTCAATTAAATTAATTCGAATCTCCTAATTATGAGGTAATTGATACTTAATTGATAGGTAAGTATCATTTAACTCATAGTTAGGAGATTTAATTTAATTTTTAACGTTAATTTCGTTAAGTTTAGTATGAAATAAAAGCTTATTATTCACTGAAACCGTAAGGTTAATCCTGCTCACGACTCATGAATCATTCTGTATATTCTAGCCGATTAGATCCCGAAGCTTTTTAACACCCTCTTCAATTCTCGTGATTTCGGGATAGTTTTCATATCCTAGGTGTTAAAAAAACCTCCTTGTAGGTATATAAAATAATATACTTTAAAGGTTATTTGTAATTCAACTTGAAGTATGTATTGTAAACAAACACCCTTTTGATTTTTTTAAGCACTTTCGATATATAAGTGTTAACTACACCTGCACACTAAAAAATACAAACAAACAAACAATTGAGCACCAGTAGCAGTTAACACCACCCTTTTAGGAAATCAGTCGCCTTACAACTTAATCAGTTTTTAACCGTTTATTTACGTGACGTTATCACGTCTGGAGTGTAATTAAGTGTCAAGAATAGTTTAGTGAATAAAACATCAAGTGCTATCTGTGGATTACTTCGCAGTTGCGATCATGGCGTGAATGGGCTCACGCGACCACCACATTCAAATTTCAGAGGGCTGGCTTCTGTCATTACTATCGCTGGCAGAGCGTAGGCGAGTATTTGCTTTAGTTATGTTGTATACATACAACAATCTTTCACCGACCACACGTGGAGATTGCTACCGGCAAAAATCACTTATTTTTAGCTAATTGTTTTGAGTCAAAAATAGTTTGCCCATAAAGCGCAAAAAAAATATTCTTATTGTTTTACAATACTCGGTTAGATAGAACGGTGGATATGTCGGTGATGCTGCACAATTAAATAAACCGACCCCGATATCGCACTTTCGCAGAGTGTGGTACCTAGCTGGTAGATGGTTTTTAAAAACACCCGTGCCCAAGCTGCGTAGTGCGTACGCAGCACCACTGAGCCGTGTTTGGCATGCATGCAGTGAGCGTCACCACCCTGTAAAGTTTAGACTTCGGCACGACTTATTCAACCATTAGCTTGTCTACTCACAGATAAGTGATAAAATAAATATCTTTATTTTTCAATTTACGCACGTTACAATGCACTTATAAACGTTAAAAAGAAAGCTACTACCGGTTCTAACAATACACCACAGCTCAAGAAGATTATTACCGACAAGAAACTCGGTGGGACTTATTTTTCGAAACAAATTACCCAAAGTCATTAAAATATTTACAATATTGGGTTCTGCAATACCAAAAAGAAAATAGTGCAACGGAAAGACCACAAATAAGAATTAAGAAAAAACAAAAAATAATAAAATTTAACAGTTTTACGCGATATATAAGTTATACACAAACGTTGATTTATTTCCTGAACTGTGTCCTCCACTTTGTAAGCAGCATTCCATTGGTTTAGTTACAGTTTCTGGTATGGGCCATGCATATTTGTCAGTTAAATTGTCCTCTATATAATATGTAATGAGCGGAAAGAAGAGCAGGAAAGGTTAATTACAATCCAATCCAATTCCTAAATCAAAAAATAACTTATAGCAACTGTAGGTACAGATCATGAAACATTTAAAAGCGAATTCGGAGTATTTTTGATATTTCTCTTATACTTGTAAAAGTTGTACTCGTACTGTTACTTCAAGTTCTGTAAAGGCTTCGTCAGACTAGCGCGTGGCGTGAGCGGGGCGCGAAGCGAGCGCGACCCGCGCTTGGACGCAGCGCGGCGCTAGCGCCGCGCTCCTATCGCGCTCCGCTCACGCCACGCTTTCAACGCGCGCGCGGCGCGCAGTCACAGCGCAAAGAAAAATGCTCGGTGAATCGAGCGCTGGCGGCGCGCTCGCGCGACGCGCGCGTGACCCGCGCGTGATGCGCGCCTGGCACGCGCGCGATGTAAGCGCACCGCGCTCCCTGCTTCTATCGCGCTCTGCTCGCGCCCCGCTCGCGCCCCGCTCGCGCCCCGCTGACGCCACGCGCTAGTCTGACGAAGCCTTAAGTTCTGTACTGTAAGTTCAAAGTCCTACTTTCAAACATCAACAGGATTCATAAAGTGTTTTATGTAAGATATCTTTATCGGTTTCAAAATAGTAGCCAAATGAAAACGCATCTTTTTTGGACCGATAATGGGATTTTCCAGTGAAAACTAGTCCAATATCACTAAATATAAAAATGTCTGCAGTAACAACCGATTGCAGGTTGATATTGATTCATGGTTAACGGAATAAATAATTGTGACGGGAATTTTAAGCTTAATCCGCTGATATCGTCAAACCCCTTCGTTCCACCACCATTTCGAACAGAGAATACAAAATTACCAAAAACCTCAATTTTTAACAGATGAATGACCGGTGCCAATCCTAAAATGGTTCCAAAAAGTATAAACGACTTAATGTGACAATACGCAATACGAATGACATACGCCGTCCATTATCGTTGGCGTTGACTGTATATACTTTAGCTTTACGGACACGACACGGTGCTCTCACATCTGAGGCTAATACTCACCTCGTCTACGTAAGCGAAGACAATGCTGGGCCCCTCACGTCTGCCGCCTAACCAGCGTCTAACAGCAACTCATTTACAATAGTCTGACCTCTGCGAAATTGATTTCCTTCTCTCTTATCAGATAAAACATGCGAAGAAACTAACTCGATTAATCATTCATTTTCATTCCATTTTGTTGGGCTTCGCACTTAGACTCTGTTTACCTACGGATAAAAATATAAGTATGGAAAACCAAAGGATTTATGTTAGTAATTCAGAGTAATTTAAAAATATATTATATTGGTTTATTTCGTTAAATACTTGATCACAACAAAGCAATCAACTCAAAAAATAGCATTAACAAAGATACACGGAAAATGCAAGAACGAACTTAAGTTAGCGCGTCCGCAATTTAAACTTAATTATGTATATAAAGTCAAAACCTGGCCTTGAAGCAAATGTCCTAGTTTCTAGTTCCTATACTAATACTTACGTAGTCTTGGAAGGCTGAAGGTGGTCTGTATAGACCAGCCGACTGCTCTACACTTCTTCGGTTCGGGATCTTAGGCACATGGGGATTGCGGAGGGTAGATGGCGCTTTTATTATTTGTATTTTATTTTTCCAAAGCCTTCATCATAGTAAGGACAACATAACAACTAAGCGATTGTTTTTGAAATAAATATATATTTGAAAAGGAAACGTCGAAATCTTCACCTTCATGTTTTATTAATCCGTTTTTTCGGAAAAAATAGATAAATTCGGTCGATTGATTAGATTGTTACCCATGTGCGAAAACTATGAAAAACGGAATTGAAAATACTATCGCATTTCTCATAACACGAGATGCACGAGAATTTCTCACTTAAATGACAGCAACACACTTACTTATCATTAAAAAATAGCGCTAGCCTTATGAAAGATATCTTACGGTGTCTATTTATATCGAGAATAGGCACCATGCCAGTATCATCGATTTATTTAGCGAATGAATAAATTGATTGTTGCAGTTTTAAAATGTTTGCGACTATCATCGGATCCCGTCACTTTAAGACTGAAAAAGGGTGAGTTAATAACAAGAATAATTTATCTCTTGGTGGGGGTGGGTGACCTATGACATTCGCTGTGCCAGAGACGAGTTGATAAATGAAACTGCTAAATTGGAAATGCTGAAACATAAATTTAGCGAAAAATTTCTTAAAATTCGGATTTTGACCTCGCTCACACTTTTAAATCTTATTTATTTTTTTCCTTTAAATTCCACGTTGAGTCACGAAATTTATTTTCCCCAATATCATTCGGCTTAGTATCTTGTATCTTTGTATAACACTAAAATTCAACCCACTGGTTTTGAATTGCCATCAGTGACAAAAAGACCGATTACAGGCCCAGTTGACTAATTTTGGCGCCTTTAGGCTTTACCGAATCTGAACTAGCAAGGAAATATTTATCGCACACTGAATCTGGTAGGACTCTATTCGTAAACTCGTAACAGCATTAAGTCCTGTTTATTCTGTGCTGTCGCTGCAGACAATATTAAAGAAAAAGAGGCGATACAGTATTATCATAGCAGTCTCTAATATCTTCTCGTCTCTGTCCATACGGTATCCAAGCCGGCATTGGGTAGTAAAATTCCTACAGTATTCCCCAGCGGCTAGCAGCAAGCCGCAACAAATAATGCGATATGTGGACTAGTTTACGTGGCTCGCGGGATCCCGACATGTAGGGTTACCAGGTGGAAATGTCAAAAATCCTGATATTTCATTTCAAAATGTTATTTTGCACACCAGAAGGGCTAAGCATGGTTGCCATTTCATCGACTATCACGCCATGCGTCACTTTCGCACTTACATACTTGTTAGAACGTGGCAGGCATGGTGATACTCGATAAAAACTCGATCATAATAGACTAGCAGGTCCGAATTTCGCGCAACAAAACGCACGGCATGTATGTACGTAGTAGCCGCGGACTGTATGGACGTTTGCCTCGCGAGGCAACTTTAACATTGCCGTGGTCGGAAATGGTGCCGCGTGCTTTGCCTCGCGTGTTCTGGGCTAGACTCGACTTAACAAAAACACGGTGCGGTCCATAAAACCGTTTTACACTTTGTGCACAAATCACGCGCAAAGTCGCTCACCGGGGCTCGATTCCTGAACTAAAAGTGTGTCATACAATTTGACAGTTCGTCGACCAATTATTGGTCTTCACTTACGTTCAAGAATGGTTCCCCAGCAGCCGAATCACACGTTTTCGTTCTTTGTTATTTGCCTCACATTTGCTTCACGTAAAGAGTGAATTTGTGGTTTCGCGCCTTTGGAACAGACTCAAGGAAAAAATCTGAAAAATTAACGAGCGCTTTAAAAAAACCTAAAATAAATAGTAGCTAAAAATTGTTTTCTAATATTTTTGTATCACCTTCGAAGACCCCGATTCCCGGTATTTTAACGAAAACCCCGACGTCTGGTAACCCTACAGACACGGGCTAACACTCGTTCACAGTGGCTTTGTTCCCTTTAATAATGTAATTTTCTGATGCTGTTGCCTGATATGATTTGCTTTGCTTATGTGCTAACCTTTCTAGAAGATATTTAGAGCCTCTACACAAGATGGGCGTTGAACACGTGTTTAACGCGCGTCCATGCCGGTTGTAATGTATGAAGTTATATACCACCTGTTATATCGGTTGCGTTTTGTGAACGTATTGTTCAGATATGCTCTCGAATTTGACACACGATTTCACACTGCGTGTGGTGGATGCTTAAATCCGACGTATCAAGTCACATACGCGTTCAACGTTTGTCAAGTGAAAGCAGCGTAAGGCCTTGGTCGGTTGTAGTGTAGTTGGACGCTGAGTACAACGTCACGGTTAGTATAAGTATGCTTTTGCATTCTGTCAGTACACTGGTGACGCTATACCCAACGTTCGGCGTCAACTAAAGATCAAGGCTTTGTAATGTGAAGATTACTAGAGTGTTTTAATGTTGCAGATCCACAGATCAAAGCGAACGTGAGGCGGTACTTGTCGTCCGGCGAGCGGCGGGCGAGCGGTCCACGAACCAACCACGATAAGTGAGTTAGTTTAATATTGTACATAACTGCTAACTAGTAGGCGGGTCCACGCAGAGCGAACCGTTTGCAAGGAAAAACACGTCTACATAGGTCGTGCTGCCTCGCGAGGCGGCTCGCTCTGTGTGGACCCGCCTAATGTCTTGGTTTACCTATGTGAGACGCCACACGCTGCGTACAGCGGCATATCATGAGATAAAGCACGTTAATAGAAAATGGTTGGTGTCTGCAGCGTACGGTGTCAATAAGGTGATGCCACATTGTATGTCATTAAAGCACTCTTTTCCACTTAAGAACTATGTGAAATTTCGACCACTGACGAAGACCTTAAGCATTCATTAACACGAAAGTATTTTCAATAAATTCATGCAAGGTTTTAAAATTCAGTATCACATAGAATACGTACGTACAGACTTAAGTTAATTTGACTAGGTCTAACATGCCATAACAGCGCAGTGTCGAAGCATCAGAATGTTCTGTGGGCAAGCCGGAACGATTTTGGATTGCGTTTTCTTTGAGTTGTTAAGGAAAACGTGTTAGATCAGCTCTCGCTAGGAAAACTGGTAGGAATCGTGTTCAATGAACGCCCCGCCACTGTAACCGCGTCTCTCACCCTACCAGAGTATAAAACTCTTCCTGTCGTTTCACGAATGTACGCGCGTATTTTACGAGCTGGTCTGAATAGTGCCAACCATGAAACAATTTAAACGCCACTAGGCTGCAATCAGTCTGCAGTAGCCTTTACATTGTGTAAGTTGAAAGACTATCCGTTTCCCGCGGGTCTTGGCGTTCGCCACGGCATAGTTTAGCTAGGACGTTACTGCAACTGCCTAGCGAGAATACCCATGTCTAATCGAGTCGAACTCAACATTGCGTTTACACATTGTTGTTTGGTTTTCTCCACACTGTCTGTAACTTCCGTTTTACTTTTTGTTGCAAGAGCTTCAAGTCCCAAACGTCATAAACAAGATATTGTTTAATATTTTTTAAATCTAGAACACCCGCGAGCTCGATTGATGCACCATCAGCGTCAAACTGCGCGTCTATCCTCATTGAAAAATACTTTACACATAACCTTAACACATGCTAAAATTTTCACATGCTCCAAGGATTTCGGGGGATTTTTAAGAGAATATCAACATCATAAATTCAACCTAAAGATGTCCACTGCTGGACAAAGGCTTTCCAAAATATATTATCGTGCGCTACATGCATCCAATGGTAGCCCTCGATTTTGACCAGAACGTTGGTCCACCTTATAAAGGCTATACCTGAACCTGTGGACATATTATAACGGATCTGAGGTCCCAGTTCCACTGGTTAGTCAGAAGTGTTAGTCAGTCGAGTCGCTTGAGTCGCTTGTGCTAAATAAATGGATATATATACGCTAGACAGAGATGTCTACTTGTCTAGCTCAATTTTAATGGAATATGCACTTAAGTCGGGCCAGTCAACATCCGAATATTTGCAACACTTGCGGTTTGTTTGTCTTCATATTTTACTAGCTCGCTTACTTTATTTTGAATTAGTATTTTAACCCTAAACGAAACAATGGGGTGTTGAAGATCAACGTGCTCATTTGAGTGCGTGTCTGTGTGTCTTACTGTGGCTTCGTAATCGTAACTCCGAAACGCGTGAACCGATTGTGGGAATGGTTAAGCAGACGTAAAAGCAATCATCTCCAAGATATTCAGCTTACATTACGAATAATTACAATCTCAGCCAATATTAAAATATCCTTGAATTTCAAGTTTAAGTTTATTTTTAGCATTTCCTATTCCACTGTCGTCAGTTTTTAATTTTTTATATTATTGAAGGTAGAAGTACATACTAGTACTTGACGCTGCACTAGTATCTGACATGGGCACTTTATGTCAAAGTTATATAGGTTAAATTAAATTTGAACAACGAAGATTTTTCCATTATCGAATTTCAACCTTCTCACTTTGACATAAAGTGCCCATGTCGAATACTAGTGCACCGTCGAGTACTAGTAGCTCTACCTTATATGTACTTGTGTATTAATTATAATAAAACCGTGGACTAATAAATTGCGGTCACTTCAATTTTACGAAGAAGCGAACAGTTGCACATCTGCATCTGCATGTTATTAAATAATTTATAATTTAATCGGAAAATGATTTTATTTATTTCTATACCTACAGAAATATCAATAGTTATGTGTGGTTGACGTATTGTACAAATGTGAATAATATTATCGTAGTATTGCCGCCAATACGTTTCTTAGAACTACCATAAGTATGATAAGTTTATGTAAGTATATTCAGATTATTTCGCGAGCCCGTGTAATGAAAAAATAAACGGTCTCAAAGTAAAATAGCGTGAAGATGTATGAGTTTGAAGATATTTCTTTGTGCCATGCCGTGCTTACGTGCATTCTCAAAATGAGTTTATCTTATAACAAAAAAAAAGAATAATTAAAATCGATTTATGACTGACGCAGCAATCGCGTAACAAGCATGCAGTCGCCATCAAATTTATAGGAGCTACCAAGGCTCAATAATATCTGAACAACGCCTTAACATAGAGGCGTGCTCAAATACTTGTGCTCCGATAAATCTAATGGCGACTGTACAAAAAAAAACGTCAAATTGAGAACCTCCTCTCCTCGTTTTGAAGTAAACCAAAGTAGACGAGAAAGCTTAAATAGAATTACACCCCCGTCATTGCTAGTCAACTACAGACTCCCTTATTGTCCAGTGCCTGATTGATTTGTACGACGGAAGCCAAACATACAAGAAGACGAATTACATAGTTTCCGTCATCCCCGCCCCTCGTAACCGGACCCCAGCTGATTTCCTCGATAATTACAGGAACATGTGACGCGCCCCCGTGCCCTGTGATCAACTGTAGGGTTGTGCTTTCTAATCTGTGCCGAGAAAATTATCGTTGCTAATGACTGGAAACAGTAATAAATAAATAGAATTAAATATAAATTAGGTAAAATAATTACCTTAAAGGTATTTACCTAATTTTACCTAAATTAGGTAAGGTAGGACGTCCACCCACAAGATGGACAGATGACCTTATGAAGGTCGCCGGGAGACGCTGGATGCAGTTCGCTTCCAACCGGTACATATGGAGGTCCAAGGGAAAGGCCTATGTTCAGCAGTGGACGTCTTATGGCTGATATGATGATGATGATGATGAGGTAAAATAATTACCGAATACCTTGCATTCGAAGCTAACGGTTCCCCTTGTCTTCGCATAATTTTTGTATGCATCATTATACAGTATGTATCACAACGAAGAGCAAACCTTAAAACTGGGTGACGGGGAACTCGAGTACAATGTAATGACGTGTATTTCACGTGCCAAAATACATGTTTTATGGCATAAAATTACTAAATGAATTACTCGAGAACCTTCTTTTTGCAGTCGGTTAATGGTTTTTGTGCCATCCTATAGGGTTTGTTTACGTTTTTGATTTTTGACAGTGCATGCGTATTGCGTACTGTTGATATGTAGCTAGGGGCAACTAATAAACATAGACGTTGTTATGTCAACGCACATGCGCTTTGAGTTCTGTTTATAAGTAACCTAGGTAATCATTTAAATAATGGCTGTAGTCATAGGCAACGCGCAAGCGCTTTGTTAACTGTTTATTTGTAACTCTTGTGCTGGTAAAATCCTTGCTCACATTATAAACTTCCGATTGAGTGAGTTGGCTGAACAGCGCCTCCCAGAAAGTCAATGTGGTTTTCGCCCTAGACGGGGTACCATTGACGCCATTGCTGTTGTTCGCCAACTCCAGGAAAAAAGCCTTGAGCACCAACGGCCACTCTATATGTGCTTTGTGGATTTAGAGAAGGCATTTGACAGAGTTCCACGTGAGGCCCTGTGGCTCGTCCTTCGGAAGTCTGGGTATCCAAAGAAGTTCGTAAACCTAATTCGCCAATTCCACGTTGATATGAAAGCACAGGTTCAACACGAAGGCGAACTCTCTGAAGAGATCCAGATTACAAGCGGAGTGAAACAAGGATGTGTAATGGCACCTACACTCTTTGCCATATACTTTTCTGTAGTCATGAGAGATGCTTTAAAATGTTGTAGCAATCGGATCCAGCTAAATGTAAGGACTGAAAGGGGTGTCTTTGACATATCAAGGTTCAGGGTAAAGTCTAAAGTGCAGAGGATCTCCATATTGGAGATACTCTACGCTGACGACGTGTGCCTTATGTCTGACAGCATGGCGGATCTCCAAAGCTACGTTGACGCATTGGATCACGCTTGTCATCAGTTCGGCCTAGTGATTAGTGCCTCCAAGACCCAAATCCTCAAACAACCACCACGAGGAGTTGAATCTGATTCAACACCGCTGAATTTAGATGGGAAACCACTAGAAGAGGTCTCTTACTTTAAATATCTTGGGAGTGCTATTCGGCGTGATAACACCCTGGCTTCAGAAATACCATCCCGCATTGCCACCGCCGCTGCCAATTTCGGACGGCTGTCTGATCGCGTCTGGAGGTCCCATGATCACAAACTTGAGACAAAGATAAACGTCTACAGGGCTCTAATCATCCCTGTCCTTCTATATGGCGCAGAAACATGGTGCCTGTACAAACCAGATGTTAGAAAATTAGACTCCTACCATCTACGGTGTCTAAGATCTATCCTAAGAATTAGATGGCAGGATCGTATTTCTAACTCTGAGGTTCTGCGTCGCTCCGGGATGTTTGGCATGGAGGCACTACTGATGCAGCGTCAGCTAAGGTGGTGTGGGCATGTCCTTCGCATGGACGATCGCCGCTTGCCTAAAGCGGTATTCTATTCGGAGTTGGCAGAGGGTAAGCGGAAACACGGCGGTCAACACCTGCGATATAAGGACGTGCTCAAGCGCCACCTAAACGCTTGTGCTATCGATCCAGCATGTTGGGAGGAGCTCGCTGATAAAAGGTCTTCTTGGCGGTCAACGGTCTTTGAGTCAATTAAGTCATTTGAGGAAAACCGTCTCACGAGCCTTGACACAAAACGCAAAGTACGCAAAGAAAGGCCTAAGCCCTCCTACGTGTACACATACAACGAAGTGGGTCAACTCTTCTGCCATGAGTGCAGAAGAGTTTTTAAGAGCAAGTTCGGCCTAGCCAGCCACATACGAGCCCACAATAGGAGAAATCCATAAATTCCTGAGGTCGCCGTCATCGAAATCGATGTGGAGGACTATATATATATATATATATATATATTTGTAACTAGGTAAAAATCCAAACTTCAACAAGGTTTGACGCCTGTCTGTCAGTTGGTAATTTAAGAAATGTCATTAATTGATTGTAAACAAATTATACAGGGGAGGTGCAAAACAATAATAATGAATGTATATTTTTATACCTCACGTAAAAACTGTCGTATTTTTGATGAATTAGGTACCATGCTCATATTTATGATCTAAACATTAACGGGTGTCTTTCTTTGCCTTTCGTTCTGATACATACTGTATTTTAGCATAATCAATATAGTCATAATTGGTTTTACGCATAAACTGTTATGGCGTTTTCGAGTTTAGCATAATTTGATTTGGCCGAATTTAATTTGTCCTAATATTCGGACATAGTCCGAGCCTAACCTAACCCACTTTTTAGTATGCCAATGTATTTTCGGACAAAATAGTACCTATTCGACATATTGTGATTATTGTGAATTATGTCAAATTATGTTTCTGCTACATTAAGATTCGGCGAAATCGATTATGCCAAAAGTCTGTTATGACAAAAGCGTATCGGACAAAACAAATTATGCCAAATAGAGGACACCCGAAGCTAACATCTAGTCTAGTGCCTGATTGGTTTGTATACCAAACAAATGAAGAACTACATAGTTTCCATCATTCGCCCCTCGTAACCGGACGCCAGCTGATTTCCTGCGATAAGCCATTAGAGGACCATGTGGCGCGCCCCCGTGCCCTGATCAACTGTAGGGTTGTGCTTCTAATCTGAGCTGATAATATTATCGTTTACTAATGACTGTATAGTTAAATATATCTTGCGTCCGAACGGATAAGTCTATCAATTCTGGATGATTTGCGAACGAGTTTTTTAAGGATTTTTATTAACTTGGAGTGATGAAATCAAGGATTTGCTATAGCTTCATGGTATTATGTAGTTTGTTTTTAACACTCGAATTGATATTTCATTCTCATTTATTTTTAGAACGGATATTTAGTTATGTCTTTTTTGAGGTTTTGAGATATCATTGACTCAAAAACTATAATAGAGATGTTGCGTTCGTCATTGTGGGTTGATTCATCGACATTACTTGCACGTAATAAACAACTCAATATTTAATGATTTTATCGAAATCAAATAATATCTATTGTGGTCGTAACTGGACTATTAATTCATTTTCAGTAAGTAATTAAATAATTACTCTTGGAAACAAATACCTACTTAATAGTAAACACTAGATTGCCTTGGTTACAAATTTATGCACTCATTGCATTGCAGCTATAGTTAGAATGCATATTATTATTTTAGAAAAATAAGTAGGTAGTGGGCCTTTGGCTTTACGTGCTAGGTATTTTTGTATATTAGTTATCTTTGCCCTGCTTCATTAAATTATTATGTTTTGAATTAAAATATTACCTACAACTGCAGATATAAATATCCTCATAATTCGCAGCACGTAGCTTGCATCGTTGCATTCATAAATATTTAATAATAAACCTAACTCAGACACTATATGAATTTGGCCTAGATTCTAGATTGAACAGGGTGACATTCTATTTTCATCACGGCTGAAATATATAAATATAGTTAAGTACACCGAGAAGTTTCCTATTCAAGGGATTGCACTGCTACAAAATTTAATATCCTGTTTCCTTGAAAAGGTTTCTCTGAGAGTGAATTTAGACTTTCCGTTTAATATTGTTATGGCTTCCTACGTGTTTATCGATTTCTCTTGTGTCTTATAGTATCATGGTTTGGAAATTAAGGGGCGCGTAGTCCATTACAAGGGGAGGAGACAGGCTCGAATGTATATGCTGAGTTTTATTTACTCTATTTATTCTGAAGATCTGAACAGAAAACCAACGTGACGCACTGGTGGCCTAACTGTCCAAGACGTCCGACACTCAATTCGGAGGATGCGGGCTCTAAACCCGACTCATACCATTGAGTGTTTCGTAATTTATATACGAAATATTATTTGATATTTGCTATTTTTCGGCGAATGAAGACATCACAAGAAAACTTGCATACTTGCATACGTGTAGAATGTATGGAGCATTCACGTAAACCGTTGTGACTTGATACGTGAAGTCTCCAGCTCGCATACACCAGCTCACATGTTTGAAAGGATGCCTATGTCCAGTGGTAGAGCGTTTATAGGCTGAAACAAGTCATTAATGTTACTGTGACAGCCACGATAAAAACTGATGAACTACTACTAATTCCTATAGGGTAATCGTAGACATAAGAATCCAGCGTAGCAACCCTAACGTAATCTACAACTACGAGTACTAACACTAACTCGCCGCGGGCCAGTTACGATAATGCAGATGACGTGTTGACTCATTGCGTCGCACTTATTATGAGTCACATGTGCACTACGAATAGGGAAAAGTTGAGAGGGGTCCTAAAAGGACTGTTGTAGATAAAATCTAGAGAACATACTTAAAAACCGGCAAGTGTAGGATGTTTCGATGATTAATATGAACATAAAAAAAATCCGGGACACCATGGCTGTCATTTTATTTTCTATCCCGTCTGTGTGAATTATGCATATAAAAATTAAAAAAGCGAAGACAAGGGGAACCCTGTACACCCTTAGGACATTAGCAATAATATGTAAGTGTTAACATATTATGCATTCAGCTATGCAGTTTTCTTCTAACATTACTATCACATTGGGTTGTTGTCATTAGGATCAGTTTTAAACGAGTTGTCGCGTATGTCTGTTGCGTTTACCATCTGATGCTACCCCGTTACAGAGATGGCAACCAAGCGTGTCAACCCTAACTTTATTAGGGTTCACACTGTTCACAGTTAACACCAACACTCGCAAGCAGATGTTTCGTGCGTTATAAATGATGTGTCAACCCGGTGACGTTTAGAACTGACAATGAGTCAAATGCGGTTACGCTAGACGTGACATTATGTAACACGTTGTACTACTGAGTTAGCTTTACAAAACTTATTCATATAAAACACTTTTAAACGGATTCAATCGCATATATTAACTAGTTTAACTACCGACCGACGTTTCGAAGCTTTTTCAATACAGGGTCAGTGGTACAGGATTCTACCCTCTAGGTATTGCTAGACCCTCTAGTATTGGTTCGAGTAACAGATAGAAAGAGACAGATGCAAGATGTCATGTCATGTGCTAACCACGGTATTATAAATAATCATAAATCAGATTGTATATATCGGACTGCTATAAAACATACCCATAGATAAAAATATAATGACCTATGTAGTTAACATAATAATTATCTTTTATGTTTTTAAAGCTTAACCACGGCTATTCCTAGGTATAGTGCATTTATTACATTCAGGATAACGCTCAGGCGTAACAGCTCATTGAAGCTTGACTCTTCGTCATAGCAATAATGGTATTCTGTTGACGCCTATTGGCTTGTAGGTATAAGGAAAAACATATACCGTCAATATAGGTACTTAATAAATACAAAATTAGATCAGCAGTAGTGGCTTAGACAGCGCTCGTCCGGGATTTCCTGCGTACAATATATGTTGATAATGTATGTATTCTAGACAATATTTTTTCGCAGTAATAACTTAATCCTTAGAAGTTTTAAGACCAGGCCTGAACAGTCAGAGGTGAATAATTTGACATCAAATCTTAGGTTAGTACGATATTGGTCATAAGTGACAAACTGTCCAAAAAGTTACAGTTGCCCTATATGAATGACTAGTTCTAAATTTTCTTATTCGAGATTCAGGCATGTTTTTTCCCGTGAATTCATTGTACTGTTAACTTTTTTTTTCTGACTTGTGCATCTCAACTGGTGAATTGGCTTCTACTCTGACTTGTTTGTAGGATCTGTAAACTCCTTAGGATGAACTGTATTGTATATTGGCTTGTGTTTATCCCTTAACTTGTCAACGTATTTAATCCTTGTTTACGCGAGTGTGGATAGGAGTTGCAAGCCACCATAGGCTGCAGTAGTCACTCAATAGGTATGCCACCGTCGTGGTAAAAAATAATTAGCAACAGTGCTAAAATCCCAATGCGCATAAATCTACAAGTAAACCACGATGCTGGCACCCTACTGTTATGAATTAGTGTGAGCTTATTTATATCAATTTGTCCCGAATCTCCATCGGCATCTCGTAATTGAGTTATGTAAGGTGGTCAAGCGCGGGTCGCACGCGAGCGGGCCATTACCTTATTGGCCCCGGCCATTCAAAGATATACGTTTCTAATGACATTACGATGTTTTGTTTAATAATAAAGTATGAGTGGCTTGCATATTTATAGGGAATATTCATAGTTATCTGATTTCTGAGCTGCAGAGTAAATAATAGGGCTTTGGTATTCCGTGATTTATTAGCGTGCTAGTTAACTAGTGCTAACCCGTTTACTATTTTGAAACTTAACTTTCTTCGTCAACTTTAATGGTGGGTAAGCATTTTTAGCCATATAATAACTAAGATGAACTGTAAAAATCTCTTTTTTGATACAGTTGCTCAAAAAGTGACCTGGCTGTTTTGCGTGCGCAAAGTTCGTTTTTGCGAACTAGTGCTTTTTACTTTTTTTTTGTTCTAATTCATGACCGAAGAGTTTTATTGTTAGTTAACTTTACCGAGATGTGATAAAACTAAATTCCTACTATTCGTAATCGTACAAAACTATTAATATTAAAACTAAGACTGTGGGATAAAAGTTCCCGCAAAAAATACACTCCACTTTATTTCTTACTCTACAACTCCAGTAATGAAAACGTAACTAATGAAATGAACCAAGCGATCAACTATCAATACCCATCGGACTGCTAGAAGTACCTACATATAATGTTGTTGGGTAAACAACGGTGATTGAGGGTAAATAATAAATCACTCGATGCTGTGATTTGATGGAAGTTTCACGGGGACATCGCTTTATTTTGTATCGATTATTTACCTAATCAACTCTATTCTCTTGGGCGAGATACTAATGAAAACGATTAGAACCATGTACCTTAAAGAGGTACCCCATGTTTTAATCGACCTTTCACAAGTTTTGAAACTGCCATCCGTTCATCAATCTTTTATGGGAAATCATAATGGGAATCAAAATGTATACTGTACTGTATGGGTACTTCCCGTTGACCTAGGATTACGGAATTTGGCAAAAAGGAAGAGCTTGTAGCACAAGTAAGCCTGCCTGATAAGTCAAATCAAATCAGCTTCTTTGATATGATCAAAACGATATGCTGTGGAATATACTTGCGTGAATATTGACCAGTTTTTACATTTGCGTGATGTGATCTACATTTTCGCAATATTTGTGTTTTATTTACCTAATGAAAAATCGAAATGTTTTTCGACTTTTACTTCAGTTCCTTTTCTTTATATTTGGTCGTTAGTAAATTATATTTTATACAACTTAACATACCCACATAAGACTGATTAATGATGGCTCCTGTCACTGTCCCACGACCGCTCTTCACTCGCGTTGCGCGCTCAATCCTAGGGAGTCGCCTCAGTTAAACGGTAGAAAAATAATTTTCAAGCGACTTGTCCAACAACATACAAGTCATTCGTAGACTAATAACTAAATATACTTTCGAATGAATATGCGTTTCGCTTTCACGGTCTAGCGATTCCACATCCAGTTGCATCAGGGTGAAGTAAACTGAGTTTTATTCGTTTACCGATTTCGTTAATTGTTCCCACGTTAGCATTCAATCCACGATCCTTATTAACTGGTTTCAACTGAGCATAACATAAGTTTTTATTAAATTTACTTACCCCAGAATTAGATAAGGTGGGAGGAGATGAAAAAATTGAAAAGATGAAAAGCCTCATATAACTTCCTATTTGGTTTAACATTTGAAGTGCTGGTATCGTCCTTCAAGCGGCCATCTTGTTACGATCCGCTGCTCAGTCGACAGTGACCGCCCGGAGTGTGTAGACGCGTGTTATGTGCCATTTTGTGAAGGTCAGCATATTGTGGCAAAATTCGTCGATTTTCAATCTTATCCAGTAATATTTATAAGGTAGAAAGGATTATAGACACTATTTCAATCTTAGCCCTCGATATCTTATCCCGTCTATTTTTAGACTCTTCGCCTTCCGTTATAGACAACAAGTCAAGACTTTCAACTGGTTTGAAACAGAAACCTATGTGATTATATAGGGTTCTGTGGGTGTTTAATTTATTTTGATTGTCAGTGTGCGACAACTAAGCCGTAATAAATAACAATCGGAAAGCGAATGATTTCGCGGAACACGTCGTAAACATCGCCAGTAATTTATCGTCTAGACTTGGAAATTAGCGCCGAGTACCAACCCCATTGTTACTCACATTTTTAAACGCGCATTCATTTACTATTCATGTAAGTGGCATTTAGTACATGCGCAAAAAACTAGATTCACTTTCAGCTAATAACGAACTCAATTACTGTTTGTATTTTTTTAAACTGGTACAGAGAGTACAGAGAGATTGTAGATTCATATTTTACGCGATTTCAAAGTAGTTTAAACGTGCTTTAAAAAACAATACTGCAAAATTATGCGTTATGTATGTACTTAAAGATAAAGATAAATGAACTGCGACACTGGATAGGTGAAATAAACGTAATGTAAACTCTGTTCACCACATCGCAGCACTGAATGAATTAACAGAGCGTGTGTAGCCGGCTTTAGCCATTTGGTTCACGTCAAAGCAACATAAATCGCTTCTGTCAGCAGCTCGTTACGTACTCGTAAAGGTCTGTCAATATCTACCCAACACTACATCTAAACATTTTTGGGAATATGAATTTAGAATAATTATTCAATAAATTTATATATTCCAGAAACTCGCCACCCTCCAGCAAGTCCAGCAAATCCTCGAACAGCAACTCATCCAGCAACTCGTCGAGCAACGGGTCGGGCGTGCAATCAGGGGAGAGCTGCGAGGCCCTCCTGACCGAGGACCGCGTGGACCGGCGGCCTCGGGCCAACCAGCCCAAGTTCGAGGCCTACATGATGACGGGGGATCTCATGCTCAACCTGTCGAGGGTTGAGCACCCACACCACAACAATCACGTGCCCATGCACCGGACACACTATCATAGGTGAGCATATCGACCAACACAGTCAGCAACATATGAATACAGCCCAGGCGCCGAAAATATGTATACAGGACTTTATTGCCTGAACATTAAGGTGGTGTATACATATGTTTAACACTTTCGCTGTATTTATATCTTTGTCGCTGATTGTACGAAAACGGGTCTGGTGAATGTTTCGAGGCCCTCCTAATCGTAATTTGCGTAATTCCGCGGCTTCCTGCCCGAGGCCTATATCAATATGTAGGATGCCTATTCACTTTGGCGCTTTGACTTCACTTTTATTCCATCCTTTCCAGCTTTTTTTTTTAACCAGATTTAACATTTATATTGGGAAAGTAATCGAATTAGGTCCAACAAGGGCGAATTAGGTATTAACGAAACAAGACAGATTTAGAAGCTATTGCATGTAGTTTTATAAGGAATTTATATATTACGTTATTACAGGTACAATTCGACGCCAGCGTCCCCAATAGAGAGCCGGCTAGGCGGGCGGGAGGTCGCACAGCGGCACAACTCCTCGCCCGACACCGGCCTACTAGGAGACCACTCCAACAAATTGTAAGTAATCGTTCTTAAACCCTATAGCAAGTGAATAAGGTCTATAATGCGACTACCAATAAAAATGTGTGTGACAGTTGAGGACTGATTTTCGACCTTTATGCTAAGGCCTTAAATTCTGTATTTAAATGGCAGTACCACACCGTGTTTCGAGCCCGCGATTGTGAAACCATTGACGTTACTGTATAAATGGGAAATGTATCTATTGTGTAGAAGGTTCAAATTCCTTTGATGTGAACTCTCGTTGCAATTTTGATCGTATTTTACAGAAATTGGGTACCTACTCAAAAGCAACTCAATGTAGTTCAAAAGAGAGTCGTGTCATTCACTCGTGCCTAGATTATTTATTTACATGTCTGAACCTATTGAAATTACTTAAACAAATTATTTGAAATAAATATACATACATATGATACATATGTTTTACCATTTATTTTTAATTTATTCTCAGAATACGTGTGGCAATTACACGATTTGCATGTCTTTATGGTCGCGATAAGGATAATGTTCACCCTGGCCCCGAAGTGTCATTTTCCTCAAGTGTTTTCTATATGTCTAAATCACAGATCACTGATATCACAGCGTAAGGATGTATTCTATAAGTGGGTTAACTCCGCCGATTTCTGGGTCATCGATGGGGGGCGCGCGGGGAAGGAGGCGGGGAGGAGATGCCGCCGAATTTCTATGAAAATTCGGCGGTCTATTTTAAGGGGTGTAAAATGGAAATTAGTTTGCCAATCAGACTGTAGTATCTTTCGCATAGTTTTTGACTCAAGAATCAAGGATACATACATGGCTTTCATGAAACGTTTTATCATCATCATCATTATCATATCAGCCATAAGACGTCCACTGCTGAACATAAGCCGGGAAGGCGAATTTCTCGGTATATGCAATCTTAGTGACAGGCAAAACCCAAGTTAGATCCTCGGAATGGCCTTCGTCGGTGTTGGTCTTTTTCTTTAGCATATGACATCTATTTCAATTTATAATTTATATATATAGTAGTGTTACTACTTTAATAACAAATCAAAAAATATTTATTAAAATAACTTGATTTGTGTCAACAAAAAGTTACAGGCCTCCCCTATGGACCTCCATATGTACCGGTTGGAAGCGACCTGCATCCAGCGTCTCCCGGCGACATTCATAAGGTCATCTGTCCATCTTTTGGGCAGACGTCCTACGCTGCGTTTGCCAAGCCGTGATCTCCTTCCAATTTCCAAGCTTTCTTCTACTAAATATCCTCACCTTCAACAAACGACTCAGTACTAGACTGTGAATGTATAAGTTCCGATTTGTTTCAGATATAGCTCGCAACCTGCGTCGCCGGCTAGCGGCACGACAGGCGCCGAGCTCACGGCGCGCGCTCCGCTCGCCGTACGCACCTCGCGCTCCGAGGATCACCTTCAGGTATAATCTCCATTAAGGTCCGACTGAGATCTCGGCAGTCTCGGCCAAAATACGAGCCGAGATCTCGGTCTCGGCTCTCGGCCAAAAAGGGCCGAGATTCTCAGCTCTGGCCCAGCCTTCCGTCTTGACACGTTTTTGCGATTTTTGTGGGTTTTTTTACTTTTACTTTTTTTCTCAGGGTTTGGGTTAAATATAATTGTTTCAATGTTGGCTATATTAAACAACAGATAAATTTTGATTATTACACGTAGTACACATTGTGGGAAACGTGTGTCTTCGTATGTTATTATTTTGTTCATACTTACGCCATACGTTACATATGTAAGCGAACCGTAAACAAAAAACTTCATGTCTTCATTTCGTGATATTAACGCATACATTTCCGATCATGTTTTTTTTTACCGTCAATTTTGACAACTATGTTAACGTTTCAGAAGGAGTCTTCTCTAAGCGCTGTAGCAGTAGACATGGAAGAAGATGTGACGTCATCACTCAATACTCTGTTGGACGCGCGACCTGACTCCGCGACACCCGGCCCGAGATCCGAGTCCGACCCGGTGCGGGATAGGTAAGCTTACACATACAATAATTCCAAGTCGAAGACGTTCTTGGTGTCAACCTATCGTTTTTGTGATTATATAATTTATAAATTTTATTATTAAGACAATGATATTGTCTGAATTAACAGTCAAGAGGTCATACTCTTGCTACTGTACAACTGACAAGAGTTGAGCATTTTGTATAGTAAGATATGTACGCTTCTGGCCATGTGGCTCGTCTGAAAGATCGTAGATGGACTAAAACAGTTACGGCATGGAGAGGCCCAGATGGCAAACGTCGTAGGAAAGCCATTTACACGCTGGGACGAAGATATTAGGAAAGTGGCTGGTCCAAATTGGCAAAAAACTGCTCAGGATCCGGACAAATGGCAGTCTTTGGAAGAGGCCTTCACCTAAGGGGTTCCCGTCAAATGAATTATTAAAGTGCACGCTATAATGTAATGACATATGCAGGAAATAAAGGGCTTTTTATATTTTTATTTTATGTACGCTTTTCAGTGTTTTTAAACTTGTATTATCCATCGAACCAGTAGGATAGTGTGGACGTACAACGCGCCGGTTTCGTCGGCGTCGGAGCGGACGCACTGTAACGGCTCCGGGCACACGTCCAACTCCACCTCCATCTCCGACGGCATATCGCAGAGGTATGTCTCTCTCTCTAACATTACCTGGATATAAGGTCCGACCGAGATCTCGGTCTCGGCAGTCTCGGCCAAAATTCGAGCCGAGATCTCGGTCTCGGCTCTCGGCCTTGGCCGAACCTTTCATCTTGACACTTTTTGCGATTTTGGTGGGTATTTTAAGCAATTATAGTACGTAATGCAAATTATAACTTTTTTTCTCAAGCTTTGACTGTAAATGTTGTGTTTTAGTGATGGCTATATTAAACAGTTTAATTCTTGACTATTACATGTTTTTTGAGGAAAAGCGCGTTTTTCTGATTTTATTATAAAATCTCGGTCTAGGCCGAGACAAAAAAAGAAGTCTTGGTCGGACCTTACCTGGATAATAAGGTTAAAAAACAAGCTAGCATTCTACATTTCTTCAGTCTGTCATAGTTGTAAGCAGGGATTGGATACCGGTAATATTCCATTCAGAAAGAACAGTATTTTTCCGTTCTTTAGTTAATGAATGAATCGTGTTAATGGGACGACAATCTAATAATACAATATTGTTAACTAAATACAAGATCGAGTCTTGCATAAAGAGCATAAAGTATTAAACCACATTGGCCTATTTCGGGGTTTTTTTTAAACTGGTTCCGATCCCTGATTGTAAGTTTGTCACTAACCTTACTTATTTTTAATTTTTTCAATCGCATAATACAGTCGTCAACGTCATCATAAATACCCAGAGTGGCAAAGCTACTCAAAATCTGAGCATGCACTTTTAACTATGTTGACAATAGAGCACCTTATCGCTGCCATATTTCTTAGACGAATGTATATTCATACTTATTTATTGATAATATTTAAATAATACCTACATGTCAATATTTTTTATAGACATTCTATGAATAATATATACGTTTTTGTAGGTATTATTGTATTTTTTGTTTTTCCACGGTTTGGCAAACGCAGCGTAGGACGTCCGCCTACAAGATGGACAAATGACCTTATGAAGGTCGCCGGGAGACGCTGGATGCAGGTCGCTTCCAACCGGTACATATGGAGGTCCATAGGGGAGGCCTGTAACTTTTTGTTGACACAAATCAAGTTATTTTAATAAATATTTTTTGATTTGTCATTAAAGTAGTAACACTACTATATATATAAATTATAAATTGAAATAGATGTCATATACTAAAGAAAAAGACCAACACCGACGAAGGCCATTCCGAGGATCTAACTTGGGTTTTGCCTGTCACTAAGATTGCATATACCGAGAAATTCGCCGGCATTTCGATAAGACCAGTTGGCCTAGTGGTTATGGCGTTAGCCGCGTAAGCTGAAGACCCGGGGAGGCCTATGTTTAGCAGTGGACGCGTTATCGCTGACATGATGATGATGATGTTATTGTAGGAGCATATTTGAGTACCTAGCAGTGTATAGTCAGTAGCAATACGGTTGGTTATCCGTCGCAGGTCGTCGTCGCCCGCGTCGCCGACGTCGGCGTCGTCGTCGCTGATGTCGTCGCGCGCCACGCCGCCGGCGCGCGCGCCGCCCGCCGCCGGCCTCAACCACCGCGCGCTCAACGGTAAGCTGACCACACACTTATTTGAACCTTATTACGAAGATCTAAGGGCGTTTTTTGCAATGGTCGCACTTACAGGCTATACGGCCATATGTGAAAACAAGATACCGTGATCCAACCTTTGGCGGTTTTCCTTTGAGGTGAAGTGAGTTCAGACTTTTGAAGTTTTTGCGATGAACGCACAAATTTCTTTCTAGCGATTTTAACTATAAAACTCTCGTGAGACTCGAACATATTAAATAATATTTAAAACGGGTCACTCACGTAATTTAGTCGATTTTCGCTCGACATGTTTCGTTCTTCGTAAAGAACGAAAATCGACTAAATTACGTGAGTGACCCGTATTCAATATTATTTAATATGTTCTTTCTAACGCTTTTTCGGCTTATGCCACCGGTCAGGGAGCCTGAGGTGTCCGCTTTGGCAACTAATCCCAACATTTGGCGTAGGCACTGGTGTTACAAAAGCATTTGCCACCTGACATTCCAACCCCGATGGTGAGCTAACTTTTATTGGGACCGAAATTCGATTGCTGAAAATCAAATGATATTTTGTATATAAGTTCCAAAAATCTCATTGGGACGAGATAGGGTTTGAACCCGCGATCTTCGGATTGAAAGTTACCACTGAGCCACTTTAGTGGCTCAGTGGTAACATATTCATAGACTGGTAAAATATTCTATTGTCTCCTATATCTAAACAAACTGTAATCCTTCCAGGCGACATGAGTCTCTCGGAAGCCGTCTCCAACATCTCGAGTCCAGACTTCCAAGACCAAGACGACATGTTCGAGACGGGCCGCGAGTGTCCGCGCATGGAGCTGTCCGATCCGTCGGACTCCGACTCCACCATCCTGGTGTCCGAGCCGTGCCACAAGCGCGCCAAGTCCAACTCCTTCTCCAACGACCACGGAAGCGACGTCACCCTCAACGGAGACAACAACGACTATAGAATAGTAATACAGGTCAAGGGCCCGGACAAAGGCGGCAACGCGGAGAGTGTAAATAATAATAGTTATGGGAATGGGAAGGAGAATGGACATTTGCCGGAGAATCAGGGGTATCAGGTGTGTGCCGTGTTCTTATATTATTTAATACTTAAATAAATTCGTATAGGTGGAGATACCCCGCAATGCTAGTTAATGTAAAGTTTTCAGTTTTCAAAAATCAAGCACATAACGGAATTTACAAGCGCAGCGACGGTATTACTTTCTAATGAGGACTACCGCGAGTCGTTTTTCCGCTAGGGGCGCTAGTGGAACGTGGGTCCTGCGGGAACATTTCAAACGTCACTTTGACAATTCTCCCATACTGACACAGGACCCACGCATGAGTGGCGCTGCCTGGTGAGCGACAATACGGTAGCTCCCATTGTAATCTATTTTTTGTTTCTAGGAGCTCGGCAGCGGTTCGGACGGCGGGTCGGACGAGGGCTCGGACGGCGACTCGCTGCACTCCTTCCATTACAGCCCCAAGGCCGTGGACATCCCCTCCGCCGAGCGGCTCGCCAAGCGCCTCTATCACCTCGACGGGTTCAAGAAGTCCGACGTGTCGAGACATTTGAGTAAAAAGTCAGTTTCATGACAACTCGAACCAGCTGCATTACCACACCTGCCACAGTATACGCTATGAAGACCGCAAATATATCTAGCACAATCTTAGGAGCTCCGTAAGAGCGTGTCGCATATTGTTGCAGCGTTCATAGCGGAAGACTATTGCAGGTGACTGACTGTACTGGTCAGCTATAGCAGTGAAATAACTGTACTCGGTAGATAACCCTCTTATCTGCTCCATATCCCCTAACGTTGCTTTGCTCAAAACGCAAAAATTTGCTGGGAAACAATGTTTTTAGTAGTAGCCGTTTATTACTAAGTCACAAAGCGGCAATGAACTACGTAAGTCACTATGACATTTCCAGGATCGAGTTATAAAACATCCTCGTAAGCTGTCTTCACAAACGTTATACATTATTGTTAAGGCTGTGCATTACTTAGGCTGCGTTTTACCAAATTTATACTCCGAGAATAACGCTTACTCCCAGATAGTAACGTCAAATTACTATGGGATTCTGATATTAGTATCCAAGAGTAAGCGTTACTCTTGTTTAAACAATTTGGTCAAATCCAGCCTTAAAGTTGAACATGTCAATTAACTTTCAGCAACGAGTTTTCTCGCGCCGTGGCCGAGGAGTACGTGAAGCACTTCGAGTTCTTGGGCGCGACGCTGGACGCGGCGCTGCGGGAGTTCCTCGCGCGGTTCGCGCTCAGCGGCGAGACGCAGGAGCGCGAGCGCGTGCTCGTGCACTTCTCGCGGCGATATCTCGAGTGCAATCCGGGCTCGTTTAACTCGCAAGGTTACTAACCAATTGCTTGTTTGTACTTGTATATTTGGTGTAGCGTTGAAAAAGTCTGGAAGAAATCCGATTTTTTCCCAGACGACTCGTTTTTTTCGGATTCCTTAGGAAAAAATCAATTGAAAGTTTCCGCTCTAATTTTCAACTCCAAATCAATGCATATTAGGTCTAATTTACATACACTTACAACAGGGTTACATCGATTACATTGAGGAAGAAACCATTAAAACAGATGAAAGGAGTGATAGTGACATTATTAATTTCTTAAAAAATCCGAAAAATTCATTAAATCATGAAAAAAAACATTCGATTTTTTCCGGCATTTTCAACGCTAATTTGGTGGCTCATAAGGGGAGGCTCACTTTGACTTCGCGGGTGCTACGTTAGACGTATTATTGTTTCCCAAGGTTTGTTATACATATGTTTTGTATTTGGTGACCTATGAGGCGTAACTCTGTGAGCTTATTAGGGACATGGCTCTTTTGTTATGCAACTTTGGCAAGGTTGGTCTACATATGGAGTTTTGCTTGATGGGCCATAAGGGGAAATAAATCTCTAGTTTATATTGAATATACTTACATGGGTAAAAGACGCGACAAGAGATGCGACACTAATCCATCGCAATGGGAGTCTTCGGCGTAAGATCGGTCGAAGTGGAGGCATGCAGTGATGATAAGCGTGCAAGCCTTTGAGAACCAGAGGCAATTAAAGCTCGACGCAAAACGCGATGAGTTAAAGGCCCGACCGCCTGCGGCCATTAATTACAATTTTGTCGGAGGGGTGCTGACGTGCAGTAAGTGTAGTCGCACATTTACTGCCAAAATAGGCTACGTCAGCCACCTGAGAGCTCACGATCGTCGCTCTCACTAACTGGCAGCTATCTAGTCGCCATGGTCGAAACCGGCCAGGACAAGATGATGATGACATAGGTATTTTACTTTCAGCTACTAAGAAACTTAATAATCATGTTGATTATTGAATAAGAGAACCCTTTATTGTTGTAGACGCGGTGCACACGCTGACGTGCGCCATCATGCTGCTGAACACGGACCTGCACGGGGGGGCGGCGGGCGGCGCGTTCCGCAAGATGACGTGCGCGGAGTTCGTCGACAACCTCGCCGACCTCAACGACGGCGACAACTTCCCCAAGGACACGCTCAAGCACCTCTACCACGCCATCCGCACGCAGCCGCTGCAGTGGGCGCTGTGAGTCCAAACTCAGACCTACAAATATCTTTCTTACTAAATACTTACGATAAATTATTGTGAAACTTGACATCACGATTGGTTCATATATTTATTGAATCGTTAACCACCTACTACTGCTTTTTCCTTCAAAACGGTTCATTTATTTATTTTTTATTTATTTATATCACTACATAGTATAATACAACTTTTTCTACTCCAGCACTTCTATCTGTCAATTAGATGACTGACAGCGATATTTAAAAAGTATACAATATAACGTTGTCTGTGGTATAAGGTATTCCATAAGAACACTGCTGCTATGGATTTGTATACAATATATTAGCACTGTTGTTTTGTCCTTTTTTTCTATAGTGGGCACAACATTTTTCCTATTCCGCCACGTTTCTACATTTTGCTTTTTACATGCCTATGTATGCTTAGGTAAATCTTTAAAAAACTACGCAACAGATTTTGATGCGGTTTTTTATAATAGATAGTGTGATTCAAGAGGAAGGTTTATATGTATAATAACAACCCGTGCGAAGCCGGGGCGGGTCGCTAGTTAATTAAAAAACGAATAAAGTTGCATTTCGTCCTCAGCGACACGGACACGCCAGCGGCGGTAGCGGGGGCGGGAGCGGGCGCGGAGGCGGGCCGCGCGGGCGCCAACCCCTTCCTGGACGTGCCCGACCAGTCGCGCGCCGTCGAGTACAAGAAGGGCTACGTCATGAGGAAGTGCTGCGTCGACCCGAATGGCAAGAAAAGTAAGTGTACCCGGGAACTTCTAATAGTACTGATGTACAGATCGCGCAAAGAGCTACCTTTATTATTAGGATAGGATTGGGATAAACTAACATAGATATAAGTAGGTTTTATTGTAATTAACTAACAAATATGGACTGTAATTTGGTCCGAAATAAATATATATTGATTGATTGATTGATTTACCAGAACAGTGCTGTGCAACCTCTTTGGGGTTGGGAGCAAGATTCGCTTTTATTCTACTATTTTCACCAAGCGCTCATAACTCATTACGCAACCTAAAACAACAGAATATATTCATATAGAGGTCAACTTATTATTTTAACAAAGGATTGTAACAAGAGACAAGCAGTTATTTTGTTGCATTTGAGTTTTGTTACATCAAAAATAATTTCAATTGCATTTATTCGTCCACTCTTACGTCACTCTCTTATTAGCATTACATAGTTAATATTTCACATGCTAAACTATTTACATTATGTAAAATTAAAAATAGTATACTATATTCTAGCGACATGCCTGTAGTTATAGAGATAAGAGCGTTCGCGGCAGCTGGATTTGCTTGACAAAGCTAAGATAACAACACAGAATTTTCACTAATGATTACTAATTTATACATTAAACTTAAAGGGATTTAACATTTGTTAAAAATTTTAGCTCCATTCGGCCGGCGCGGGTGGAAGATGTTCTACTGCACGCTGCGAGATTTAGTCTTATTCCTACACAAAGACGAGCACGGGTTCCGACGTGGGCAGATGTCCGACAATCTACACAATGCTATTAGGTATGTTCATACACAAAATATACTTTCAATGCTAATTGAAAATGCCTTTATAACTAGCACGCACCTGGGCGGAGTATCTCTAATCAAAGTCTGAAAAAACGGAAAAAAGGATCGTAGCAAGTGGAAATCCGTGGTCCCATCCGTGATGCATATATATGTATGTTTATAAGTGTAGTTAAGTATTTCGAAGTGCGTGGTAGGAAAAAAGAAGCTGTGACAGCGCACGGCCTGAGAAAAAAAGCAAATTTATAACCAGATAACTAACTTGTCTACTTTCAGAATACACCACGCCTTGGCGACGAAAGCGAACGACTACACGAAAAAGCAGCACGTGTTCAGATTGCAGACGGCAGACCAGGCCGAATATCTCTTTCAGACAAGGTAACTTACTTCGACGTGTCTTACAGTCAAGGTCATAACACACTCACACTCATCATCTTGTCCTGGCCGGTTTCGACCATGGCGACTGGATAGCTGCTAGTGAGAGCGACGATCGTGAGCTCTCAGGTGGCTGACGTAGCCAGTAAATGTGCGACTACACTTACTGCATGTCAGCACCCCTCCGACAAAATTGTAATTAATGGCCGCAGGCGGTCGGGCCTTTAACTCATCGCGTTTTGCGTCGAGCTTACCAGCACCAGTCAATTGCGCGGGACATATTATAGTGCTCAAGTGTGTGCGCAGGCACAAGAGCACTCACTCTTCCTCGCCCTTCTGTTCCCGGTGGAACGATAATCGCTACGACCAGAGAAGGGTCCGGATGCAGCCTCTGGCCAACGTTAACTATCTGACCTCTAACGTCGCCCTTAGCCTTCAGCAAGGCTTTGCTAGCTTGCAAGGTCCGCCAAAACCGTCGTATGCTTATTAGCTGTGGTTTGCCTTCCCAATCAAGCCAGACTTGATACACATAGCGAGAGGCACTCGCTCAAAGATCGTGATGTAGTCACTGATCCCCCTCAACCAGGTTTAGTCCACGTGCCTAAGTGGCTTCCCAGGGCCCAGGCCACTGCGTGTACAACAGTTTCTTGGAGCCACTGGTGAGAGATTTACAGAAAATCATGTGCAAGATTCCCCGCTACGAACGGTTGGCAAGAACCATCACCAATAAAATTCTGCTACGCCCCAAGGTCATAAATATCTGTGCAGCTGAATACATAATATGTAAACACTTATTTACAATGTCCCACGGGTGTACAAATATTTTTGAAGCCTTGAAAATGGTAATATATTTATTAACTCGGGTGTACTAGAAAAGGTACCCAACTGTCCGACTTAGATTTGATTGATTTAATTTTATATTATATTTATATTATTTGACGTGTGTTTTGTACAATGTTATAATTGAAAGAAAAATTTAAAAATTCTCTACGTCGAGTGGGATCCGAACCCACGACCTCTCTGAACACCGATGTGTTTTCTATATAACGAAACAACAAAACACGTGTCCATTGTTTTTTCATATTCTCTATATGAAACCAATGAATAATTATGAATTTGCTTGAGCAAATCTCTCTACAGAAGTTGTGTCATGCGCGTTGCCGACCCAGTAAAATCTTGTGCACTGCCTTTATTTTGAAGAACCCGATACAGTAGTCCTTCAGGAAAATTTCTGCATGGAGCTTATTCCACAGCCGGAACGTCCGCGTAGGAAATTCTTCTGAAACCGCACAGTGCGCGACCATTTGGTTTGCACGTTTTACGGATGGGTGCGCTGTCGGTGGCAAGCAATGCGATGGTCAAAACTGGATGGTTAAAGTGGACGTTGGCATCATGTCAAACAATTCTTCAGAACGGTCTCCATTGTACAAGCGATATAGAACACACATAAGGAGGCAAAGTGTCTCCTTAGACTTATTAGTACCGCCTGTGAGTTTGGGATCGTCAACACCTTGTGTCTTTGTAAGATTCAAACGGACTAGATTTTTCCGACCACACACCAAGACTCTGGAAAGGGTGTTTTCGATGTCCGACACAAGTTTTCACGATTTTCCAGCACCACTGAACGAGGGATGTTAGCACGGTCTGTATAAAAAGCATCCCCAGCACTGTATCCGCATAGCAATGAAGGTCGTCAATAGACAAAATGTCTTTGATATGCAGCAAGAATAGCGCAGGGGATAGCACAGAGCCTTGCGGGACGCCAGCTTATGTTCATGCTATCGGAGCACCTTCCGTCTACTACGGCTCGTATGCGTCTGCCGGACAAAAAGCTAGCGAAACTAGCGATCCATTTTCATTACTTGCAGCCCAAGGCCAGTCCATAACATAGTAACTTCGACAAGAGACCTTGATGCCATACCTGATCGAATGCCTATAATTATCTAAAATCGCCGTCAATGGAACTTACTAACGATGTAAACAAAAGGCATCACATGTTTTGTCACTCTTTGTATTTTTACACTACCTCATCAAACACCACTGAAACGATTCTTTACTGAAGCGGTCGTATTATCGTAACATACAAAACATAAGATAAATAAGTTAATCGTGGAGATTTCATTAAAAACTTAAAAGTGAGGTTATTACGATCAATATAGCGGTTTTTGTACATTATTTGCCAGTTTGGATTGATGGCGATTTTAGGTTGACTACCACGGCCAGCAGTTAGTGGGATACGTACGCATCTATTGAGCTTTATTCGATATATATTTGAACAACAGCAGTTAACGGTTTCTCGTCATATAAATAAATATTCTGAGACAATCTTACACAAATCGACCTAGTTCCACGGTAAGCTCAATAAGGCTTGTATTGTGGGACTTGTGGGTACTAGACGACGATATATATAATAGATAGATACATATAAATACTTAAATACATAGAAAACATCCATAACTCAGGAACAAATATTCACGATAAACCCACAAATGAATGTCCTGACCAAAATTCGAACCCGGGACCTCCTGCTTCGTATGCAGGGTTACTACCAACTAGGCTAAGAGGTCGTTAAAGCGAATAAGTGTTCAGTAAACCAAGCTCCCATTGGTTGTTTGCAGTGACTCAAAAGAGCTATGTTCGTGGGTGGAGACTATCAACTTCGTGTGCGCGGCGTACTCCGCGCCGCCGCTGGCCGGCGCCGTCGGCTCGCAGCGCAAGTTCCAGCGCCCGCTGCTGCCCTGCGCGCACACCAGGCTGTCCATGGTACGTACTGACTGTCGTGTAACAAGGGAGTAGCTACTCCGCGCCGTCGGCTCGCAGCGCAAGTTCCAGCGCCCGCTGCTGCCCTGCGCGCACACCAGGCTGTCCATGGTACGTACTGACTGTCGTGTAACAAGGGAGTAGCTACTCCGCGCCGTCGGCTCGCAGCGCAAGTTCCAGCGCCCGCTGCTGCCCTGCGCGCACACCAGGCTGTCCATGGTACGTACTGACTGTCGTGTAACAAGGGAGTAGCTACTCCGCGCCGTCGGCTCGCAGCGCAAGTTCCAGCGCCCGCTGCTGCCCTGCGCGCACACCAGGCTGTCCATGGTACGTACTGACTGTCGTGTAACAAGGGAGTAGCTACTCCGCGCCGTCGGCTCGCAGCGCAAGTTCCAGCGCCCGCTGCTGCCCTGCGCGCACACCAGGCTGTCCATGGTACGTACTGACTGTCGTGTAACAAGGGAGTAGCTACTCCGCGCCGTCGGCTCGCAGCGCAAGTTCCAGCGCCCGCTGCTGCCCTGCGCGCACACCAGGCTGTCCATGGTACGTACTGACTGTCGTGTAACAAGGGAGTAGCTACTCCGCGCCGTCGGCTCGCAGCGCAAGTTCCAGCGCCCGCTGCTGCCCTGCGCGCACACCAGGCTGTCCATGGTACGTACTGACTGTCGTGTAACAAGGGAGTAGCTACTCCGCGCCGTCGGCTCGCAGCGCAAGTTCCAGCGCCCGCTGCTGCCCTGCGCGCACACCAGGCTGTCCATGGTACGTACTGACTGTCGTGTAACAAGGGAGTAGCTACTCCGCGCCGTCGGCTCGCAGCGCAAGTTCCAGCGCCCGCTGCTGCCCTGCGCGCACACCAGGCTGTCCATGGTACGTACTGACTGTCGTGTAACAAGGGAGTAGCTACTCCGCGCCGTCGGCTCGCAGCGCAAGTTCCAGCGCCCGCTGCTGCCCTGCGCGCACACCAGGCTGTCCATGGTACGTACTGACTGTCGTGTAACAAGGGAGTAGCTACTCCGCGCCGTCGGCTCGCAGCGCAAGTTCCAGCGCCCGCTGCTGCCCTGCGCGCACACCAGGCTGTCCATGGTACGTACTGACTGTCGTGTAACAAGGGAGTAGGTACTCCGCGCCGTCGGCTCGCAGCGCAAGTTCCAGCGCCCGCTGCTGCCCTGCGCGCACACCAGGCTGTCCATGGTACGTACTGACTGTCGTGTAACAAGGGAGTAGCTACTCCGCGCCGTCGGCTCGCAGCGCAAGTTCCAGCGCCCGCTGCTGCCCTGCGCGCACACCAGGCTGTCCATGGTACGTACTGACTGTCGTGTAACAAGGGAGTAGGTACTCCGCGCCGTCGGCTCGCAGCGCAAGTTCCAGCGCCCGCTGCTGCCCTGCGCGCACACCAGGCTGTCCATGGTACGTACTGACTGTCGTGTAACAAGGGAGTAGCTACTCCGCGCCGTCGGCTCGCAGCGCAAGTTCCAGCGCCCGCTGCTGCCCTGCGCGCACACCAGGCTGTCCATGGTACGTACTGACTGTCGTGTAACAAGGGAGTAGCTACTCCGCGCCGTCGGCTCGCAGCGCAAGTTCCAGCGCCCGCTGCTGCCCTGCGCGCACACCAGGCTGTCCATGGTACGTACTGACTGTCGTGTAACAAGGGAGTAGGTACTCCGCGCCGTCGGCTCGCAGCGCAAGTTCCAGCGCCCGCTGCTGCCCTGCGCGCACACCAGGCTGTCCATGGTACGTACTGACTGTCGTGTAACAAGGGAGTAGCTACTCCGCGCCGTCGGCTCGCAGCGCAAGTTCCAGCGCCCGCTGCTGCCCTGCGCGCACACCAGGCTGTCCATGGTACGTACTGACTGTCGTGTAACAAGGGAGTAGCTACTCCGCGCCGTCGGCTCGCAGCGCAAGTTCCAGCGCCCGCTGCTGCCCTGCGCGCACACCAGGCTGTCCATGGTACGTACTGACTGTCGTGTAACAAGGGAGTAGGTACTCCGCGCCGTCGGCTCGCAGCGCAAGTTCCAGCGCCCGCTGCTGCCCTGCGCGCACACCAGGCTGTCCATGGTACGTACTGACTGTCGTGTAACAAGGGAGTAGCTACTCCGCGCCGTCGGCTCGCAGCGCAAGTTCCAGCGCCCGCTGCTGCCCTGCGCGCACACCAGGCTGTCCATGGTACGTACTGACTGTCGTGTAACAAGGGAGTAGCTACTCCGCGCCGTCGGCTCGCAGCGCAAGTTCCAGCGCCCGCTGCTGCCCTGCGCGCACACCAGGCTGTCCATGGTACGTACTGACTGTCGTGTAACAAGGGAGTAGGTACTCCGCGCCGTCGGCTCGCAGCGCAAGTTCCAGCGCCCGCTGCTGCCCTGCGCGCACACCAGGCTGTCCATGGTACGTACTGACTGTCGTGTAACAAGGGAGTAGCTACTCCGCGCCGTCGGCTCGCAGCGCAAGTTCCAGCGCCCGCTGCTGCCCTGCGCGCACACCAGGCTGTCCATGGTACGTACTGACTGTCGTGTAACAAGGGAGTAGGTACTCCGCGCCGTCGGCTCGCAGCGCAAGTTCCAGCGCCCGCTGCTGCCCTGCGCGCACACCAGGCTGTCCATGGTACGTACTGACTGTCGTGTAACAAGGGAGTAGCTACTCCGCGCCGTCGGCTCGCAGCGCAAGTTCCAGCGCCCGCTGCTGCCCTGCGCGCACACCAGGCTGTCCATGGTACGTACTGACTGTCGTGTAACAAGGGAGTAGCTACTCCGCGCCGTCGGCTCGCAGCGCAAGTTCCAGCGCCCGCTGCTGCCCTGCGCGCACACCAGGCTGTCCATGGTACGTACTGACTGTCGTGTAACAAGGGAGTAGGTACTCCGCGCCGTCGGCTCGCAGCGCAAGTTCCAGCGCCCGCTGCTGCCCTGCGCGCACACCAGGCTGTCCATGGTACGTACTGACTGTCGTGTAACAAGGGAGTAGCTACTCCGCGCCGTCGGCTCGCAGCGCAAGTTCCAGCGCCCGCTGCTGCCCTGCGCGCACACCAGGCTGTCCATGGTACGTACTGACTGTCGTGTAACAAGGGAGTAGCTACTCCGCGCCGTCGGCTCGCAGCGCAAGTTCCAGCGCCCGCTGCTGCCCTGCGCGCACACCAGGCTGTCCATGGTACGTACTGACTGTCGTGTAACAAGGGAGTAGCTACTCCGCGCCGTCGGCTCGCAGCGCAAGTTCCAGCGCCCGCTGCTGCCCTGCGCGCACACCAGGCTGTCCATGGTACGTACTGACTGTCGTGTAACAAGGGAGTAGGTACTCCGCGCCGTCGGCTCGCAGCGCAAGTTCCAGCGCCCGCTGCTGCCCTGCGCGCACACCAGGCTGTCCATGGTACGTACTGACTGTCGTGTAACAAGGGAGTAGCTACTCCGCGCCGTCGGCTCGCAGCGCAAGTTCCAGCGCCCGCTGCTGCCCTGCGCGCACACCAGGCTGTCCATGGTACGTACTGACTGTCGTGTAACAAGGGAGTAGCTACTCCGCGCCGTCGGCTCGCAGCGCAAGTTCCAGCGCCCGCTGCTGCCCTGCGCGCACACCAGGCTGTCCATGGTACGTACTGACTGTCGTGTAACAAGGGAGTAGCTACTCCGCGCCGTCGGCTCGCAGCGCAAGTTCCAGCGCCCGCTGCTGCCCTGCGCGCACACCAGGCTGTCCATGGTACGTACTGACTGTCGTGTAACAAGGGAGTAGCTACTCCGCGCCGTCGGCTCGCAGCGCAAGTTCCAGCGCCCGCTGCTGCCCTGCGCGCACACCAGGCTGTCCATGGTACGTACTGACTGTCGTGTAACAAGGGAGTAGGTACTCCGCGCCGTCGGCTCGCAGCGCAAGTTCCAGCGCCCGCTGCTGCCCTGCGCGCACACCAGGGCCTGTCCATGGTACGTACTGACTGTCGTGTAACAAGGGAGTAGCTACTCCGCGCCGTCGGCTCGCAGCGCAAGTTCCAGCGCCCGCTGCTGCCCTGCGCGCACACCAGGCTGTCCATGGTACGTACTGACTGTCGTGTAACAAGGGAGTAGGTACTCCGCGCCGTCGGCTCGCAGCGCAAGTTCCAGCGCCCGCTGCTGCCCTGCGCGCACACCAGGCTGTCCATGGTACGTACTGACTGTCGTGTAACAAGGGAGTAGCTACTCCGCGCCGTCGGCTCGCAGCGCAAGTTCCAGCGCCCGCTGCTGCCCTGCGCGCACACCAGGCTGTCCATGGTACGTACTGACTGTCGTGTAACAAGGGAGTAGCTACTCCGCGCCGTCGGCTCGCAGCGCAAGTTCCAGCGCCCGCTGCTGCCCTGCGCGCACACCAGGCTGTCCATGGTACGTACTGACTGTCGTGTAACAAGGGAGTAGGTACTCCGCGCCGTCGGCTCGCAGCGCAAGTTCCAGCGCCCGCTGCTGCCCTGCGCGCACACCAGGCTGTCCATGGTACGTACTGACTGTCGTGTAACAAGGGAGTAGCTACTCCGCGCCGTCGGCTCGCAGCGCAAGTTCCAGCGCCCGCTGCTGCCCTGCGCGCACACCAGGCTGTCCATGGTACGTACTGACTGTCGTGTAACAAGGGAGTAGCTACTCCGCGCCGTCGGCTCGCAGCGCAAGTTCCAGCGCCCGCTGCTGCCCTGCGCGCACACCAGGCTGTCCATGGTACGTACTGACTGTCGTGTAACAAGGGAGTAGGTACAAATAAAGCAATCGGGTGTTTCGGGTTTGGGCGCTTGCTATGATAAGCATAAGCTAGACTGGGTTTAACTTTCTTTCAAGTTTGAAGCCTATTTCAAATTTCAAGTTTTTTTTGCGTTCTAACTCGAATGTTATCTTTTTCAGCGTGAGCAGTTAGCGGAGCACGAGGAAAGAGCGGCACATTTAGAAGAGGAGTTAGCGGCGTTGAGGCATGCGCGCGACGGTCCTTCTAATAGGGACAAAGACCACTATTTGCAGTACGAGGTATGTTTAGTGACTTTAGCATTTGTGTAAAGTATGTTTGTGTAGCTCCGGGGCAACGGTCCTGATATCTGAGAAGCAACTAGAAGTGTTTGTAATGTTTGCAGGTGAAGCGCTACCGCACGTACGCGGGCGTGATGCGCCTGCGCGCGGCGGGCGCGGGCGCGGAGGCCGCGGCGCCGGCGCTGCCCGCGCGCGCGCCGCCGTCCCACCCGCCGGCACAGCCCGAGCGCGCGCCGCCGCCGCCCTGACGCGCCATGGCGGTACGTACGTGTGTAATGTGTGCAGGTGACGCGCTGCCGCACGTACGCGGGCGTGATGCGCCTGCGCGCGGCGGGCGCGGGCGCGGAGGCCGCGGCGCCGGCGCTGCCCGCGCGCGCGCCGCCGTCCCACCCGCCGGCACAGCCCGAGCGCGCGCCGCCGCCGCCCTGACGCGCCATGGCGGTACGTACGTGTGTAATGTGTGCAGGTGACGCGCTGCCGCACGTACGCGGGCGTGATGCGCCTGCGCGCGGCGGGCGCGGGCGCGGAGGCCGCGGCGCCGGCGCTGCCCGCGCGCGCGCCGCCGTCCCACCCGCCGGCACAGCCCGAGCGCGCGCCGCCGCCGCCCTGACGCGCCATGGCGGTACGTACGTGTGTAATGTGTGCAGGTGACGCGCTGCCGCACGTACGCGGGCGTGATGCGCCTGCGCGCGGCGGGCGCGGGCGCGGAGGCCGCGGCGCCGGCGCTGCCCGCGCGCGCGCCGCCGTCCCACCCGCCGGCACAGCCCGAGCGCGCGCCGCCGCCGCCCTGACGCGCCATGGCGGTACGTACGTGTGTAATGTGTGCAGGTGACGCGCTGCCGCACGTACGCGGGCGTGATGCGCCTGCGCGCGGCGGGCGCGGGCGCGGAGGCCGCGGCGCCGGCGCTGCCCGCGCGCGCGCCGCCGTCCCACCCGCCGGCACAGCCCGAGCGCGCGCCGCCGCCGCCCTGACGCGCCATGGCGGTACGTACGTGTGTAATGTGTGCAGGTGACGCGCTGCCGCACGTACGCGGGCGTGATGCGCCTGCGCGCGGCGGGCGCGGGCGCGGAGGCCGCGGCGCCGGCGCTGCCCGCGCGCGCGCCGCCGCCGCCCTGACGCGCCATGGCGGTACGTACGTGTGTAATGTGTCCAGGTGACGCGCTGCCGCACGTACGCGGGCGTGATGCGCCTGCGCGCGGCGGGCGCGGGCGCGGAGGCCGCGGCGCCGGCGCTGCCCGCGCGCGCGCCGCCGTCCCACCCGCCGGCACAGCCCGAGCGCGCGCCGCCGCCGCCCTGACGCGCCATGGCGGTACGTACGTGTGTAATGTGTCCAGGTGACGCGCTGCCGCACGTACGCGGGCGTGATGCGCCTGCGCGCGCCGCCGCCGCCCTGACGCGCCATGGCGGTACGTACGTGTGTAATGTGTCCAGGTGACGCGCTGCCGCACGTACGCGGGCGTGATGCGCCTGCGCGCGCCGCCGCCGCCCTGACGTGCCATGGCGGTACGTACGTGTGTAATGTGTCCAGGTGACGCGCTGCCGCACGTACGCGGGCGTGATGCGCCTGCGCGCGCCGCCGCCGCCCTGACGCGCCATGGCGGTACGTACGTGTGTAATGTGTCCAGGTGACGCGCTGCCGCACGTACGCGGGCGTGATGCGCCTGCGCGCGCCGCCGCCGCCCTGACGTGCCATGGCGGTACGTACGTGTGTAATGTGTCCAGGTGACGCGCTGCCGCACGTACGCGGGCGTGATGCGCCTGCGCGCGCCGCCGCCGCCCTGACGCGCCATGGCGGTACGTACGTGTGTAATGTGTCCAGGTGACGCGCTGCCGCACGTACGCGGGCGTGATGCGCCTGCGCGCGCCGCCGCCGCCCTGACGCGCCATGGCGGTACGTACGTGTGTAATGTGTCCAGGTGACGCGCTGCCGCACGTACGCGGGCGTGATGCGCCTGCGCGCGCCGCCGCCGCCCTGACGTGCCATGGCGGTACGTACGTGTGTAATGTGTCCAGGTGACGCGCTGCCGCACGTACGCGGGCGTGATGCGCCTGCGCGCGCCGCCGCCGCCCTGACGCGCCATGGCGGTACGTACGTGTGTAATGTGTCCAGGTGACGCGCTGCCGCACGTACGCGGGCGTGATGCGCCTGCGCGCGCCGCCGCCGCCCTGACGCGCCATGGCGGTACGTACGTGTGTAATGTGTCCAGGTGACGCGCTGCCGCACGTACGCGGGCGTGATGCGCCTGCGCGCGCCGCCGCCGCCCTGACGCGCCATGGCGGTACGTACGCACGCCCGGGTGCAGACGTCCTACGATAAACTACATCTACTACATCCGTCATTTCAGCCGGAAAATATCCACCATTGGACTGGGGTGAGATAGACGGTCCATAGGCAGCACGGACCAAGCCGCGCCGACCCACCAAACGCGTCGTCTATCATGGATATCGCGGCCCGACCCGCTACCCGTGAAGCGATTAGCCGCGTGTCGATTCACGGTTCGGCCCGCCATGCGAGGTCTTGGTAGACGGCGCGCGCATGCATTCTTCACCCGACGTCCCGCGTTCCGCGTCACTTGCGCATCAAAAGTATTTTTCTTAATGACATCGACTCCAATACAATACAACGCGATGAGTGACTGGCGGTGTTCTGCCCGCCCGTCAATGCAGACGCCCGGCACGACTTGGCGTCCGTCCGGCGGCGGGCCCGGCGTGCCATACCCACGCGCCGTGTATCTGATTTGCGAGCCAGACCCCAAGCTACGCCGGACGTGAGGCGAGGCAGCCTGGCCCGTGGTTTTTACGAGCCGTCTATCCCCACCTTAAGGCCTACAACACAATATTCGCACCCAATATTCCAGTATATTTTAGATTCCATTAAATCTCAATAGTCTTTACACCCTCGCGGGTGCTGCCTCTGCGTGCGTTCCATGACTCAGGCAGGTGCAACATCCGCTCGGTGTACTTGACCAGATCGTCGTTTCACTTATTGAAGACTTTCCCGTGCTGCATATTCCGGTACGCGATCGCCACTTGAATGCTCTTCTGCCCCAGCGACCGTCAGTTCTACGTGCAATGTGCCAAGTTCGCTGTCACTTGAAATTTTGGTTCTCTTTAATATCTTCATTTGAATTGAATTGAATAATTTGAACTAGTGACTCGTCATTTTACGCTTTGCTTCAATATACTATATATTTGCCTCCTTACAGGTGTTCGCCGCCTGCGTGCTGTGACCCCTGCCGCCGCGCCCCCGGGGCCTGCTGGTCTCGTTGAGGACCTTCTTCTGCGGAACTGATGTCTGACCACCCACTATTGGTACTACGCTCCTGTTTCATCCCATACGACAATAGACGCGATGGTTTCAAATGATCTTGTAATATCTCCTTTAATGCTAAGACGTTCATAGAATTCGATACCAGTATACAGAATTCTAATTAAAGCTAATCGATTTATTTAACATCTCGTCATTAACTTACATACTACCAAAAAAAAAATCAGGACATGTTAAGTCTTTGTAATGATATTTGAAAACACGAACAATATTTTATTGTAATTAATTCAAAAGCCTGTCCTGTTTTGTTTTTTATCAATAAAAAAATATCTCTAAAATAATTGCCTCTGCAATTTACAAAACTCCCTTGAAGATTTTCTAAACTTTTTTCATTTTCTGACATACTATTCCATGTAATTTCAGGACTACGCTGTACACTGAACATTATATAACAAAGAATTCCAAAAATTATCTGAGAAACTGGAATCCTGTGTTGTTGCAAATCCTTAATAACGGATGTATACTGAGAACATATGATTGCGATCACCGATGATTTCTATTTAAATCATGATGGCTTTGAGCGTAATTTTTCTGGCTATAGCATCGAATGAGCTACGTCAGTTATACATGTCTATGGCTGTTACCGCAAATCCTAGGTAATATTACAAATCTAATATGCAAACCATCGTTATAGCGTCCGAATGGGAGGTCCAAATTGATCCCACCTAATTTGCTCGCGACCAAAAATAGAAATAGCGACGGAGATTCTACGACCCGAACGCGACCTTCGTATTCTAGCGACCTAGGCATTAAGCATTTAGTTCACAACAGCGATATCTCAATAGGTACTAGCCTTAGCTAGTTCTAGGTAAAAAGTAAATATAGATATGAGTCCCCCAGATAGAACTGTTGCAATTGCTAATATGCATATTTACTTGGAAACTAAGTATAACAGACAGTCAACTGTTTGTTTGTGTTTTTGCCACCCATAAGACGTTAAAAAGTTCAATTAATTGATCCCATATTGAAATACTTACCTATTATAGTTGAGAGCTCTCAAAGGTTCAATGTAAAAAGTGTTACTGCATGTTAGCAACTCTTACGCAGCCCGCGAATGCCCTGCCGTCAGTCCGTCATTCTAGTCGCACGTGTAGCCAATTGGGGTAAATGACCCTATTTTCGGCATCCTGTCAGTGGTGGGCACCTTTCGCCCGTTTATTTAAAGCTTGTAACTTGTGAAACAAGAGGAAGACCCTGTCTAATTAAAGGAGTACAAGAAAGAGTTCCGCTTGCTTTGCAAATTACAAGCTTTTTATTATTATTAGTTACCTAGGTTAGCTGGTAGAGATTCCTCATAGGGATAAGTTCGCCTTTGTACTTTTCTATTTATTCCATTTTGTTAATGTATATCCTGTTTTGTGCAATAAAGTGTTTACTTACTTACTTACCTTATCTTAAGACAGAACAAACTACTACTGTAAAATGAGGTGCCTTTCCAATGCTAATTGGGTTGTTTATCCTACAATTAAAAGTTATGTAACCAATAAAAAGCCAGTCCAGTTTTATATGTAAAAGTTAGATTAGCTAGTGAACTAAAACACATAAGTTAGGCGCGGGCATCGCGGAGTGCGATTTGTATAGAAATCTACGACGAACGGAACGCATACCGCTAAATAGCGCGGTGAAATAACATAAGGGTATTTTTATATTCCTGTGTGACATCGTCTAGACAGTAAATCAAACATAATGTAAGCCTTATTAAAACGAGATACACTCTGTGAATGGTCAGTTTAGATTTCAATGTACGAGCCATTACTGGCGCTTATAGACGACCTGTGTGAAATGATACATCTATGACGATGCTCCGCTACGTTTTTGGCGGTTGTGTTGAGCGTTTCAATCCCCGAACAGACTTTAGATACACTTGAATCCCTTTCCTAAATTAACTTATATACTAGGTCATATCTAACTCTAGAATAATCGCTATCGGTCTATTATTAAAGTAGCTTAAGGGGCGGTCGGCACCGGGAGCCTCCGAACTTCAACCTGCTTTACAGGTGTAATTCCAATTCCCACCGCCAGTGTCAGTAGTTCCGCCGCACTCTAAATTGAACCTTAAGGTTTAACCGCTATATATAATTCAAGTGAAGTATTAGGATACACATTTAACATTGTGGTTCAATTTAGGGTACGACGGATTACCACTGCTTGTGGTCGAAATTGGAACGATATCTAAACCGTCACACATCGCCGATAAGACTGATATTATCAAACGACATTCCATTGCAGACAACTTGTTCAACCGGGGCTCCCAGAGGGGAAGGCGGCGGAATTTTACACTTGTACAGATGTGGTTTAAATGTTTTAAAATATATCAATATCATAGACTAAATAAACGTTATAGACGATTGATATCGAGTAATATATCTCAAATCCAGTAGTTACTGGTTCTGCTTACAGTCTGTTTAAATACACATCTCTTTTTATTACTTTCTCTCTTAACAGATTTTGAGTTAGTTACTAGGTGATAGAGTGAGTTTCAAGTTGAAATTCTTAAAATCACAGCATCCTAGTTGAAATTTTCAACTAGGATGCTGTGATTTTAAGAATTCAATATAATCATATTGAATCGTATCTAGGTTGATTACAAAATAGGCAAAGCTAGTCCTTTCTTTCTTAACTATTAAATAAATAAATTATTTGAAAACTTAGCAAATTTTTGTTTGACGAATATCATTCTCGACTCTTTAGCTACCATCATTTTGTAGCACGCAGTTTTTAAGGCTGTACCTATACGTTTACACGTTCTGATAAATCGATACAAGTCTGAAGTATTTAATCTATCCCGTATATAGTGTCGATGTTTAGAGGGAATTAATGTTTTTGATGTCTTGTACAGTCGAGTAATAAATTTATTTACACATCTACATCTTGTTCAGCTGCCAAAATCACTCCATTTTATATAACTGAACTGCGTAGGTACGTCTATAATATTTAATTAGTCTATGGTAACATCGAATCATCTAGTCCTGTCTTCCTGGCAATTCATTGTTGCTTTTGAATGTATTTGTGTGTTTCATCACAGCTTTGAGTATATGTAAATGACTTATTTTTAATTGCAATGCAATTTCATACCCATGATATTAATTGATGCTAGCTTACATCTCGACGGACGTTATATGCGTATTTCCTTACTTTATTAAAATGACAGATTATAAGACAATTCAGTGTACTTTGAAGCAGGGGTTCCCAAGCGTTTGACACGAAGGCCGCGGGCAGGCCTACGACTCTCCCGTTTACTTTTCGCTGGCAGTAGTTTGGAAACCCCTGATTTAAGGTTCAGCACTAATAATATGGCTTGTCATTGTTAAAATGTAAGAAAATATGGTCGATTTCGTATTCGCATGTATAAAGTGAAGGCCCTTACAATCTAAGATAATACTTCGTATATTATGCTGACAAGAAGATCGGATGTTATTCATATTATACTTATTGTATAAAATGCGTATTCGTAACCTAGCGCCGCATAATTGTGTACTTGGTTGATGGCGGCTGTCGCTTAACTTAGGTATAACGTCTATTAAAATATATAATACGGAGACAGTAAATAATATAGATTATTACTATCGATACAAAGTCGCGCTCCGTTTCGTTGTTTTAATAGTTTTAACATCAATTTTGACTGTGAACGGAGTCTATATTATTATCTTGTCCCTGTATAAAACATTGGGTTGTTTGTGTACATTAAGATCGTTGTCATTCCATGTATCTTTCCCGCATTCTGCTCTCAAGGCAGCGAGTCGATTCATATTATTTTAATTCATTTTCCGATTAGTTGGCGCCGATATCAGCAGGTTCATTACGACATTGTTCATAGATTTTAAACGTGGTGAGACTGATAAGTGAAGTTATTTATTTGTTTGTAAAAGCAGTGTCAAATCTTAGGCATCGATAGTATCGTTATACCCTAGGATCTCAGATGTAAAATATTGTAGCCCTAGATGTTTCGGTATAGTTTGCGATTCAAATTATGATGATTATAAAACAAGCTTTATTTATTGTATACTTTCCTTAAATTCTACGTATGGTATGTTTGTAAATGAGTTGCTTTAAATTTAGCATATAGTGAAGTGATATTAGTGACTTTCGTTTGTACATAATGATTGTGTTTTAACAGTTGTGTTACTGTGCGCGGGATTTCAAGCTTTTAATTAACGTCTCGTTTTGATTGTTTGAAATCAGTAAGAATCTAAAGAAAATTGTAAATATGTAGTTTATTTTATACGCATCATTTACATGCTACTTTTATTTTTATATCATTTACTCAAATGTATGTCTTAATAAGTTTGTTTTAAATAAAATGTAATCGTTTTTGCAGTTTGCTTGTTAAAACTGATTTGCCGCCGCGTTGATTTATTTCTAATAAGTATCACTAAATAATCTGATTATAGATAAAAGTAACATCTGAAGTTGCCTTTCAGATACATTTATAATGGAATGCTCTTTCTAGAAACATTTAGATAGAGATATTTTTCATATTCTTTTTTGTAATTCTTTTGTCATCTCTGCTCAATTATAGTTGTACCCTAGAGTTCATAGTTTCCTGGGCATTTCCCAGACACCTGCAGTATCAAACCTACTATACTCGTCGTTCACAACCATGTTAGTTAGATACATACAGCTGTTAGTTGTATATCGGGTAAGTATGGAATGGAATTAAACTGGCTGTGCTGGAAATTAGAATTTAATACTATCATCAAGTAAGGAATTTAGATATGGAAATCAGGTTCAATATAATTACAATGTTTATGGAATGTTGATAAGTTGGCATTTTGAAAGCTAAATAGGTAATTATTCCTATTAGTTGACACCCCTAGCAGCTGGAAACATGAAATATTTGTAAAGCGGCAGTTTTCTTTGTAGCATTTACCTAGTTGAATGTTATAGAACTTGCTCTGGGGTCTGCCTGGTAACCTAATGGAGGTGTTAACTATATGGGGCCTGCAGGAAATGTAGTGATTATGTCGAGCTACTTTTGTGCAATACTACCAACTTGCAAGTATGTGTGGAAGTGTTTGAAACTGTTGTGTAATAGCCCTAGATTTTTTTTATACCATCTTAATCCCTTGAAGAGCTGAAATAAATATGTCAAAAGAATATAAATGGCTGTTATTTTTCTTAGGAAACCCAAAACTCACATTTAGTTAAACCATTGTATCGATAGGAAGTAAAGGGACTATATTCCTACAATCAAAGAAACTGATAAGCCTAGGATAGGACAGTTTCAATATTGGCAACCAAGTGAAGCCATATAATTTAAACTTTCGTGAGTCATACTGATATTAAATTGCAACGGTTAACACTCACGTACTTTTATCACAATAGGCGTGACATGTTTCGACTGCATCGGGCAGTCATCGTCGGACAGACAGAGTGGTGTTGTCACCTTCGCGGCTCGGGCATCACTGCCCGAGACCGGCGTAGGTAACGGGTCGCGCGCGACGAAGCAAGGTGGTTCGCGCAATCCGGCGCCGTCGTTGCGGGAGTGTGAATTGTCGGATCGTCTTATCGGTGCACTTTAATATATTAGCCATTGGTGGCCAAAAAGGTGAGATTTACTTGATCCAAATATGACCCTCCTTCATGTTTCTTCCAAAACGGCTGAACAGGTGTTAATGAATGGTGTTGTTACATTCGTTTTAGGGTTCCGTAGTCAACTAGGAACCCTTATAGTTTCGCCAAGTCTGTCTGTCCGTCCGTCCGCGGATAATCTCAGTGACTGTAAGTACTAGAAAGCTGTAATTTTGTACGAATATGTATATCGGTCACGCCAACAAAGTGGTAAAATAAAAAGTGGTTATAATGTTTTTTTAGGGTACCTCCCGTACACGTAAAAAGTGGACATATCATTGGATAGGTATTTGAAAAATACTGAGGGTTTTCTAAAAACAGTTTTTGACGAGTTAAAAAAATATGAAAAAAATTACAAAAGTAGAACTTAATAAGAACTTTATTGCAAAATTGTTTAGAACTTGATTGGTTGAATGTTAGTTGAACGGTTTTTGAAAAATTGTGCAAAATAATTTCTGAATTAAGTTTATAATTTAACCGTATAATATGCAAACATTTTTTTAAATCTTGAGTACTTAATTTATCATCCCGCACACGTATCTTCCTTCGAATAAAAAAAGAATGATTCAAATCGATTCACGCGATTAAAAGTTACCCCCGAAAAACCCAACATACAAAACCTGTCTAGTTTGTGTAAATTAGTAACCCAATTTCCCGAGACATGGCGCTGTTCCGTGGTCTACTTCGCGCTGTTAAGATTATTCCGGAGTTGATGGGGTCAAGACAGATGTGATCGAAAGTATCATTGAATTGTTAATTATTATAAGTATATTGCAGTATATATAAGTTACTCTATGGTATATTGGGCATGGTATGTATTAAAACCCTTTTTAAGGTTGCCTATTGTGACAGACGGTAAACTACGGAAACCTACACTGAGCATGGCCTGCATACCTACCACGAACTCCGAAAATTGGCATTGACGGAAAAACTCTTTGTCACTCTAATATGCATGTGTGCCAGAGACGGAGATACAAATCCGCAATCGTTCGATTTTCGTGGTACAGTCACCTGCAATAGTATATGACGCTGTGAAGGCCGCAAAAATATGTGACACAGTCTTGTTTGTACCGCCATAAGAGCGTGTCACATATTTTTGCGGCCTTCACAGCGTCATATACTATTGCAGGTGACTGTACTAGCCCTGACATGCTCTTGGCCGGTTTTTGACTATGACACTCTTTTGCTTGATTATTGTGATACCTAAATACCAAATAATTTTTAGTGGAAACAAGTCTTAATTCAATCATATACTGGACAATTTAAATGAGACCTCAATTAATTAGTGGCACAATAAAAATTGCGTGTAGGTTTTTGATGTACGGATCTCAAAAGGTTAAGAGACAAAGAGGTAGATGACACAGTGGAATATCTTTATTGTTTATTGCCTAACTCCAAAAGTGTAGTTAGCCAGTCTCTGCAGAGGCCTCTGGAGGGGATGTGCCAACAACTTGGCTATACAGTCATGGATCTTTGTGGCATTCCTCGATACTTCATACACATATGAATATCCATTGTCCAAGTCCTGAAGTGCATCATATATCTCTTCACATTTGTTTTCCCTGCAATCTTCTTCATGAGCTAGCAGTATATCTATGTAGAAATAAAACTGTTTTCTGAGGAAAATCAAATATGGATCATCTTGAGGTATGAGTGGAATGCAGTAGGATCTCCCAAATAAAACTAGCATGCGAACCACAAATGGTGGTGGCAAGATACACTCCTCTTGCTTGTACTCAGGTATTTCTACTTTCTGTTTAATTATCTGAAATACCTTTCTGAAATCAAATGTCTCAGCTGTGCACCCTTCAGCATTTATATAATCAATAGCATTAAATATGTCTTTTAAGTTGTTCGTGAAATTTTGGACCCATAGTGGCTCAGTGTCCTTCATAATCAAAAGTGCGAATTCCGTCCGTTTGTTAATTGCATGTTTTGAATGTAAAAAGAAATCCAGAATCCGTTTCATCATGTTGATCGGCGTGAAAGTAGTGCCGTCACCCAGTCGGTACAGGGAGTTGTTGTCATCGTAGCAGACGTCCAGACAAATTACGATCCGTTCCGGGACATTTACGTTAGGTAAGTTTGGCTTTTCAAAATTAGCAATTACTTGCTGCTGCAACTCAGAAATATGATCGCTGGAAAATTTGGTCACACTGTCTGCATTTCTGAAATACAATATAAGCAGAAGATGAATTTAAAAACGTTTTTGTAAACCGCCTTATTGCCTATGGTTTAATTTGTAAATCTTACCCTAGGTCGTTTGTATCTTCAGCTGTGTGAGAATTACTGGACGATATTATTTCAGGAGAATCCATTTTTCATGTAGTTAGTTGAATTTACGAATTTAATTTGTAGAACCCGCAATTAACAAAATATATTTAATACTGATACAGTGAATACTGAAGACAACGAAATTCAATGTTAGGAACTTAGTTCAACTTAGGAAATATATATGACAATATTGACAATCGACAACAATGGACGACACTGCCATCTGCCAAGGTCATAACGATAGGTTCGAAAACAAGTAAACTTAATTAGGTTATGAACACACATGACTATAAATTTTATAATGTTTATTGATGTCGGCGTCACACTACTTTTCGTCAAATAAATCCAATACAATACGGAAGCTTGTTAGTCACATCATATTTTATTCAAATGTGAGGCAGTTAATTTTATTATATTAATAGTAAATGACGTCTGGTAAACTATACTTGGAGTATTTGCGTTTTGCCTCTCACTCGCACTAGTTAAGTTATGCTTTAGTGAGAGCGAGATGCAAAATACAAGTACCCAGAATGTAGTGTCACCCAACATTTTAAATTTGCAAACATTGTCTTGTAGAGGCCACCTTTTTTAGACAGTGACACTGAGACTGACATTTCAATCCGTAAGCAAGAGCGAGTTACATAGCGTAATTATTTTATTTTATTTCTCGGAATTCTTTCTTATTGTTTTTATTTACATTTGTTTAAAATATACAAACTTCTAACTAAATTATCATAGTAAACACATTTTATAGTTATAACAAAAATTAGGCAGCTACACGAAATGGAAAAGCTTAATTCAATCGAAGAGCTTCTGCTTCTAGTTGATGAAAAAATCAAATTTGGCAGAGAACTTGTGTTACTATTGCAACCTATACAAAATGTCGATGGGGTTATGAAGCTACAAAGAAAGATTCGTCAAGAGATGGAGTTTCTGAAAAAGGTATATCAACAAAACACTTTTACATTCATAGGTAAGAAAGTGTTTGTAACAAGTTTATGTTTTAGTTACAAAAAACCAGAAAAGTGAAACTTGAACAACTCTCCTGCTCTAACTTGAGGCATTTGGGTGCGATGGTAGACTGTGCCTTGAGACCTGGTGTGGTGGCGGTGTGTAAAATATTTCATATTGATGATGAAAGCAAACTTGTTATTGATGTAATCTGTGATCAAGGAAAAACGTGGACCAAAGGTAATTATTATCTGTTAGTTAGACTTTAGTATTGATTGATTTAATTTTTCACATTCAATGTGTTTCAATGACTACAAATTTTATACTTAGAATTTTATACAAAGAAGAAGAAGACCTGTTTTTGGGTTTTAATTAGCTGATTTATAGTTTATTTAAAAAATATATTTTTATATAATTTCAGTAATAGCAAGAAATCCCAAATCCCTCTCTGCTCTTAGCTCTGGAAATGCTTCCTATGGGGCTCGGTCCATCATAGACCAAGCAGAGGACTACTTGGAGTGTGCAAAGTTATACCCCTGCATGTATCAGGCTCCGAAGGTATAAATTAGTGAAATAATACTCTGGCGAAATGAGAGCCAAACTGTACTGTAACAAAAAACACAATAATTATTATTATTATTATTATTTGTTTCTCCTTTACGGATCACGGGCCTGTACATCCCGGTCTTTTGGTAGGCTTGCGTGGGGATACAGATCCAACACGTAGAGGCCTTTTGGAGAATTTTGCTGTGTAGTACACCTGCTAGAACCCATTCACGGGTGCATCAATATATACCCGTGAACCGGTCCCAGCAGGCGTTGGAGCTATTGTAAAGAAAGTGGAAAGAATACCAGGCTATGGCGTTGAGGTTTGGGTGGATCAGAAATGGACTATTGCAAAGAGTTCCGGACACCTGCCATAACAATGTTTAGAACAAGTTATCGAGGCAGGCGGTGACTTGCCGCCGACTAGATGGGCCCCTGAAACTGCCGTCGCAAGGACGGCCAGGAGCAACATCGGTGTGAACGGCTCAGGGGTGTCGAGAGGTGTGCGCCGCTTTCTACCCAGTGGCTGTTGCCAGCCACTGTGCCCACTCGCGTCTTATGCATATTTCACTTCCACCCCTGGAGCATATAGCTCTAACGACTCCTCTCTGGACGGCCAATGAAGGCAAGCCAGAGCTGAGAGTCCTACGGGTCCCCTTGGGGTCCACTCCGGCCGACGAAGACACGCCGGAGACGGGGACCCTGACCGACTCTCTGGAGCACTCGGGTCCGTGGGGTCGTTACTCCCCAACAGCTCGCCACAAGCTGCCCTGCGGGCTTATTATTATTATTATTAATAATGCACAGGCAGCTTGTAGCTGATACGTGCATATCAATGTCCACTTGTGTTTGTTCCATTAGTGATATATATGTTTGTCGAGTCTATTTTTAAAAGAGTTCACTGAGGGTGCACTAATCACTGATTCCGGCAAACTGTTCCACACTTCCACTATGCGGTTAGACAGGAAATGTCGTCTGGGGTTGCTACTACTTAGTGTCCGTGTCAGTTTCAATGAGTGCCCTCTCAGCCTGTCATTCATGTTCCGGGTGAAAATTCCGCATATTGCTGGTACCTTATAATGTCCTGTGAGTATTTTATAAGTTTCTATCATGTCACCACGTAGCCTTCGTTGTTCCAAGGTCGTCAGACCCAGTTCCTTCAATCTATTCTCGTAGGGTTGGTTGCGAAGAGATGGTACCAACTTTGTTGCTCTTCTTTGAACTCTTTCCATAAGATTAACATCTTTCCGAAAATACGGATTCCATACTTGGAAAGCATACTCTAACAAAGGCCTCACATATGTTTTATAGAGCTTAATAAAGATATTCTTGTCTATATAACGGAAAGCTTTCTTGATCATGTATAACATAGAGTTAGCTTTTTTTGTAATTCCTAAAATATGTTCCTCCCATTTTAGATTATTAGTTATAACGACGCCAAGATCTCGCTGGGAAGTAACACTCTGTAAACTTTTGGAACCAACATTATAAGTGAGCTTCGGGTTCTTATTACCTATATGAAGTACAGTGCACTTGTCGGCGTTGAGGTTTATAAGCCAATCTTTGGTCCACTGCAAAATGCGGTCTAAGTCCTGCTGTATGATGTTGTGACTAATAAGCGGGTCCCCCATGATCTTTGTGTCATCCGCAAACAAAAATAAGTCCGAATGCACCACCTGTCTAAGGTCTGTCAAGAAAATTCCAAACAGCATTGGGCCGAGCACTGAACCTTGAGGGACTCCACTGTGAACGTCATGCGGATCCGAAAGATGTTCACCAACACGTACTCGAAACTTCCTCCCTGTCAAGAAGTCTTTAATCCAATTGAGTAGATTTCCACGAATTCCAAAATGCTCTAACTTGACGAGGAGTCTGTTTATTGGGACACGATCGAATGCCTTCTCGTAGTCCAGGTAAATAACATCTGTTGAGAGCTTCTCATTCCAGTTATTTGTCCACTTGTCAACACAACATAACAGGTTTGTTACCGTTGATCTCTTTGGGGTAAAGCCGTGTTGTTCGTCTATAACGAGGTGCTCCCTTTCAATAAAATCTCTCAAAGCGCTGGAGACAATTTTTTCCATCGCCTTACAGGCTATACAAGTGAGGCTTATTGGACGATAATTTCCTGCTGTAAGCTTGTCTCCTTTTTTGTATATAGGTGTTACATAAGCATTTTTCCAAATAGCGGGCAGTTGGTGCTCACGAAATGATAGTGTCATTACATGGGCCAGCTGAGGTGCAAGGCATTTTATACATCTCTTAAGCAGAACTGCAGGTATCTCATCGGGTCCCATGGATGAGTTCTCATCAAAACTTAAAATCGCCTTACTGACTAATTTATGCAGTTTATTTGTTATACAGTGACCTTGGCCATTAGACAACCACACTACATCTTAGCAATGCTCTATGTATTGCAAATTTTTATAAAACAAAAAACAAAACTTATTTAGAATCAAAAACAACAAGAAACATACTGTATTCTTGTACTGTCTGTGACTGTGTGTGTGTGTGTGTGACTCTGTTTGTGCGCGTGTGTGTGTGTGTATGTGTGTGTGTTTGCGTGTGTGTATTGGCAGTGTTTTTGACAGTCATTTTGGCAACAACCAAAATATAATGAGTGACAGAAATGAAATCAATAATAAAAAGAGGCGAAGAAGGTTTCATACTGTTGTATGAGGATCTATTACCTCATGAGGTTTAGTTGCATACAGGCTACCCCAAAGTAACAAATAGTAATTTATTAATTTCCTTGTTACCAATGTACTGATTGTTATGATGCCTTGTATACACTGATTCTAAACACTAAATGTTTCGTCTTTGTCCAATGGCTAAGGACACCCTGTTAATATATTTTTTTAGGGTTATCTGTTGCAGTGGAAATAGAAAAAAACTTTTAGTCTAAATTTGAACTGTTTACCTATTACTGGTTTTAGAGAATGATGAATGAATACTATGAATACAGTTAGCTTAGTAATAGGGTTCCAATTGTAATCCTATGGGACAGGACCAAAAAAAGTGATGTTTAATAATAATTTGTGTGCATCACATTGTGAACACAATATGTATATCACTACACTACACACCAACCAACTGATTAATGATTTAAGTAATTAGGAAATAAAATCTATATTTACAGGTGATATTTGAATTTGTTAGCGGAATTGAAGAAAGTTTAGCCAAAAAATTAAAAGCAATTGGTGTGATAGTGAAAGGAGACATTTTACCAGATTCAAGTTATGCTGAAGGAAGTAATGGCTCCTGTTCTTCTCAGTCTAGTGATGAAGACGAATCACTTCAGGAGAGGTAAGTTAAATATACACTATTATAGGGCATATTAATACAACCTTCTAACTATATATGGAAATAAGTACCTACCAAGACCAATTATCAAAATATCCAGGGTTACATGACCCAGCACACACAATGTAACATAACATGACATAACATGGTAACATTTTATGAAAAACTGACTTCAATGAGGTTAATGGTGGTTTTCAAAAATGATTTGGTCTTACATGGTGTCATAATCAGATCAGAAACAAAATCCAATGCCACCATTGTGGAGGTTTCTACATATGTATAATTGGCAAACACAAAAAAAAAACATACAGCTGTATTAAGAACTAATTAGCTGTTTCCCGCGACTTCGTACGCGTAGTTTTTTTTTTCACTGATATACAAATGTTCAGTTCCAGTCAGAGTCCAGTAGTTCATTTATACGTTTTTAAATAAATGAATGAAAAAAAAAACCGTAATTTTGACCCTACGTTATTACAAATTTTCAACCCACTTCTATCCGCTGGAGAGGAATATCTAAAATCGCTGAAATTAAGTGAGAGCCAGAATGTATCTAAACAAAATATTAATATAAGAAAGTAATATACCAAAATGTTGTACCCAATTGCTGCTATTTAGTACCTGTTACAATAATTAGCACTTCCGCGTAATTAAACTTCCCCAACCCAACCCACCCAAACCCAAAGGTTGTCTGGAAGAGATCGCTTCTTAGCGATAAGACCGCCTGTTGTGTGCCAATTATTTTTTATCTTGTACAACAGTTTTCTTTGTATGTGTATTTATCATTATTGGTGAGCAATAAAGAATATATTATTATTATTATTATTAAACTTATTACGAAAATCAGTTACCTACACCTGCACAATCAAAAAGAATTTCTGCATTTTCATTTGTGATTTCCTAGTTTTTACATTTTGTCCTTAGAGAAAACATGTAACCTCTACAGACGTCGTTCGGCGAACAACGCCCGTACCGTACCAGACCAAGATCACGGTTCGGTACGGGCGTCTTTTGGGCTTATACGTTTTCACTAGGGACAAAATGTAAAAAACTCAGAAACCACAACTGGAAACGCAGAAATACTTTTTAATTATGAAGGTACCAATGGGAGCTATTGTATTGTCGCTCACCAGGCGGCGCCACTCATGCGTGGGTCTTGTGTCAGTATGAGAGAAATGTCAAAGTGACGTTTGAAATGTTCCCGCAGGACCCACGTTCCACTAGCGCCCCTAGCGGAAAATCGACTCGCGGTAATGCTCATTAGGTACTAATATTTAAATTGATTACATCCACTAAAAACCCATGGGATCAACGCAAACTAAAATACTGATTTTCGTAATAACTTTAATTACGCGGAGGTACTAATTATTTCAACAGAGGTACGTAATAGTAGCAATTAGGTACTAAATTTTGGTATATTACTTTCTTATATTTGTTTAGACACACCCGCCATTCTGACTCTCACGAAATTAATATTCTTATTTCACATTCACATTTTATTAATCTATGGATGGAATTTGAAGACCCTTACTAGAAAAATGACATATAACCTCCGTACACTTTTTCAACCCATTTAGGGGATGAATTTCGTAAAGCCCTGAAATCAGTTTACTTGTATTTTGATAAGTAATCTATACTTACATAAAGTTTCAAGTCCCTCACAAAAATAATTACGCCCAGACAAACTTTCAACACCCTTTTTAACCCTTTAGTTTAGGGGTTAAATTGATCAAAATCACTAAATTGGCCCAGCCCCACATTAAAGCATCATCATGACAGCGTAAAAAAAATAACCTGTATTTTTCTAGCAAACCAAAGACACTTCAAGAAATGTCCCAATGCATGGAGGAGCATCCTGAAATCACAACGTTGAACCTGGATGTGACAGCCATGATGGCCTACGTGAGCAACATGACCAATGGCCACTGCCACTACCGGTTCAAACAGGTACTGTTTTAATAGTCTTAATGCCGGTATTAGCCGCACATATACTTCGGGCAATCCATCGGATCTTCATAGTGGGTATGTCCGCCGGGCATACGCCAGACAAATTTACTAGACATTGATTGGCAGATCCGGTGGTTATGCCCAAACGTATATGGCCGGCTATTTGCCTACACTTTTTACAGATACCTGTGTGTAAAGACTAAAGAGTTTACGGAGTATTAAAATTCTTATATCGGGTTACTCACGTCAATAAAGTCTAAAATAGCTCGACATGTTTCGGAACAGTCCGTGTCCCTTATTCATGAGTCATGCGTCTAGCCGCGGCGGCTGCTCTACGCACACTGCGAGCCCCAGCGCGGTCTGCTCTCGACACCCGATATAAGAATTTTAATATGTCCTGATACTCACGGGAGTTTTCTAGTTTACGGAGTGTTAAGGAGAGACAGACAGTACACAAGAAATAAGCTTGAGGAAAAATTTTGTCTAATAGTTCTAATATTTTTATGATTATGAGTATTATGACTAGATCCTACTTAAACTTGCCCACTTATTTTTTGAATTGTGCGCCCTACATATTCTCGGTTATGGTAGACTAAACATAATATAAATAATTGTTCTAGGAAGTGCTAACCCAGCAGTGCGCGTGGGAGGCCGAGAGGCCTGTCAAACCAATCCTGGAGAGGATATTTGAGGGTGACTCTTCCTTTTTATGTACAAAATTAAAATCAATTTTACCTATAAGAGCCTGAGAAGTGGACTTATAACGCTGCAACAGACAACAAAATAAGAGTTCAATGTCTTTTCTACGACAAAACCTACATGTGTGTTAAGTTAACACAAGTGTTATGTTCATGAAATAAAACGACTGTAATTAAACTTTTGATACATTTAATAATTGTCTTAAGAATGCCTTAATGACCTTAATCAGGTAAGAGCCTGGTCTGCTGCAGAACCGCCTGGGACGACTTCGAAAAGATCGTGGACACACTGGGCGGCGAAATGGAGCGGCGGCGCACGGCCGAGCTCAAAGAGAGGGTTACAGTCTACCCGGACGATTTCGCAGGTCAGTAACATCATCATGTAAGATATCCCTGGCCTGGTCTGCTACAGAACCGCCTGGGACAACGTCAAGAAGACATCGATTTTTTAAGAATAAGAAAGTTATACCGCGTTTAGTATGTAGTTATGTACTATAGCGTTCAGAATTGCATGGTCAATTTATGAATGAATTCATTCATAAAGTGCCCATGCAATTTACATACTGTGATTTACATTATGTTCCTTTTTGTTGCAGGGGAAGACGATTTTCCCAGACAAAACCTGAAAGTACGAGGGCACATACGACTAAGGTCTAGAATCATATTCAATTTCGGACATCGAATAAAAGCCATCACCGTGTCTGCGAATGAAGGGTTTGTCAGAGCAGCGCATCAACAGGTAGTCTATTTTTATGTTTGTAATATTGTCTCGGGATATATAAAAATCTAGGAAATCTATACGTTCGTTTACTGTCCAACGAAGTTGAATAACTAATAAACGGTCTACTTACTTCACTTCGGTCTTCTTACGATTTTCGATACATTTACGACGAGTGAGTGAGTGAAAATCATATTGCAAGTATTGGTGATGCTATTTGACCCTCAAGCAAATTGTGTTTGGTTTTCTAAACTTCCTTAGTTTACTCCCTCGTTTCGTGTAGCTAGTCGTGCATAGGCAGACAGTCATACTATCTTTTTCTTACGCTTATATTGCCACTTCGTGAAAAAGTGAGGGGCATACTTTTTTTCTGCGGAATTTTGTTTGTTAGAATATAATAGTACGAGTATGTATATTTGTTTCAATTATTAATTATAGAGTCATTTTTCATTGTTTCAGGGGGTAACATACGCAGCATTTATTCACGAGTCCAGAGCACTGACCGAAGGCAAGGAGCCGACCGCCACGAAACTATCCTCATGATCTTCAATAAATGGTTTCAAACAATATTTGTGCACTCATTTATTTGACTTAAATATTTCGAATTTAAAAAATCTAAGTCTGTGATTAAAGTTGTATTAATTATTCTGTTTGACGGATATATTTTGTAATAATTTTATCGAATGCCAAAATAGCTGCCCTATCATTGGCAATAGCGCCAAAAGCGATCTAATACACACATTCCTGCGCACAGATACGTGTCTAAGGGTCACTTGCACCACTGAAAATGGAGGGTTAACCTGAGGTTAACCCACCATTTTATATTGAATTTGACTACACTAACCTTGAGTTAAGCGGGTGGTGCAAGTGGCCCTAAGCATACGAGGGGTTAACCCTTTATTGAATACGATATTGAACTCTATTGTGAGCTATTAAAGTTCAAATTTCAACAATTTATTTTACATAACATTCAAATTTTATTTACATATTTATTAACTTAAAAAAAATATATACGTTTGCAGTAGGGAAAGCAAAACACTTATATTATGCTAGTAAAATTCCAAATACTAAAATACATACAAACAATAACAGACGAAATAAAATATTCAATTCAATAAGTAAACAAAATCACAAATGTAGCGACTTCATATTTTTTCCTTCGTAAACTTCTGTCTGAGATAAGGGAGTTCCTTATTTAACATTTTCACTTCTCTTGCTCGAAAAGTTCGCCTTTGTGTCGTGGCTAGGCGACACAATAGTATTTTTTCTACTCGCCGACTTTAATCTGCCAATTACGAGTACATAGACAAAACTATAAGCTCATACTTTTCGATATTAGACAGTCCAACTCAACTATAATATCTCATTTCGATACGCTGTAGGCAACTATAATAGAACTTCATACAAATTCTATACTTATTTGCGATCGCCTGGGACTTTGCCGACCGCGCGCCTCACGCCTGCGCCGACCGCGCCGGCCTGCCGGCCATCTTTTTGTGTTACATCCTTGTTAAGTCAATGAAATTGCTGCAAAACCTTTTCAGAGACCTGTAACTTATAAGATATTGTATAACAGTTATGTCAGAAGCCGCTTGGAGTTTGCATCTGTAGTGTGGAATCCTTGCTATGATGTACATAGAAATAGAATAGAAAGGGTACAAAAAATATTTATTAAAGCTCTTGAACTTCGAATATCTGGAAAATATCAAAGTTACACGGGCTCAATATCAAAACATCATCTTCAACTACTTTCCCTGAGGCGCTCGTGTACCGATTTAACATTTTTATTCAAAATTATTAATAATATGGTTGATGCCCCAGATCTTTTAAGCAGTATTCGCTTTCGTGTACCCCGTAAAACTGAACGTAGTTGTCGCAGTAGAACATTATTTAGTGTTGGAGGAAGCAGAACTAAACATGCAGAACATTCGTACATTAAGCGCGCATGCAGGTTGTACGATAAAAAATGTGTTAATGTAGATTTATTTGGCAGTTCATTAGGAATATTTAAGAAAAATATTCATTCTTCCTTTAAGTAGTTACATAAGTACTCGTTTAAGTTGTAAGTAGCATTTGTGGATTCTTGCTCTCTTCTTCTTCTTTTTTGCTCTCTTCTCTTTTGCTCTCTTTTTTGTAAGATAGTTAAACCTTTATACCATGGTGAAACATTTATTTGTAAAAACAAACTATTTAAGTAATTGTATACTTAGTAATTAAGGAAACTATAGGTCTATAACCATTTAACATGATAGCACTTAGCTTATTAACTTGGATGTTTTATAAGACTGTTTGTGTCTCAATAAAATAAAAAAATTGAATGATGAAATTGATAGATGATGATGATGATGACTCGTAGAAAAAGTATTGTATACAATCGTAATATAATTAAGTTTTTCAATCTCGTACCTTACTTAGGCCACTCAGCAAGCTTCGTGGCCTAAACACGGTACTCGACTGAAAAACTCTTCATTATATCACGACTGTATAAATAGTATTTTATACAATCGTGATATAATGAAGAGTTTTTCAGCCGAGTACCGTGTTTAGGCCACGAAGCTTGCTGAGTGGCCTAAGTAAGGTACGAGATTGAAAAACTTAATTATATTACGATTATTTAATAGTACATTACCTAACTAGTGCGGTAAAACAAAGCAAGGCCGAGATCGCAGATGTTTACGACCCGAGCTGCAAGCGAGGGACGTAAATATGCGATCAAGGGCTTTATTTATTACCTCACGTGTTAGGTACATCATTTTATGCCTACACTTGGAAAAAGGCACTTTATGGCCAGGTGTGGCATAAATATAATTATTAAACGGGTCTAACGCGAATTAACTTGTTTACCTTATTTACCGACGTTTCGACACAGGTTTCACTGGTCATGGTCGCGGCTGACTGATGTCCCAGCAAAATGTCAAAAAAGAGATTTGTGTAACTAGTCTACCCAACGAAAAGTCTATTTAGAAATTTGGGGTAAACACACAATTTTTAAACTACCCACAAAACATATGTCCGCGATCGCCGAACATCTTCTTACATCTGGCGTAAATCACTGGATTGAACTCCATAAACCAAAAATTGTCTCCACTGAACGCCATTATTATCCTCGAGTAGTTCGAGAGGCAATTGAAATCAAGAAACACCCTAGAAATTTTAATAGGGAGGATGGTTTTAACTTATCACCAACTTGGGGACCAGTGATCCAGAAGTTGCAGCCACGGGATATATTTTCGGATGTGCGCGGGGATATTGTGAGTGTCGCGTGTCGGACTATTGACAATAATTAACATATGTTTTGTGGGTAGTTTAAAAATTGTGTGTTTACCCCAAATTTCTAAATAGACTTTTCGTTGGGTAGACTAGTTACACAAATCTCTTTTTTGACATTTTGCTGGGACATCAGTCAGCCGCGACCATGACCAGTGAAACCTGTGTCGAAACGTCGGTAAATAAGGTAAACAAGTTAATTCGCGTTAGACCCGTTTAATAATTATGTTTAAATATGTGTTCAAATCGCGAAAGTTTTAAATGTTATATATTACGATTGTATACAATACTTTTTCTACGAGTCATCATCATCATCATCTATGGAGGAACAATTTTATCATTCAATTTCATTGACTTAACAAGGATGTAACACAAAAAGATGGCCGGCAGGCCGGCGCGGTCGGCGCAGGCGTGGGGCGCGTAATAAATAAGTATAGAATTTGTATGAAGATCTATTATAGTTGCCTACAGCGTATCGAAATGAGATATTATAGTTGAGTTGGACTGCCTAATATCGAAAAGTATGAGCTTATAGTTTTGTCTATGTACTCGTAATTGGCAGATTAAAGTCGGCGAGTAGAAAAAATCGCTTTTCATGCACTAGGGCATAAAGTAACATCGCAGGTGGAGCGCGCTCGCCGCGGCCTCGCCCCCCACGCGCCCGGCCGCCTGCAGGCGGCGCGCGGCGGGAGAACCCAAGCGCAAGAGTATGGATGTTACATTTTCAACGATTTAAAGCGATATAAAACCTAATATTTTCCTTACAATCGAAGTGAGAAGCAGAGTGTATACCTCGGGCATACGTACCCATTTTATCCTCGACTACTATATTGGTCCTCGTATAAAAAAGGATCACTTTTATACATATGCCTGCGAAAGACCAAGCGAATAGCTAGAGGGCTATTTAAGCACTAGGTTCCCCACATCGCTATCGCATGATCGTATAGAAAGCATTTTTTTGTTTGAGCTGATAGCCTCGTAGCCAATGTTCTTAAAAAAAACCTAAATGCCAAATGTCAAGTTGTCAACTCACTCCGCTGTCTTGTCTGTCACTGTCATGTCAGATCAGCGACTAGCGACTGTCGTGGGTTGTAGTTCTGTTATGTATACTCATTGTATAAAAATATATAAATGAATTATAAATTATTTACATCAACGGCCATCAGACTACCACTAATGAGCAATAAAATATTTCTGTTGATCAGACCACGACAGCACCAAGTAATTATATTCTTCAAAGACCGCGAATTAAACCACATAAGTAAATAACATTAAGTGCAAAACTATATTTTATAACAACAAAGGAAGAAATTAATACTTTTTTAAGTTACTCACGCGGTCTTAATATTTATCTAAGTGATTTTGGCACTTGTATTTGCTGCGACTAATTGGACTGAAATAACTAAATGGAAGCTCTGAAATCATGCTGCTGCTGCCTGCAGCTAGCCCAAGAAAAGAGCCTTAAGGCGCCTCATATGCATCGCGGTAGAATCGAGATATACGAGGACATGCTCATGGAATGCTTCAATATACAGGTAAATTTCATCACTGTCTACAAAATGCAAACATTTGTGAGGTTAAAACAGTAAGCCTTATAAACTAAAAGATTTAATATGCTATACACTTGAGGATATGCCATAAGCTCTACTCCCTATCCCTATGCCACTCAATAGTATTACACAATTACAATATCCCTCCCTGAGTTCTTCCCTGGACTTAATTTACATAAGTACACATTTTAAGTGGGGATACAGCTTAATCTAACCTTATTTTACTGTATGAAATATCAATTTGCATGTCAATAGGCATATCTAATGTTCAACACTTCATCATCAGCAGCGTGAGTTTAATTGGTTTTTAAGTCAAATTAAATTAAAAAATGGGACCTTGAGGTACAGTTGCCATGAAACTTTTCGCCCTATTACTAACACGTATAACTAAACTTATGTTTATAGGAGATTGTACTCATGTGCATGAAATCTCTTTGCCTCATTGGATGACAGTCTCTTGAATTTTCAATTTGATTATTGTTGTTGTTGCTTGCAGATTGAATATGGCAAAGAATGTGGCATCTGTAAGGAGTGTGTGGGGTGCCTGCGAGACGCAAGCACCTTCAAGCTAAAAGTACAAAACAGTCAGGCTAAGCTGAAGACGTTATTAGATCATCAAAATGGTAATATTCTTCTACATAGAATTACTTTCAACTCATAATAACATTAATAAAATATCATATATTGGTGAAAAGATCTGTCAAATCACATAATGTGATGATGAGAAACTGATTGGCACGTTACTGGAATATGAATCTACATTATAATTACTATTTAAAACGAGATATTTACCATGTACAATAGTAATTATAGTGTAAATGACCATGTTAGCTTAAAATCTTATATTATGAATCTACATGTTTCTGTGTGTACCTGTATGTAATATATAGAATTATATAACAATAAATTTAACCTTAGACATTATTCTAGGTAAAGGATCTGCAGTCAAGACAGAGATGGCTGATAAAAGTGTACAAATTGAAGTTAGGTTATGTGAGTATTTGTTTTATATTTATTTGTAAGTATTGCGAAACTGTATCATAATGCAGTTTGCTCATTGTTTCAGATGAAGAGACTCAAGTCAAGTCGGAGATGGTGGATGACTATGAAGACTTTGAGGCGAGTGACAACTTATTATGTAAGTACCTAACCTCCCGGACTATCAACGACTAACATCTGTCTAAAAATATGTTCTCGTTTTTGCACTTTATGACAACGAATTAAGGTGTTAATGTGTAAACATTTCTTTGGCGTTGACCATATTAAAGCTTTCTATTTTCATTTTCCACGTTTAATCACGACAATATTGTTGCGATATTGTTATTTCGCAATTAATGGAATTATGTAACTATAACGGCCTCCTAGCCCAGTTGGTAGTGACATTGCCTACGAAGCAGGAGGTCCCGGGTTCGAATCCTGGTCAGGGCATTTATTTGTGTGTTTATCACGAATATTTGTTCCTGAGTTATGGATGTTTTCTATGTATTTAAGTAGTTATATGTATATGTCTATTATATATATCGTCGCCTAGTACCCACAATACAAGCCTTATTGAGCTTACCGTGGGACTAGGTCGATTTGTGTAAGATTGTCCCATAAAATATTTATTTATAATATTTATGTAACTAAATCAGAACTCAGCGGTAAATTTAATATTTAAAAACGCTTGAATCCAGGTTAGTTGGCTAACCCTGGGAGGTGCAAGTGGCGCTTATTTTCATTTTACTAGTGGCTACGATGCGTGAGCGAGACATAGCAATATTAGCAATGTCCCATTTGCGGAGTGGCCTGCAAATTGAATCAATAAGCATGTAAATCACCATAGAGTCATCCATCTTATGAATCGTTACATTTTAAATTATTATCTTATTCATCAAACATCTATGAAACTTTCATAGATGGACTCTAGCCATAATAACTTAATTTTTAATTTAATCCAATATTATTTGTGTCTGTTGCAGTCGAGGAGCGCGTCAAGTGTGAGTCGGACGACGACAATGAGGAGGACAGTATGTCGTGTAAGCACAAATGCTCTTTAAATTTAGATAAAATATTACTAAAAAACCGGCCAAGTGCGAGTCTGACTCGCGCACCGAGGGTTCCGTACTAATTTTATGTTGAAACTACACCTAGAAGCAACAAGGTATTTTTTTTTTCATTATGAAAAAAATTAAAAATCAAAACGCCCTTTCAAATGATCCCCCTCATGACCCAGTAACTAAACTTTTAATTTTGGCCGCCTCTTTTATCGGGCATTTTTCATTGAAAATAAATTAAAATATATGATAAATCTTCTTTCAATGTGTCTGCGTTAACTATGTTTTTAACTATTCCAAATTCAAATCGGTAGCTTAAGTAGTTCTCGAGATATTTAATGATATGAAAGACAGACAGCGTCGCACCATAAGGGTTCCTTTTTTACCATTTTGGTACGGAACCCTAAAAACGGACAAGAGCTAATCTGACTGCTGGTGGTACGGAACCTCCAGTACGCAGCCAATTTCCATTTTCTGTTTTTTTTCTTATACTTTTGTTACAAGACCAATTTGCTTGCCAGATTTCATGGTTCTAGGTCATCAGGAAATACGCTATCAATTTTAAGGTGGAAGTGCCTGGAGGGTATGGCGACTAGCGGCCAAGAGATGGCGCTAGTGCTGCAAACTTAGTTATTTTCACAATTTCCTCCAAAACTAAGGCAGATACATAAGATGTTTTTGTATTTGCGCAAATACTAGAAAATCTGAAGTATAATACGAGAATTTCGGCAGCCAACAGTATTTTATTACAACAAAAACCTGCAACAACTTGGAAATACGGAGATTTTACCCATTTACGCACACTAGCACGTCTTCTGTCAGTCACCAGTGTCAGTAGTGTTATCATCACTTCAAAAATTAACTAGATGTCGCTACTATAGATAACCTTTCCGACGTAAACACAGAGGGCGCGGAGAATGTCATTCCTCGAAAACTAACTAGCGTTTAACTAGGTGGCGTTATAAAAGTGCTTATGTAGTATTTAGCAAATAGATGTTTGACCAATGAAGTCATTGCAGAAGACTTGGGGTCATAAATTAAATAGGAGGATGGCGTTTTTCGAGATTTACTACACATACAAAGTCATAAATACTCGAGTGGCTAGAATCCAATTTCGAGAAGTTTTTACAGCATAGTTCTACGATAAATATATTTTACCCAGCCTTTGAAAACTTTGTATAGAGGTGTACTCGTACATCGTCATTACTTATATTTGGATTGTTTTTTAAATTCCTCCATCACCAAATCAAAAAAAGTGTTTACTTACGTCATCGTCAGCTGTAATACTAGTAACCACCAGAAGCTAAAGTTTCAGGACACAGACCGAAAGCTAGTTCAGTAAAACAATGTGAAAGAAGAAGAATAAATACGAGTAACCAATCGTTTTGTAGTAATTTTGCATTTACTGGGGTTTCTATTTCTGCGCAATTTGCTGTTCGGGAGTCTAAAGAAACCTAACTAACCTAATTTTGCTTATCCTATGATGAATATGCGTTAGACATTCCAACTAATGAAAATGCGTTCTTGGTTGCAACATCGCCGAAATATCGGCAGCTCAATTTGATCAAAAAACCCGCGTTCATTAGTTAGAATGAAATAACCGCGATAAGTATTCAACATTCTAGTTCATTTTGCGATTGATTGCTTATGTTGGCATAATGGATATATACGGCATAATGCGTTTTTCACACTGGTCCAATATTCATAGAGAGCAGAATAACTGACATGTGGGCATTTTCGCGAGAATAGATCCAAAACTTTTTTTTCTAAAACTGATAAACTTAATGTTTGCCTACTTAGAATCACGAGCTTTTTCGATCCTACATGTTAAGCCAGAGCTCCAAGAGGATTCGCTTTGTTGACACCTGAGGACCCACGGAGCAAAGCCCTTGGCCCGTTTAGATGTCAACACAGCGAATCCTCCTTTTATCGCTTACCATCAGGCGGGCCGTATACTTGTTTGCCACCGTCGTAGTATTAAAAAAATATATATATATAAAAAAAAAACAGTCCCAATTTTTTCTTTCTGTAACCATTTTTAATACATTTGCGTAAAAACTTTTAAAACTTTTGAGACCTTTTTTCTCGCTGTTTTTATCTCCTAGATTGAAAGAGCTTCTTATTTAGATTAGGATAAACATTAAATTTAATGTTTATCCTACTTTAAAAACTTTTTTAAAGGTAGGTAAATTTACCTACCTACCTTTAAAATAGTAGATTGTATTACAAGGGAGCAAAATACTATATTGTATGGAGGGTGAGAGATTGAATCCTGAGCGATGCGAAAGATTCCAGAATAGAATCCCGAGCGTAGCGAGGGATTCTAACGTGGAATCTTGAGCAAAGCGAGGGATTCAAACTATGTCACCCGAGGTATCAATAATTTTGCTACCGCGTAATACACTCTACTTTTCACTTCTCCTATTAAATGAACATAAATTAAAACGAGATAGGCATGCTAACATTAAATTTTAATTAGATAAGTAAAAAACAAATCAAAAATAAAATAGGTGCTAAAAGTTTACTATGAAAGTTGTGCATTTTTGCTTAGATTTTTTTTATGGGCGGTGAAATTAATCTTGATTTTCTATTAAGTATCTTCTTCGGTCTGGTTGTTTATTTTCCGTTTGATTTTTCTAGTCTAGGTAGTTAGTGTTTAATAATTTCAATCCTCGTATGCACCATGCAGTGACTCCGAAAATTATCACTTCCTGCAAAAGACGTTTCTTATTAAAGGCCTGTGCCGATACCTGTGTGCTTACCATGAGTAGTAAGTAAGCGGAGGCGTTAGAGACTGGGCGTTTCTAAAGTATGTCCGGCTTGCTCCTCCCACTACTCTGGCAGGAGCGAGACGGACATACTTTAGAAACGCTCAGTCTCTAACGCCTCCGACTACTTACAACACATGGTAAGCACACTGTACCTACACATAGAAAAGCAGAAAGAAAAACATTGATTTATATCGGAGTTTAAGTACTAAGTAGGTATGTACTTACTTTTATGGCGAAAAATATGCTAATATATGAAATAAACGATTTCACTCATTTAGCTGTTTTTCATGTACAAAAGTTTTCATAGGCTGTTAGTTATTTTAATCCTTATTTTTGCCGGGAGCAGGTTACTGATGACAGTGATGACTTGTTGCTGCACTGGAGCTAATATTTCATCACTGCTAATTGATGAATTAATTTGCTGTTAACCTTATTCGTGAAATTAAGACAGAATAAATGAAAAAAGATCAAAGTTGTTTGTACTTCGTCTTGTACGTTTTAGTGGAATAATATTTTTTTTATTTAAAAAAACACATGTTTGCCGCGGTTTTCACTTTGTCTATGGTACATTTATTTTTCTTAAAACCGGTATTAGACGATGCGTTTCGTCGGGCCCGATCATGTATATCGGGCTGGATACTAGTAGTACAGAAAGGGAATTTTGGGAACCGAAAGAAGGTTTCGAAGGGACAATAGTACGCGACAGATCGGACCCGACTAATTCGAGCCGTCTAATAACCGCTTTAACGCGCTCCAAAAGTTTTTATTTTCGGTAATCGGTAATGTTTATTCCGTGCATTGCTACCAACTTACAAAATTGATAACAGGGAGCAAAATTCAATAACACCCTGTAAGTAGGGCAGAAATGAAAGATTAAACCAAACTTCTTGAAAGGGAACGAAATGCAGTTTTGATACCTACAAACGGGCTACAAAACACTTGTTTTCCGATAGGAGAAGTGAAAAAGTTTTTTCGTAAGTAGATCTCTTTTTGCGAAAATGCTCATGTAAGTACCTAAGGGATTCGGTAAGGGTGCCTCCAACGCATATGTCACTGCATACGAATATGATATTGGTCTAAAAATTCTGAACTCGCATTAGGCACTTGCGTTGCGTTGAAGGCACAAGACGAAAGTCACTAAATAACTGTTACATTTTTACGTTCAATGCAAAGGTAACGAAGACGCATAAATGCGTTAATTTGCACTTACACGGGACTTACGTTTTTATTTCAACCAAAAATAAAAAATTGTACTTTTAAAATTTTTAATTTTTGGTGAAATAAAAACGTAAGTGTGTTAGGTATCTTTGTACCTAAAGGTACTTTGTCGATAATTGATAAGTTTTTTTTTGATAAAGTTTACTTTTATATAAATATTTATGACATATAGCGCCGAGAAAACGGTAACTTTTACGAAAAATTATCACATATATATTTATTTATATTTATTTATTTCGTCACATATAAGCTTACAGTATTACACCAAAACGCTTATACGACAAACTATTATATTATATAAGATAACGATTGATTCATAAAGATTACAAAAAATAATTAAATAGGCTAAAAAAATGTCACATTAATCTCTAATTAAAATAACATGCAACTCCAACAAAATGGGTTTACAATACTATGGGTTTCAATAAAAAAGCTAATACATAAAAATTAAATTAAAATAATACGTTTTTTTTTTACTCCAGCTAGGCAGAATCCAGAGCAGGCATGATAATTTTTAGAAACTTCCCTAGCGGATCAGCAAAAAGGTCGGCATCCGGGACCTGTATCAGCAGGTTATTTAATAAATTAATAACCCGAGCAGTGGGTGCATTTGCAGCTCGTACAGTACACATATGCAAGCCCCACAGTTTACTTTTCACCATAAGGATTAACAACCCCAGGAGCGTTATGAAAGAATTAACCTTCAGCAGTGATAATTTCGTGACCGTCAGGATGATAGAACCACGGTGAGTTTTTGAACCGCGAGTTATTCCAATATTTAGTACCTTTTTCGTACTCATTCTTGGCGGTCCCAAAAAACGCAACTCGCTAAAAATCGAGAAATATTGAATATTCAATGTTCACCGTTTCGTTATCATTATTACCTCATGGCCGTGTAGCGGGGCATACACTGTTCTCATTCAGAGCTTATTTTAGCCGTAACTTTATTTCAGAAAGCCAGAATGAAATACTAAGTATCATTTTAGAAGGTCCTAAATAGGTACTGAACGATACAAGGCCTACAACCATGGGAACTGGAGGTGGCCCTGACCTGGACGTCAGAATGACTGACCACTTAATTTTCAATAATACTCGATTTTTAGCATGGTACTATTTTTTGATATTAGGTACCAAATAGTACGAAAAAGGCACTAAATATTGAAATAACTCGCGATTCAAAACTCCACCGTAGTCCTATCATACTGACATTCACATAGTTTCGACGCTCAAGAGAATAGAATAATTTTTAAGAAAAAAAAACCGACTTCATTTGGTTCCCGGTAAAAGTGAAATTTTGAATTTGTTTGAGTTAGCCAGTTTACTTCACAAATATCCAATACACCGCACGTGTACGATTGCAAATTGAGGAGCTTTCTTAATGTCCCAGGGCTTCCATCATTACATGTGAAGTATAATCAAACGGAACTCCCTTGTATAATAAAACAAACAAAATAACAATGTGTTAAATTGGATGACAGACTGTAAATTATCGAGCAGTTTCAATATGCCATCCCTGATTATCAACATCAGGTCCACTCCAGCAAAATGATGGCCACAGTAAGAAAATGCCTAAGCTAATTATGAACACCCTCTAATCACAATGAACGTGCCGTTCAAATTTGAGGAGTTCTCTGAATTCTTCAAGAACTCCATCATCAGAATAGAAATCAAATCAAAAAGATGAATGACACAACTAGGATAACAAGTAGAGCTAGGTTTATCGACCAGTTCCACTTTGCCATCCCTGGTCTTCATCATCAGGTCCACTTCATCAAAATGTTGGCTCCCCCAAAACAATGTTTTAGTTACTTAAGGAAACCCTCAAATCTGAATGCATGTGCCGTTAAAATTTGAGGAGTTCTCTCAATCCCTCATGAATTCCATCATCAAAATAGAACTATAATCAAATAGGACTATCTTGAAGGTATTTCTTTACAAAGAAAAGATGAATTTCTCAAATCGGATGATAGAGCTGGAAATTACCAAGCAGTTCCACTTTGTCAGCCCTGGTCTTCATCATCAGGTCCACTCCACCAAATTGATGATGTTCGTAAAGAAATGCTCGAGTGTCTTAAGAAACTACCCAAATCATCATGCATGTGCCTTTCAAATTTGAGGAGTTCCCTCAGTTCCTCATGGATCCCATCATCAGAAATTGATTTTGAAAAAAACGGGATAAACCTGGAACCATCTATTTTCAGACAAAAAAATATTTTTTTAAATCGGATGATAGTCCTGGGAATTACCAAGCAGTTCCACTTTGCCATCCCTGGTCTCCATTATCAGATCCACTCCACCAAATTGATGATTTTCGTAAAGAAATGATCGAGTTTCTTAAGAAATCACCCAAATCAGCATGCATGTGCCTTTCAAATTTGAGGAGTTCCCTCAGTTCCTCATGGATCCCATCATCAGAAATCGATTTTGAAAAAAACGGGACCAATCTGGAACCATCTACTTTCAGAAAACAAAAAAAATTTTTCAATCGGTTCAGTGATGACGGAGTTCTGAGGTAACATACATTAAAAAAAAAAAAAAAAAAAAAAAAATTCAGACGAATTGAGAACCTCCTCCTTTAGAAATATTGAAGTCGGTTGAAAATAGTACATTACCTAACTAGTGCGGTAAAACAAAGAAAGGCCGAGATCGCAGATGTTTGCGACCCGAGCTGGATGCGATCAAGGGCTTTATTTATTACCTCACGTGTTAGATACATCATTTTATGCCTACACTTGGGCAGAAGTCGGCTTTTTCCGTACGCGTGGCGTGCGGAAAAAGGCACTTTATGGCCAGGTGTGGCATAAATAATATTATATTGTGTATTTGAAAAATATTACAAAATAAAACAAACTGCTGCTAATTATAATTCATGTTTTATTATTTTTTATTTTCATTTGCGCCGGCTGCCCCTTGTTGTAGTTTCACTGGAAGAAAAAAAACCTGTCACTAGGGAGTTTTTTAAACGAACACAGCAAAGAGCACAGCGTGTGCGAAGAACTAGCCGTCGAGAACGCAACGCAACTCATGATTCTCATGAATAAGGCTCACTAACTAATCTCCAACATGTCGACCTATGTGCTCACGATGAGGTACACGCAACTGAATTCGATAGCGACTGCGGCGTTCGAATGTATGTCCGTCTCGCTCCTACCATTTCTCTGGTAGGAGCGAGACAGATATACCCCCGAACGCTGCAGTCGCTGTCGAATACGGCCACGTGCAACTAATGATATCTAAGCACACTATTGACGTGACTATGATGACTTATTGAAGTTATTGAGATACATCCATACGCCTGACAGCATGGTGACAACCCTAATATCAATGTAATCTTGACATTGTTTGCATGCACAATCTAAACTTCAAATGTAGGGAAGAGAAGCTTCTGTACTTTAGTACTTTTATTCTGTGTTTTTGCCTAAGTTTGATTTTGTAAAATACAAAACATACCTGGCAGGCTTGACATTTCGACGCATCGTTGGTTTTTTGGAACTCTGCGCAAAACGAGCTCGGGGACCTGGGACTATATAGTCTTTATAAAACGCAACTAACTTCGGTTTCATCTCTTGAATGAAGTTGTCGTCACGTCCTACTTCAACGATAGTCAAATTGGCTCCAGGTTCAATGAAACAGACAAAATAACATTTCGCCTTTTCAGCAATGCGTAGTTGTCCTTGCACCTATAGACATAAAATAATGTATATTAGTTTAATAATTAAAATATCTTACTCCATTTTCAATCATTATTTATAAACAATGATTGAAAATGTTGTTGTTGTATTGTTTAATAATGTAATATTTATAATATTAGTCTTTTGTTTCAATGACATGTCGGATACGATGCGTCCTGTTCATATATGTCTGGTCCAGGTTGAGAATATCTCTGTACCAAAAAGTCTAGGACATGGCAGTCTTGCCACTAGCTAGTGAGTGACTAAATATAAGCTATACTATAGCAATTTGTAGAGTCCTTCAACGCCAGGGCCTATTTATGTGTTTAAAGAGCTACCAGAGGTTTTCACAGCTTAAAACATTGATAGTAAAACCCCAAACTCAATTATAAATACAATACGCAATAAGACCTGCCTGGTACAATAATATTACAATAATTACAATAATAGGCGTAGGGATGTGACGACCCCTGTGATATTTAATGATGTGAAAGACAGACAGACGGACGTGTCGCACCATAAAAGTTGTTTTTTTACCATTTTGGTACGGAACCCTAATAATGATGTGACAGACAGACAGACGGACGGAGCCGCACTAAAAGGGTTTATTTTTTACCATTTTGGTACGGAATCCTAATAATGATGTGACAGACAGACAGACGGACGGAGCCGCACTAAAAGGGTTTGTTTTTTACCATTTTGGTACGGAACCCTAATAATGATGTGACAGACAGACAGACGGACGTGTCGCACCATAAGGGTTGTTTTTTTACCATTTTGGTACGGAACCCTAATAATGATGTGACAGACAGACAGACGGACGTGTCGCACCATAAAGGTTGCTTTTTTATCATTTTGGTACGGAACCCTAATAATGATGTGACAGACAGACGGACGGATTTCCTACAACTGACGATATAACCGCCAATACATCATTTAATTTATTTTATTTTTACGTACGAAGCAAACGGAAGTGGAAACAAGATTTGCATTATTTATTTAGAAATATTTCATTAAAGTCTACTGAAACAACTTTGATGGAATTTGTACTGTCCCTAAGTAAATCAGTAAAGTATGATGACCGCAAATCCGCAATGGAATTAATGGTTCTAAAATACAGTTTTTTATATAAAGTGGCAACAAATGAAACATTAGATGTGTATTTTAAACTATTTCATCATCATCATCATCATCATCATTTCAGCCGAAAGACGTCCATTGCTGGACATAGGCCTCCCCCAAAGATTTCCACAATGACCGGTCCTGCGCCACCCGCATCCAGCGGACTCCGCGACCTTCACCTTCCGGTACGCGGTCGCCACTCGAGAACCTTTCCGCCCCAACGGCCATCGGTTCTACGTGCAATGTGCCCCGCCCACTGCCACTTAAGTGCTTAAACTATTTACAGAAAAAATACCGCGAGGCAAATGAACTAAATCAGTGGTTCACCCACGGAGCCATTGGCAAACGTTTTGCAGGATGGCAACTGACGGCAAGGCGCGCCGCCAGATTCCATACAATCTTAGTAGCATATCCTGTCCTGAGGCCACGCGCATACTATTGCATTTCACTCAAAGTTCATTTCGCACTTGTAAAGGTAGGCCTGAGACTTTCGTAAATGTTTATTTCCCTTCGATCGCATTTTCTTTTTCGATAAAAGGAAACACATATTTAGTTTAGTTTTCGTAGAAGGCTACGGGTTTGGTTAAAAATTCTATTATTGTAAAATCTATGCCACAAGAAATGTAAAAACAAATTTGGTCGATACTTACTCAGTAGGTTCAGCACTGCTTAATTGACTCGATTGGTTTTGCAAACCCGAATCTACTTTATCTGGTTTTGATGGGGTTCCTTCCGCTGGAATATGACGCCAAGCCTGACCTCTGCTGAATTTTTTATAGTAATTGTTATAGCTGTTCGAGTCACGATATAAGTATGTCAACTACTTACTCTACTCTAGTTTGTTTGTTGTACAGTACAGTCACCAGCATAAATATATGACGGTGAACAGTCGAGCAAAAATATCTGACGCTCTATTAGGTGCATAAGTATCTGACGACAGTACCCCGGTAAAAATATTTGATGATTTGTGGGCGGCAAAAATATCGTTACTCCGTATCCGCATAAATATCGGATCGAGGCGCTTATACACATGTGATTACTTATAAAAATCAAAATTATGTGATCACTCTCATCGGCAGAAATATCTATCTACTGCAAAAGCAAAAATATCGGATGACTGATGGATCGCCTATATATATCTGACAAGATATTCAAAGCTGTGAAATCAATCAGCAAGAACAAACTATATCTGTATGGCATTTAGATGGCCGTAAATTGTATGAAGCAATTTGACAATTCACGAAAAGAGTGCAGACTTGTCATTTATTTGTCATTGCATATGTCTGTCTTACATTTTCCCATTTGCAATTTTAAATAGTAACATTAAAATTCAGGCATCAGAAGACTTTTCCTATGAGATCTGAGTAGTGAAGTTATAGTGATCAACCTCCTTTTTCCAAAGCATTAAAAAGAAAAATATAATAGTTATATAAGTCAACATTTATCATATGTCACTTTTCAGAAAATCGCCCTCAGGCCATAACTCAATCACAATAGTACTTTATGCAACAGTGATATAATAAGGGCTCTTAAAACTTGAGGGTCGCCGTTATAAAACGAGACGAAGTCGAGTTTTGTAATAATAGACCGGAGAACACATATTAAAACATAATTATTAAACGGGTCTAACGCGAATTAACTTGTTTACCTTATTTACCGACGTTTCGACACAGGTTTCACTGGACAAGTTATTTCGCGTTAGACCCGTTTAATAATTATGTTTTAATAGACCGGAGAGTTTTAAGAACTAATTATGAACGGTTGCATACGCTAGTTTTTCTACGACTGCTAAAACAGCGAAAAAAGCTAAATCTAGAAAGGTGGAAGAATGTGGAAGATGTCGTATGCCCTCTAATGAAATTAAAAAAAAAACAACAGTGCTCATATATTGTATGAAAATCCATAGGAGCAGTGTTCATATGGAATACCATAGACAACGTTATAATGTATACTTTTTTAGTATCGCTGTCAGTCTAATTGAGTGGAGTAGAATTTTTTTTTTGCATCTAGCAGGGATTGTAAATAATATTTATATAAGTATTAAAAAAAAAGTATTATAATAACTTATAATCGAACGCCATTGTCATGGCGACATTTCAACTAGACGACGACACAAACACAGAATCGTGTCAATGCTCGACTACTAAATTACTACGATTTGGCTGCTTGGACGAATTGCATCAAAATAGATCAGAAAAACTTTTGACAACGTACGGAATCGGAGAAATAACAAACATATAGATTTATTTTTGACACTTCCTTTATTTAGTAAGGAAGTGAAGGAAGGGTGTATGACTGATGTTCTGAGTGTTGACGGAGAGCTTGGTTGGACACGCACGCCTGGTCTACTACCAAGAAAGTCGAACAAATAAAAAAATGTAGTTATCTCCCTTTCTATCGCACTTATACTTATACCTATTCGAACGAAAGAGATGCAGATAGAAAATCAAATTTCCGATGTTTGCGGTAGCCTCTCACATCTCTCAGAGCAACTTTATTATTGTTATATTTCAGCAATTTTAAACTTCGATTTGATGACAGAATAAAACGTGAGACAGACATATGCAATGACAAGTCTGCACTCTTTTCGTGAATTGTCAAATCACTACATATAATTTACGGCTTTATGCCAGCCAGATATGGTTTTCTTTTGCAGATTCATAAAATATTTTTAACTATCGTGTCAGATATATAGGCTACCCATCAGTCAGCCGATGTTTTTGCTTTTACAGGGGATAGATATTTCTGCCGATGAGAGTGATCACATCATCAATTTAATTTTTATAAGTAATCACATATTTATAAGCGCCTTGATCCGATATTTTTACGGATACGGAGTAACGATATTTTCGCCGGCCACAAAGCATCACATATTATTTACGAGGTAGTGTCGTCAGATACTTATATGCGCCCAATAGAGCGTCAGATATTTTTGCACGGCTGTTCACCGTCATATATTTATGCTGGTGACTGTACACTGTAGGTACAAGAGTGCAGTAAGACTGTACAAAAAACAAACAGACACAGAGGACCTGGTACCTATCAACATGTAAGCAAATTATGCATTTAAAACAATATTGACGAAATCAATGGCTACGGGCAGTCAACGACTAAAAGACCGTTAATCGTTGTTTTCCATCAGTGCACTTATAGTCAGACAGTATAGATGATGACGATGATAACCTGTAGGAATTAGTATGGTATGAAAAGTGACAAATGAAATACAATTGAAATACATACGATTTGGTGCCATAATGGTTGAGCAAGGAAGCTTCAAAGGCCGCCGTTTTTTTCTTACAGCACCAGACCAACGGTGGTTCTTATATTCCGTTTTATTAGTTCTTCCCATTGTCAAAATAATTTGTTCCACTGGACGACTGATGATATAGTGCAGGAAGGTAGCGGAGTGTGAAATGCCTGCGAGTACTATAGTTCCACTTGAAAGAAATCGTCAAAGAACAAATAAGCAGGAAAATATAAGATATTGACAGCTGTCATGACATTATTACTTACCCGAAAGTCATCATAACTGTTTCCAGCCAGTAAAAACCACAGCACAAATACAAAATAATTCACTAGATGCAACGACCTCCTCTCAGAAAATGTATACACGAAACGGGCGGTAGTTAAAAGTTAGCACAGAGAAAAATGCACTCAGCACCTACCCTACCCATAGGTACTCGCGGGGTTGACTATGTCAACAAATGAAAATGCTTTTATTATAATATTATGTAGGTTATGTTATTAATTAGTGGCTCAGCGGTAAGACCGTGTGACTTTCAATCTAATGGCCGTTCAAACACTGGCTTGTACCAATGAGTTGTTTTGAACTTATATACGAAATACCATTTGATATTTACCACTCGCATGTCTTATTGTTGTGGAATTGGACAACTTAATCCCCAGAAAAGCCTAGTTTGCCCTCTGGGTTGGAAGGCCAGATGGCAGTTGCCAAAGCGGACCCCAGGCTTCTTGAGCCGTGGCATAATATTATTAATAATTATTATGAGCTAAGTATTGATGAGTACCTGACAAACTTATTCATTATTAGCTACTTTTAAAATTAGTCTGATGATTAGTTTTGAAACCGATCACAACACAAAATAAATATTCCCAGCCGCTACGTTGAAAACGACAACTATATATTATATAGCCTGATCTCTGGTGACGTGAACTTGCGTGCGAATCTGCGGATACATTTTTACCGGAGCCCATAAGTCATTTTACTATATTTTTGTATACTTAGGTATGATAGAATATGATTGACAGTTGCATATCTTGCGTAGTACTTTACTTACAAGCTCATTCTAAGATTGTACTGTCCACCTGTGCACGAAATTTGGTACTACTCAGTCCGGTGACCTGTGTTACAGGCGGTTGCAGTGACATCTTTGATAGTTATGATTAAACTCAAAACCAGTGGCTGTCAGTTGGGCCGCCATATTAGTTTACACGGACAGTATAAGGATTACTCACACAAACAAGCGCTGAAGCGAAATTTTAGTACTTTTTATATCGGATTATTCTACGTTATTGTTAGTTTTCTAGTATTTTTTATTCTATTTGCGCAAATTGGAGGACTCGCACAACCTAAATATCACGGTTTAAAGTCCGGTGCATCGATACAATACGAGAAAACCTGCAACGAAAGTTGTATGAAACTTGCACGGGGAGATCCACCTTAATTCTCTTGGCAAATTGTTGGCAAAATTCTCTTGGTTGACTTTAGTTTTTGTTTTTTTCCCGGCTTCTGGGGACCAGACCTCGGTAAATGGTATTCATTTAAACAGTTTAACACTATACGCGTTCCCGAGATAAAGGGTGTTGACGGACAGAAAAAGAATTAAGTAGCTGAAGTAAATACAATGATACATAACTACCCTCGAACTACTATGATACTGATATCACCACAATGTTCTTACACAATGCAACCACCTAAGGCACCTAATATGTATTTTTTATTTATTATCTAAATTCAACTATATCACTAAGCAAGATAAGTGGTAGAAACATTGGTCCACGAAAGTAGGTAATTGAAAATATTGAAATTATTGTTAATCCGGAAATCGAAACTTGATGAATTTTGTTGTTGACTCATCTCTCTGGCACTCTTTGAGCGCGTAATCTTTTATCGGACGCTGTGTTTTAGTGAAAGCTTCTACTGCTCAGAATTTTATTGTTTAAAGTCTATAAAACTTTTTTGTTTCAGTGGCATCAAATGAGGTGGAGCGCCCTACATCCGCTCTCGTTAGTGAACGGCGCACAACGACTACCGCGAGACTTGATCCCCTGTGTACCGAAAACGCGTTAGGGCTTGATGATGACGATGACGATGATCTGAAAGAAATGCCTGTTAATACTACCGGACGCCGCCAGGAGGAAGAATTTAATAAATGTGAAATTTGTGGGCAACGTTTCCCAGTGAAGGCTAGCTTGCTCCAGCATATGCAGAAACACACGACTGGGAGTAAACATCCCTTAACTAATCATAAACGCACTTCCCCGGTAACCAGAGTGTATTCATGTGATATATGTTCTAAGAAATTCACAAGAAAATCTGACATTAAAAGACATATGCCTGTACATACTGGCCTAAAACCATATAGCTGCAAAACGTGTAAGAAGAAATTTGGACAGAAAGCGCACTTATTAGAGCACAGACGTATTCACACGGGTGACAGACCCTTCAAGTGTGATATATGCTACATGAACTTTGCGCATCGAAGTACTTTGAGGAATCACATGCTGCTACACAAACGCGACGACGGCGTGTCTTATACCTGTGAAACATGTAATAAGCAATTTACATCTTCCAGGACCTTAATAAAACATAAACGAACACATAATAATGTGTACAGCTGTGAAACATGTAACAAGGAATTTTCACAAAGAAGACACTTAACATGTCATCAAAAAATTCACGGACTCAAACGATTTAGCTGTGACATTTGTAATAAACAATTTACGTATAAAAGCAATTTAACGAAACATAAAAATATCCACACGGGCGTGAAACCTTACAGTTGTGATATATGTAACAAGCAATTTAAACATGCCATGAGCGTAAGAAGGCACAAAAAAAGCCACATAGACTCAGAAACATCTAGTTTTACAGCCATATTTATTTAACACGTTTGGTTCCTAGGCAGGACGACCTGATACCTTATTGGGATGTTTGTGACGTGACGTGTGGGTTGGCGCGGATGTTTTGTTTGGCTTGGTGGAAATTAATGTGTTAAATTGAATATATATTTCTCAAGACAAAAAAAACAGTAATGCTCAAATACTTATGTTTATGAATTGCAGTGTGCTGTGCAGTGAGTAATAGTACAACATTAAGATTTGAATTTGATACCAAAGTTGAATGTGTTGTGTGTAATTTATTATAGGTACAGTAAATGACTGATATATGATGAAAATGACATATTTTTGGTTTTATTCAAACATTTGAAAACCCTTATCCTTTGTGCTATGTTGTATACTATGCTATACATATTACCTAGTAGGTTTAAGGCAGCCAAATTAAACACGTCATTGTCATTGTCGTAGTCGTTGTCATCTAGGCCGGCCATCTGTCGTAGTAGGCCCGGGTCTAACTACCACGCCCAAGCATTCTTGAACACACCATACAGAACGCCGCGGGCGGTAGGTCAGAACGATTTGGGCCTTATTACATCGACGATTTTCATCATTATGCCTTGGACAGACGACAGACGTTCTCAAATGAATTATACACTAGCTTTTGCCCGCGGCTTCGCTCGCGTTAGAAAGAGACAAAGAGTAGCCTACGCCACTCTCCATCCCTTCAACTATCTTCACTTAAAAAATATCACTTCAATTCGTCACTCCGTTTTGCCGTGAAAGACGGACAAACAAACAGACACAAACACTTTTCCATTTATAATATTAGTAGGATGATAGACAAATGATCAAGACAAATACCACGAAGTATTACCTATTACTTGTTCGTGGTAGGCCTTCTGGATTGTGGTGGATATGGAGTGTGTAACCTACCGTATCGTAATACGTTGTACGAGTATGACCCGTCCAATGGAGGCAGTATATTTTTTTACCAATTTAGCGACACAATTAAATTACCAATTTAGTCAGATTGATGATTTTAGTGTGTGTAATTTAATTACGATGTTTTGGAACATTCCCTTCATTCATCATGTGTGGCGCTGTCAAAGAAACGTCAGTTGTCACTAGTCAGCTGTTTACAGCGTGTCCGTTGTTTTTGATTTTCTGAAACGTAAATTAAACTGAGAACTATAGAGGATTTGTTACGATTAAAAATGAGCTTAAATTATAAATATTGCTATAAAACCTAAAAGTGTATTGGTTTGAGTGTTCACGTCAATGAATGTGTGAGTATACTATGGCTGAAGCGGAGTTTGTAGATTCGCAAATTATTGTAGAAAATGTAGGGTTTCTAGACAACTGCTTTGATTTCTCGTTCCAAATACAGAACACCTTAGATGTGGTCAAAGAGTATGTTTCAGAGGAGGAAAAAAAACCGGCGCACATTAGAGATAATCTCAGCAAGAAAGTAAACAATACTGTACGCAATTCTTCAATTATAGATACGAGTATATACAATGAAACCAAGATAACACAATGTTCGCAAAACCAGCTAATGAACAGAAATCTTAAGGACTGGGGTTTGCCGTCAGAGATAGCAAACAAATATGAGCAAAAAGGTATCACTGAAATGTTTGAATGGCAGGTAACATGTTTAGGCAATGCTAAAGTTCTTTTGGATTGTTGTAACCTCGTGTATTCAGCGCCGACGTCTGCGGGAAAGACTCTTGTGGCGGAAATACTGACTATCAAAACAGTTTTAGAGAGACAGAAGAAGGTAATAATCATTCTACCATTTGTGTCCATAGTGAGGGAAAAAATGTTTTATTTACAAGATATATTATCTAGCTCTGGGATAAGAGTAGAAGGTTTTATGGGCTCCCAGTCCCCCCCAGGAGGGCTTCAAGCTGTCCATGTTGCTATTTGTACTATTGAGAAAGCTAATAGCTTGATCAACAGGCTGCTAGATGATGGTAACATTTCTGACCTAGGTGCGGTCATTGTTGATGAATTGCATTTGTTAGGAGACCCTCATAGAGGCTATATATTAGAGCTTCTTCTGACCAAAGTCAAGTATGTTACATCAAAAATGGAAGGTGTTCAGATTCAAATTGTTGGCATGTCTGCTACATTGCCCAACTTGGAGATATTGGCAACCTGGCTTGATGCTGAATTGTTTGTAACTCAATTCCGACCAATCCCATTAGATGAATTCTGTCTAGTCAATAATAAGTATTATGATAAACAGGGAAATTTTGTAAGCATTATAAAAGAATCCAGCTTAATTGCCGAATCAGACAATGTTTTGAAAATTTGCCTAGAAACAATTAAAGATGGGTGTTCTATTTTAATTTTTTGCATGACTAAGAATAGGTGTGAGAATTTGGCCCAAAGTATTGCATCATCCTTCTTCAAGCTTGGATGTTCTGGAAATGAAATTGGAATTGTCTTAAGACAGCAACTAAAGACTGAAAATATTGCAGAAGTATTGGAACAACTGAAGAACTGCCCTGTGGGATTAGACCAAGTTCTTAAGAATTCAATATCATTTGGAGTTGCATATCACCATGCAGGACTTACTTTTGATGAGAGAGACATTATAGAAGGGGCATTCAAGTCTGGGGCGATACGGGTCTTGGTGGCTACTTCTACTTTAAGTTCAGGAGTCAACTTACCTGCCAGAAAAGTCATTATAAGGACACCAGTCTTTCAAAGGCAGCCTATCAATATATTGACCTATAAACAAATGATTGGGAGAGCTGGTAGAATGGGGAGAGACACTAAAGGAGAGAGTATACTTGTGTGCACTGAGAATGAGAAGAAAATTGGTTTTGAATTGATGATGGGCGCCTTGGACCCTGTGGAAAGTTGTATTGGAAGTGAGGACAAATACATGAGGGCCATACTAGAAATGATAGCAAGTCAAGTTGCTTGTACAAAAGCTGAACTGGATCTGTATTCGCAGTGTACTTTACTCTGCACCCAACAAAAAATAACACCTTCACAAAACTTACTTTTACGAAACACTTTAGAGGAGTTAAAGAAGTATGAGCTGGTGAGACTTCAAAATGAAGGAGACGAGATTCAATATGTAGCTACTCCTTTAGGGAAAGCTTGTCTGTCATCATCAATGGCTCCTAATGATGGATTGTCTTTATTCTGTGAGTTACAAAAGGCCCGCCAATGTCTTGTCTTGGAAACCGACTTGCACCTGATTTACCTAGTGACTCCATATAGTGTTAGCAGTCAGTGGTCAGATATAGATTGGTTGCACTTGCTTACGCTGTGGGAATCTTTGACGAAAGCTATGAAGAAGGTGGGAGAGCTGGTGGGTGTGCAAGAAAGCTTTATTATACGATGTTTGAGGGGAGGAAACAAACTTAACAATGCTTACAATAAACTAAATATTCATAAAAGGTAAGAATCAGTTGAAACAATGAATTGTTTTATGTCCAATATTTTTAACTAAATTGAATTGTAGGCCGTTTTTCGTGTAATGTACGTATCTTTTAATTTTTTGTTTATAAGATTTTATACGGCTCTGGCATTACAAGACTTGGTGAATGAAGTGCCGTTATCGGAAGTTGCCAACAAGTTCCAATGCGCGCGAGGATTTCTGCAGAGTCTCCAACAATCGGCCGCTACGTTTGCAGGTATGTATTTATGTTATGATGCTTGCACGCGGAACCTGTCGCGGTATTTGTGGAGCCAGGTTGTATACAACGTTAAACAAGAGTATAAAGAAACGTCACAATTTCGTTATCTCTAAACCCCTTAATTACTAAAAGTGGCGTATAATATACACTGTGCAGTTTTGTGTGTACCTATGTATAACAATACCAGTGTATACATTTTACGCTAGTTAGCTACGTGCACCTTATGGCACGGATTTCATATCATAACACATTCCCAAACAAAAACGACTATGAATAAGCATACCAATCAGGATATCAGATCACTGGTATACACTCTTTTGGCTCCCTAGGTTTGTTTAATCAGTGGCCCATATTTATTTTATTGATCTACATTACCCAGTCTGTCGCCATGAGCGGCAAGTATAGTATTAATTAGAGTACGGTAAATGACAGGTATCGAGAATGTCGTGATGCTCTGAGTTTAAAATTTAAATGAGGCCCTCTGTAACTGTAATCAGTTGCGTTTCAGTTCTTCTAATACTTATTAATTCGTTTTCTTAGGTATGGTAACAGCGTTTTGTCATCAACTTGGGTGGAAAAATATGGAAACGCTCATTTCGCAATTCCAAGATCGCTTACATTTTGGTATTCATTCTGAATTGTTGGAGCTGATGAAGTTACCTTCTTTAAACGGCATGCGAGCTAGGAGTCTTTTCAATGCTGGCTTTGAAACCATATCCAGCATTGCGACAGCAGAAGCGAATGTCGTAGAAAATGCTTTGTACAAAGCCTTGCCCTTCCAAAGTGATAAGGAAAGAGAAGGCGATGATACCGATGACACAAGGAAACGTAATAAGATTAAGAATATTTGGATAACTGGATGCTGTGGAATGACTACAATGGAAGCCGCTGAAAACCTTATTTCAGAAGCCAGAAGGTTTCTAGAACTTGACGTAGGTGGAGAAATCAAATGGGAAAATAAAAATGCTAATACTACTACGCAACACAATAACAGTTTGGTTAGGGATCTAGTTGCAAAGAATAACGGGGAAAAAACAGAGACGATAAATGTAGAGACAGGTTTGCATTCGGATGGTGTAATAAATAAGACACTTGTAAGAAATGAGAAACCAAACGAAATCAATAAATCCAAAGGAGATATCTCGATCAAGATTGATGATAATATTGATAGTGATTGTTTACTAGACAGCCCTGCAAGTGGCAATGTATGTTTGCCTCCTAAAAGTATTTTACGCGGTGAAATTAAAAGGGAAAATTCAGATTATAGTAAAACTTTAATAAAAAATCGAATTGATAAGAAGAAACTTATAACGGAAGCTACCAATGTCGAGACTAGCTTGCATTCGGATGATGATAAAAATAAAAATTCTGTAGGAAATGAGAAATCAAATGAAAACATTAAACTAGACTCTAATCAAGTTAGTTCGAACGTGACTGATGATGATATTGATAGTGATTGTTTAATAGACAGTCCGGCAAGTGGAAATTTATATTTGTCGGCGAAAAGTATGAAATTGGATTTAACAGTTATTAACCAGAATAATCTTAGTGGTTTAGATAAATCAAACACACTAAACAAACCTAACAATAACTCAGGTGTGGCGAAATGTGAAAGTGCCGTAGTGAAATCTAGTCTAATTATTAGCGATCTAGTCAATAGTGATAAAATAAATCAAGACGATGATATTATATGGGATACAATGAATTTTACTGATATACCAAATGAAAATATTACTAAAGCACGTACAGGTGACAAAATGATTTCTCCTGACATAAGTTTTGGAGAGGCTGAAGATAGAATCGAAAAATTAAATACCGAATTATCTTCTAATGTAACTACACCGACCAACAATAGCTTGTTTTCTGATGTTGATAATTCAAATCTCTTTGAAGAGAGTTTACCACTTGATACAGTACCAACAAAACTGATTGAAGACGGCGATAAAGCGGATAAAACACCTAAACGAGTATTTCAGGAACAAACTTCAAATATGTTTCAAATGAATACAGAATCAATGTTAAATGCATTTAAGTCTACTATAATAGACGTTGATGATGACGAAAATATAAAATTAATTTACGAAGAAGATAAAATGTGTAATGAGTTAAATGATGAAGTAATTGGAAACACGCAAAATATTGAAAAAACGTGCATTAAATCGCATTTTATCAGCCCTTTGAAACGATGTGCCGATACCGCGAGTAAGAACAACACTAGTCGTCAGCCTGCCAAAAAATTGAAAGTAGGTCACACCTATCACGGAGAAGAAACAGCGTCAATAGAACACAGACAAAATCAATCTTGCATTTGTCTAAATAAGTTCAGTATACATATCAAAGGTACTAATTTAAAGTGCGCTGTCTTGAAAGGGAAAGACATTAACTTCAACCTGCAAATTATTGAAAAAGTTGCAAATGCGGCTGTATTTTTCGATACTAATAACAGAATTTTAACATCGAGTGAAATAATAGGAAGCAATATAGTTAGAAATCAGCCTAAACTAACAATTAAACACAATGAAGACAAGCATACAGAGATACCAATAATAAAAAGTATTGGCATATGTACGGATGAAGATAATTGTATATTCATAGACGTAAACTCTTTAAATGGCGATTATGTTCTTTTGAGGAGTAAATTACGCAGTTGGTTTCTTAATACCGAATTAAATTTGAAAACATTTTGTTTGAAAGGAACTTACAAATATGTTAAGCAGTTTTTTGAAGCGGATATTGCAGGGTCATGCACCGATATTTCTTTAGCTGAGTGGTTGATCGACAGCGATGAAAAGATCCCGAGCATTGTTTTCTTGGTAAGTATAACCTGTTGATATTTTAAATACCTACTCGTACTTATCTATGTCCTGATCACGGAGTAAATGGAGATGGCATTACGGGTAAATGGTTTGTAAAAGTGTTTTTAGTTTTTGGGTAAAAAGAAACTAGTCCAGGGGTTTCTTTTAATTCTAGGGGCTAGTGTTTTTATATTTTTTGAACCTCTAAATACGTCTTGTAGAAGATACGTCTGCGAGAAACTCTATGTAGCATATGCATCTTGTTGCTAATGCAGTGTAACGCGTCCAGTCACGCGTCTGTAGTATTATTTGGGTCTGTGGTCCTGACTGACTTATCAAGTTATCAGCAACCGAAAGCTACTGAATATGGAATCTTTTTTTATAACTTTGGTTACCAGTAGGTAAGGAGGGGCGAAAGGGAGGAAAGAGGAAGGGAAAGGGGTTCATCCACGTAAACGAAGTACCGAGCGACATCAAATTATACACAAAATTCCACAGATGATGTATTTCTGTTGGTGCTATAACAAGAAATACTAAAACACAGAATAAAACAAATAATTATTTTTTGCTCGTTTTTGTTCGATATTAATAACGGAAACAGGTGCTTAAAGGATTCACAAAATATTTCACTTTAAAAATAAATTATTAAATTAAAAAAAATAATTAAGGGGCGCTTTATTTGTCGGGTCGGGTTTCTTTGTAGGGTTCTTTGCCGTTTTTATAGATAATGGTACGGAACCCTTCGTGCGCGAATTCGACTCGCACTTGGCCGGTTTGTTTGCATTCGGTATATGTTAATGATAATGTTTTCTAACATTATATTTATCCTATTTTGGGGCAACGTCTGTTATCTCTAAATGCGAAATATATACTAGGATAACAATCGCTATTTCCTTTTGCGTACACGAGCACATTTATCTTGCGTCATCCTTTTTCCATTGTTTTTTTTTAGATGAAAAAATACTGTGAACTAGATTTGTTATCGACATCGTTCAAGATTGGCAACAGAGTAAAGAAATTTAAAACTTTGGACGCGACAGAAGAGCTGTGTGTCAAAGCGTGGTGCGTGCGAAAGATTGCCAGCAATCAAAGTGTACATTTGCTAAAATTGTACCAGAACATACAAAATATCATGAGTAAGTAAACTAAGTATAAGATTCTCTTTTTATAAGGATAATTCAAATCTTCTTTATCCATTCATCGCCACAAAATCAACAACTTGACTAGCTCAGAAAACGCTCTTTTATCCTTTTAAAACTAGCGGGGAAAAACGCGTTATATCCACTAGTGGGGAAAGTAATTTGACCTTGCGCTAATTCCTATGACTCACCATCCAGTATAAGTGAGACCTGTATGACCGTAGTAAATAAATATGCGCAATCGGAGGTCACCTCTTTAAAATCTTTAAATTGCTGAATCTTCTGTCTTCAATCGCATGTTGCTTGTGGTAAGCTATTGGCAATATCTAAGTAGGTACTTATTGACCTTGAGTTTTGAATAGCTTCTTCAAGTCAACTTTCATTTGGATAATATTTGTAAACGGATGTAGTTTTTATTTTCCTCGCGATAGTGAGGTGAAAATGTTGTATTACACTCGGTGGCAAAGTTAGTTCAACTTTCGTGACTTGAGACCCTCGTAAAGCTCAAGATTCCAATTTTGGGATCTTTCGCCTCTCGGGTCTCAATATAAGCCCGAGAGGTAAACAACAAATTTGCCCCCTTGTATAATAAATTAATAAATACCTATTTTACGATACACTGCCTTAGCAATTTCAGCTGCAGTGACCTCATACAGAACATGACGTAAAAACCTACGGAATTTGACTGAAAAATATGCCTTCACAAATCTTCATTTTCCTTCAATCCTAGATTCATTCAGTTTAAACACTTATATGAATAACTAAGCAGGTACCTATACATTTCTCATCTTGTGGGATTATCCTCAGACATCGAAATTCAAATCGCTAAGATCCTGGCGAGCTGCGAGTATTACGGCGTGACTGTGGATAAGGAACTCGCGTCGCGGCTTTTGATAGATGTGAGACACTCGCAAGATACTCTCCAGAAGAAGGCTTATAAAATATGCGGATATCATTTCAACTTTAATTCGTCGAAGGACGTTGCAAAGGTAGTGTTATTTTTACATCATAGCAGTGGCAAAGAGCGTATTCCCTAAATGATCGTAATCGACAACGGCAGCCCATTGACGTTTGCAACTCAAGTGGTGTCTCAATGGCATTGCTGACTTTTAAGGTAGGATACAAGGAAATATTGCTTCAGTTTTTAATAAAAAATGTGCTTGCGTTAGTAAAAGGTACTACTTTGTTGATTGTCAAAAAGGCGCTAATGCCATCAAGGTTCTTTAAAAAAAAAGATTTAATCAACAACCAACAGAGTGCTACCTTATAGGTACTACAAACTATTACAAAAAATTTTTTAGTATGTAATGCGAATTTAACGAGCGTGTATGTTTATCTGTCTGTGGCATCGTAGTACCCAATCGGATAAACGGATATTGATCTAGTTTTTTAGTGCAAAATGGGTCACATATGAAGACCTCGACCTTTCGGAGCACTTTACGGCTAATTCATATATAACTCAGGCTTGCCCAATTTTTTGAAAGGATATTTCTCAAGGATCCAGAAAGTTATTCAATTCAATTCGTAATAAAATTTGAAGATACACGGATGTAGTCAATAAATACGTCTAATAATCGGCTTTAAATTTAGCAGATCTTAATCGGATGTTGCACCAACATTGTGAAGGAAGCTCCAGGCTACCTAACTCTTCGCCAATTCACTTTAGAAACTTTAAATAAACTGTTGTTGTTTTCATACTAAGATGGCTCAAGCTTTCTCCGGGTCGAATTAAAGGAATAAGTTGTGTTTTGTTTAGTTCGCGCTTCCTTTGTTTTCTCCTATTGTTGTGGTTTCGCGCTGCGGGGCGTAAACGCAAGCTTAGGAGGCGGATTCCGTTTATGAAAATTCGTTACAAAATTGTGTCCGCCTCAGTTCTCAGTGCCTTCGCCATATCAGTGAATGAGAACGAAAAACGCGTTTTTCTTCTTACAATTACTTTTTTCGTATACATATCATTTCCCCACCCTACCTTTAAAACTATTCTATTAAGTCTTCGTTCATTAAAATAGGTCAGGTAGTTGTTAAAGAACTCTGAAAAAAATGTAAAGCCCCCGGATTTAACGGCGACAAATCGTGGGGTCAACTCTTTTCCTATTCTTTCTAAGAACTTTTTCGATTGACAAGACTATTCATGTATAAAACGCACTCAAATATATCATCCTTTTAAAAGTACCATGCCACAAGCTAACACAGAATAGATACGGACGTGCAAACTCTTTATTGAGGGTATTAATTCATTTACCCTTCCTTTTTACTGTCGGATAACATTAACAAATTATATTAAATAGTAGGTATAAATCTTTTTTTTGCAGGTTCTAGGTATATACAGAGGGCGTAAAGTCAGCACGAAGAAGAGTGTCCTGTGTTCGCACAACAGCCCCATGTCTAGTATCATCATATATTGGAGGAAGTTAAACAGTATACTAACTAAGACCTTGTACCCTCTGACGGAGAAGGCTTGCATATACAGCGACGGGGACAGGTGAGATGGATGTACAGTCGCGAACAGAGATTGTTGAGCCATTTCCCATTTTTCGTTATTTAGCCGTGTAAATAATAAATGTCCGATGATATCAATAGATGACAGTATTAACAGTTGACACTTGCCATACCTGTTTACATTACACGGCAAATTTGAAAAATAATTAAATGGCTTAACAATCTCGGCTCCCAACTGAATGGCGTAGCGATATCCTATTTCGCTCTTCCTATTTCAGTACTAAAAATGGCTATGATAACGGTCATCTAAGTAGGTAAAATTTACGACGTAGGCCCACTTGGACCACCCACGGTTAGCCGCTAACCCTGGGTGGTGCAAGTGGGCCTAAGTAATATAAAATTGTACTTAATGGAGTCACCTCCCACGCCACGGCCATCCTTAAAACTGAAATAAGATTTTTAATTAAATTACGTTGTAGATGTGTAATGTTGTGTTTATTTTTGATAATATTTTTTACAGGATAACTCCGTCATACACCATGCACACTTGTTCTGGGCGAATCAGTATGCACGAGCCGAACCTCCAAAGCGTACCGCGGACCTTCACCATACCGCTGTCATACCTCTCAGACGAGACAACGGATGAGGTACTCATCAATTAGATAATGTGCCTATATGGGTTGTTCATCATATGCCATGCACACTTGCTTCAGACGGACCATCCTTACCTTAACCTTAATTAATCTTATCCTCCAAAGCTTGACGTGATAACCTGTACAGTACTCATACGCGATATTACGGAGACGGTAGATGGTAATATTATAAGTATGATATATTCTTGATATGGTAATAATATTCGTCGCTATAGAACTAACGTAGTATAGACATAAAGTGCCCATGTCGATAACTGGTGCGGTGTCAGGTACTGTTGCGCCTACGTTATCTTAGGTAGTTCCAATGGCAAATTGAGTTCAATTGGAGTTTTCTGTTTTTTTTAAGGGGAAACTCAGGTAAAGTTTGAAATTAACATTAAGATTATATTTTTTTATTTAAATTTGAAGGTAGTGGAGTTCAACTGTCGGAACATATTCCGTGCCTCGCTGGGCCACGTGTTAGTGTCAGCGGACTACTGCCAACTGGAGCTCAGGATCCTGACGCACTACTGTCAGGATGAGGTGCTGACCGGCATCATGAAGGCCGGCGTGGACGTGTTCAAGGCCGTAGCAGCGAGCTGGGGACAAGTGCCGGAAGACGAGGCAAGTCATTCATTTAGTTAGAGGCAGGCTACGTTTTACTGGCTACTGGTAGGTGGAGTTTAGGATACACACATACATACACCATTGACATATGTCACTCTGCCTACCTAGAGCTTAAAAATTTTAGCTGTTTAATCTAATTATAAAGCGATTTTTCGTTATGGTAGTAACTTCTAGGGTTCCATTTCTTCGAGATTGTACTCTTTGTACGATCGGCGGCGATTTCACGGCGGTACCTACAAACAATCGCGTTAAAGAAAACCTTGCCACAATAATAAAAACATGATGGTTATGTTGGCCACAAAATAAACATAAATACGAGTGCATATTAATTATAAATTTTGCTAACTCATTTCGCTGCCCAGCCTTCTAAAGTCTAATAAAAAGTTTCTTATATTAGGAGACGGCAGGAGGGTGCAGAAGACTTAGCCTAGGGGACTATTTGAAGGAAGCATTCTATCGCCCTTGCACAGGCGCGCTAACTCCCACATAATCGCCCCTTTCACTCGTTATAAACTCCCATTGCTGACCGAAAGCATCGCCTCATTTGAGCCAGTATAATAACTATGTGACCCTCAGATTTGAAAACAAACTCGTAAGACGTTAGAGTATACTTGTTCTCTGTTAGGTTAACTCTTGGGTACACACGTAACGATTAATCTGTGCAAACAGCTTTATAGTTGGTCAGAGAAGATGCGTTCCGAGTTCCGATAGCGTAATAGGGGCATTCAATTCTATAAAAATTTAGTTAAGAGCGCACCGAACTTTTTCCGTGGACGCAGAATAGGCATTTAGCGCGCCGAGCGTGGCTCGCTATCTATGTGCGGTACATTGAAATGATAAATTGTTGCATAAACAACTTGAACTTGAGCTCATCCTTATCGAAATGATTAACAAAATCTTTACCATAAAGAATCTTGTCAAAACATATCTTAACGTAGTCCGTCGTTTTATTAGACTAGACGAAGCTAGTTTAATAACAAGATTTCTAAATCTCATAAGCTGTATATAATATATATACCGTAGAACTAAGCCTCTCCTGAGCTAAACATTCACAAACGATTCTATATTCGTATGTGAGTTCTAACTATTATATCTTGACATCGGGATTTGTGTCAATTATTCACAGAAGTTTGGTGGCTTCAGATGGTCGCTCTTTCATCGTCTATCACTGTAACTGTCTCGTTTTAACCAGTATGTTAGAGCGAAAGTAACGCATGGTACGATAAATGGTAAAATTGCAAACATCATATCCGTGTAGATCGATCTTTAAAAGAGTAGGCGGTTAGTTATTTCTCAAGGGTTGTCGAAAGTCTCGATAGAAACAAACGGTTGTTACCTGGTCACCTGGCCAGGAAATCCGGTTATACTCTTTTATGCATGGATCATGGAAAACAGACCTTGACCTTTAAGCGGACTACAATAATATAATAGAGATATGGTGGCCTTAGATGACCACCCATTTATTGCCAGACATTGTCTGTATCTTTCTAACATTACACCCGTTACGCTACTTTTTGAACGTTCCTTTTCAGAGTGCGCTGTTCCCTCATTATGGAAGTCAGCTTACGTTACTCCAAGTCCACAAAAAAGGTGCTAAAACTGAAATCGCCAACTATAGGCCTATTTCGAAACTATGCATTTTAGCAAAGGTTTTAGAAAAGGTTGTGTATAAACAGGTTTATAGCGCGCTAATGAACTCCTTTAGCCCCAATCAGCACGGCTTCCTACAACGACGATCCACGGTATCCAATCTAGTACTCCTAAATGATTACGTCACCGATGCGATGGACAAAGGCTATCAAGTAGACGTAATTTATACTGACTATTGTAAGTGTTTTGATAGAATTGACCACTCCATGCTATTGTTAAAATTGCGCGATATAGGGATTCATGGTGATTTACTGAGATGGTTTTCATCTTACATAGATAAAAGATCACAGGCTGTTGTCGTTAGCAATTATGTGTCTGGATGGGTGACGGTCCCGAGTGGAGTCCCCCAGGGATCTTTACTCGGACCGTTGCTGTTCAACATATTCGTTAACGACATCAGTGACTGCTTTATTCATTCCAAACTTCTATGCTTTGCGGACGACATGAAGATATTCAGCAAAGTAAAGTCGAGTCACGATTCATTACTAGTACAGTCTGATTTGGTGCGACTCGATGAATATTGTAAAGCTAATAAACTAGAGTTAAATCCATCCAAATGTTTCACCATAACATTCTCACGTCAGCGCAACCAAGTTCCTAGCATGTATCAACTTCAAGGACAAGTATTGAATAAGGTTAATTTCATGAGAGACTTGGGAGTAATACATGACTCTAAACTTCTTTTCGATATCCATATAGAGAACATTATAAGTAGTGCCTTAAAATCTTTGGGTTTTATAATGCGTAACTCTGCCCACTTTACCCAAGCAAAAACGTTGAAAGTAGGGGAACCTGTTCTACCTCGGTCAGTTTTTTCTTTTATGATTTTTAGAAAATAAATTAATAACCGCAAAACTATTATTTATCCGAATACCATAAGATAGATTAATAAACTATCGAATATAAAACGAAATAAAAGGATTGGTATGTCTATTTTGATAGGCTACGTCGACGAAAAAAAAAGGGAAAAGTGTCCAAGGAACAACACCCCTGATGTTCCTTGGACATATCCCGTTGTACCTCGGACACGGTATTTTTTATTAACTTTATTATATTTATAAAATTATTAGGTATTATTTATAAAATTATAGCTATTTTTAGTACATTTATGCCATTCAACAAAGTTTTCTAGTACAAATTATCTTAGAAAAATTACTCAGCAATTCACATATTTAATTTTTGCCTAAAACAATTTACGTAGTTTTTCTAAGATTGATTACTTGATAACTTAAAACGCAGGTAACCAATAATTAGATATCCAGTAAATATTGAACGTTCAGGTAATAAAAAAATATGCAGTAGTAGTTAGGTAGGGGCCAAGGTACAACATATTCTTGGTGTCCGAGGTACAACAACATAACTTTTTGGACAAGTAAGCTTCGTATTAGCACTTCCAATTTAGATTAGGCTGAAACTATCCTACCATCAAGTAGCTAATTATCTTGATATTAACCTATTATATAAAAGTTTATTGTCTAGTAGCAAAACATGAAATCATCAGCCTTGATGTAAAGTTCTAAATACCAACTTTTCATGACACGATTCATATTTAATTATTTTTCTCGAGATACTACCGGCCCTCAAGTTTCGTTGATAGTTGATTTTATTAGTTATCAAATAACGTTACAAATAAAGTAAATAAAATATTTTAATTACCCTGGCAAGGTAGAAATATTGCCAATTGTCCGAGGTAAAACTATGTCCAAGGTTCAACAGTTTCCCCTACTGTTACGCCGGTCATGTGAATAAAACTTAAAATGTGATTTTTAATGCCTTAGAAGCGTTTTCAGCAGGCTGAAAAGTGATTTCAGGCCGTTTTAGAGGTGCCTCTTTCACATACTAGAAGATTCAAAATTTACCCCAGTTACCGTTGTTTTCAGGCGCCTGAAACATGTTTTCAGTTCGTTTCAGGCCACCCTCTACCAGATGGCACAATAACCTGAAAACCCGTTTTCAGGCGTTTTCAGGACCCCTTATGGGCCCCTGAAGTACAAATCAGTATATGGCGAAATTTCTCGAAGGAGTGAAAGAGACAGCACTCTTAGAAAGAGATAGCTATACAGAACATTCGAGAACTGTGTGAAAGAGACCACCCTTAGAAAGAGATAGCTAAACGGAACATTCGAGAAGGGTGTGAAAGAGAAGTATAGAAAGAGACGGCAAGAGTCGAGAATGTTCTCGAATACTCGCGGACACACCTGCCTAGTACCCAGCCGCGTCTAGAAGCATCGCGAGAAGTACTTAGGTACTCGCGAACTTACTAGAATCGAAGCCGACCTGTCGAGGCGAGATTTGGCTGGAACATTCTGGAACCATCAGGAGTACCGCCGACGGGTATATATAGCGGCAGCCTGCAGCAACAGAGTAGTTCAATTCTGAATGCGATACAGTGCGGATCAAGAGCGAATCGGAGCGAAGTAAAAGTGACAAGTGCGTTGAACTATATAGTGTGTGATAAGTGTGTTTAAGTACTGTGTTTAGTGTCTTGTAAGTAAGCAATAAAGCCTCAGTTTAATTAGTGGTTAATTAGTGCATTTTTTATAAAGTGCCCACCCCTCAAACGTAACAGTACTCTATTGTTCTTTGGTAAGAAGTAAGTTGGAATACGCACCCAAATATGGAATCCCTGCTATAAAACGTACATCGATAGAATTGAACGTGTCCAAAAAAAGTTTGTTAAATTTCTTAATTTTAAAATCAATTGTCCGTATGAGTCAATTAACTACCATGAAGTGTGTAAAAAACACCATCTAATACCGTTACATAAACGCCGTGAAATTTCTGACATTATCTTTATTTTAAATATCACAAGTGGTAAAATCGATTGTCCCGATCCCGAACTGCTTCAAAAACTTTCATTTAATGTGCCCGCGCGGTCCAAAAGACATTTCCCCCCTCTTTCTGTTAAATGTGTTTCATCAAGATATAGGCAAAATAGTTTTCTTATTCGAGCCAGTCGTTGCATAAATAATGTGACAAGAGAGCTAGAAGTAGATATTTTCAATTGTTCTATTCCTTCTGTGAGGCGTGAATTGGCGACACGTTGTTTTGATTGAAAATACTCAGTGTATTAAATATATAAGCGCTAAGCCCCGAGCGCGATAGCCTTTCTAATATATATATATATTTTTGTTATGTTTTTACTTTTTTATTTGTTTCTTTGTTTAAAATTCATTGTGAATCTATAAATTATAGAAGTTCATTGCATGTGCTAACGTAGCTTAGTGCTCGTTATTTAACTTTATGTTAAATATTGTTGCGTTACTATATGTGAGATCCTATAATTGGCTCTCTGTTGCTACTATTATCACTATTATCATTGTTACAGCTGTTGGTTCTCCATGTATAAATATATAAAATAAAAAAAACATTTACGTAAGTGCTAGTCATAGCCAATGGTAGGTATGGATATTATGAATCTGTTAACTATGTACAGTTAAGTGCAAAAATATGTATCGACATAATCGTCGTATAAATATGGTATTAGCGCTCTTATTATTACACCGAATAAGATGCTATGGGACATACTTTTAGTAAGATGTGTGCACCATCTGTACATTTGAAACGCGCGCTATGCACGGAGAAAAAGAATCTAGTTTCCTTTATCACTTATCAGATTTATTATATGTGACAACTATATTTTTTGCTAAAAAATTTACTAGAAAATTATGCTTCTCCATAATATTCAGGTATTAACAGCGTATGACTTACCGTTATAAAAAAATCTGTTAGCCATAGCTGAGATCTTTTTTCCTACACCAGAATCATAACTAAGTACCCACTATACAATCTGGCAAATATTGTAAAACATTTTTTCTCCGCAGTGCCATAAGTAACGCACACAGACCATGATCAAATAATCAAAATGTCTTTTTTTTTAATGTTTAAATTAAACAAAATAGCATTTTCAACAAAAAAGGTTCGCCATCCCTGAGATAGTCTATTGTTTGTCTTCAGCTCCGAATGTCGTTGGTTGATAATGAAAGTTGCGGGTTCATTTGGAACCTTGCCAGCGTTGTTGTTTGTAGGTTAGTGGTTTGGTGGGCTTGCTCTTCTGTGTGTGCTACCTCAGTTAGATCACTACCTACTTATAATTTAAGCGGCATTAAAACTGGAATAAGTATTTAAATGTCGTATATTTGAAGGTCAGAAAAAGTGAAGAAAGCGGTTTTGCATTCTAAACATGCTAACTAACATAGGGTATTCTGAGTTTAAAACTTTTTGAACTTAGGTACTTACACTCTGGACAGAAAATAATACTTAAACGTGTTTCTTTAGGTTAGTCTCGTAATTCAGATTATAAGCAATAGTAATTGCTGGCCATATACGTTCGGGCATATCCACCACTATGGTTATCCGACGGATTTCCCGAACGTACATAGGTACGGTCCGCAATTGAAATCTAGGAGGTTCGCCTTAGCTTAGAACGACGTTTACGTAAACTATATAAGAGCATTTCGTGCCACGTTCAGTCTAGGATTCCGTAGTTAGCAGTCCGTCACAAATGTCCCAATAAGTTAGAGGTGCCCCCATTATTTTTATCATACTAAGCGATTATTTCTGAAAATATTTCGTTTAAAAATGTATATTAGAAGACCCCATGCATATTCTTTTTCAATACGTATATATAAGTATACGTATTCATCGATACGTCACACTCTAGGGTTGAAACGAAAACAAAATCATTCACTTTATGTGTTCGGGAGGTAGGTACTTCAAAAAATATGTTTTACTTTTTATTTTACCATATAACGATATGCTAACGGTCACTGAGCTTAACCGCGGACAGACACACAAGGCGAAAATATAAGGGTTCCTAGTTGACTACGGAACCCTAAAAAAATAAAATACGTAAGGGGTAAACTGTGGAGTGTCACACACCTACTAATGGCACACACGCGTTCAACGCGTTTCGAATGCGATAGTACCTTGTACGTAACAAGTAGCACACAACTGTCCGCCCAAGCACTTAAACAAACAATTTCCTTTTATCGATTTTCCCACTACCTTAGCTACTCGTATAATTTGTACGCGTAGACTTTAACGCCCAGTAGTACGTACTACGATTTTTAGCTACGTTAGGTATTATAACACAAATATGTTTTACTGGCTTTTCAACTTGCTCTGTTACCTATATGTTAGTACATATTATTATGTATATTAGTTTGATTGGGCTCATATTTTGATATAGGTGCCTACTTACAATATTATGATGACCACATTGATCGGATAATAGAAACCGCAACTAGGTAATAAAAACAACTGGTTTCAGTTTGTTATCGTTTCGATTCAATTAAGGTAAACGGCCCAGTGGAAGATTTTTTGCAGTTTATTTGAAAAAATAAAGATATGCTATTAATATAACCAAAAATAGACAGCTAGTGAAATTTCTGTTTTGTGTTCAAAAACTTCCGTCGATTCAATAAATAATTTACTATTTGAGAGACAGTTTTCCTAACTAGGTGTTTTTAGCAAATCTGTTAAGAACTTGTATCATGGAAGTCAAGATCATAACCACAATTATTGCGTATTTTTAGTAATTAATTATTAAAACTGTTAGATAAATTATTAAACTATTGATATTGCGTGTTTGTATCTAATTATTTTGATTCAATTACTATTTTTGAGGCCGATGGCGGGTAGAGGGAATTTGCCAGTCATTTACTTGTACAATCTCAGAGGTAGCAGAAAACTGAAATAATTTGAGAATGGTAAGAATACAATACATTTTATGATCCGCATATCACGCAGAAAGAAGTGGATTACATATTTACCTCTATAAGTACCTCTATCTAAAACAAGAGAAAAATAGGAAAAAAAACGTAAATTAAAAATATACTTTGGCAATAAAATATATGGAACCTTAGCATACATATGTTGTTATACTGAACGCCTGAGTTTGTAGACTATGTACACATTAATATAGGTACCTACTTATATAGATGCGCTGGCCGCGATTGATCAGCGGACACCCGATGCGCGAGCGCATCTCACTTATGATTATGGGACGCGGACCGTTCCGAAACATTCGAGCTATTTTTGACTTTATTGACGTGAGTAACCCGATATAAGTACATTAATATGTCTAATACTCAGTAGGTACACATTCTCACAAAAGCTCTAAAATTATATCTTATTATTGATTAAAGTCGTTATCTCTTAGTTACCTACCCAAAATAATTCTCATTCTGACTGCAGTTCAGTTAATAGTCCTCTAATGACTCCCAAATTATCCTAATGTCCTAATATGTTACTGCTGTTATATGAATGCCGCAAAGCATACATTACAATAGAGAATTGGTAACTATTGGAGGGCCCGAGGTTGACACGTTATTTATACACGTTATAGGTGTACGGTGATTTTAATGTTTGATTATCTGAAAATGGAAAATGGGCTATTTATGTATCTGGGCATTTCTATTTTTCTTTGTACTCAATGAAAAAGTTGTTAACAGAAAATTAAATTAGTCCGTTTGATTACGCACTTTTTCAATGCTTAGTGTTAAATAAGAAATCGTAACAAACCGAATATTTGTTTATCCTTGTTGACAGTGTTCGAATATCCGGTTTGTAACATATTTTTTTTATTTTGAAAAAGTGCGTAACTAAATGGACTAATTTAACGTTCTGTTAACAATTTCTTACAAAGAAAAATAGTAATGAATGCCCACTAATGTGGTAAAATTAAGATAGTACGTATCGACACTTTGGAGTTTCGTTTTCCAATTATACATATGTTTAATTTCATAACATCGGTTCAAGTGGATTTTGGCATACTTGAATCCCTTATTCCATAACTGACAATTATTTTTTAACCTTGACTGGTAAATAAGTTCTAGCCTAAGTTATTCTTATTTATGTAAAAAATTATGGATTTGTTGAAATTAAATAGCAATTTAACTATTCCATGCAAATTTTTGCGGCTCTGATTAAGAGTTTTATATGAGTCTCGTAGTTTTAAAGCCCGCCTTTTCAAGTTTTACGCCAAGCGGTTCTCTTGCACAAGAGTTGGGCGCTGTTAACAGAACTTGCTGAGCGCAAAGGTATTCGCTCAGGAGCACCAACATAAGCGCTTTCTAATAAGGCTAATAAAAAACCAGAGTAGTTTTAGAAGCGTAGGTTCGAGTCCTACCGGCTGTGCCAGTAACTTCGGGTTCAGTCAAGGTTTACAATATAGTTGCGATCTTTTAAATATAAATAAGGGGCGTAGCTAGAGGTATGACTGAACGGTGCTCCGGGTGAAACTTAAATTGCGACTTCGCCAACTCGCCTTCCAAGACTTTTACCGGTTATCTGTAAAATTTTCAACAATAAAAATGATTTGCGTTTTTTTGTACCAATAATCATAAGTAAAATTAAATAACCTTTTTCGAGGGATTAATTATTGCCATTTAGTTCGCGTCCCGATGCCCTAAAATGTGGTTTGTTATAAAAAAATAATTGTATTCCAATACCCAATAAACAACGCAATCTGCGAGGCTTTGTATTAAGATCAAAAGAGGCTCAACAGCGAACCAATTAATTATAAAGCAATTGAAATACTTTTGTTTTGCTGATTGGCCGCTTTATTTAGAGGCGTCCGAGCATGCCTATATTATATACCTAATTTAAGTTTTTGGCCTTTTGGTCGCGTAGTCATATTACCAGCGGTATTTAAAATAGATCTGAATATTGATAATACGCTCTGTTCTAGTAGCATAAATTCCACAATTGTCAGGGGTAATTTTTTATTTATTTATATCTTAGAAAGAAATGAGAAGTGGAGAAATTCATAACCTCGAACCCGCGACTCTGGGATACACGCACATCCATCAGTCGCGAGTTCGAGTCCCGTTGATTGGTTGAAATTGGTATCGTTCGCAGACATTTCTGATTACAATTAATAGTTTTAATAAATACTTGTTAAGGTGGACGACGACCTCCGCCAAAAAGCGAAGCAGCTCTGCTACGGCATCATCTACGGCATGGGAAACAAGACCTTGTCGCACACGCTGGACGTGAGCGAGACGGAAGCCGCCGTGTTCATGGACTCCTTCCACAAGACCTACCCCGCCATACAGGAGTACACGCGGGCAGTCGTGGAGGGCTGCCGGCGGAGCGGGCACATAGAGACGCTGGCCGGGAGGAGGAGGTACCTGCCGGACATTAACAGCAATCTTGCTTCTAAAAGAAGTAAGTTATCAAACTTTGTCCCATTTCTGGGCTGTTATTTGGGTAATGAACACGGGTTTTACCATGGTTTTTTGTTATTTTTTTAATTATTTATTTAATTAAGAAGATATGGCAACCATGGCCATGTAAACATTGATTTACGGAACGCTCTGGTTTATTTATTGTTTAAAATAGTATATTACTCACGGATAAGTCCAAGAAGTGTTGAGAACAGTAATTGTATAACCTCCGCTGCGTCGGGCACAACAAACAAACACCATGGAGCACGATTTTACTTGGAAACTGACGGTGCAAACACAAGGTACGAGGAAATCAAACTTTTAACGGATCATCATTGCCAAAATCCGAACAGCTGATAGGACGAGCGAGGACAGCTGCGCGTAGGTGGCCACAGACGCGGTCACACTGATGATAAATGTTGCCAATATAGGGTAGTTGGTTCAGGTATCTAACAGACGCGCGGCGACGTTTTAAAAACAATCCCTACCCGACATTCCTTGCCTCGCGCTGATCAACGGATTGGATGGTGTAGTAGGGGCTACGGGAGAAGGATCGGCTACGACTTTACAACGTGTGCTACGGTTGCCGCGCAGAGTTTTAGTATGCACCACTGACATCTTCGCGCCGGCGTACCTTTATGTTTTGTTGTGATAAGTTGATAACAGTCGTGCAGTCCCATGTTCCGGGTTCAAATCCGGTGAATCCCATGACTTATGTGGTCGATGTGTGTTTGTTTGCTTTATTTAAGAAATGTTTTTTTAATTTTTATTTTAATGGTTTTATGTATTGTAACTATTGTTATTTTTCTTGTGTGTTTGGACTTAGTTAATTGGCGTGATTTAATGCATCTTAAACGATATTGTAGAGGTAATTCAATTTATTAGTTGGTATAATTAGATTTCATTTAATTAGGTTTCCTATGCGCTACAAGCGTACTTTACTTGCGTGTACTTTACATTTCATATTATAAATTTTACAATTGTGACATATATATATTTTTAATTTAAATTAGATTAGAAGCAAGAGTGACTATGGCTGACTTAAATTTACTTTCTTTATGTCCCCATTGCCCTGACTCGAATAGAACTTTTACCGCTCATGGGCTTAGAGTCCACATAGGGCGCATGCATAAAGATGTACCCCGTCCGGCTTCGCCTCGACCTCTCGCGGTTTCACCGCGCAACACTCAGGCCGTGTCGCAGCCAGCGGCACAAGCAACCGGTCTCAGGGTTATAGGTTTGGAAGATCTGGCCACTTTGAAACAGTCGGTGCGGGTGCTGCGTCACATTCCCAAGGGTGCACGGAATCTTGCTGCAGGTAAATTGGCCGATGTCATAAACAGGTGCATAGACACGAATGGTGCAACTGAGTGGTTTGCTTTGTTGTCATTTGCTTATTCCGCATTTAAGACGCCAGATTCGGCGGGCTCGGGCAATTTGACAACCAAAGTTAAACGGAATATTGACTCGGCTTGCACCATCGGTTCAGGGGATGACTGTGAAGTAAGTACTGGGATTGGGAGACAATCCTCACTTAGGAAGACTATTGAGTCGAAGGTTTTTGAGGGTGATCTCAGAGGGGCAGTGCGTGTGCTTATGTCGGACGACGGCCTGGCGCCATCAGGCCCGGAGACACTTGCGGCGTTACAGACAAAGCACCCTGCCCCCTCTCGACCGCTAGTATTTCCTCAGGAGCCTGACAGTTCCATTCCTGCCTTGTCCGTGAGGCCTGGGGATGTGGCGCAGGCACTTGGCTCCTTTAGCAGCAGCTCGGCAGCTGGCTTGGATGGCATCCGGCCAGCGCATTTAAAGGAACTGACATCCGGGAGCTGCAGGAGATAATGGTCTGCGCCTCCTGGAAAGTTTGGCGAAACTTTGCAACTTTCTGTTAAGTGGTCAACTAAATTTAGCTGTTTGTCCCTATATTTATGGGGCATCACTGTGTGCTCTGGTCAAAAAGGATGGGGGTATAAGACCAATTGCCATTGGCAGCTCGTTTAGGCGTTTGGTGGCTAAACTAGGGTGCCGAGCTGTGAGGGAGGAGATGGCCACTTACCTCCGTCCCTCACAGTTGGGCTTTGGCACTAGGTTGGGCTGCGAGGCCGCCATTCATGCTACACGGGCTTTTGCAGGAGACCCTAATAATGCGGAGTGCGTGGTTGTTAAACTAGACATAAAGAATGCTTTTAACTCCATTGAGCGTGATGTTTTGTTATCCGAGGTTAGGGAAAAGGTGCCTTCCCTTTTTCCTTTTCTCTATCAAGTTTATGCCATTCCTTCATTTTTATTTTACCGGGGCTCGCTTATTAGATCGCAGGTAGGCGCGCAACAGGGTGATCCGCTGGGTCCTCTTATATTCAGCCTCGGTATTCAGAAAGCGATATCTGAGCTTCGGTCCCCTCTAAACATATGGTACCTGGACGATGGTACATTGGGGGGTAAGCCGGAGGACGTGAGGCAGGATCTAGTCACGCTTCTTGCACGCTTTCAGGAGCTGGGACTGGAGGTGAACTCGGGAAAGTGCGAGTTCTACCCTTGTAGCGCTAATTCCCGGTCCTCCTTTTCTAGTTTTGGTGACTTGCTTCCCGGTCTCACGGAGCTGTCGGCGCAGACTTTAAGCCTCCTGGGCTCCCCCATATTTCCGGTTGCCATCCCTGACGCCTTTGAGGCACGAAAGCGGCTTCTGTTGTCGGTGAGGGCGAGGTTAAAGGAGTTGGCGGCGCATGTTGCGCTCGTTTTGTTGCGGGTTTGCTTCGCTGTTCCCAAGCTCACCTACTTTTTGCGCACCGTACCAACTTGGCTTCACCCTGAACTCTTGGACTCTTTTGACACCGTAATAAAAGAGTCTATAGAAACAGTGATAAACGTCTCCCTCAGTCCTGACCAATGGGACCTTGCATCATTACCAATTCGGTGTGGTGGTCTGGGTGTCCGGCGCGCGCGGGATCTGAGTCTTTCGGCATTCTTGGCGTCGGCGGCGGGGGTTGAGGACCTTGTTGCTCAAATTTTAAATTCTGATGGTGACAGGGTTGTTATACCTTTTGCTGCCGATGCCTTGGGGGCCTGGACGGTTCTTAATCCGGGTGAATCCGTGCCTGAGAAGCGGGACATTCAACGGTTGTGGGACGACGTTGGAGTGAAGCGGGTATTTGAAGGCTTGTTGGGGGGTGCTGTGGGAGTGGGCAGGGCGAGACTCCTTGCGGGGTCAAGACCAGAGTCAGGCTCGTGGTTGCATGCGCTTCCCTCTCCGCATTTAGGCACTCTTCTGGACAACGATTCTTTGCGGGTGGCGGTTGCTCTTCGCTTGGGCTGCGATGTGTGTGTACCTCATTTATGCATCTGCGGCACAATGGTGGAGAGCAACGGCCACCACGCATTGAGTTGTTGCCGGTGTGTGGGGCGATTCCCACGCCATCACGCGTTGAACGACATCGTTCGCAGAGCGCTCGTATCTGCGAATGTGCCGTGCTTGCTGGAGCCCCCTGGCCTTAGCCGGTCAGATGGCAAGAGACCGGACGGTATGACTTTAGTGCCGTGGCAGAGGGGAATGTGCCTGCTTTGGGACGCTACATGCGTTAGCACTTTTGCGGCTTCGCACGTTAGTCGTACTGCGGTACTGGCCGGGGCTGCTGCTGAGTTGGCTGCACTTAAGAAGCGCGAAAAGTATGCGTGTTTGGGGGGATATACGTTTGTTCCTCTGGCAGTGGAGACGACTGGGTGTTGGTGCACAGAGGCAATGACCTTCTTTAAGGAGCTCGGTGGTCGTTTGCGGGAGAGGGGACATGATCCCCGTTCTGGGTCATTCCTGGAGCAAAGGCTATCCATCGCGGTTCAACGCGGAAACGCAGCGAGCGTGTTAGGTACTTTTGCGCCTGGAATGGTTCGGGGTGGGTTATTTGACTGAATAATTAATTGACATTTCGTATTTGTTTTATTGTATCATTTGTTTTATTTTAATGTGCCAGGGTTTTTTGTTATTATTAGTAAATGTTTTAGGTTAAGTAACTTATGTATGTTTTGATTAATTATATATGTAAATGTATATTTTGTAAATAAATCAATTTCGATAAAAAAAAAATAATTAAGAAACAATCAGTCTTTTATAGTTATATATAATACTGGAGCTATTACTTAAAACAAGACTTACAGTTTCCTTAAGAAAACATTAAACATCGTTTTTAATTTTGGTACTACAGAGTTAAAAATGAGCTATCTGTGTACCCTACCCGTATACAATTGCAAAAAATAAAGGAATATATGTATATATAAAAAAGAGAATATTACAGCATTAACAAAGTTATATTTGAGCTCCCGATGTAAAACCGGGGTAAGAACCCGTGATCATTAGCTAAAATGTCAAAAAACCGCGATACTTTAAAAAAGTGTATTATTTCGATGTTCATGAGGCGGTAAGGAAGAACGCGGGTGGCGAACCCCTCGCATAAAAAAAAATCAAACTGCACGATTAACAGCCTATCCAGATAGGTCCGTTACTAAGGTTTTGTAGATTAAGAAAGGGAATGAAGTGGTAGGAAGGGAGGGCTCGGGACGGTAGTATGACTCACTATACTTTTGTAGATTAGGAACGCTCGTTAAAAGAGAGGAATGGGAGCTCGGGAGGCGCGCTAGGTGCAGCCCCTTCATAAAAAATCGCACGAGTGCTAGTTTACCCGGGTAGGTTCGTTAGTCACCTTATGTAAGAAATAGCAAGCGAAATTCCAACGGCGCGCCTTTTAGTTTCAACCGAGTAGGTTAGTTAGTCACCTTGTGTATTAGAAAGTAAATTATGATTTATGATACAGGGTGGCATCCTGCATAGATATTTGTAAATCACAAATTTATGAACCATTGGTTATGAGATCTCCGTGTTTTCCGTATAGAACACCAACAATGTAGTACTTACATAATGACACACAGTTGCATTCCTATGATGGGGCTGGTTAATATTCTTAAAGCACTTTCATTTTCGCGAAGCCTTTTTGGTTGCCAGTTTTTATGATTAAGTGAATGTTTATGTTTTAAGGAGACGCTGCAGCAAACGTTAAGTAGATTAATCCATCGCTTGGAATCCTCAAGTGGTTTTCTTGTTCGATGACTGGGGACAACTTTTTGCTGACAATAAGTCCCCAAAGTTGTTGTAGTAGTTAGGGGAGGTTACAGAGTACTTGCTTACTAGATGGAGCACACATACGACTTGTGGTCTCCGGATATTGATGCCACCTAATTTAGTAGGTATGAGAGCGTGAACGCTGATTTCAGTGGCGTGCGCTTTTAAGACCTGTTTGTGTAACTTACCAATATCAGCGAACTATTATAGTTCTAGGAATCAACATGAGCTTGTAGTATAAAAAGCGTAAGATGAACTTGAGTGGTTTGTAGTGTTGTATGTACATATTACACGCCGTATGTAAACGCGTCTTACAGCGGATTCTATTAGTGAGCGTGGTGCTGTCTACTGTCTATTAATACTATAACTATCAATATTACAAACTACTTTCAATGAACAAAACACGAAACAATGTTTCCGTGACGATTTCGCCATCTTGAATGTCAACCGGAAATCAGAATGAGAACAGATCCTGGCTACATGTTTGACAGTTGATATCTGCTATTTGATATAGTTATCGTCAGTTGAATTTACTCTACCGTCCCACACGCCATAGCGATCCACCCTCCTGGGGCTGTTTAGAGTGTGCCAGATGGCTAAAATCTTATTCAAGCAGCAGCAAATTTCATGCTATAAAAAATGTCTTTTTATTACCAGGTGCAGCGGAACGTCAAGCAATCAACACCACCATCCAAGGCTCCGCCGCCGACATCGCCAAGGCCGCCATGTGCGGCATCGACTCCAAAACTTCAACCAATTTTCACAAACCACGGCTAATCCTTCAAATGCACGACGAACTTATCTACGAAGTACCTGAGACTACTAAAGAAGCGTTTACAAAGGTGCTGAAGGAGGTTATGGAACATAGCGTGAAACTGAATGTGCCTCTGCCTGTTAAAGTCAAGAGCGGGTATACTTGGGGCACTTTGGAAGAGATCAAACTATAAATACCAGTGTTGTGATACTCATGGGAGTCGGTCTACGGCTTGGTTATAAGGATAATTAGCTTGGTGCCCCAAAACACCACATCATATACGAAGTCCGAGACATCAATAAATATTCTCCTACGACATCTACACCTATTTTCCAATAGGCAGGCTTGAGCCACCTGGAAAGAGATTAAACTATTAATACCGGTGACATAGAGTGCACCGCGTTAACTTTGCACTGATTTGGCATACTTGGCAGTGACATTGTATGAAAATGCCCAAGCTTCACGTTTAACTTGGCAGGAAAACTTAACGTGGTCCAACTATAACAGTTACTTAGTGATATAGCAAGATGCTAAACAGACATAACCTTAGAGCAAACTATTTCTAAGAGCCTTAAAGTACAAGATGAACGTCTCCATTTTACACTGGATTTACGGAAACCATTTTACAAGTGCAGGATTTTAAAATGAGCTGACTGTAAAAATACTGTCAGCTCCGCAGCTGTCAATAATAATGGAAGTGCTGTTGTGATATATTTATTAGTTTTGTGGCACTTATTTCAGGTAAGTGACACTTTTATCATAAAAAGACTGCGACCACTTACTGCGAATTTAGTGCATGATAGAGCTATATTTACCTATTGATTTTGCCTATAAATTTATGTATTGAAGTTGTCGGTTGTTTTCATTATACACAGACCCTAAAGTTCGACTGACTCGTGGAGCGTAGTGGTGTGCCGTTCGCGGAACTATTCCCGGAAATGAAGGTTATATTGAAGAATTTGTTAACCGATCGGTATCGTTAAGGTGACATATTTCAAAAGTTTTCGACACATTCGTTTCGAATATTGTAAAGTTTAAAGATGTTAAATTTGATAAGACACTAATGGACAGGCACGGAGTAGGTAAGGCGCGAGTTGGTAAGTAAGCAGCGCTAAATAAAATATTACCGCTACAATCGTTCGGAAAACGTAAATATTTCCAAATATTCCCGCGGTAAGATAAGGTGTTAAATAAACAGTGCCCACTTTTTTACATAGGTATTTTTTATGTGATTTCTACTCATAATCGCGAGCTCTTTCGATTCTAATAGGAGTTTAAAAATGTCCCAAATTTCGTTTATCACCATACAAAGTCTATATAATTTTTAAGAAAAAAAACCGACTTCATTTGGTTCCCGGTAAAAGTGAAATTAAGAATTTGTTTGAGTTAGCCAGTTTACTTCACAAATATCTAATACACCGCACGTGTACGATTGAAAATTGAGGAGCTTTCTTAATGTCCTAGGGCTTCCATCATTACATTTGAAGTATAATCAAACGGAACTCCCTTGTAGACCTTTAAACAAACAAAATAACAATGTGTTAAATTGGATGACAGGCTGTAAATTAACGAGCATATTCATTATGCCATCCCTGATTATCAACATCAGGTCCACTCCAGCAAAATGATGGCCACAGTAAGAAAATGCCTAAGCTAATTATGAACACCCTCTAATCACAATTAACCTGCCGTTCAAATTTGAGGAGTTCTCTGAATTCTTCTAGAACTCCATCATCAGAATATAAATCAAATCAAAAAGATGAATGTCACAACTAGGATAATAAGTAGAGCTAGGTTTATTAACCAGTTCCACTTTGCGATCCCTGGTCTTCATCATCAGATCCAGTTCATCAAAATGTTGGCTCCGCCAAAACACTGTTTTAGTTACTTAAGGAAACCCTCAAATCAGAATGCATGTGCCGTTAAAATTTGAGGAGTTCTCTCAATCCCTCATGAAGCCCATCATCAAAATAGAACTATAATCAAATAGGACTATCTTGAAGGTATTTCTTTACAAAGAAAATATGAATGTCTCAAATCGGATGATAGAGCTGGGAATTAACAAGCAGTTCCACTTTGCCATCCCTGGTCTTCATCATCAGGTCCACTCCACCAAATTGATGATGTTCGTAAAGAAATGCTCGAGTGTCTTAAGAAACTACCCAAATCATCATGCATGTGCCTTTCAAATTTGAGGAGTTCCCTCAGTTCCTCATGGATCCCATCATCAGAAATTGATTTTGAAAAAAACGGGACAAACCTGGAACCATCTATTTTGAGAAAAAAAATTTTTTTTTTAATCTGATGACAGTCATGGGAATTACTAAGCAGTTCCACTTTGACATCCCTGGTCTTCATCATCAGGTCCACTTCACCAAATTGATGATGTTCGTAAAGAAATGCTCAGAAACTACCCAAATCATCATGCATGTGCCTTTCAAATTTGAGGAGTTCCCTCAGTTCCTCATGGATCCCATCATCAGAAATTGATTTTGAAAAAAACGGGACAATCCTGAAACCATCTATATACAGACAAAAAAATATTTTTTAAAATCGGATCATAGTCCTGAGAATTACGAAGCAGTTCCACTTTGCCATCCCTGGTCTTCAATATCAGATCCACTCCACCAAATTGATGATTTTCGTAAAGAAATGCTCGAGTTTCTTAAGAAATCACCCAAATCAGCATGCATGTGCCTTTCAAATTTGAGGAGTTCCCTCAGTTCATCATGGATCCCATTATCAGAAATGGATTTTGAAAAAAACGGGACCAACCAGGAACCGTCTACTTTCAGAAAACAAAAAAAAATTCAAATCGGTTCAGTAATGACGGAGTTATGAGTGAACATCCATTAAAAAAAAAAATAAAAAAAATTCAGACGAATTGAGAACCTCCTCCTTTAGAAATATTGAAGTCGGTTGAAAAAATGGTAACGAAATGGAAAAAAAACCTTAGGACACTATTTTTCTCCTATTAGAGGATCAAAATAGCTCGCGATTCTGAGTAGAAATCACATAAAAATTTCCAAATGAAAAAATGGCGGGGGGACAACTTTGAAATAAAAATTACCCAGGCCTGAGTTGGTAAGTAAGTAAACAGCGCTGAATGAAACATTCGGGAATATTGCCAAATATGCCCTCTGTACAACATAACCGGAAAGGCACCGAGTAGGTAAGGCCCGAGTTGTTAAGTAAACAGTGCTAAATGAAATTTAATATTATTACCGCTACATTTTGTGGTCGGTTTGGGAATTTAGTTTTGGGTTCGGAACTATACGATACGATTAATATAATGTGCTTTTATTTTTTTTCTGGTCTTTTCATAAATAAGTTTCCCACGTGAAACGGCTTTGGTATGAAATTCCACAGAAAATAAAATTAAAACAAATATTGATATAAGTAGGCAGATTACATGCTTACTGCGCTCAAAAATTAATACATCCTAAAATACTAACATAATTGTAATTGATAATCATGAAAAGTATTAAAAACATTAAATGCGCGTATACAATATTTTTATCACGCTGAACTGCAACGAAAAGTAGAATTTTTGAGCAATTGTGTTAAAATCCTTTCTCATTTTTTCTTTTAAGCAGTTCGCATGAAAGAATAATTGATAAAGAATTCATATTTGCGAATGCAGACTAAATTTGGATGTAAGAGATTTCATCATCAAATAAACATTTCAATTTCCTTTATTGCATCATAGATGGGCTCGCATTCGCACTGATGCGTTATGGCGGGTCACAGATCATTTTCCTACAGATGGACTCGCGATTTTTAGACCACATAGGTATCAGTTATATGCACGACTGAAACGACCTGATTTGGGACGATCATAAAGACGACGGTTCTACGGCCACGAAAATCGAACGATCGAAAATTTGTATCTCCCTCTCCGTTACAATTGGAGCGATAAAGAGGTTTTCCCGTTAATGCCAATTTTCAATGTTCGTAGTTTCAAGTAAATAATTTTAAAAGATCTGGACAATTGATGACGCCTTTAAGAATTTTAAACAAAAACATGACATCTAAGTATTTCCTACGATTAAGTAGGTAATTTTAATGCCTTAAGGCGGAAAGCAGTTGAGGCTCTGGCTGGGGTCCTCCAATGAGACAAATTGTGGTGTACCCCTGAAATTATACTCTAAGCAACTGCTGACTTTGCGTATTGGTTAATCCGCTATTGATTGACTGATTGCTTATTTAATTAGCGTCCACGTTGACGATCGACTATATTACAAATAAGTAGGCGCAGTGTTATAATTGAAAGAAAAATGGAAAATCTCCCCGCGTCGAGCGGGATTCGAACCCACGACCTTTCTGAACACCCGTCAGATCGCTCTTGAGCTATCTACGTCCGATCGACCCCGGGAATGTTGCCATTATTTCTTTAATTTGGTTATACGCGTTAGGGTGTCGATAGCTTAATTGGCAGAGCGATCTGACCGGTGATCAGAAAGGTCGTGGGTTCGAATCCCGCTCGAGGCAGGGAATTTTTCCATTTTTCTTTCAATTATGACATTGTAAATTTCGTTCGCAGACGTCTCTGCTTAATACAAAATTAAAGTAGGCACATATAAACTGAGTTCAAATAAATAACATTGGGCTGTTAAAAAAAGGATAAATTTAGTGTTACGTTTGTATACCTATCCGTTTTCTTGCTAGCGATCTCTGACATATATAATATTTGTGCGAAGACAAAAGTGTGACCTAGCATTGTTAGTAAAATTGATTTATTTAAGTCTATCGATGGGAGTCTATAGTGAGGCTTTTCTTTTATATAGTCTGGTATGCTATTTCCGTTCGCAGATAAATGCGGCAAATTTGTAAAATATAGCCACGAACGTATCAAACGATATGAAATTGGATGGATTGAGCTTTAGACAGCGCTCCGAGCCAAAAGTATGGACATATTAGTTCGGAATTCCGTCCATTTTCTATAAATAACCTTTTTATTGTTATTTCACACAAAATAAATAACAGACTTTTACAGGGGGGACTAGGCTTCGCCGTTATTGCGGTGAACCAGTTACATGTTGTACGCCTGATCTCCACCCTAGGGCATCAATTCGTTTCTTCTCAACTCTTGCCATCTCTCTCTATCCCTCTCTTTCACCCACTTCTCGAACGTTCCGTAAAGCTATCTATTTTTAAGAGTGTGTCTCTTTCACTCCTTCGAGGGATTTCGCCATATACTGAATTGTACTTCAGAGGCCCATAAGAGGTCCTGAAAACCCCTGAAAACGGGTTTCTGGTTATCGTGCCATCTGGTAGAGGGTGGCCTGAAACGAACTGAAAACATGTTTCAGGCGCCTGAAAACAACAGCAACTGAGGCAAATTTTGAATCTTCTAGTATGTGAAAGAGGCACCTCTAAAACGGCCTGAAATCACTTTTCAGCCTGCTGAAACCGCTTCTAAGGCATGAAAAATCACATTTCAAGTTTTGTTCACATCAGCGGCATAACAATATGCATATGCCTGTCTCCTACTGCTAGACAAAGACCTTCATATGTACTTTAGAGTAGGATTTTACTCTTTAGGATCAATTTACTATCTTCTATTACTGAAAATTTCACAGTTAGAATTATTGTTAGATACGATTGCACGTACCACAGAGTACATACATACAAACACGTTTAATTTATAAATATACACTACTTCTTACTAAAATGAATACCTGAAATTAGTATATACGGAGTAAAGGAAGGTAAACAGTCGACTCGTAAAAGCGAAACAATGTACAGTTTCCCACTTAATAATACTTACTTTAAGGGGCTTATTTAGAAACAGAATGTAATCCCAATTTGATTATATTTGATTTATATAGCAGAATGCGCGAAAGATAGTCGCACTTTGATCGTGTATCGAAGCCGTGTCGTTTCGTAGGTACATGTCACGTTCACTAGTATAAATATGAAAATCGATAATGAGATGTTGAATGATAATAAAAAAACATCCTAATTTTACCTTTGTATGTTGGGAAAGGGGTTTTTACCTCTATAATGTAGTGCAATGTGGACCTAGTGCCGATGACAACGATCTTCTGGACAAATTTTATACTAAGTAATTGATATAAGTAGGTACAATTATTTGTACCTAATAATATAAGTAAAAATACAACAACGTCAACAACCACTGGGCGCTACATTCATAAATAAATATACTTACATATGAACTAACAAATGAACACTGGTCTTTTTTTTAAATTGAGCTCCCGATATTTCGTCAGTTCGTTTCGTATTTTGTTTAGTTAGAATGTCAAATAACCGCGGTAGTTTGAAAATGTTCATAGATATAATCTAATAAAGCTGATATATTTTAGCACCAGCGCTATGCACAGATAATCAGGGTATTAGTTTTAATTTTCCGTTTCTATCGTACTTGTAATTTCATATCCAAGTGCGACAGAGAGGCAAAACTTCGTTCGCGGCTTGCGCTAGGATCTATTATTAAATTGGGATCGTATTCTGCGTTACGGAACGCGCCAGGTACCTAAGCTAATGCGCTGTTGACACAAATCCACGTTGTTTGACGCGCGATGTGTCAACATTAAACAGACAATTCACATCACTGTGGATAGCGACGCTGTTTAATCAAACTTATTAATGGTACTAGCGCTGTTTTGAAGAACAACTAACTTATTATACCTACTGTGTAATTCTGTGGAAACAGTTACACGAGTAACTCTGTTTTTGTACCTGAATTATATCCACTATGGATAAGCAAAAACTTACTAGGCACAGCAAAGCTCTATCATAGATCTTAGATCTCAATATCGATTCGGATAATAATGAATATACTTGTATTTCATTAAGAATGCAGCCTCCTAGAGGAGGCAGATATACCTAGTATGTTTTTGAAATTTCGTGCCGATCCCATATAACGTGGGATAAGGACAGAAGGAAGAAGAAGAAGAGTTGTTAACTGCTAAAGATATGAGGTAGAATTATTTTACTGATTGACACAAATGTCACCCACCACCTAATTACTTAATTAATGCTTCTGGCGGAAAATTGATTTTTTGGACGACAAGGGATGAGAATGATGAGACGAATTTAGTTTTTTTTTACTTTGACATTGTTCTTTTTTATTCAGAAATTAATAATTGTTAACAATATTGACACGAGTGAAAGTACGAGTGATCGTACACACCTAGGCGTTCAATTTATACCTACCTATTAAAAAAAGCATTCTCTTTTATTATCCTTCCCTTCCGTCAATTAAGTAAACGTTATTATTGTTATTGCTAAACACAATTTAAATACGTTCGAAAACAAGGCCCGCGAGCCCGTTCCCTAGCGAGTCAGCGCCCTCTCCCCGCGGGTTTTCCCGCTTTTCCTGGTCGCGGGGCGCGCACGCTAGAGGGCGCTCGCGGCGCGCAATCAATACCTGCGCCACTCGTCGCCGAGCCTCCCAACACTACCCCAGTGTTCGCTGTCACCGCCGTCGCCGTCACGTCACCGCCGCCGAGCAAACAATCCGGCGTTCATGATAAATCCTCACCAAAATAAACTCAAACTCACACCAAAATGCACCCGAACTGTCTAACCGGATTAATATTACAAATTTGTTTAAACTCTTAGTGATCGGTATTGTGTTGATTATCGAAAATGCATCTCCATTTCGAGAGAAACGTGAACGCTAAATGTGACTGCACCATATTATCTTTATCATGGATGGGGAAGGTCCCCGACGAGCTGCCTGAGGTGAGTGTGGTTCCGTACTGTTGGTTTACGCGCACGCCGCGGCAGAAATAGCTCATGGTCAGCGGTCAAGGCTCGGACTCGCGAATTTAAACATGGTATAGATTAACGCCTGCACGACCATCTGCATTTGAATTGCATTGCAGTAAGTTGCCTAATATGACGCATTTAAGTTATGTTTAATGAAAACAATCTTAGCCTTTCTAGTTGACATCGATCTGCATGATTTGAAAAACGATAAAAAAACATGTCCATTTAGTAATTTTAGGGTAGTTTTCATGTTTGAAAATGAAGTATTACTTGAATTGAGACTAAAATTTCCAAGATACAATTTAATAGCTTAATTTTCTTTATCGCTACTAATAAAAATGACACAAACGGCGTGGGGTGCGATTTACCTCAGTAGATTATTCAGACGTACTTACATTTATATTATATTAAATCGAAGTGAAGCTAATTTATTTACCTTGAATCCTAATATTGTTCCATAATAATAATTTATGCATAAAAACTTACAAACGTCCTCTTAGTTATTGCAAAATTGCGACAAATATTACAATATTGTACTTATACCTACTTATTCTGTTCTGGATCTATAGTTTCTTAAGTCGATATTCGCTTTAATCAATTAGGAGCAACATCGGAACTACTTTAATTAGTGAGCTAATACAGGCGATGTGTGCGCTACAAGGTACCTTTGTCAGCTGTTACTAAGGCGCTCCAGCCATAAACACGCAATTAGAAATCGTCCTAATTGACTTACGTCGCGTTTTTAGAAAACAGATACAAAACTCCAACTTACCAAAAAAATATTTTCTACAACAAAAAATAAAAACCCCCATTTATAGTGCTATTTAGGTACCTGTTAGGGAAAGCAATGGTTAACCGACTTTGTATTAAAAAAAAACACGGATTCGATTAATAACCGAGTTTTGCCCATACAAAAACTGTTTGAGTTCCCACCCTATTACCTACGCACAGAATAATCAGAAAATGAGAATAGAAAGAGCGTTGGTGGCCCAGCGGTAAGAGCGTGCGAGTTTTAATTCGAAGGTTGCGGGTTCAAACCCCGGCTCGGACCAATGAGTTTTTGGAAACTTATGTACGAAATTTCATTTGATATTTACCAATCGCTTTTCGGTGAAGGGAAACATCGTGAGGAAACCGGACTAATCCCAATCAGGCCTAGTTTACCCTCTGGGTTGGAAGGTCAGAAGGCAGTCGTATTCGTTCTTAATACTAGTGCCTACGCCAAATCTTGGGATTAGTTGCCAAAACGGACCCCAAGCTCCCTGCTGTGTCACAAGCCGGGGAAACTAGGAAGAAGAAGAGAAATAATCATAAAGCTTAAAAAGCTGCTGTGTTAAAACGTTCAGGCAAATATGGAGTAAGTACCAATCCTATCTTCAACTGTTTTGCTAATGTAATAAATGAATGAGTCCCACTACTTCTAGGGAAACTAACAATATGTCGCATTTAAAATGGTTTGACTATGGTTAGTTACACCAGGACATTTTATTTGTTACCTATGGTAGAGTAACCAATGGGACCGGTTACACGCACGATTTGGAACGACGATACTGGATCGTGGTAAATATCGTGTAACTTAGCGGATCGTGGGTGGAACCAGAACCCGATCCACGATCCTCTGAGGTTACACACTATTCACCACGATCTAGGTTCGTCGTTCCACACGGTACGTGTAACTGGTCCTAATGTGAACTGCGCAAAGTATCTAGGTAGTACTAAGTTTAATCTTTCACCGATCGTACGTAATAAGTATGTGAACTGTAAACCTCGTTTCACGGAGTAATAAACAACAATTACCCGTAAACGGGTAAACTTATTTATCCCCATCAATAATATCTTGACGGGCTGCAGATTGCCAAATAGATTAGGAGGGATGATTGCTACCCGGCACAGCTAAATTAAATTTCCATTTGTCGGAATGTAGATTGAAAGCTATTTGCTGTAGCTACGGTAGTTTGGCAGAGAAAGTTTAGGGAATAGTAATCTGCCCAGTCATTCTTGACGCCAAAAAAATGTTTGCCTTAGTCGAACCAGCAGTAGTAGTGTTGGTAAGAACTGGAGAATGAAGTAGGTACGAGTAAGTTAAGCTTTTTGTAGAAATATAGAGTCGTCTTTACATAAATCTTTTAAGAATAAGTCTTCTTCCTGTCGTTTTCCCGGCTTAGGTATGCTACGGCCCATGTAGATAGCCTGGGTTTCGCTTTGACAAGTAATCCCAAGATTTGGCGTAGGCACTAGTTTTACGAAAGCGACTGCCATCTGACCTTCCAAACCAGAGGGTAAACTAGGCATTGTTGGGATTAGTCCGGTTTCCTCACGATATTTTCCTTCACCGAAAAGCGATTGGAAAATAACAAATTATGTTTTACGTAGGTAAGTACCGAACAACGCATTGGTACGAGCCGCCAGGATTTGAACCCGCGACCTTCGGATTGAAAGTCGCACGCTCTTACCACTGGGCCACTAACGCTCAAATCTTCTAACAGTAAGAATGTACGGATAATTAGCTTCTCTGTTAGACGACAACTGCATTGCGCGTTATCAATGTGTAAACCGACCCTAACGTCTGACGCATACACAGAGCAGTCTGTTGGGGACACGGACTTGAACATATCTGGATGGAGCAATGCGACTGCAAAAGTGTGTCCACATGAGATAGTACTACGGTACCGTTGCATCTCTTTCTAATTAGGGTGACTATAAGTCATAAGTACGTGGGATATTAGGTTGGGAGCGGTTACGCGAACGATCTGGATCGACGATATATACTTAACGATAAAGACATTTTTTTAAGTCATCATATTCATCACGATCTAGTATCGTCGTGTTTATCGTATTTCCAGATCGTTAGAGAGCATCATATGGGGAGTGGTTAGGCGGACGATAATATGTAAAAATCCAAGACCATTATTGGCCAATTTCCCCCGTACTCTATGGTTCCACCTGGACGGGCCCCTCATCGTCATGGATTTTTACCTAATTATCGTCCGTCTAAAACGGGTATCGCATGGGGCAATCATCGGTTCCCTATTATCGACGGTAGGTTGCCCCTCCTACCTTCTCTCGATGCGCTAATTTCTCTTTTGTCTATTACACGATGCGAGACTGAAAATCGGGACACAATTATTGCCACGTGTAATACCCATTTAACCTGGAGGGTTATGGTGCTTTTACATGCTCGGGCTCTCGGCCGAATGATTCGGCCCACCCTAGTACACGCTCATTCGAGACAGACTATATAGATAAAATTTAAGCCAGACCATAGACAATTTAAGCTTTTTCAGGTAGTTTCAGTGAGTTAAACTGTGTTTTAAATAGCTTTGGTTATTAAAACCATTTAAGACACTTTTTAAATAGCTTTACCCGAAGTGAAATTATTTAAGACACCTTTTAACTCAACCAAACTACCTGAAAAAGTACTTAAATTGTCTCTGGTCTGGCTTAAGTTTTCTCTATATAGTCTGTCTCGAATCATCGTGTACTAATATGGCCGAAACATTCGGCCGAGAGCCCGAGCATGTAAACGCACGGATACACTTAAGGAAGGAAGAATACGGTTTCGATTCGACAGACATTAAATTATAATAGCCTGATTTTCTCAATATTTATAGATAATATATGCAAAGTCCTACAAACTTTTCTTCCGGAAGTAGGTAAAAAGTAAAAAAACTAAACTCACTCGATTTTTTAAATTTACGGTTATTTGTCTTCTATCTGTTAAAAGGGAAACCGAAGAAAACTTATTCACGTAAAACCGTTAAGTCTACGAATTGTAAGGATGATAAATGTGTCATTTTATTTCGTTAGAAACAAATTGTAACAGGTATAAACTGGTCTTGACCTATTTTAAACGACTAAAAAAACATAAAACCATAAAAACCTTACAAGAAAAACGTTTGTACTTAACATGTGTGTACTGTACCTACATATTTGTGACGATTAGCATGTAACGATATTTTGTTGCCAACACAATACTAGATTTTCGATATATCCGTTACGTTAAAAAAACCGGCTATTATAAATTATTTCCCAAATAATCAAAAATGTTATACAAGCTGTCCATTTCAATTCAATGACTGGATTATTATTATACGGTCTTGTGGAATACGAAGAGTCGTAATACAAATACTTACCTGCGAATAATCTCGAAAATAATCGTGCCACGTTATATATTGGGAACAACCTAGGTATACAGTATAACAGTACTATGTTTAAATATGTGTCTGTAATGTACCTATCGAAATATATTTCAGCAAGCATCTTCCTACGTCATACAAGTAAGTGAAACAATAAACATGCCAATAAAAATATTCAAAATATTTTACTCTTACTTTCCCTAACTAATAAGAATCCTGTAAAATCGACTCACAACGTGCCGACATCATAGTCACCCTACCGAGCTTGTTTTGTAATTTTATCGGAAAATGTACATAAAATTGTATAATTTTGGCTTACCTGTGAAACGATATTCCACAACCAAGATAGCTTTCACTCCGACAATCCTTTATGCAACACGTTTTGACCATTTTAGCTGATTTTCAAAATAATTTGTATAAATAATAAACGGCGTCATTTATGTTGGTATTTAGAAAGTTTAAAAAGTCAAAGTTGGGGATACCAGTTAATATTCAAAAAGTTACTAATGTCTACCATATTTATTGAAATGTTTTTTTTTTGTTATTCACATCTTTGATTTAAAGGGTTATTAATATGAAAATCACAATTGTTTACAATTTACTAAAAAGATAACAAAATCCTTATTTGTATATAGTACTAAAATAAAATAAGAAGATATTTATTTTTAGTAGTAAACTGTTATAAACACTCCCAAAATAGTATCTTATGAAAATTGGCAACATGTGCGAGTGGGACAAAGCACCACTTGGAAGTGTCTCATGTGGACCGTTTTCTCTCGTTCATTTAGTATGGCGAAAAGCGAGATAGGACCGTCCCCTATGTGGAAGTTCCTGGTTGGGGAAAGTGGCCCAACTAGGCAACTTTTCGTACCTATAATATAGGTAGGCCCCGTATGCCGCAAGGGTTACGGATCCTTCTACTGTGTCTGCAAATTTTCATTCCTTAGAAGGTACTTTGAAGTAAATGTATACTGGTTTATCATCCTACAATCTTGCTACCAGCATCCATGTTTTCAACCAACCAAGTTGTCGATAACTGCCCGCCGAACGCGTCAGTTAAGAGGTAGACGGCTGTACATGACAGATGTCACGCATCTCGCTACTCTGGTACCCACTTGATAGTACCTACCTAAGCCGAGTGTTCTGTAAGCAAGGGGAACGCGCCCCGTGTTGCACGGCGAGTGAGGGCTCCCATTCAATTAACCTTTCTTCGCCTCCACGGCTTTTGACCCATTTACTTACATTTCTATTCAGCGCCAGCACTGTTGTCAGTAATATCTGCCCCCGTGCTAATTGTACGACGTGGAAAAGCTGGCTCATAAACTTTTAGAGGTGTCCCTGCCCTTGGTCTATTGTGGTTTCATAGACTGTTGGCGTTATTCATAAACGTCTGCTAAAGCTAAATCAAAGTTCGTATTTAGTAGAATGAGACAGAATTTAACAGGTTCTCTGTTCTATTCTGTAGGGTCATACCATAGTCCCTAAGAGACGACAGGGATCTATGTGGCTGTGTGTATAATATTTTCAGTTAATCCAGAGTTACTTGGATTTCCTTTTCTTCATGAGCTCCTCAAGAAGTGATTTGCAGTCTGTAAATTGGGCAAACCGGTAATCGAGTCCTACGTACTCGCCTCAGGTATAGGTACGCGTGCTGCGGGTGTGCTGCGAATATCGAAATCGTTGTCTACTCGTACCTTTTTATCGCCCTTACGTACAGTCAACTACAAAGATATGTATACAGCCAAGTGCCAAATATATGTATACAATAAAGTCCTGTAAGTATACATATTTCTGGCACTTAGGCCGTATTCATACCTTCGTAATTGACTGTACCTATTGTGGACATAAATAGGCAAACAGAAGGAACGAAGTAGTAAGCAGTTCGCAGTTTGATTGCGTTATTTTTTCCCAGCAAATGAACTGTCAAACTTTAAAGTGTTAATTATTTTAAACGTCAAACTTCTACGACATTATCACGGTTTCTTACCACTTTCAGAGTCTGTGCTATCAAAATCTATGAAACTTAGCATAGAAGAACTCTATACAAGTTACTACCGGAATAAGATGATATGGGACATGTTTTTGAGTAAGATGTGTACACCCATATTTTAACACTCGACTGTACACCCAGTGTCACCCAGCAACCTTGTGCGTAAAACTGTCGCGAGCGCGCTATTATTAGTCCGTGTGTACCCTGTGTGTACCAAATTTACACGTAATGTCAATGTCAGTCTATTGTGTCATCTAGCATACGAACTTCGAAGTAACGTATCTTTCCTACGCAAGTAGACGTTCCAATTTATACGGTTGCAGAAACCACAAACATATTGTTAACTTTATCTTAAATATTACTAGCGGCCCGCCCCGGCTTCGCACGGGTTATTATTAGGTATACATATAAACCTTCCTCTTGAATCACACTATCTATTTAAAAATCGCATCAAAATCCGTTGCGTAGTTTTAAAGATTTAAGCATACTTAGGGATAGGGACAGAGAAAGCGACTTTGTTTTATACTATGTAGTATTATTCTACTACTTTTATTCAAATTATACAGGCAGGGTGGTGCAACCGGTCTACTAAGTATTTCTATTTAATGACGAGACAGTGTGTTAGCAATATCTTAAATGGGACCGATATGCCAAATGATACGACGCGCTAGGCATCTAGCGCGCATTAATAAACGATTGTTTCATGACCAGTTCATAGGCATAACAGACCAAGATTTTAAAATCAGAATACCGCTCATTCCCTTCCCTTGCTAATTACGCAACGTAGATGGACTCGTTACGTGTTGGGGGCGTCGTAATGTTGGTTGGACGTATTAAAGTGCCTAATAGTCGCCGTTTACGATCCTCGGACTTCAATTTGATTTGCATGTGTAAGTATATGCAGTATTCCATGTACACCATGAGACCATGACTTTCAAGTGATTCTCAATCGTATTTTGACAAGTAAGTTGTAAGTTAAATATGTAAAAATCCTAGCAATAAAAAACGCTTTTAAAACCTAGGCTATCAGCCCATAACTAAAAAACACTGACAGATACCACTACGGTGCCCTGACAGGCCACATGTTAAAACTTGATAGTTTAAACTATAAAATCCATATTTTTTCGTCCGGTTGTCTAAAGTAGTATTATCAACCAATAAGTAAGATCTGAGGCTATGAGCAAGGTTTATAAGGACGTGGCCATTGTGACAAAACGTAAATTTTGGGCATTCGAGCTGAAATTCAAAATCTTCTAGCCGCGAATACAGGGAAAAGTAAATAGGTATTTTTTTATTGTTCAATGACTTTTCCATGCTAACGGGCAAAGTAGACCAGACGTTGGTTTTTAACAATTTTCGAGCCTACAAACTATAAATGACTTGCGGATAAAAACCTCTGGTCAAAAATAAGCGGGTAGTAACAACATTGTACTTAGATGTAATAAATGCCAAGGCTGTATGGATTATTAAACTTATTATACAGACCCCAAGGCAACGCAAACAAACGCTTTTACCTAAAAATACATTTAAATGTTTCTCAACCTCAATATTTCATTTGAATAAGTGTTCAAGGGGTGATTTTTGAGCTTCTTTTAAATATGGCAACGTAGAATCTGTGGTATATTTAGCTGCAGGTAAGTGATTTTTGCTATGTGCCTTTGTCCCATAGATTTACGGAAGGTTTGTAGTTGGTACCTAATTATATCAGGCGACTTCGAAAAACAACGGGTTCTCAGTTTGACTGTATGTACGTTCGTTATGCAATTTTCCGTCGAATATTAATCGATTTTGATGTTTATTTTTGTGTCCCACTGAATGAGGAACAGTGGAAACTCAGACGTAATTATTTTTGCGTCTTCTTTAGGCACTCAATCGGTCACTTTTGAAAACTACCACTTTCCCCTTTCAAGTGTTGTAAAAACATTTTCATTTATTTCCCTTAACATAGCTTTACCTCACTAGTTTTTCTTATAGTAAAAATCACTTGCGCCCTCTATACTTGTTCATAAGTCTGTGTAATGTACCTACATTGTACGCATTAATAAGACTGGGTGCGAGACTGTGTAACAATACAATAACTTCATTGTTCTATATGTGAGAAGCGAAGGTGGCGGGCAATATTAGAGCACATTACTTAAGTAGGTGCGAAATACATTGGATCTACGGTCTTATTCTCTCGAATAAGCAAGTACAATAACGAGGAATATACAAATTTTCGATGTTGTAGGCTCTTGGAGTTGTGGCCGGTAGCCGGAACTGTTTAGGATTGTTTGAGGAATTATGTGGAGTAAGTTTTGAGATTATGTCCGGGGGGTGTAGGATAAGTTGAAGTTTACGTTACTTTCCTACTTGAGATTCATTCGACTTTTTACTTGCAAAGTGTTAGGAGCATTTTCGTGCTGTGGGTTTGCTGTATCCATCCTAGGTATATGATTTTTCGATTGCATCGAGATCTACGGTTAGTTCGTGCGTTCATATCTATTTTATCACCATAACTACTAGTAGGCACATACAGCTAGGTACCTACAGTATAGATTTATATTATAGCTATGTGCTATCTACTGCTAACAAACAAACTGTACTAGTTTTAACTATTACAGTTTGTTTGTTGTGTTTCTTAATGTGTAACTACTAATTAAACTCGTGATTGTTGCACAAATTAAATAAAGTTCTTAAGCGAAGAAGAACTTTATGTAATGATCAACATATAGATCGACATAGAGATCCCTTAAAGGGATAACTTCGCCTTAGTTGTATCAAATTGTTTCTGTTACTGTGTTTCTTGTGTTAATATACAATAAAGCTTATACATACATACATATAATACAATTAGCTTTTAATAATGCAAATTATAAACATTTAAAGTTTATTAAATTTTTCAAAGGCAAAATTTGTTCAGCGATTATTTTATTCAGCAACACAAAGGCTAGAAGCTAGATAGGTGGGTATGAATTAATCTTGCTTTTGAAAAGGCATTTCAATGTCTAAAGGACAATAACAATATTAATAGATTAAGGCCTATATATGGGCTGAAAGAAACTATACAATTAAAAGCCCTCGTCTGTCTAGCTGATCGCTCTAATGGCGCTACTATTGTATACTAATGCTTGTAAATGAACTGCCTTTCAGGCCTTTATTTGCTCAAAATAAATTATCTATTTAGGCACTTAAGAGTCTTGATGGAACCTTGATTAAGTAGCAAATAGTTTCTAATAGTAGTTTATGCAACAGTGATATAATAAGGGTTCTTAAAACTTGAGGGTCGCCGTTACAAAACGAGGCGATGCCGAGTTTTGTAATAATAGACCCGAGAGTTTTAATACCCAATTATGAGCTGTTGCATACCCTAGTTTTTCTACGACAGCTAAAATAGCGTAAAAAGCTAAATCTAGAAACGTGGCAGAATAGGGAAGATGTTGTGCCCACTAAAGAAATTAAAAAAAAACTACAACAGTGCTAATATATTGTATGAAAATCCATAGGAGCAGTGTTCTTATGGAATACCATAGACAACGTTATAATGTAGACTTTTTGAATATCGCTGTCAGTCATCTAATTGACAGTTAGAAGTGCTGGAGTAGAAAAATATATTTTAAGGACATTCAAAGATTTCAAAGTCGTGGCTGGTATTCAAACAATAACTATCTACTAGATAATTACTTGGGATTTCGTCGGAGTACTTACTTGGTTTTGTATATGTGTAATATATACAAAACAAAAACAATTAACTGCTGAATTGTTTAGAGACTTATTTCTATTAGCATGTAATGAGTAAACATAATAATCCTAGTTTTTGATATACCTACGTCCCACAGGACAAGAGCCCTCTCCGGCAGGGCAGGGGTTTCAGGGGTTGTACTTAATTAATTTTTCTCAAACATGATCGTAAATGTATGCATTTATGTCACGAAATGAAGACAGTTCCTTGTTTACGGCTCCCCCCATTTACTTCTTGGCCGGCGGCCGTGAAGTAATGTATGGCGTAAGTATGAACGGAACATTATTGTCCGCTGCTCTAACTTTTTAAATTTGCGTACTAACACTAAACTGACAAAGGAAAAATTACATACAGCCAACGACCACTAGATACTTGCGACATTAAAAAATAAACAAATTCTATGTTTCTATGTGTATTTATGTGCGGTTAAACATGGTGCTCGAATAGCTAATCCAAATTGCATATTTAAAAAATAAAAAAGGTGGCAAATTAAACTTTTTTTCCTTATTAACCTATTTACCTAGTAGTTGTTTTAAATGTAATATTTCCTTACAATGTTTGAGAAAAGCACTATACAAGCCTCGGCCGGAAGAGAGATTGCAGGACTTGTTTAATCCGGCCTCGTCTACGCCTCGGCCGTCTACCACAAACTCGTCCTGCAATCTCTTACTTCACGGCCTCTGCAGTAATGTACGAGTACTATTGTATTAAGGAAATACGCCTACTTAAAAACCCCAATGTAGCAATTAAATTAAAATGGAAAAATTCACTTCCCCTTGTCATCGTACCTATAGACCCCATCCTACAAATAATTGCCTAATCACTAATTAGTATAGGGGGAGTGCAAGACCATTATTATCGGTGAATTATCAATGTCCCTACATGTAACATGGAACTATAATCAAAGTGTTAGAAATTTCTTAGAAATAACGTAAAAGTGGAAAAAATTATGACCTCGAGCGGGACTCGAACCCTCGACTCTGGGATACACGCCTATCGCTCTATTAACTGAGCTTCCGAGAGTGGTCTCGGGGCACGCTGCTCGGGCCGCTTAGCAACATCCTACCCTAAGAAAATTCTTCTTAATCGGCTTCTTAATTTTCTAAGAAATTTGGTACCTACCTATCGATCGTAGACGTTACCGCTTAAAATAAAAATAATAGTGTAAGTGTTAGGTCTATATATATGAAGGTGTATTCTAGAAGATATATCATCATCATCATCATCATTTCAGCCGAAAGACGTCCACTGCTGGACATAGGCCTCCCCCAAAGATTTCCACAATGACCGGTCCTGCGCCACCCGCATCCAGCGGACTCCTGCGACCTTCACCAGGTCATCAGTCCACCTTGCGGGGGGCCTACCCACGCTGCGCCTTCCGGTAGGCGGTCGCCACTCGAGAACCTTTCCGCCCCAACGGCCATCGGTTCTACGTGCAATGTGCCCCGCCCACTGCCACTTAAGTTTAGCGATTCGGAGAGCTATATCGGTTATTTTGACTTTCTTTCTGCGCAATTGCCTCCAATCTCTAAACGATTTAAAACGATGGTATACGTTAGGCATAAAGTACCTAAGTTTGAATTACAACTCAGCAGATATTACTTTTGTTTTATGGATTTTAAAATATAATAATAACTTTTCTTTTGTGTATTTTATATACATACCGTCGCTGACTAATCTCAATTCTTTGGTAGGTACACGTATATGTACTGAATACCACCAGACCACCACTAAGTAGCTAAATCACCTGATCCGTTTTCGAAATAATAGATACCTACGTGTTGCACATTAAAACGCACAAACAATGGCCCCCATACAAACCGATGTACCGGATCCTTTTGTCTAAAAAGAAAGGAATAAAAACAAGACAAGTGATTAACTATTATTTTCAAACAGAAACGTCGGCAAACGATACAAAATTTCTCAGAAAGAATAAGAAAAAGAAAAATTCATGCCTCGGGCTTTTTCATTCTGAGAAATTTGGTGCCTATCGATCGCAGACGTTTCTTACCGATTAAGATGTACTTTCTTACGGTAGATGTTGCTAAGCGCCCTCCTTAGGCGCGTACGAGGGATATGGTGGAGAAAATCGGGGCCACGGGTGTGGTCTCGGTAGCTCAGTTGGAACTGATATCTCAGAGGTAATGATTTTTTTCACGTTTGCTCTCTTTCTGAGAAACACAAGTGATATGTTATTTATTTGTCATCTAACGTTGTTTAAGACCGCACCTTAGTGACAACCAACCTACATAAATACATCCTGCGGCATTCGGGCCCACGACTCAGAAAGTCGACGGAGAGAAATATCGCAAATAATGTTGCTCATGTGTTGCGCCATTAAAACTTTCTCGCCGACTTATTGTCTAGGCAACTTGTGAGCTCCTATAGTGTTATTTATTCTGTGGGCCAAAGTTTCCAGTCATCATTACCGCTGCAATCCAAAGGTTTGACATTTAGGGGCAAATTACACTACTTACCCCACTATAGCGCCATTAAGGATTAGGGTCAGCGGGGATAATTGTGTAGGAGCAAAAAGGGTTTTTGTGAACGATATCAGAAGCAGAATATGTTGTTACCCCGCGATGGTATGTGGATATGTGACTAACAAAAGAAAAAAAAATGTATCCACATTAATCATATTAATACGCTAACGGGGCTTAATCGCCAACAAACGACTTTTAATGTGCGAAAATAAAATAATAAATAATAATAATAATAAGTCGTTTATTCAAGAAGTTTACATTCTTGTTTAAAATAGTGAAATTGTTAATGGCATCATATTTTCAAAACCTGAATGTGCCTCGCAGCGGTGCTTGGTTTCGTGTGGTCTGGGCTTAAGGCTTCGTCAGATTAGCGCGTGGCGTGAGCGGGGCGCGAAGCCAGCGCGACCCGCGCTTGGGCGCAGTGCGGCGCTACCGCCGCGCTCCTATCGCGCCCCGCTCACGCCCCGCTTTCAACGCGCGCGCGGCGCGCGGCGCGACCGCCGCGCAGTCACAGCGCAAAGAAAAATGCTCGGTGAATTGAGCGCGCGGCGCTGGCGGCGCGCTCGCGCGACGCGCGCGTGACCCGCGCGCGATGCGCGCCTGACACGCGCGCGATGTAAGCGCGCCGCGCTCCCCGCTTCTATCGCGCTCTGCTCGCGCCCCGCTCGCGCCCCGCTCACGCCACGCGCTAATCTGACGAAGCCTTAAATGTTTGTTTTTCTCGTAGCGCGCGATCGTAAGAAAACCTCTCCCGGTGAGAGCTGATCCGACGCTTACTATTTATATCTACATACTAGGAATACACACCTCAATATCCATAGCAATCAAATTACCAGCAACCTACTTCATAGATACCTAATAAATAATACGTAATAATTTTGATTTCAACTATTTCTTATTCTGTTACAACTTGTTATAGGTAGGTACGTTGAATAGCAAACCATTCAGTTTTTTTCTTGATACAATTTGCTTTAAGTACTTAGTTGTGTTGGTATTTATTAGTTCCCAGTGTTAACTATGCACACTAAACTTATCGTTTTAGGCGAATGAAAGTTTAAAATGTCCCGTATTCGTGTAGTGATCTTTATCTTACCGTAAATGATTTATCTATTATATTGATACTACATGTTTCACGCGCCTGTATTTTTGTTGTGTGTCTGCAAGCTTCCTCATAAAAGATTAAAAAATCCTCCTAACCGTGCCGCCTCTCGGTAGCGAGAACATTACATTCTTGCAACAGTTTTTCTTTGTTTTCTCATCTCAAAGGCTGTTCCGTCTTGTCGTTTAATATGCCTTGGCTGTACTCCGGCACAGGAGCGGTTACAATTGCCTTAACGAGCGACGAAGTCTTAAGGAATCAGTACAAAATGGTCTCCGACTGTGCATAGATCTGGTAGGATAAGACAAACAACGGGGCAAGTGGAAGTCTTGAATTTACGAGTGGGTACTTAACCTATTCAGTGCTAATGACGACACGTTGTCATCACCCCTCTACGCGCCATTTTCGCTACAAAGCGGGAAATGCATGTTATCGGCTACGGCGTAGCGCCACGAACAATCCTTAGCGGTGAATCTGTTAATATTACACTATCTGTGCCCAAAATAAGCTATAGGTATGCTGCTTATTGCAACATAGTTGAGCTTTAAATGCTAACTGCTTTAAATGTTTTAAGATATCAGGTTACATTAGTTCCGTTACCGATAATTCGCCCAAAAACCTGTATAAAGACTAGGCCACACTGCTGCCGCTTTCTCCTAACTGCAATAAAATCGCACATGCTCGCGTCTCGATTTTGTGTAAGCTGCACGCAGTGACGCCTCAGCCTTTAGTGTGATTTTATTGTTTTTACGGACTTAAAAAACTTACTTTGGTTTGGCTATCAATGCTGGTCTGCACTCGGTAATAATTGGAAACGAAATTGTATTATTGTACGTATGTACGTTTCTATGTTTCAAATTAATATACACGAGGCATTTATTATCAGACCCTTATGGATTCCATTTCACGTGCCTGCTAACTGACAGTCGCATGACGGTTTTTGGTAATATTTGGTATATTTTGATTCCCTTCGTCTTATTATCTATAACATAAGGGTCGGAATTTTTCGGTGACGCTATTCTTCTAACCGTATTGTTTAAAAGTGCTATATTTTTTTACATTGAAGCGTCCCGAATAAACGTTTTTCCCTCTTTTCAACCAACATCACAATTTCAAAAGGAGGAGGTTCTCGATTCGTGTGTTTTTTTATTATTATTTTCAGGGGTTTTATTTCTCAGCCTAAGCTGGTAATTGATGTCACCTACGGGCCGAAACCAAGTAGATGGCATAAGTATATATATTGCGTATCATACGTCAAAACGCTCATGTTATACCAATACATATAATATTACAATTTACATTTTTAAATGTAATCTTGAGTATCAACCGGAAGTCACACTACACTTTTTTTTTCTTATTGCTTGTCATTGTGACATGGTTCTAGAGTGGCTAAGGGTTCCAATTGGTTGACTGTACAATGTCCTCATCAACTTACTACCTGGCCTATAGGTACCAGCGCTCGGCAATTGGAATTAACAACCCATTTACTTAATAAAAATCAAACCTGTTAGTTTTCCGTTTTCGTGATTGCTTTAGCGTAACCTGTTGCTTTGACATGGCTGTTTGTTAATCTCGGGGGACCTGTGGAAGGTTTAGAAATTGGCGTTAATTGGGCGGGTATGTCGAATAACATTGACTAGTGTTGGGCCTTTTGTGAGCATGTCCCAGGTGGGAATGTTCCGGGAATATTCTTCAGGGCATCGTTTCCGGTACTTAAAACTCGTACCTACGTGGGCCTATGATCCTTATTTTTCAAATGCTGGTCGTGTTCATGTTTTAATTGATTGTATTTTAAACGCGAACATGGTTTTGTCATTTCGTAATTTTTTGACAAACGTTGTGGATTTGATGTGGAATCCCCTTTTTTGTCTAATTAGAAGTTCGAATAGGACCCAGAACAACAAAGTACAAAAACCTCATATGTATTTTATAGTTATTTGCTTCATATACATATATCGTATATTTACAAAGTACTGCCTGCTCTTCTAAAATTGATAGCTATTATAACAAATCCAAATAGCAACACACAAAACACACTTCCAGTTTAAATTTCATTAATTTATACATTTGTTCTGTATATTACAAAACAAGGTTGTGACACACTGACGGACACAAACATGACGAAACTGTAAAGGCCTCTCCACACAATGGGCTATGATGGGCGGTGATAAGGGACGCAGTTATAAGTAAGAGGGGCATCCCGTTCGGCTGTATAGCTACGTCCCTTAGAATTGACCCATGATGGCCCATTGCACGGTGGTCTGGCTAGTACTCATAATTCAAAAAAATGAAGGTTTAATTTTAAATATCGAATGCTGTCATGTCATTGGCCGATAAATATACTGTAATTAACTATAAATAGATCATGGATAGCTAATCGTTTTCATTCCTTAAGGAAACTCGAAAGTGAACACAACTTACGTTTGCACGCGCATTCTTATCAGTGACTCATTAAGTGACCGTTCATTAGCGGTTATCTTTAGAAGTTAATAATAAAAGTGACCATTTATAATAGTGGACTTTCAAGAATCAGGTATGTTGTTTCATTTTATCTTACTTGTTTGTCATGTTCATTGAAAATATAGATATAACAACGGGTCTACGACACGAGCTATTTTCTATAAAAAAAAGTTCAAAATTATAATTCACTTAAACTTTTAACTATGTTCTTAATCTAATATAACGATGCTTTTTTCTTAATGAAGAACTTAAATGTGTCTAGATTAACGGCCATAAACTATTGTCTGCGGAAATTTGCGGATTGTCTAGTTAGAAGCCTGCTACGCCTGCGTAGGCCGAAGCGTAACAACGCTACGACAATGTTTCAAATATGCTTATTGACTTTGTTTTATTTTTTCAGAAAGGCAGTACATTGGATCCTTTTTAAGGGATTTTATATTTGAACTATGGCTGTCTACGAGTGGTTCAGACACAGAAAGATACCTTCAAGTGTTACAGCAGTTCATGGACATGGTGCCGAATGTAGACAACATAGATACTGCCAATTTGGATCCGATTATCAAGTATGTTTGCCAACGACTTTCCGTTTTATGGAAATCTTCTTCTCGGAAAAAAGTACTGTTCTGAATAAACATTCTAAATGGCTGAGTGAGAAAGAAAGTGTAAATCTACCGAAATTATCCATATTAAACAAAAATACGCCACGTGATATTCCGCACAAACCGCGGAGCGGCGGTAGTGGTACGTCAAATGACGGAAATACGGCACGCAAGTTTTTTAAAAATCCGGATGTACCTGCTGAAATGACAGGTATCTAACAATGCCTTATCGAAAGGTGTGGAGTTCTTTCGGAGTGTATGTCATCTGGCTACAATATAATTATAAATAAGTTTGATGAATACGCCAAAGAGACGGCCAAGCAACTCGTGACAGCATACCCATGGTATCCCTTACCTTCATCTGTGCATAAAATGTTCTTACACGGTGCTATAGTAATAGAAAACGCATTAGTTTCTATTGGTGAGCTGTCCGAAGAGGCTGCAGAATCAACTAATAAAAATATAAAGGCGTTTAGGCTCAATCATGCCAGGAAAATGTCACGAGTCTTAACAAATACAGACCTTTTAAACAGACTTCTACTGAACACAGACCCATTGATCACATCCATGAGGCAATTGCCCAGAAAAAGAAAACTTTACTGTCTGTAAACGTTATAAGTTTGTTAGATTTAAGTTCAATTTAAAATTAAAAATTAAATAATATTACATGTCATGTCCATGTAATATTACTTAATTAATTTATTTATTTTATTATTTGTAGTTACTAATATAGCTTATAGAACAATTATTGTTAAATTTTAATACAATAGAACACCTGTAACTAACAATCTATATACCCTAAGTTTGCTGTTTAGTTTTAATAATTGTATACTTATTTTTTGCTATTTTTTATATAATACATTTATGTGTAGCATTCCCCAAATTGAGTTTTTTTTTAATTATCGTTAAATCCCTAAATTATAAAAATATTTCCAATAAAAAAAATCAAGTAATTGAGTAAATAATTAATTATGAGCGCCTTACTTAGGCGCGCAGCCCACCGTGCATTGTGTGGAGTGGCCATTAAGATTCTATTTTCACCATTTTGGCTACGGAAATGCTCCCGACAAGGTATCACCGGTCGCGTAGAAGGCCCTTCATAACATTCCCGGGAACGCGGAATCACTCACATCACTAGCCTCGTATGGGATCACGTAATATCTGGCTAATTGGCAATTTCACCTTCGATCTCCGGCGCTCGCAGGACGCTTCATACGGCTGCTAATTGCCCTCACTTCCTCGCGATAATCTCTATACTCATATTACCCGTGTCATACGAATATGTCGACTTTCGAGAGCCTGTTAATGAGAAAGACTTGCAATGTGGACTCGTCCTTTGGAGTTCCGTAGGTCGCTTATGTATGGCTGCTCATTTGTTCACCTGCTCTTAACATTATCTACACCTACGAGTACTTCCATCATACGAACATGCAGTCTTTTGAGAGATTATTTAATGAGAAAGACTTGCAATTTGGTTACTTTGACTGACTCTAGTAGAAGGCTTCATACGGCTGCTAACTGCCTTAACTTCCGCTTAGCAGGGTTGATGGTCTCTATATACCTATAGCTCGTGTCATACGATTATGCCTGCTTTCGCGACAATACGAAAAACTTGCAATTTCACTGACCTTTGGACTCTCGCAGGATGGTAATTACGCACGCTTCCTCTTTTTATTCTCAAGACAGGTCGTGGCTCGTGGTATGCCGGCTTGAGACATTTAAATCAGTTATGGAAATTCGCTTCCGATCTCCGGGCTCTGAAGGGGTTTCAATTGGCTGTAAAAAAAAAACTGACCTATATTTGTCACAGACCGAAAAGTGAAATCGAAAGCCCGACGACGACAACGACGGCCGATGATGCAAAGTTATCACTACCAAGTTGTTGAAAATTTAGCGTAGACGCATGCAATAGGTACATAGGTATAGTATATATAGAAAAACACCTAACATGTACTACATATCTAACACTTAAAAATGTTAATTGCCGTCGCGTCGTATATGAGGAATTCTTATCACGCTTGATTTTGCCAAAGTGCCCAACTGAGAAGCAAACACCGTTTCTAAACAAAGCTTATAAAAACCAGAAAATCGCGAAAAAGCAATGATCATTGAAGCATGTCCTCAAAGAATTTGCTAATGTGCAATAGAGTCAAACCTCTTCTAAGCCAATTAACTGCCAACTTTAAAAACGTGATATTTTAAACGTCAAACTTCTAAAGAATTATGACGTTTACTTAACATATTCACAGTCTGTGCTATCAAAATCTATGAAACAGCATAGACGGACTCTACGATCTTATGCGGTAGGGTTATCAGTATCACATCTATGCGTATCCGACCGCTACTCTGCTGTATGAGCGAGATAGTTATATGAACGTATAGAGCCTTTTCTCGCTCGCACAACGGAGCGGCGCCCGGATCTAAATTCAATATAAATCCTGCAGTGTAAGCGGACCAATTTAATTCTGACCTCTTTTTACGCATTTCGTTAAGAATCTAGAGGTCTACAGGTACCCACGCCCTGTTGTTTTGTGAAATACTACTTGGGGAGCTACTGGGCCGGGTTAGGAGTCCCCGAAGGCTCATTGTGACAGCGGGAATCATTTCCACTTACCTACGAATGCAATCTACTCCGAACTTTTTTTGTGGGGCAGAGTTGGGATATGTGCCGCCGCAGAAAATAACAGTTCAGTTTACGAAACTTAAAACTGTTTCATGAGTTTGTTTTATCACGGCCGTTAAACAGAAAGAAAAGTAGAAAACGTTTCCAATTTATTTATTGGTTAAATTACTACAAGTGTTTAAAGTTTCATTAGAGCAAAAAAACTGGTAACACAATGACAACCCGATTTTGGCAATAATTATCTTCTGTTCTTGTGTTAGTACCTAGGTGTGTTTAACTTACGTAAACTGTATTTAATATCTAAATTGTTGGGCAGACTAGGTAAATTTTTTGATATATTATTTTATTTCCACAGGAGGAAGGATGGAAGTTGAACCGCAACAACTACTACCAAGAGGGCTGGCTAGCGACGGGCAACGTGCGCGGCGTCGTCGGCGTGACGTTCACGTCGTCGCACGCGCGCCGCCCGCACGAGCTCCCAGCGCGCACCAACTACAACTTGCGCGGGCACAGATCTGATGTAAGTAGCCTTGAACCGCGACAACTGCCATGACGACTGGTGACTGGCAACGGGGTAACGTGCGCTTTGCGCGGCGTGATCGGTGTGCCGTTCAGTGGCCCTAGCACAAGAGTGTCGCGACAGTATCTCGCGGTCGAGAAAGACAACTGTCACTGTCTAATCCGAACAGTTAGAAAGTGACAGGTGTCTTTCTCGACCGCGAGATACTGTCGCGACACTCTTGTGCTAGGGCCACAGATCTTATTTAATGTAAGCATCTCTCTACCGCCTGCGTCTACTCAACTCTATGGCTAAAAGCTGTGTCGCCGTGGCGCCAACATTACTTCGATTATCTATACAAATGGCAAAAACTCATGTCTGTTGTTTCTTATATAAATTATTGTTTGATTTTAATATAATTATTTATTTTTAAACAATATATACATATCAAAATATTCTGTAAATATTTCCTGTTGCCGTTATCAATATCGAGCAAAATCAAGAAAAATTATCACGTTTGTTGTATGGGAGCCCTCTTCAATATTTATTTTATTCTATTTTTTAGTATCTGTTGTTATAGTGGCAACAAAAATACCTGCATCATCTGTAAAAATTTCAACTGTCTAATTATCACGGTTCATGAGATGCAGCTTGATGACAAACGGACTGCGGAGTCTTAAGAATAGTTATATTTTACCCTTTGGGGTACGGAACCCTAAAAGCTAGGTATGTTGTTAAAATATAATGTCCTAACATTTCTAACTCGACATTGTATCATTAACTAAGTATGGAAATAAGAAGTAGCGTAGGTACCTATGACCTTACCTACGACGTTTATAGAAACTAATATGTGTTTTCAACGTACCTAAAAGTCATTACCTACCTAAGTACGCTAAATACATTAAGTTAGATTATATTTCTTTGAAAACATACCTAATTTAATTTATTTTCGTTCGCTCACATAATATTAAATTATCTCCGTAATTACTTTATAACAAAAAAAAAATACGTGTGGCACTCGGGGACTGCCGCGGTAAAGCTATTGCATATCATTTTGTATCAACTTATGCAATTACTAGCGCGACTTCGTCTGCGCAGTATTATAATGTTTGGTAGTGTATTTTTATTACCATAAGTATTAAATACCAAATTGACTGAAACTGTAAATTGCTAATTAAATTCCGGGGCCGTATAAAACAAACAACTAACTTGCAACTACAGTAACCTGTTATTCTTTGTTCTCGTTAATAATTCATGATATACCAAAAATGCTGGTGATCAATATTGTAATCTGATTTGGAAAAAATAGGACTAAATGTTTTTTTTGTCAAACATTTTTTGTTTATTTATTCTCCTAACCACAATTCGATACTGATTAGTGATTACACATTTAATCGAATCACCAGCATTTTTGTGACAGCTGTATGTATCTTTGACCACATATTAATCTTTCAGTGGCTGGATACGGTGTAGATATGCTAAAAAGTACGTCCAAGTTGACATAAATTATCTTTCAATGAAATAACTAATCAAGGCCGAGTGTTTTTGATCACGGTTTACAACACTGCCTTAAGCTCACTGAATTTAACCCACAGAATGTCAGTCGGTACCTGATTACAACTAACTTCCCAGTGAAGAAAAACATTGCGAGGATACCAAAATAATTACGTCACGCATATAATAATTATAAACTTTCATTAGGTAGGTAAGTATATATTATGTCTCATCTCAACCAAGGACGATCTTATGATAGGATCGGCAGAGGCCTTTATTCGCATTTACACAGGCGTTCAAAAGTGCATGGGCAATTTATGAAAGAATTCATTCATAAACTGCCCATGCAATTATAGATTTGACTATTTCACTTGCTTCCTTCCCCTTTGCACCTCTATATAGGATGATTTTCATAACAAAAACTATTCTGTCCTTTCCTAGGAGTCAAAACATCCCCATGCCAAATTTCACCTTAATCCGTTCAGCGTTTTTAATTTAGTGTGAATTGGTAACAGATAATAGTTCATCAAATTTACAATATTAGCATCGCATGGAAATTTGTCCGTGCTGGTTTTGTGACAACATCGCTACGCAAGATCAGTTTGCTAGACAACAAAAATAAAATAGATGCCATTATTAAGTAAAATGTATCTAATGAGACTAATGGCATGCCATGATCTAAGAATGTTTTTGCGCAAAGTTAAAATAATTTTAATCAAATCAATTTAACGGGGATATAGGCGATACCTAGTTCCATTAGTGCCATATAGATAGAACTGTAATAAGTGCCATCCTAATCCATCAAGTTGTGCATATTCAGTAATAAGCCGTTTTAGAAAAGTAATCGTACAAAAAAATCTGAGTTTATTTATAAACTATCCTTGTCCAATATTTAATATAAAAACCGTACTGGCATTGTGACATTGTTCTTTGCGCAAAGGCAAAATCGTTGCGTTTGGCCATTGTACTCCCCTGGGCCCGCTATGAGGTATGTATGTCATCCGCTTGTACAATGCATGGTGGGTGTTGACAGCCATATATACATTGAGTTGCCGTATTTGTAGTGGTTGGATTCCGCGTCACTATTAAGACCTCAATGATATTGTCCTGAGGTCTCTTCAGTCAGCGGGTGTTCATTCCGTTCTGGAGCCACTGGGTTTAGCCGCACTGATAGCAAGATGGAGTGACCCTGGTGCTGTGGAAAACGGGGCGGTGTTCAGTGTGGGATGTTGCATGCGTTAGCACAATTTCGACCACCCATATTACTCGCACTTCCCACGTAGCAGGAGCCCTCTGCCGAAACTCTAGCGGTGGCGAAGCGGCAAAAGTGTGCGCTCCCTTCTGGGATAAGATCCCAAACGGATAGCGTAACGTAATAAGACAACAGTTTGTCACCTTTGTATGACAATTTCTGATAATTCTATACAGTTACTCACATTTGACAGCAATCACCGTCGCACTATCCATGCAACTTGTCTTTTCATGAACTTATAGCATTATCATTATCAGATGACATTCGTGGATAAGCAACTTAGGTCTATAGGACATGGATACAATACATGTTCATGCCTTTGGTTGTGGAGACAGCGGGCTGCTACAAAGTTACCATTATTAGTGATTTTATTTATTATCAAATTTATCACAGCATTAAACATATCATATTTACATAGATTTAATGGATCCCGGCACATTGGTCACTTTTCAACTCATTTCCTAAAAACACAGTTTTGTATTTTTTGTGCACTTTCGTCAGTAGTGACAAATATGTACCTACTTAAGTTTAATTTCTGTTTGTTTATGACACTACTGAACAAAAAAAACTTAAAATAAATTTGGGTACATTTTCGTCTGCAGTGAAAGAGAGCTTTTTTATAGGCGAAAAACATACGGTATTCATCGTCTTCGAACACCACAAACAAAATATTTACAGCACGCAGCAATATCACCTTTGTGATTATCACAATAAGGAACAAATCTAATATACCAATAGAAAATATTTGATAAACAAGACAAAGGCATATTTCGATACTCTACTTCTTTGTAGGTACTAATATTTCTTATGCCAATGAAATTTCCACTTTATTCCGTTGTGCACTAACGTGCTAAATTCACACATTTAAAATGGTACTTAGTACGATTTTGCATTTGCACTAAGGTATCGATTAAAAAAACAAAACGATTCGCAGTCTAAATAAAAAATTAGGCGCCTTTTGCCTTTAATTCGATCCAGCCAGTATATTATGCATCGATTACAAAATCGATTTAACATATTTGATTCTGGCGGGAAAAAATAATAGTGTTTATTTTGACATTTGACATCGCCGTATCTCTGGTAATAAGGGCTACTGTCCTCAATATTTTGTATAGAATATGACACTTAGCGACATTCGTATGGAGATATATCCTTTCCCCGATAAAGAACTTTGTAACAAAGTGAATAAAGTCGGTTTCGGTCCGTCGGAGTGGGGAGCGTCAGGTTTTTTTTCGTTACGGAATTTCTGGATTCGGTCCCCGCGCTCAAGGCCCGCGATAGAAGCTATGCAATAGCTTAAAAAAAACATTTAATTTATCGTTGAAGAAATATTGTATAACAAATAGGCTACAAAAAGTCAGCTGGAAAACTCATTATGAGAACCATAAAGTACGCTTAATTGTAGAGGGAAGCGGGGAAAGTCAGGCAGGCACCTTTATTAAACACTTCTTGTAAGTTGTCGCCCGCTGTGGCACGTCATCGCGGTTTGTCGTTCGAATCACTTACCTACCCAGTAGAGGGAGGTCTTACAGAGAACTTATTCTTGTAGATACTCGTATCATCATAAGTTTTTTATATTAAAGCCTATTTTCAAACAACTTCAAAATTTTCAAAGGAGGAGGTCCTCAATGTGTTTTTTTATTTAATACCTATTTGTTAACTCAGGACCTCCGCCTTCCGTCATTACTGAACCGATTAAAAAAATATATATATCTGAAAGTACATCCTGGTCCAATTTTTTCAAAATTCATTTCTGATGATGAAAATGAAATAAACTTGAACATTTCCTTACGGAAACCATCATTTTGATGGAGTGGACCATGATTATAGCCAGGGATAGCAAAAGTAGAACCACTCGATAAACCTAGCTCTATATGTATCATGCGACATTCGTCTTTTTGATTTGATTTCTATTCTGATTCAGAGAGAGCGGCTCGTGATTGAATGGTTTTAATATTTAGCTATGGCATTTTCTTACTGAAAACATATAATTTTGCTGAAGTGAAAAGGATGATACGGCGGTGCTTTTGTTTTGCTCATATCCGATTGTTGTGCCTTACTAAATAATTGAGTAACTTACCAATAGTTATCTCTCTAGCATATTTGCGACTTGATTAGAATTAGAATTACGACAATAATGTTACTTTACTATTCAGCCAAACGTACGAATCAATTAACACGACTCCTTTGACCTTGACTAGCACGTTTGGCGAAATAGCAATAGCACATTGTCGAAAAGGCTAAGTTATGTTTTGGATGCTAGTCTTTAAGCCAAAATCGACCTAATTGGTTTCTAAGTGAGGAGAATTTGTCCTATAAACAACCTTTTCAAACGTAACCTCCAACAATAACACTCCAGCAATAATATTAAGGAGAGTTGGATCAGGTGTGCAACTAAATCCTACTGTCCAGCTTTGATTCACACTATCTATTTTGCCACATTTCCGAGTAGTTGCGTGAAAAATAACATTATTGTCGTATTGAATATGGAATTCCGCAAAGTAACGCCTGATTCAATAAATTCGAATAAGAATGGACGCCTGTTCTCGCCTCTCTAAGGTAAATATAAGCTGAGGCAGCTGCTTCAATACAAAAAATGTATCCTACTAGATACCATGTCTGGTCTATTCTTAGCGTAACTTGAGACCTCATTGAGAAACCTACGCTTAATCGGGACTTAAACGTATAGGTGATGCGAGGCATTGTGAATAAAAGGCTGTCACTTGCAAATAGAGTTCTATTAGCTTTGTGTTTCATGAAGCGCTACAGTGGCGGGTGGACAGGCTTTGTGTCATGAGGAAACGAGTGTAGAGATATAAGGTATATTGGCTGTATATGAAGATAAAGTGTGTTGCCATTACGTGCTTCACTGGAAGGGATGATTACCCAGGTGGTAAAGATGTGAACTTTCGTGGTGAGGGGCATGTGTACTTGTGTAGGGTGTTTTTGTATTATAACCTCGTAATAGTCGTAACTCCCCGCGTACTTGTACAAGTACAAATTCAAAATCAAGTTTTAAGAAGAAGACACTTATTTTACAAAGAGAGTCCCAAATTCAAGAACTAATTTTTTTTTCTAGGATTTGGATAATTAAGTAGGTATTCTGTCAATGACATTATCGAGAACACAGCCAACATGCAGGGAATTTATCTCAAGAAGACCCACTGAATAATTTTCTCACCAAAGCTGTTTTGTAATATCACTGTGTGAATTGTGATCCTCCTTGACTCGTGATCGTGAATATCTTAAGAGGTTTTGTCAGTTGTTATCAAGTAGGTAAAGATTGTTTAATTTTTAAAAAATGTTGAGATGGATTTATCTCTTTAACTATAGTTATGGTCTTCCGTTTGATATTCAAAATGGCGGTTGCGTTTCTTGAATAGTTCTTTATTTTTGTGTGCTAAATGTTGTTTAATGTGTAATATTTATAGCTTATTGTGCAGTAAACTAACGAAGAAGTGTGCAGCTAATGAAGAATTAATCCTGAAACGCGTGTAATCGCGTTATTGGGTTATTACTCGGTTGCCCTGGGATTTTGGCCTCCTGAAATATTTATTACGTAGGTATAAGCTGTAAACGGAATAAATAGCAAGGCCAATTACCGAACAACGTCGCCCAAGAGGCAATATACTATTTATATAAGATACACTGATATATTAATACGGGACACTGGCAAAATTGTCCAATTCTCGGACAGAGGCCATATTATAAAAGAAGAAGAAGAACTATAGTTATAGTCATTCAGATTACTCTATTTACTACCCGAAAAGCAGCATCTCATTAAAAATTTAGGTATTCGCATAATGTAATTGTTAACATAGGCCTGGCGGGCTTTAAATCAGCTGCCATTAGTATGCACGCGCCGTTTTCATGGCAATAAGGGAATTCCAGATACGGTATGTTGTGTCGCAATGCCGCAGCTGGTTGAATTATATATGTGAACGAGCCTTTATGTTGCCTGTTAGAAAAACATTTGCGATTAGTATAGGTATACCTTGTAGCGCTGCTGTTTGAGTCTTAAGCTCAAGTGGATCTCGTAACTATTTATATTTTGGGCTAACGGCAGGGAGCGTTTGAGACTATATTCCAGCCAAGTTCAGCCACATAGCTCTGTGGGCCCAGTGTGTGCATCAGGTCAATATGTATAAACGGTTTTTAGGGTTACGTACCCAAAGGGTAAAACGGGCCCATTACTAAAACTCCGCTGTCCGTCCGTCTGTCACCAGTCTGTATCTCATGAACCGTGACAGTTAGACAGTTGTAATTTTCACAGTATTTCTATTGCCGATATAAGAACAAATACTATAAAGTACACCGTGTTTCTTTTTTGCTGTTTTTATAGATAATGGAACCTATTTTATAGATAATGGGCTTGGCCGGTTTTTTTTTGTAGACCCAGAACTATCACAGTAGATCTAGAACATAGTGCACCCGTTACACAAAGAGCATAAGCGACTTTCATACAGCCATTAAAAGTTTCAAAATACTCCTTCGCGCAGAGGTTGGAGATTGTGACTTAAGCTTAACGTATTCTATAGGCATTCTTATTATGAGAGTAATCGCAATTTGATATGACATTACTCGCAGTTCGCAGTTCAACTCATGCCCCGATATTCTTAGTAGGTAAGTATGAGTCAATTGCTCCGTGAGTAATGTGAAACCAATACGGTACCAGATTAAGATTAAACTTTTGAAGTTCGAATGATTCTCAAGTTATGGAGCAAGTATCGTCATAGCGGGATTTCTATTATATGAGCAACGTTTGTATAGACCATGCCGCTGTACTGTATACTCGTACATTGCCTTCGGTGTAATCGATATCCTACAGCCATACTTTAATGTCTGTAAAACCAGCTGTAGGCGCGAGCAATATAAGTAATTGCGGCTCTGGGACACTTTTCAATTTAGGTCTGGCAGTGAAAGTGTTATAATCGGTCTGTTTCTACCCAGACGGCCCGGCGGGCCTAGAAACACGGGAATGCCGGGCGGGCACGTCCGCCTGACACGGAATACCTCCCTCCTTTATTGTGCCGCCCGCGATAACATTTACTCCATTTCGTAAATGATGTATGATTATTTTATTTATTTATTTGGGATCTGGCCAGTTATTCAAGCCGAATGAATTACAACCTGACCTATATTTCTGTCGATCTTATTTATTTAGTCGTGTGCCTACATTTAGGTATCCGCTTTGCGGTAGGCGGGTAATTTCTCGTTGCCAAGACGGTCCAAGGTCGTCCTTTGCATTGTCTCTAATTTGTGAAAGGATTCCAGGGCTCTCTTTGGGATAAAATAGGTATAATCAAACAATACTTAGGTACTCGTGTTGTGGATTAATAACGGCAGGAGTAAAAACCAAGGAATAATAAAATCAAGCGATGGCAGGTACGGTTGCGCAAAAAAATAATTTATAATAAGTAGCCATATTTTTTTTTATCTCGTTGTTTAGTTAGTACTTAGTTGACTACGGAACCCTAAAAAGTATCACAAAAGAGCCGTCGTTAGCATAAAGCGTAAATAACGTAACGTTAGAGTAAAGCAGTGAGATGGATTGGCCCGAACGCAAAAGTTGTTTAGAATTACCTCTTCAATAAGTACCTACGATACTTAGATCCTACTAATAAAATATCCTATTCCAGGTGATCCTAGTAAAATGGAACGAGCCGTACCAGAAGCTCGCGTCATGCGACAGCTCCGGCGTGATCTTCGTGTGGATCAAGTACGAAGGTCGCTGGAGCATCGAGCTGATCAACGACAGGAGCACACCTGTCACGCACTTCTCCTGGTCGCATGACGGTCGCATGGCGCTTATCTGCTACCAGGTAAGTCTATCCGTCTCCATTCAAAATCACTACAATATATGCCTGCGACCAAAATACCTACCCTGATCTTCATTGATCATGATCACATTTCCAGACTGATTAGCCTTAGAAGTAAGAACTAACCCACGACTGGACCCACAGAACCTCCAGGACCTAATTACTAAAGAATCCGCGACACCGGCATCATTTATTTGACAAATCATTCTTCAAACAGACAGTGTAGGTAAAATATAAATACTTATATACGGTACTTGGTTAAGCATTTCAAGAAGTTATCGTCATTTTGAATTCAGAATTTTATTTTCATTTTATATAATTCTATTAAAACGGTTGGACTAATACCACTGTTATAAGAAAATAGAACCATTAATTACGTACATACCTAAGCGTCAGATTGCAACCCGCATCAAACTACGCCCTCGTCTGTCACGCAAGACGTATTATTACGGTTTGAAACAATAACCACCCTGCACGGCCTGCACCCTTATCCTACATAGATATTGTAGATTCGATTATATTGCATACAATCGATTGGCTATAATTAATTAAAAGAAATCAATAATCGGACGTTACTCACCCTTCGGTAGTTACGTTCGTTTCTCGAGTACTACTACTTATTCATTACTTGGCCAAGGCTCCGGCTAGGTAAGTTGTTTACGCTCAGCGGTCACGCGAACCGAGTAATTGTACCTTATGGATAAGCATCTTGAAGAACAGTTTATTCAGCCGTCCTCCGCGGTTTGTCTCTGTTCTGTCCTGGGTGCGTAGCCAAGATGCCAGTCGCTAACGCTCAGTCGTGAACTAATAAGAAAGAGTGATAAAGAGAGAAAACTACGCTGCGCTACTGAGGGTTAGCAAATGGAATCTTGGCTACGCACCCTGAGCTGTCAAGCTGTCAAAAGGTTTACTCTGAAGAAGCAGATCACAAACCTTATATATGACGTTAAGTAGCCATATCACATTTCGCATCTCAAATTTTGCTATATGATTTCTCCCGTTAGCAAGTGGTATAGGGCAGTACAATCATTGGCCCTTTAAGGTGAACCTCGAGTTTCAACACTTTTCCTTCCCAAATAAGATGCTAAATAGTAAAACTTTTGATGACAAGTTATCCCTACTAATGTTGAGAATTTGAATAAATCACAACCATAAATATATTTACAACCAATTGTGAAATATAATGCAAAAACCAAAAAATGGGACAAAACTATAATCATTGGCCCCCAGGGTACAATTATTGGCATACCAAGAGTACAATGATTGGCATGCCAATAATTGTACTTTGTGTTTATTGGCCCTGCCAATGATTATACCATGGTATCACTAACACACAATCACTAGATTTGTTTATTTTTATTGACGATGGTGAATAGAAACTATAACTAATATAAAACAACACAAATATTACATTTTGAATACCAATTAAAAGGGTATAATAGTTTAAAAGTACTAAATTCTTATGATTTGCTTAATAAAACACATTTTTAGCTTCGATCGTTGCAAAATGTTTTTTTACGTGTGTTCCAGCTATAATGCTGGAAAACTATCAATTACACTATAGACTGTTGTCAACAAAGAAAAATATCAATATTTTTTTCTTCATTCTACTCAAACGTTTATCTTAATAAATCGATTTTAAGTTCAGGGGGCCAATGATTGGGGGGAGGGGGGGGGGCAAGATTACTACCGCTTACCCTACCTACGTATCACAAGAAGTACTTACAAGAGACGGAGCAAAAATATGTTCTTGATTAAATATTGTTTTCACTGAAATTGAAATAAAAATTAGGATATAACTTTCAGTGCATTACGAGCGCGATGTTCTGCGATGTGAATAGCGTCGAATCAGTGGGTACAAAATCAAGACACGATTTAATAGAGTTGAATAGCGCTACCAGTTTTGTTTCTTGTCAACGTCATTACTATTTAAAGTTTACAGGAATCAGAATCGGTGAATATTTTAGTAATTGCTATACTTAGACGTCTGTTCGTTTGAACTTTCAGAGCGTTTTTACATTAACCGATCCGATATCGGATGTAGAATAGGACTACAGGGGGTCATTATGCACTTTTTAGTGTTAATTTACTCATTGAACTAATCTATAGTGCATAAAAGAAAACGTACCTAATCATAAAAAGCGGATTTAAAGCCATAAGGAATTTTCTAGCACCTTTCTCCGAAGGACCTTCCTACATCCGATATCGGGAAGAAGCACTTCCGATAAAATCAATCATGTCGGCTCCCCGTCACCTGTCGGATCGATATTTTGTTTGTGTTACGTATATGTATGGTATGTGTAGGTACGTATATTTAGGTATGTTGTAGGTTGTTCGCAAAAGACGGCACGGCTTTGCGGCAAAATGTTTAGTTTAATTTACCTATAGGTACTGGATATAGTTAATGAATAAATAAATACATCATTTTATTAAAAAAAACATGCTTAAGTTCATAATTTCAATTAATGGTGAATTATTTACGTCCACTTAAATTGCTAGTAATATCGTTTTACTTATTAATTTTCGATTTTTTCGGTCCTCCGTTTAGAAAGGTTGAGTATATGTAAATAAATAGTCATATGATTGTAATATGAGCTCTCAAACCCATACTTTAAAGTACTTAAACCAACGAAAATAACCAAGTAAAAGAACTAAGACCAGTAAATTGTAACAAAACGTAAAACTAAGATTAAACACTCAATTAGATAAATAATAGATATTGCGAACTAGAAGTAAACTTTATTGCCCATCAGAACACATTTCAACTCATACTCCTTAAGTCCTTACCTCTTAAATTTTGTAGTTATTGGTCCACTTAAACTAATTGCTTTTAGCTTTTATCCAAAACTTCTCATTTTTCGATAAAAGTTGATGCCAATGTAAGCTGAAAACAAACCTTTGCGGAGTGAACCGTAACTTGACAATAATAAACGATGTGGACGGGCGTGTAATAACTCAAACAACGACGCAAACTGGCTCTGTTTTACCTATTCCCATTCGTTTGGTGAGCGCCGGGAGAATCGAGACCTATGATCTCGGGTGACCAGTAGCAACAGACCCCGAGATTCGCATAAGCATAGCAACGTTTAGAAACTATTCAAAGGCTACACGGGCTACAAGACCGTACTTCTCATACCCTAGACTAATATTAATATTGTATTTTTTCTACTGCAGCACTTCTATCTGTCAATTAGATGACTGACAGCAATATTAAAAAAGTATTACATTAGAATGTTGTCTAGGTATCGTATTCTATTCACTGCTAAACGGTGCTCCTATGGATTTTCATACAATAAATAGTCGGCAAGCCAAAGTCGCATTAGATTTTAAAAAAAATTATATGCCTCCTTATTTTTTTATACCGAAAAAAGAAACGCACATAAATTTAAAAAAATCTACTTCGGCCTTGGCTTGTCAGACTATATTCTTTTTTTTTATATCATGCATACGACATCGTACAACAGCTCATAATTGTAACATTTAAAACTTTCGCGATTTAAACACATATTTAAACATAATTATTAAACGGGTCTAACGCGAATTAATTTGTTTACCTTATTTACCGACGTTTCGACACAGGTTTCACTGGTCATGGTCGCGGCTGACTGATGTCCCAGCAAAATGTCAAAACAGAGATTTGTGTAACTACCCAACGAAAAGTCTATGTAGAAATTTGGGGTAAACACACAATTTTTAAACTACTCACAAAACATACCTATGTTAATTATTGTCAATAGTCCGACACACGACACTCACAATATCCCCGCACACATCCGAAGATATATCCCGTGGCTGCAACTTCTGGATCACTGGTTCCCAAGTTGGTGATAAGTTAAAACCATCCTCCCTATTAAAATTTCTAGGGTGTTTCTTGATTTCAATTGCCTCTCGAACTACTCGAGGATAATAATGGCGTTCAGTGGAGACAATTTTTGGTTTATGGAGTTCAATCCAGTGATTTACGCCAGATGTAAGAAGATGTTCGGCGATCGCGGATTTGTGTACTTGGCGGTTTTTAACTGCCGCTATGTGCTCCTTCACATAGCGCACATAGCTGCACATAGCGGCAGTTAAAAACCGCCAAGTACACAAATCCGCGAACGCCGAACATCTTCTTACATCTGGCGTAAATCACTGGATTGAACTCCATAATATTTTATGCGATTTTTACGCAGATCAATTTACGGTGCGTCAGCGTATTTTAAGCAGCGGTGTGGGGAGCATGCGTCAAAAACGGTACGCATACGTCGCGTCACTGCGATTCCGTATCGTGAACGTTTTTTAAGCTGCGGTCTGGTCGCACCTTTACACTCCTGCTAGACTACTTATAGCCAAATAGAAGAATACTTTTGTTTCTGCCGTGAGCTTCTTACTTCTAACAACTTCTAATAGTACCTGTCAACTACGCGCGTCCGGAGATTTGAATGTTACTAGTTTTACCCATAGCGATGACCTCGGTAAGCTCTATGAATAACCACAGGGTGATTCAACATTTGACCTCAGATTCGGGTCTGGTCGGGCTGCAATACAATACTCAATATTGCTCGATGTCAAGAAAAACAATACAAAACAAAGGCGAAAAGTAAATGATGACGTGGAAAAAGATAAACTTTTTTTAGTGTAACCAGACCTTGCAAGTAAAATATATCAAAAAAATCAAAATATTAATTTTTCAAGTAGGCATGTTACAGTGCACTTTTGAACGTAGAATGAAAAATAATGAAAAATAGGCTCTAACCCCGAGCTCTAAGACCCGAGAAGGTTTAACACTTTGAACCGGCAAGAAATACGACGGGACACGTCTCTTCAAAACATTATCTTATAAGTATCTAACATGCATTAATTTGAAAAAATTCAGTTCAGTTCAATTTTAAATTCAATTCCATTCCATTTATGACCGAGCAACAAGCACTTTCGAATCTTCAACAAATTATAAATTACTATTTAGAGCAATTTATTAATGCTGTACACACAGATATCCGAATTAAGAATAATAATTTCACAATAGGATCGTCAATCTTAAAGTAAAAGTTGTATAAAAAAAAAACTTGTCTAGAAGTTTCTAGAATACAATCTAAATGACAGAAAAATTATAATAATAATACAATTAAGACTAAAATTCAAATTACAGTTAATAATTACTCTTTTTTTTCAAAAATCGTTAATTCCGCTTTAATTTATTTTTATATATTTTCAAGTAGAAATCTGACCTAAAAGTTTGAAATCTGTTGCTTTTCGTACGTCTGTATCAAAAATCGTACCTAATTATAAAATAAATTTTTATCCAACTAGCAACCCGCACTGATAGTGCGAGACGAATCCTGTCATTATCACGTGATAAATGCGACCGACATATAGATTCCCACTAAGCGTTACTACGCGAGTAATCCTCCACATTTATCGCGAGAAACCCGAGAGAAGTTTAAGCCGTCAAGCCGTTCAAAACTCCATTTTAGATTTAAGGCCTATTTTCAACCGTAATCAATCGCGGGTGGCGTCAGTGAAAATCTGATGTTACTTTGACAGTTTTATATTGAATTATGGTTCGTGACGCCCTTTTAAAATACTTAACTTTTAATGAGTTGTTTGTTTACAGATCATTAAATTTTAATGATGGAACACCCCTTTAGAGTTGTGTGGAGGATTATCGGGAAACTCACTTGGGAAACATTGTGCCCGTGTGCAAACCAATTTGGACATAAAAATCTTTTGCGGCAGCCAGTGTAACTTTCCACGCGCTTTGTTATACGACACCGTCACAGATGCTCTACCCCGTACCGCGTACCCCAACGTGATTTGATTTGACCTTGTCGCGATGCTCGGTTTGAAAAAACGACGAGCGCTCTAACTTGAACCCCGAGTCCTAACATAAAAAATGTTGGTTCTGATTAGTCGTGACTATACGTACCTAGGCCGTTCTTCTTTTTGGCGACAGTGATCTGTATCTGTCTGGCTTAGAATTTAATTATGTTTTTCATAGGAGGTAAATGCTCGAAATTTAAGTTGACCTTATCAGTGCAGTATACTTCTGGTTAGTGACTGTAAAAGTTTTATTTTACTTAAAAAAATGATAAACAATATATTTTTTGATTTTTTTCGTTGTCAATAAAAAACCGTACCTGCTAACAAAATCACATATAAATAAATTACAGCTTTAAACTTGACAGCTTAGTGTAAAAAAAAACAACACTATCTAAACCTACTTTAAAAACTATTGGCTTATTTGCTAGGCGAAATTGTTGCTACCTGAGAAGTTTTAAATAAATCTCATTTTCATCTTTCATTAGCCAGAGTCTAGCCTACATAACTCAACATATTTTATGAAAATACGTACATTGTCAAATACACGGTCATTACAAATTACAAAATATCAAGAATCTAAATACAATAAAAAGAAAACTAACTTCACACACACAACACATTGCTACGTTCAAACTAACTACCTATTGGAAAAGCCCACCCCGTAAAGTTCCCGACGCAAAAGTGCCCAACTGCCCATGTCACCTACATACTACCTATAGAGAAAAGATCTTGATCAAATGATATAAAATGCTACCCGTTTGAATTCCGAATGTGAATCGAAAATGTTCGTAAACGGTTTACTAGTGAAAAAGACCCGCTCCTTTACTTTCCCTAGTAATAGTGAATACATGACCTTAGAAAGAAGCAATTTATCTTTAACCTCGGTACAATGCCATCGACTCCGCCGCGGGCCATCAATCCTGACACACTACAGCCAAACAGATAGCCACTTTATTTACTCATAAGTAAACAGCCTTTTATTTTTATATTACCGCATATTTAAACGTGATAGAGTAATACCAAACTAAGTTCGATTTTGATATTTAAAGACTGCGCAAGTGTTATTTTAAATATCGAACTTCTATAAAATTCGAAGTTTACTTCTCAAAACCGACGATGCAAACTTAGCTAAATCGTGGCTTAGTCGGACTCTAGGTACGAAAATCACTAGTCACAGTTTTAACGTCGCAACCGTAAACGCGACGTTTAAGATACGATAAGATAGATAGTAGTACATTTCATAATATTGTGTCTGAAATCTCTATTTTTTTTATAACCTAATGCATCACATATTTATTAAAATACATACAATTTCAATACATAAAATCACCAAACTAAAATAATAACAATAAAGAAATTAAAAAATCATATATCTATGTATACTATTTACAAATAAAAAATGGGAGCTAGCGCAGCGCCAGACGGTAGGGTGCTCCGAAGGCTAGTGGCATTGCCCCCTGAATAGCGATGCCGATTCGCTGGGCAAGATACGAGCCAGCCCTCTGGTCACCTGACGCTTCCACGAGGCGCTTAGCCAGCTCCCTGAAAATACTGTGAGCTCCAGGTCCCCAGGGTTCAAAGGTCTCTACCCCAAACGGCTCAAACATGCAGCCAGAATCGATGGCTGCATATTTGCGCCGCTTGAGGCATTCGACTGTTTCGGCAGCCGCTCAGGCTGTTGCCGACGTCCCTGAAAGGTGCGACGGCGCAACAGTATCCACACAAGTGGCGTCCCAACCGCCAGGGAACGAGGGTCATCCCATCACTTAATTATTTTATATGAAATGTTAGAAGTATTATTTTTTTAACATAAGACGTATATGAAAAGTGTACACTAAATACCCTTGAGTACGCTGTACGAGTATAAACGATAAAGTTGCTATATAGCGTGACCTCGGACACAGTCGGGGAGATTAATATGAGAAGTCCCTATTGTGTATCTCGATTTGCTATTTTGTAGCAAAAAGCTATCATTATATAATAATGCATCCTTCATTAGTCAGCAAGCGAAAGGTCGGCAAATAATAGACAGTCGTAGCTCCTCTTATACATACATATAGACGAAAATGGCATTTGTCTATATAATTTAACTGACACGCATTTTGATTCTAAAATGATTTCATATGATCTAACATTAGTTCCAACGTTTTTCGATGCACTAACACTTTCGCGACCGGGAAACCTCTTTTCAGTCCTCCGGCCGGTAAGCGCCACTTTACGCAAAACTAAATTGCCGCCTGCCGGCTCCGTCGGGCTGAAATATAGTATACAAACCTCGGCCGGTAAATGGGAAAGCCTCGGATCACATGTTAGTCGACCTCGGCTTCGCCTTGGCCGACAATTACATGGAATCCGAGGCATTTCCCACTTAAACGGCCTTGGTATGTAATGTACTATTGTTCGTAGGCGCTATCCTCTATAATGCGGGAAAACGCTTTAACCCATTCACTGCTAATGACGACACGTGTCGTCACCCCGCTACGCGCCATTTCCACTTCAAAGCGGGAAATGCATGTTATCGGCTACGACGTAGCGCTATGAAAAATTCTTAGCAGTGAATGGGTTAATCGGCTACGAGCGTAGCAAACGATACTTACGAAAGTTTTATGACGCCTTTGCTACAGCGAAAAATGGATACGGCGTAGCATTCGTAGCACATTCATAAATCTACGCAATATCTTCTATGAAGTTTATTGAAGTTTTCTATGAAGTTCCGCGACGCAGCGCAGCAGTGGGCCCGGGCCCTAAAACACCATTCGGAGCAACATTCGAACTGTACAGTCTAAAATTGTAGTACCTACTGTAATGAATGGTGTTTGATCCTTGAAACGGAACGTCAGTACAGACTGAATGAGCCGTCACTTAGGGAATAGGACGATGACAGTTGGTAGCGTCGGTTTGGTACAGACGCGGGTTTTGGGGTTTGGTAAAATGAGCTGGGTCATTGCCACTAGCGGAACAGTGAACATTGTAGAGAGACGTAAAACCTAAATTGTAAAGGTATTAATAATAAATAACTAATTTAGACAAGACATCTTTTATTGACAATCATTACATGGCGCAGTCGGTCATCGAACGTGTTAGTGAGAAGATTTGATGTTGGAAACGACGGAAACGTTGTTAAATACAGAGGACAAGAAAGAAGACACCATGACGGGAAATCAGATTGATTTTAGAATGCCTGCCGCATTAATACTGGATTCTTCAGCAGGCGATGTGTTATTGAAATGGAAGAATTTCAAACAACAATTTAAAATATTTATCGCGGCCGCTGGATTAACGGGTGTGACTGAAACTAGGAAGTCGGCGATTTTGCTTAATTGTATTGGACTAGGAAATTATTTACAATGTACTGATGAACAGAAACAGGAATTAATACTAGAAACTTCAAAAGATGAGTGTTTGGCAACATTATTACTGTACACACAAGAGGGTTGGCCAGAGAACCTTAATATGGTTCCAGATGATGTTAAATATTTCTTTAAATTTAGACATCAGATTACTATAGATCAGAAATTACTTTTTATGAATGATCGATTGATTATTCCAAAGTCATTAAGATTAACAATATTAAAAAAACTGCATGAAGGGCATTTAGGCATCACTAAGATGAAACAAACTGTAAGGGGATTATATTATTGGCCACAAATGGATGCTCATATAGAATCATTTGTTAAACAATGCTTTATTTGTCAAACATATCAAAACAATAATACAAAAGAACCGTTACTGTCCCATGAGGTACCTTCTTTGCCATTTGTTAAAATTGGAATTGATATTATGGATTTTAAAAAGAAAAGTTACTTAGTTATTTATGATTATATGTCAAAATGGTTAGATATTAAACACATTTCAAGTAAAGCCTCGCAAAGCATCATAAATGCATTAACTGATGTTTTTAGTTGTTTTGGTATACCATTGGAAGTGGTGGCGGATCATGTTCCATTTGATTCATATGAATGTAAAAAGTTTGCAAGTGAGTGGGGTTTTAAATTCATTTACTCAAGTCCAAGATATCCAAAATCCAATGGTATGGCAGAACGTGGTGTGCAAATAGCAAAAAAAATGCTAATAAAATGTAATGAGGACAGGACGGATTATAGAATAGCCTTACTGAAGTATAGATCATCTCCTGTTTCTGGTACACATTTTACACCTTCTCAATTAATGATGAGTAGAAATTTAAAAACGAAGTTACCTTGTACATATAAATATTTAACATCAAAAATAAATTATAATACGAAGGTGGAATTTGATAAGACCAGAAATAGAAATATAAATAATTATAATAAAAGTTGTAAAGAAAAGTCGCAGTTTGAAATTGGACAAAATGTATGGTTTAAATTAGACCCAAATTCTAAAAAATGGTTGTGTGGTAAAGTTGTCAGCAACAATAATTTTAGATCTTATGATATAAGAGATAATAATGGTTGTACATATACTAGGACATCCTTTCATGTTCGATCTCAATAATTCGTTTGTTTTTGTTTGTGCCTGTTCTGGGTGTGTAGTGTCAGTGCAATTTTGTTTTAGTAAAGTAAGTCTACATACTTTGTTACTTTAGTGTGATGTTTATTTAAAAAATATATATATATTTTTTTTTATATAAAAAGGGGATGATGTAATGAATGGTGTTTGATCCTTGAAACGGAACGTCAGTACAGACTGAATGAGCCGTCACTTAGGGAATACAAATACAAATACAAATACAAATAACTTTATTTAGCAAAAATGTTTTACAGGATTTAACAAGGTCTCCGCACTAGGCTTCGCCTGTATCGCGGTGAACCAATGACATTTGAATTAGCTACAATTAGGTAAAGCAAACTTAAAACTAAAAAATACGAATACAATATATATTAAAAACAAAGATTTCAACCTCTAGTTGAAAATGTTCTCTGTCTCGGCATAGTCAAGAGAAATCAAAAATTTGTACAAGAGTTTTTTAGCTTCAAAGATTGTGCAGTCTTGCAGTTGGCAGCGTTTCAGTATGGTATTGTAGGTAGTATTTCTGATATAATCCCCAAAACGTTTCCCAAAGGTGGAATTAACTCTAGGAATCGGCAATTTGAATACGCGTTTCTGAAGTAAGATGTTGTAGTTAGGCAATCGTTTAGAAGCTTTGTGTGTTCCTAAGGCAGTTTTGTGTAAATATAATTTTCGGACGGATAGAACTTGAGCTTGGGCATAGAGTGCAGTGGTTGGGTATCGGAAAGGTTTCTTATGCATTACTTTAAGAACAGATCGTTGCGCTCTTTCGAGTTCTATCATAGTGGTCTTAGCCGCACTGCCCCATGTTGGAATACAGTAACTTATGACCGACTGGCTTAATGAAATGTATACCATTTTCAATAAAGATTCATCTGCAGAGTTTCTAAGCTTTTTGAAGATATAAATCGATTTTCTGATTCGGTTTGCTAATTTGAAAATATGATTTTTAAAAGAAAGTTTAGCGTCTACTACAATACCTAAATACTTTATTTCATTTGTGTTTTTGATAGAATCACAGGTGCAAGGATTAGAGGGAAAAACTGTGCAAGTATGAATTTTTAGTTCAGGGTCGGAAGGAGGTTTTGATTGGGCTGATTTATGGAAACATAAGTAATTTGTTTTATCACTGTTTAAGGTTAAAAGATGGTCCCGTAACCATTCTGATACCTTTTTAAGACCTTTTTCTGCCGTAGCTAAAGTACTTTCCCAACTTATTTCATTAAAAAGTAAAACTGTGTCGTCGGCATAACAGATTGTTTCTGAGTTAGCGATGTTTAATTTTAGGATATCATTAATATATATTATGAAGAGAGTAGGACCGAGGATGCTTCCTTGAGGGACGCCGAAATTAATATGATCAATAGTACTTTTAAAAGAGCCCACTCGGACATATTGCCTCCTCTCAGACAGGTAACTTTCAAACCACGACAGAGGGACACCGCGCACACCTAAGTTTTGTAGTTTGCGGAGCAAAATTGGAATTGATACTGTATCAAACGCTTTGGATAAATCCAAGAAGACGCCAATACATTTCAGGTCATTGTCTAGGTAAGATGACACGAGGTTAGTAAGGAGTAAAGTGGCATCTTCAGTGGAACGGTTCTGTCTGAAACCAAATTGACGATCAGATAAAAGACCGAAATTCTCTAGGTACTGAACTAATCTGCTATTAACCAATTTTTCTAAAATTTTGGAGAAAGTACTAAGTAAGGAAATTGGCCTATAGTTTCCAGGAATATTTTTTGGACCCTGTTTATGGATAGGCGCGACGGATGCTAACTTCCATCGGTCCGGAAAACAGCCAGAGCTAAGACTTAAATTATAAATGTGAGCTATGGGAATAATAATAGTATTTTTAATACACTTCAAAAGATTGTTATCTATACCATCTGGCCCTGGCGCGCTATCGTCTTTTAAATGCATGATGATATTTTCGATTTCGCTAGGATCAGTAGGCTGCATAAAGAAAGATTTGTCGGTACTGCCACTCAACCCAATCTTATTGACCAGGTCTTCTTCTGATTCCCCATTTTCAGAAATAATATGAGTTGCAAGGTTTTGACCAACGGATGAAAAGAAAGTATTTACAGAATTGAGAGACTCTTCTGGATTAGGCGTGGATATGAGTTCGATGGGTATAGTGTTTTGTTTATTTATATTACAGATATTTTTAACAACGTTCCACAGTTTCTTTGTGTTATGGTTATTAGAGGAAAGTTCGTGTTTTTCATGCTGTTCTTTCAATTTTTTAAAGAGATCATTGCAGAAGTTTCTATAACGTTTGTAAGTTAGTTGCAATACTGCGTCATTGGGGAACTGTTTCGATTTAAGATGTAGCCTATCACGGTGTAGGGCACAGCGTAGGAGTCCAGAAGTCATCCAAGGTTTAAGGGTAAATTTTGATCGGGTAATCCTTATTGTTTTAGAGTTCAATTCAACGACATTCTGTAAAACCGTCATAAAAGTGTTTGTTGCGATGTTTACATCGGATTCATTTAAAACTTCGCGCCAGTCTGTTAATGCAAGACTCGAGGTGACACCTTCATGATCTATTACAGTTTTAGTTCTGTTTCGCTTGGTATTAAAACATAAAGGCGAAGAAATTTCGATAGCCGCTGCTTTGTGATCGGTTATGTTTAGTTCACATACCGCACCAGTTGCTAGATGTTTAGATCTAATGAATATGTGATCCAGACATGCCTTGTCGCGCGTAGGTAAAGTGATAGCGGCTGCGAGGCCATGTTCTGCAAGGACTAGGAACAGGACAGGAATAGGACGATGACAGTTGGTAGCGTCGGTTTGGTACAGACGCGGGTTTTGGGGTTTGGTAAAATGAGCTGGGTCATTGCCACTAGCGGAACAGTGAACATTGTAGAGAGACGTAAAACCTAAATTGTAAAGGTATTAATAATAAATAACTAATTTAGACAAGACATCTTTTATTGACAATCATTACACCTACCTACCGTGAGTTGTAATAGTTTCGATTTAAAATCGATGTATTTAGTATTATTAATGTAATCTTCTTGTATTAAGGTGTGCAATAAAATGTATTCTATCTATCTATTACGGCACAGCGACGCGAAAAGGATTTCGGATTCGAAAATATAACACGCCAGCTATCCCCGATCCTGCACAAGTTCCTGCAACTTATTACTTATTAGCCTGATACTGATATAGACCATTGGTAAAACCGTAAGGTTAATCCCGCTCACGACTCATGAATCAGCCTATATTAGTTATAATACGGTCAAAGCGTTACACCGTAGCCGATAACATACATTTCTCAGTACGTAGCGAAAATTCTTCGTAGAGGCGAAACGACAACGTGTCGTGACGATATGCGCTGAATGAGTTAAACAAGCACCGCTTTTCGCTTTCACCGATAAACCTAGTATACATGAATGTTAAGTCCTAAAACTGTATTGGCTGAGAATCAGTTGAAGCTAAAGTGCTAAACTAATTCAACAATCAGAGCAGAGTTTCAAACAGTTTTATTTCTTTTAATCTGTGCAACTTTTCGAAAGAGTACCGTGTTTATTTTGAGTGGAAATAATACAATCAGCCGTAGGTTTACCGAAATGCACTTTATTCTCCCAGCATTTCGAATTAGGTTCCAACGAAAAGCAAACTTAATTTTGTACACTATTTGCTTTTAATTTCGAACAATGTTGAAATAATATCTCGTACATATTTTATTGTAAATACCATGTGTAAAGTCTAGTCTTATTACATTTTTATGAGTATGTGTTGCGGTGTACTGGCACCTTGATGCCCTTAAGAAAAAAACGCGATTTTATAGCTAGTCAAAAATCTATTCGACAATTTGACATACGTTTGTAATCTTGTATGTATGTATAAGCTTTATTGTACAATAACACAAGAAATACAAGAAACACAGTAACATAATTTGATACAACAAAGGCGAACTTATCTCTATGAGGGATCTTGTCACGCTAGAATAGACTCGGTAGCTAATGTAAGAGGCCTAGGCTAATAAAATAGTAGTCATAAATATTTTTAAACATTTTACAAGGCCGTAATGCTATGAACTTCGGTAATATGGCGCAGTTGTCCTGAGCGATAATAGTTCCAATATGTTGGTATAAAAATTTCGTTGTTCCTTTTGTACATATTAGAATAAACAAACGTACTTAGTCAATAATACAACCTCGTTAACCCTATGGTACGGATGCAGTGCATAATATTTAACCCTCGGTTTAATTGACCTCGGTACTTTTAGTACTCACAGTGACTGAAATAGCATGACACGTTCGGGCGTTTTCGTGAAAATATGAGTGCAAAACTAAATCTGTATGTATGTCATTTCACAGTAGATCATTATATATCGGCCTCGGTCCTTCAACGTGCCTCACGTTGGCACGTAGTATACACTATGTATCACATCGAAGAGCAAACCTTAAAACTGGTTGACGGGAAACTCGGGCACAATGTAATGACGTACATTTCACGTGCCTAAATACATGTTTTATGGCATAAAATTACTAAATGAATTACTCGAGGACCTTTTTTTGCAGTCGGTTAATGGTTTTTGTAACATCCTATACGGTTTGTTTACGTTTTTTATTTTTCACAGCGCATGCGTATTGCGTACTGTTGATATGCAGCTAGGGGCAACTTATCCCTGTCTGTCAGTTGATAATTTAAGAAATGTCATTTTTAAGATTGTAAACAAATAATACAGGGGAGGTGCAAAACAATAATTATAAATGTATATTTTTATACCTCACGTAAAGACTGTCGTATTTTTGATGAATTAGGTACCATGCTCATATTTATGATCTAAACATTAACGGGTTTCTTTTTTTGCCTTTCGTTCTGATACATATTGTATGTACTGTCATGTCCAAGGCTATTTATTATTACCAAAGTCCAAAAGTAAGTCGATTAAACTTGTTACTGCGAAGGCCAGGCGGCGGGCTAATCCCTAGTTAAGGAGCACGTGGCCCAGTGTTACACAATGCCGTTTTTGATGGACATCAAGCTGATTTATGCCGAATAATAAAAAATATAAAGCATTTACGTCTATAGTTTTCGGTAGATGTATCTCTTTCTGAACCGTACATGGTATTTTCTGCATCTCGTTTATGATATTTTACGGCATTCGCAAGTAAGTAAATACTTTTCGGTGTTAGTTGGGGATTTTATTATTATATATAATATATTTTATTAGGAGCCAGGCAAAAGAAGGAGAGATATTAATATAGTGATAAAAAAAATCACTGTCTGTATTAATCAAATGTTAGCTAGAGTCATCTCTTCCAAGCAAATTAACTGTAAAACATACTTACCTTAGACTTAGCTTCGGGCTCTGGACAATTAAACTATATATATATTTATATATAGGTACAGAATGATTTTTAAGGACTGGCCAAACTCTAACGTGTGAATGTATAGGTCATACTGGAGCAACTTTTATTATAGTACCAACGCAAAAAAGTATCGTATCTAAACATATAACGTATATTCGAACACTACACTACAAATACATACAAACGAATCTTTATACCCTACTTTACCTACACCGCCTCCGCTTTATTAACGTTACAGTAGGTATGATACGAGTAACATTTTCCATTTCTTCACCCACAGAGATATTAAATAACTCTCACCATTAATCATAAGGGTAGGTAGTGCGCCCATTGTAAGTTCGCCCCGCGGTGAGTGTTCTGGCGTGTAATAGTTTCACGTAGGAAGGGTGATACTACGTTTGTTTAAGACTAAATCTCCCCTACTGGTACTAGTTTCAAGTGTAGTTTAGTTATGTTTTCCAATTGCTTAATATTAACATTGGTGTATATTCAGAAACGTAGCATACAGTAGGTATACAGTATTTAGATATGTGTTTGCGCCCATTCAACGCTAATTACGACACATTGTCGGTTGGCCTCTACGAAGCACCTTCGTTACAAATCTGGAAACCCGTGTAATCGGCTACGGTGTAGTGTATGTGTATGAGTTACCAGTGCGAGCCCCCCTACCGAGCGAAGAGTCTATCAGGAGGCGAACCGTAGTCAAGGGCTCCCGATATCCGTACTCCGTACTACATGCCGAACCGTAGCTCCGTTACCTTATATAACCCCGGCGGTACTAAGATCACGAATCTCATGGCCACGCCGAGATACGTAGCCAAATCTTCGTTCGTATCTGTATCTATGAATCTCGGCTCCGCTCAGGCAATCAATGAATATTAAATACTAGTCGGATCGATCCGACCGGACTTATTGTAATGCAAACAAATAAGGCTTATTATTGCATGAAATCTTGTTACTGAGTATATTAAGTAAGTACACTTGGTAGGGCATTATAGGATGAACGGGATTTATTTTTATTATCAGACTTGTATTTTTCGTATCGAGTGAAGTTATAAAATAACGTGCCCATCTATTAATAATGAATGCAGTAATTCTGTTGTATATAATCAGCGATGGTGTTAATAATAATTTGGAATTTATAGTGTGATTTTGACCCGCCTGAGAGTAAAATAAAAAAATCCGTTCAGTTTATTACCTACCAGGGCGGCCCTTTTATAGATAAAAACTATAAGAAGACGTTCCGTGCAGACAATAGTTTGCGAGCGACATAATTAATCACATGTGGCAATTTTACTGATAAAATATTGTAGCATGGGCATTTTTATTTTTTGTTGTAGAATTTTTTTTTTGTAAATTGGAAATTTTTATCTCTATTCTACTCAGAATTGCGATCTCTTTTAATCCTAGTAAGAGAAAAAAAGTGTCCTGAACTTTCCATAAATTTTTCAAACTTTCCATTGCGCTATCGCCATACTAAATCTATGAAATGATGGTGGCGAAATGGAAAACAAATCTTGGGACACTTTTTTTCTCCTACTAGGATTGAAAGAGCTCGCGATTCTGAATAGAAAACAAATAAAAAATTTCAAATTTTCAAAAAATATTATTCTACAACAAAATATGTATAAAAACGCCCAGCTTCGGGCTTTACCTGGTAGGTACACCTTTCGTTTGTGAGGTTAAATGAAGTAGCCGCATCGTATTGTTTCAATATGAATAAGCAGGGATGTTCTCTATCATTTTAAGTTTAACATTACCATATTGGAATAAAGTTTTCACTACACACACATCACACCGTCGGCATGGCTACGTGCTACGACTGCTACGGCGTAGCACTTGTACCATTTGTAGCGTTTGCGCAGTACCTGTTCTTTTCAATTAGCCTTGGGGTACTTATCTTTTTAAATATGGACGTCTAACTTAACAACCTTTTGCTGACAGATAAACACTAGCTTCTTTAATTACTGTCTCGGTTCTCCTAATCTTGAATGAATCTGCTTAATGTGGTAAATTGAGTATTTTTTATATATTTTCTAGCCATAGTACACCTACATACATTTAAAATGTTGTTTCAAAGAGTATAATTGGTTCAAAATGCATTGATAATCCTAAACGAACCTATTCAAAAAACACGGCTTAAAAAAAATAGTCAAGTAAACAAAATGCTTTCACTCATTGTGTTTTGTTATCAACTCAATCGAAAATTGAAACCAAATCTCACAAATCTCGCCTGAAGGAGATTAATTCAAATCAGGCCACAATATTGCTATTTGTTCAGCATGATTCGTAGATTATATAACGTAAATATTAAAGGAAAAGTTTTTTGATTTATTATTTCCCGTCTTGTTTGCTTTCAACCGAAAACTGATACTAAAATGAACGCGAGGAAGGAAAATGGAAGTAGGACATATACTTACACAGCTAGAAACTAGAAGTTTTTAATACTTTCGTAGGTTCTATAGATAATAGGTTTCTACTGTTCGTTATATCATCCATTTTACTTGTAAGATATCTAGAATGAGTATAATGGAAACCAACCGAAAGAATGAGAAAATGTTAAGATTTTTTCATAAATTTCTTAATAGGTACAATCGCGTTCAACATGCATGGGCAGTTTATAAATGAATTCATTCATAAATTGCCCATGCACTTTGAACGCGTGTGTACATCTCTGCTACACTACAGGGTACAGGGCTAGCCTCTAACCCGGAGTTAAGCTGTCAAATTCCATACAAAAACTCGGGAGTTATGCGTCTAACCCCGGGTGGTGCAAGTGGACCTATGTATCAGAAATTAAGAACAGAGATAAAGAACCCGTTGTTCTTGTTCAAACAATGTGGGTAAAATGACATTAGCGAACAATTTTGCAATAGTGATGATACAAACGATAAATGTTTCGTACGAAAAGAGCTTTCTGACGTAAGTATTAAGTGTCAAATTCATACACAGAACTACCAACACTGTTAAAACTTTATGGGCTGTTAGCACTTAATAAAACGTCATGTTCCAATCAAGACTATATGAAAAAGTGCTGCAACTGCAGCACTTTTTATGACTTTTCATTTTTCAATTTTATGGCGTATTATTTTTCGGCTGATTGGGTATCCAGTTATCTTATTCAATATTTATGGAAGTACCAGATCAACAAATAAATATTTTCAGTAAATACCTCACCTTTCTTGTAAAGTACCCTCAAACTCCATACATTATGTTGTAGGTACTGAGCACTTCGCAGTTTTGTGTGGTTGACTTAATTTATAGGCTCACGTTCCTGTGTAACGACTTGTTACCATTCGTGATGAGGGTTTCTAAGTCGTTTAGGGAAACTTTATAAAATGTGAGGAATTCCATCAATGTTTATGTCGTTATTATACTGGATAAATCGAGCTTAACACGAATTAGAAACAAAAATTAGGTAAGTTTGATATTGTCTTCTATTACCGCGATTACCTATTGAAATGAAACACTTTAAACGGATTAATCGCATATATTGAGCCCTTTACAGCGCTCATTATCACAAGGTTGAATGATGGTCTTCAATAAGGATATTGATTAAGGATATTTTAGGAGATTTGGTTGTAGAAATACTCCCATCCATCAAGACACAGAATAATATTTCCTAGTTAACTTTTTTTAATAGGTAAAATTACTTTTATAAACCTAATCATACGTGGGCTACGGAAAATTACCTATATATTTATTAATAGGTACAGTTAGGATATAAAACTATGTAGGTGGATACCCCGTGGCTTGATCCACTGCCACTATACACCTACAATACAATTATTATAGCTCCCCGGAAAGGTAGCACCACGTGGCCATCCCATTGCCGACAGAACAGGCTGATGGATACAGTCGCTTGCAATAATATCTGGTGCAACGAAGGCTGCAAAAATAAGCGACACGCTCTTAAAAATTGGACTGTGTCCATGTAACTGTCCTATGTGAACGAATAAATAAAAACCTATAGATTCCATAGAACAAGAACGAATAGAATTATGAATATTCATTCCTTTTGTCAATCCCAAAATCAAGAAGCGAAATTCATCAACTCTCAACTTAAACTCTCTCTCTTCTATTAAATCTATTTTAGAGTGAGACGGCCCTAACTTGAAACTGACAAACGGTGCTTCTTGCGCCATCTTGGAAATCCGCAACTAATCCGATAAACTTCGATAAAGCATCAACGTGAAGCGAACTTAGCCGGATTAAATTATACTTTTACTGCACCAATAGCCCAATCAGCTTAGATTGTGGTTGTCTATTAATCTTATTGACTATTCAACCAACAACAACGGTGGAATTCTTTTCCTGAGGAAATCTGCATACATCTGCAAAGTGATTCAAAGAAGTATGTTAAGTCCTGACTTATTATTATTTCTTTGTACTTTAATTCTTAAGTTAGGTTTTATAATATGACTAAAAAAAGTAAAAGCACATATAATAACAATTATTATTATACCGAGCATAGGTAAATGTTTATTGTAATTATGGTGATAGTGAGTTTTGCTTTGTAATAATAAGTGAGTTTTGTGTCTGATGATATATTTCTGCCTTAATCCTTGAAGTTGAACGAAGTTTTTTTTCTTGCCTCTGGAGTAATTTTCTAGAATATCAAAGCGTAAAGCAGTTGCTCCATTTAATGTCACAGCTCATATTCCTTTAACTTTATACTATTACTTATTATGCGCGATAGTTAATGCCTGAATTAGTAATAAAGGTAAAAGTACCATAAACATAACGTAATATAAACTGCTCGCCTGAGTACCGTCAGCGATGCATTAGTGCATGCTTAATTGCATAGTTAATAAAAAAGAAGAAAACAGTTTTCTATAAATATGTAATATCATGTGGCATCCATTAGTGCAGGTGACATATTAAAGTTATTACACAGAGCATAAAGAACGCCAAGCTCGTACCATAAAAGGAACGGAAAGTACTGAGAATGAAAGCGCTTGGGAGTGCGAAATGTGATTTTGCAGGATGCGTGTGGAATTATTTTAGGACACAAAAGAGAGCTTTTAAACTGATATGTTTTGAGGACTACGCGATTAACGCAACACTACGGTTAAGTGAAAAAAACCTGTTATACGGCTAGATGAAATTAAATCTTATATGTATTCGTAAATCTCGTAATCTTATTAAAAGCCCTAGACTGTAATATCTGTGAGAGTCAAGATGGCGGGTTGTTTCCTCAACAAATATACCAACATTTAGTACCAAACTGGTACTAATTAGTACCTACCTCTTAACAAAAATTGGATCGCCGCGTTATTAAAGTTATTACGAAAATCAGTATTTTAGTTTGCAGTGATCCCATGGGTTTGAGTGAATACCTTCAGAATAAAAAATAATTTCTACGTTTTCATTTGTGGTTTCCGAGTTTTTTTTACATTTGGAGTTTTGTTCTTAGAGAACGTCTACAGATGCCAGTACCGAACCGCGACATTTTCAGTCAGTCAGCTCAATTAGGTAGGTACTAAATGTTGGTATTTTTCTTTCTTGTTTAGATACACCCGCCATTGAAGTCTGACTATCACTAATAACTGACATAGATGTGAAATGATAACTCAAAATATTAAAGTAAGTCAAGACTTTGGTTTATATATCATCTTGTTTCAATTGGCACGTTTGGTAACCCGGGTATCCGTTACTTCCGACTAGTTAGTTGGTATCATTGTCGTGTAAGTATGGTAAATTTTCGCTCAATCAGACCGACGACGTACGACGTAACGACTCTTGTTTGCAAGATTTGACCTCCTCAAAGTATAAGCTTCTTGCCTAGTTAACCAATTAATTTACTAATATATACCTACGTACGAAAACAGGAATATCTATCTTAGTCTTTCAGTGAAAATAAGAAAAAGAAAGATTGACATTATACATATACATATATGTACACAACATTGGAATTGCATATTTCGATGTCTTACGTAGATTAAAGCCCCCATCACTAAGGAGACGTTTAACTCCTTGTGTGTTGTATATAGTGTGGCCCTTTTACCCTCGGTTAATATGGATTATTAAGTGAAAGCACCTGTCGCCCTTCGCCCTCGTCTTAGATGATAAAGCTGACAACAGGCTCTTACGAGAAAGCCACATAACACAAGTGTGCGGTGGGACAAGGAGCTGAAGTGTGCGGTGGTGGAATCATTAAATTAGTATATCTCTAGATACCCTATAGGTAGGTAACAGAACAGTCACCCGCAATAGTTCGTGGGTCAGCCTAGAAACTGGTATTACTTGGGGGTACCAAATTTTCTTTATATAGCAGTGACACATGTTTATTAGGATGTTAAAAAACCATGATGGCTATCTCAAGTGTTAGGTAATTGAAATGGCGGCCAATCCAAAATGGCGGATGTATGGGGTGGTGGCGGGTAAATTTTGCAGGTACTAATTTTCCTTTGCACGGCAGTTAGGTAAGCTTATGAGAACGTCAAAAATCCGCGCTTGACATCTTAAAGTGGTAGCTAACAAAAATGGCGGCTAATCAAAGATAGCGGATGTCGAGTGTTATAAAATTAATTATATCTCGAGAACTCTTAATCCTCTCTCTTTTTTTTTTTTAAATGGCTTTCACTCCTCGGTTTTTGTCCCGAGGTGGATTTTGCCAATGACAACGTTACTAAATCAAATCAAATCAAATCACTTTATTTCGCTTTGAAATGTGGTACAAAGGATGTTATAAAAATATATCATGGTCACACACATTCCACCAGAAGCTGGCATGCAAAATTATTCTAGAAAGTAGCTAATATAAAATTAAAAAAAAAAACATGCAATGGTACGTATTTAGAGTACTTAAATCTAACAGTAATCCTTCTAGTGCACTTAAATCTAACATATTACTGAAATGTCAAAATCGCAATTACGAGTATATAACTTGAATTCTAATAACTATGTCATAAATACAATACACATTCAATACGAGTAACTAAAATATTTTATAAAATGTCAAGTCTTAAGCGATAGTAGTCAAAATATTCTTCAATAGAGTAAAAACATTCTTGAATCAGCCAATTCTTAAGCTTAAGTTTAAATAAATTAATAGGCAAATTTTTTATGTCATCGTGCAGGCTATTAAAAATGTCAATGGACTTACAGTATGCATTATTGCTGTACAATTGAGTCTTACGAATAGGACCAGCGAGACGATTTGGATACCTTTTAGGAAAATTACATATATCTTTGAATGTTTTGAAGAGTTCCGGGTGAGTCTTAACGAATAAACAAACTTCATATATATATATATATGCACGGCACTGTCAATAGATACAAGCTTTTAAATAGCGGCCTATCGCCCTAACGCACTGTTTTTGTGCTAAAAGTGCGCGTGTTGCATGGCTTGAATTTCCCCAGAGGAGAACGCCGTACCTGAGCAGTGAGCAAACATAGCCATGATAAGCCTGCATTGCGGTCTGTTTAGTGCTGATCTTAGCCAATTTCCAGAGGGAATAAGCAAACGAGTTAATTTTATTACATAATTTATCAATATGCTCACTCCAAGAACATTTATCATCTAAACAAATGCCTAAAAACGTTGTATTACTTGATTCCGTGATCACTTGATCTTTGTATGTTACAACCAATTCTCTCTTTTTCGCATTTCTATTTACGAACTGGACAAAGGTGGTTTTAGCTAGGTTTACCTTAAGATTGTTTCGATGCAACCAATTTATTACATCAGTGATTGTTTTATTTATGTCACTATTATAGGTTGCGTCGTCTTTACATGGTATGACGATCGATAGGTCATCCGCGAAGAGTATACACTCAAAATTTATTGCATTCGGTAGGTCATTAATGTACAGTAAAAAGAGCAGAGGACCCAGGATACTTCCCTGCGGTACACCGACCTTGTTTGTTTTCGTCGAAGACCTAAAATCTTCGATGGTACTGACCGAATCAATTTGGGATATTTCCACGAATTGAGACCTAGAGCGTAAATAATCTCGGAGCCATTCCTGAACTACACCTCTGATACCGTAGAGCTCGCATTTAAGCAGGAGTGTCTCGTGACACACAAAGTCGAACGCTCTAGTCATGTCAAAAAAAATGCTTGTTACTGGCAAGCTCAGGTTCATATAACCTAAAATCTTGTTTGTCAGCGTAAAGGCAGCTAGTGATGTTGATTTGCCTTTCTGAAATCCAAATTGTTCAGGCTTCAATACATTAAACTTATTTAAAAATGACAATAGACGTTCGTGAAACGCCTTCTCAAATATTTTCGAGATAGTAGGTATAAGCGAAATTGGTCGGTAGTTTTCTACACATTCTTTGCTACCTTTTTTGTGAAGGGGCTTAACAAGAGAGAGTTTTAAAGGCTCCGGGAACACTCCACAAGTGAATGACAAATTCACTAGGTAGCTCATGACGGCAGCAATATTGTATTTGCACTCTTTTAAAATTTTAGTTTGTATTTCGTCATAGCCCGCTGAATTCGTAGGGTTTAAATTGTCAATAACTTTGCGAATTTCATTTTCATCTGTCGGATATAAGAACATATTATAATTATTACATTTGATTAGTGAGATGTCAGGCTTAGGTTCAGGATTGTTATTAACATTAGTCAGATTTATATAAAAGTCATTAAAAGTATTTGCGATGTCAGTAGGATTGGATATAGTTTCATCCTCAACAACCAATTTATCAATGTTTGTCCCACCTACGTTGTTAGAGGTTATGTTTTTAATCACCTCCCATGTTGCCTTACACATATTCTTGGATCGATGTATATGATTAATATTCGTTAGTTTTTGAGCTTGGTTTATACAACGCTTGAGAAGCTTAGAGTAGTTATTAAATTTAGCTTTACTTGGCAAAGCGTTAGCATGGTTTTTCGGTGTTCGATAATAGCTGAAACGTAGTCTTCTTTTTGTTTTAACAGAATTTTTAATGCCTTTTGTAACCCACGTAATATTTTTTGGCTTTAATATAAATTTTACTTTGTAAACTGGGAAACACAATTTATAAAATAGCATAAACATGTCATAAAAACTATTGAATGCGACTGACGCATCCCCTTCAGAGTATACGTCTGACCATGACAAACTACTAAGGCATTCGTTGAATTTTGTAATGTTATCTAAACTGTAGTCTCTTTTATAGCGATACAAAATCGAGGGCTGTTTTTGTATATTATGGACACTGAACGTTAGGGTCTGGGCCGTTTCATGATCCGACAAGCCTAAATCAAGGATTTCACCTTGAGCCTCAGACATATTGGAAATTATTTGATCCAGACATGAATCTTTACGAGTGGGGCGAAGTATATGTAATACAAAATTATTGTTTTGAGCAATTCTTTTAAGTTCTGTTGAATTGTCTGTGGTCTTCAGTAGGTCTATATTAAAGTCCCCCGTAATAATAATTTTATATTTTAATTTATGTTTTAACTTGCTCATGAGAATTTCCAATTTGTGCAGAAAAGATGAAGAGAAAGCCGTTGGAGTTTTGTAAATACAAATCACTATGCACTTTATTGACGGTATTTCTATGCCACAGCCTTCAAATATGTAGTTTTCAGCAAACTTTTTTATATAAACAAATTTAATAAACATACAACGCACGAAAAGAATGTTCGGTGGTCCGAGAATTTTGTTTTTGGGAAGGAAAAGGAGTAATCCTATCTTGTTACTCTTTTTCTTAAAAAGGTTTATATGAAATGTTTAGATTTTGCTATATCGCTAAAACCAACCCATTATGACAGAAATAATATCAGTTTCATGTTTTTTTGTGTCTCTTTCCATCTTTGTGTTAGAAAAATAAAATGGTGTGTAAAGTGACTTGAATTTAATTGTCTTTTATTTGATCTATTGATCAAGAAATCGTCTGACTTTTTTGTTGCACCCTCTACTTTTACACTATGTGATCTAGCCTCACCTGTGTGCGATAATTGGAATTAGTCAGTACCAGTAGAATACTAACAAATGGAACACACCCAAATGGAATCCGATCCCTTGCATGATCACATCGCATATTGCTCGTTCTACGTAGTGTGCATGCACGTTGTTTTATTTTAATTAATTTTGCAAATGGGTTTTTAATCGCAAGTTGCGCATGACATAAAAGCACGCAGCGCGACCAATGTTTATCCGCAGGCTGGTGCGGTGATGGATCAATTCGTACCTATGTAGGTACAGACATGGATGAAACGTATTACTGATGAGATTAATATTGTAGTTGAGCTCCAGACGGCATCAACAAAATAAAAGCAATTTTAATATGCCTTCATTACTTATTCATGAATATGTAGGTACCTAAATGGTTTAATGTTTATTAAAAGGATATTTAGTATCTAAATAGGTTCTCGTTCAGTACTGTCGTAACCTGTAAGCATAAATATTTAATGCACATACACACATCTTTTGTTATAAATTGTTCAAGCATAATTTACTAAAATATCCGAGTAGGAAATTCGATTATCGAAAGAGCGTTTACCTCGATGTAACTAGTACCAAAATATCCTGATCAATTATCACCACGCAGATGTATAGTTTTAGTCCCACTGCTGCGTGTTTCATAACGTTCTATACGTACTGTGGTCCCCACGCCAGCCCAATACATTTTCATAATTATTCCATATGGAGTATTGCTGCCATCTTTGGGCGGGAGCACCTGGATACCAGCTGGGCCCCTTTGACTCGATCCAAAGACGTGCTGTCCGAATTGTCAACGATCCCAAACTCACAAGCGATATCGAACCCTTAAGTGTAAGGAGAGACTTCGCCTCCTTATGTGTGTTCTATCGCTTGTACAATGGATTGTGCTCTGAGGAATTGTTTGATATGATGCCAACGGCTGCATTCTACCACCGCACCGCTCGCCGTCGGCAGGGTGTTCACCCGCATACCCTGGAGCCTAAATGGTCTCGTACCGTGCGGTTTAAGAGGAACTTCCTCCCGCGGACGCTCCGGCTGTGGAATGAGCTCCCTGCCACTGTTTTCCCAAAGGACTACAATATGGGGTTCTTCAAAAAAGGAGTGTTAAAGTTTTTAAAGGGTCGGCAACGCGCATGTAACACCCCTGGAGTTGCAGGCGTCCATAGGCTGCGGTGACCGCTTACCATCAGGCGGGCCGTATGCTTGTTTGTCACCGTCGTAGTATAAAAAAAAAAAAAAAATATTCGAAGAAAGAGATACTTGGCTTTGTTTAGCAAGGCTTTATTAAGTACCTACTTATTTATTCGTTTCAACTTAGGTGCTTACGTAATATTTGACGATAGAAATCACTATATAATCATTCTGTTTAAATTATAGTTATTGAGAAAATTTGGTACAAAACAAATGGATCCATCTTTTAGGAACTCTTAAGAACCATTCGGCATTTTATCCCTCTAAATAATTGATGGCGCTTTGGGCTGAATGTGTCGCGATACTTGGGGGTACCAAATTTTCTTTATATAGCAGTGACACATGTTTATTAGGATGTTAAAAAACCATGATGGCTATCTCAAGTGTTAGGTAATTGAAATGGCGGCCAATCCAAAATGGCGGATGTATGGGGTGGTGGCGGGTAAATTTTGCAGGTACTAATTTTCCTTTGCACGGCAGTTAGGTAAGCTTATGAGAACGTCAAAAATCCGCGCTTGACATCTTAAAGTGGTAGCTAACAAAAATGGCGGCTAATCAAAGATAGCGGATGTCGAGTGTTATAAAATTAATTATATCTCGAGAACTCTTAATCCTCTCTCTTTTTTTTTTTTAAATGGCTTTCACTCCTCGGTTTTTGTCCCGAGGTGGATTTTGCCAATGACAACGTTACTAAATCAAATCAAATCAAATCACTTTATTTCGCTTTGAAATGTGGTACAAAGGATGTTATAAAAATATATCATGGTCACACACATTCCACCAGAAGCTGGCATGCAAAATTATTCTAGAAAGTAGCTAATATAAAATTAAAAAAAAAAACATGCAATGGTACGTATTTAGAGTACTTAAATCTAACAGTAATCCTTCTAGTGCACTTAAATCTAACATATTACTGAAATGTCAAAATCGCAATTACGAGTATATAACTTGAATTCTAATAACTATGTCATAAATACAATACACATTCAATACGAGTAACTAAAATATTTTATAAAATGTCAAGTCTTATAGCGATAGTAGTCAAAATATTCTTCAATAGAGTAAAAACATTCTTGAATCAGCCAATTCTTAAGCTTAAGTTTAAATAAATTAATAGGCAAATTTTTTATGTCATCGTGCAGGCTATTAAAAATGTCAATGGACTTACAGTATGCATTATTGCTGTACAATTGAGTCTTACGAATAGGACCAGCGAGACGATTTGGATACCTTTTAGGAAAATTACATATATCTTTGAATGTTTTGAAGAGTTCCGGGTGAGTCTTAACGAATAAACAAACTTCATATATATATATATGCACGGCACTGTCAATAGATACAAGCTTTTAAATAGCGGCCTATCGCCCTAACGCACTGTTTTTGTGCTAAAAGTGCGCGTGTTGCATGGCTTGAATTTCCCCAGAGGAGAACGCCGTACCTGAGCAGTGAGCAAACATAGCCATGATAAGCCTGCATTGCGGTCTGTTTAGTGCTGATCTTAGCCAATTTCCAGAGGGAATAAGCAAACGAGTTAATTTTATTACATAATTTATCAATATGCTCACTCCAAGAACATTTATCATCTAAACAAATGCCTAAAAACGTTGTATTACTTGATTCCGTGATCACTTGATCTTTGTATGTTACAACCAATTCTCTCTTTTTCGCATTTCTATTTACGAACTGGACAAAGGTGGTTTTAGCTAGGTTTACCTTAAGATTGTTTCGATGCAACCAATTTATTACATCAGTGATTGTTTTATTTATGTCACTATTATAGGTTGCGTCGTCTTTACATGGTATGACGATCGATAGGTCATCCGCGAAGAGTATACACTCAAAATTTATTGCATTCGGTAGGTCATTAATGTACAGTAAAAAGAGCAGAGGACCCAGGATACTTCCCTGCGGTACACCGACCTTGTTTGTTTTCGTCGAAGACCTAAAATCTTCAATGGTACTGACCGAATCAATTTGGGATATTTCCACGAATTGAGACCTAGAGCGTAAATAATCTCGGAGCCATTCCTGAACTACACCTCTGATACCGTAGAGCTCGCATTTAAGCAGGAGTGTCTCGTGACACACAAAGTCGAACGCTCTAGTCATGTCAAAAAAAATGCTTGTTACTGGCAAGCTCAGGTTCATATAACCTAAAATCTTGTTTGTCAGCGTAAAGGCAGCTAGTGATGTTGATTTGCCTTTCTGAAATCCAAATTGTTCAGGCTTCAATACATTAAACTTATTTAAAAATGACAATAGACGTTCGTGAAACGCCTTCTCAAATATTTTCGAGATAGTAGGTATAAGCGAAATTGGTCGGTAGTTTTCTACACATTCTTTGCTACCTTTTTTGTGAAGGGGCTTAACAAGAGAGAGTTTTAAAGGCTCCGGGAACACTCCACAAGTGAATGACAAATTCACTAGGTAGCTCATGACGGCAGCAATATTGTATTTGCACTCTTTTAAAATTTTAGTTTGTATTTCGTCATAGCCCGCTGAATTCGTAGGGTTTAAATTGTCAATAACTTTGCGAATTTCATTTTCATCTGTCGGATATAAGAACATATTATAATTATTACATTTGATTAGTGAGATGTCAGGCTTAGGTTCAGGATTGTTATTAACATTAGTCAGATTTATATAAAAGTCATTAAAAGTATTTGCGATGTCAGTAGGATTGGATATAGTTTCATCCTCAACAATCAATTTATCAATGTTTGTCCCACCTACGTTGTTAGAGGTTATGTTTTTAATCACCTCCCATGTTGCCTTACACATATTCTTGGATCGATGTATATGATTAATATTCGTTAGTTTTTGAGCTTGGTTTATACAACGCTTGAGAAGCTTAGAGTAGTTATTAAATTTAGCTTTACTTGGCAAAGCGTTAGCATGGTTTTTCGGTGTTCGATAATAGCTGAAACGTAGTCTTCTTTTTGTTTTAACAGAATTTTTAATGCCTTTTGTAAACCACGTAATATTTTTTGGCTTTAATATAAATTTTACTTTGTAAACTGGGAAACACAATTTATAAAATAGCATAAACATGTCATAAAAACTATTGAATGCGACTGACGCATCCCCTTCAGAGTATACGTCTGACCATGACAAACTACTAAGGCATTCGTTGAATTTTGTAATGTTATCTAAACTGTAGTCTCTTTTATAGCGATACAAAATCGAGGGCTGTTTTTGTATATTATGGACACTGAACGTTAGGGTCTGGGCCGTTTCATGATCCGACAAGCCTAAATCAAGGATTTCACCTTGAGCCTCAGACATATTGGAAATTATTTGATCCAGACATGAATCTTTACGAGTGGGGCGAAGTATATGTAATACAAAATTATTGTTTTGAGCAATTCTTTTAAGTTCTGTTGAATTGTCTGTGGTCTTCAGTAGGTCTATATTAAAGTCCCCCGTAATAATAATTTTATATTTTAATTTATGTTTTAACTTGCTCATGAGAATTTCCAATTTGTGCAGAAAAGATGAAGAGAAAGCCGTTGGAGTTTTGTAAATACAAATCACTATGCACTTTATTGACGGTATTTCTATGCCACAGCCTTCAAATATGTAGTTTTCAGCAAACTTTTTTATATAAACAAATTTAATAAACATACAACGCACGAAAAGAATGTTCGGTGGTCCGAGAATTTTGTTTTTGGGAAGGAAAAGGAGTAATCCTATCTTGTTACTCTGTACGGGATGCTTCCCGCACAGTCTTGAGATGATAGTTGATAATGATAATACTGCAGTTTCCACCGAAATAAAGATTTATTGATAATTATGATAAAATGATACAATGCGTGGCTTAATGAATACAGTCCGCGGCGGTCGGGCATGTACTGGCTCGAAATAGGTAATAAGTTTATGCTATGTGACGGAAAGTGCTGACGGGCGAAATGTTAACCTTTGTACGTACCGTACATGCTCCCGGGCGCGAGATGCAAAAAGACAAAATGTTACAAAAAGGATTAGACTTACAAAATTACACAATACAATACATTGATAAAACTTAAGTATAAAATAAACACAATATTAAATCATTCACTCGTAGCAAATCGTCCTCCAACGATGGGTGACGTGGCCTTGTCGAGTCCCCGTGTTCTTGAAAAGTGAATCTTTTTTTTGGTTTGTTTTGGTTTGCACGTTTATCTTAGGCGAGGGTTGTGGGTTCCTTTCCTCGCTGTTGTCATCTCTGGTAGCGTATTGAATTCTGATATTCGCAGATGCGTCGCTGGGGGGCCCAGGGGGCAGCTGTGCTGAGCTTTTCAAGGTTGATAATATTGCGGTTGAGGATTTTATGTTGCTTGTCCATGGCTTCTTCCACCCTTTTTAATAAATTATATTCAGCCTCAACTACTGAAGTTTGATTTTTCCACAGCAGCGCCAGGTGTTTTTCATTATCTCTGATAAGATTGATATCCTTTTCATATTGTTGAGCGAAACGTTCATCTAGTATTCTAAACAAAGTATTCGCAACATATCCGACACCGTTGGCAAGGCCGCGCCGGCGGCGAGCCGGGCGTGTGAGCTGCTGAGCGAGCATTATGCTGTTGTAGTACTCCAGTTCCGCGAATCCGTGCCTTAGTTGTATGAGAATAACGTCGCATTTTGATTGTTTGTCCGCCTGGATACACATTTTTTCTAATGATTGAAGATATTCTTTTAATAATTTTTGTCCTTGCCAATAAGGTCCCATGTCGTAATATGTGATAAGCTTCCATTCGTCGCGAATCAGGTGCATATTTGATATCTTGTCGAAATAGATTAAAAAAAAGGGGTTAAGTGATAAAATGCTACTGCTCGTTTTGACTTGCCCATGTCGAGATAAGTTGTGGATATCTTCTCCAAATGATTCTTGTTGCACATATTTGATAATCATATTTCTTGCTTTCCGTAGTTCCGCCACCGTTAAGGTAAGGCACTGTAGGCTTGCATATTGATACGGCGCGTAGTATGCATGCTAGTACTCGCGTCATACGGTTGATATTGCTGTGCTTGATAATTAAGTCACTTATGACGTTACAGCTTTGTAGGGTCGTGACGTTTGTTTGTTTTGATACTTTGATATCTTCATCGGTTGTATATTTCAATTCTTGTGCTTTTTCTTGAAATGTTGATAGCCATGCGGGGCCTTGCCACCACAACGGATGCTCCCTTAACTGCGTAGCGCTGATCCCGCGACTCGCGCAGTCTGCTGGATTTTCGGCGGATTTGACGTAATGCCAGCATTGCGATGGTGCAACTTCTTTGATAATTTGCACTCTATTTGATACAAACGGCTTCCAACGATTGATATCACCTTGTAACCACCCTAAAACGGCGGTTGAGTCGGTCCAACAGAAAAGCTTGATATTGTTTTTTGATAAACTTTCCGTAACGTTTTTCAGTAATTTGGAAAGTAGCAACGCTGAACTCAGTTCCAGCCTGGGCAAGGACACAGCTTTCTTGGCTGGCACAAGCTTAGATTTCGCAGCCACTATGACTATTTTTGGGGGCGTTGAACTTGACCCGGTACTGTCGCTTCGAATTACGCACGCATACGCACGTTCGGAGGAATCACAAAAGGAGTGCAATTCGATTGTGTCTTTTTCTTCGTTTTGTAACCATCTAGGGATTTTCATATGATTAATTTGATACAGGTCTTGCTTGATACTTTTCCACTCGTTTTCAATGGTCGCGGATACTTGATCATCCCATATTAAATCTTCTTCTTTCCAGACCAATTGAAATAATAATTTCAGTTTGGTTGTAGTAGGGCACAACCACCCTAGAGGGTCAAAAATCTTCGAAATGTCTGATAAAAGTGAGCGTTTCGTCGTTTTACCAGTAAACGACGGCTGTATTTTGAGTTGGAATGTAAATTCGTCATCTTGAGGGTTCCATCGAAGCCCTAAGGTTTTTTGCGACTCTTGATGTTTGAAATCGAATGATAGTTGTTTTGCGGTATCCACGCCTTCTAGCAATCTGGGATTATTCGAGGACCACTTCCGTAAGTTGAATCCTCCTGCTTTAAGGAGATTGATAAGATCCGTTTGCAATTTCTTTGCTGATATTATGTCGTGCGTGCCACTTAGAAGGTCGTCCATGTAAAAGTCTTGATCTAGTATTTTTGCTGCTTCCGGATATTGATGACCTTCGTCGAGGGCCAGCTGCTTCAATGTCATCATGGCTAAAAACGGTGCGGCCTTTGTACCATAAGTCACCGTTGTTAGGGCGTATTCCCGTAGCACTTGTTTTGGATGATCTCTCCAAATAATTTTCTGATATAGTTGATCTTTCTCGTGACACAGTATTTGACGAAACATTTTTTCTATGTCCGCCAGAAAAACAATTTTATATTGCCTCCATCTTAAAATCAATTTAAATAAATCTGATTGTAAATTGGGACCACTGTACATTTCGTCATTCAAGCTGTAACCTGACGAGGTAGGCGCCGATGCATTATAAACAACTCGAAGAGCTGTAGTTGATGATTCAGCGCGTTGCACGGCGTGATGTGGTAAGTAGTTGCTAGGTTGTGCGTCTCTTTCGCACTCGCGCATATGTCCCAATTGGTAGTATTCGTTGATAAATGATTTGTAATCCTTTGATAATTTTTCATTTTTCATGAGTTTTCTCTCAAGTTGATAAAATTGTGCCACGGCCTTGTTTCTTGACTCCCCCAATTTTTCTTCAATGTCAGGTTTCAGGGGTAATCGTACCACATAGCGTCCGTCGGGTCGGCGCGTGGTTTCAGATTTGTATTGATTGATACAGTATTGATCTTCTGATGATAAGTTGTCCGAATTTTCGGCAATGTCTTCTATTGCCCAAAATCTGCTGATATCTTCAATGTTGTTTAGGACCATGTTGCAATGATATGACTTCATGTCGCCGCAGAGAAGCCATCCAAGATAAGAGTCCATAGCTATAGGGGTTACGTCATTCACCCTGGTGATAGAGCCCAAAATTATCCTTGCGTAAACGCCTGCGCCCAATAAAATGTCAACGGGTTTGCTGACATTGAACTCGGGGTCTGCCAGCTGCAAGCTTTCAAGATGCGGCCATAAAGGCATAGATGATTCATTTGGCAAATCTATGGTAAGGTGGTTCAGTATGTAAACTTTTGGGATAAATGTGTAATCCGTATGAATAGATTCGGCCTTGATAATAGTATACCCTTTGCAGTTACTCTCCTTTTTGTTGATACCAAAGACCGTACCACTGTAATTTTGGCGTGGTAGGCCTAGCAATTGGGCAGCGTTTTCTGATATGAGGTTTAATTGGCTTTCTGGGTCGATTAAGGCTCTAAGCTTGATAGAAGGTCCATCCTTTGTCTGCACCTTAATTTGGGCAGTTGATAATAAAGTGTCCAAATCTTCATCTTGAAACACGTGTGCCACGTTTTTTGATGTACTTTGTTCATTTGTGGCCCCCTTCTTTCTGCTGACAAAGGCCTCGTGGAGGATCGTATTATGTTCGCCATTGCATTGCTTGCAAAGTTTTTCCGACAAACATGTATTGCCGTAATGTTTGTATAAGCAGTTCGGACATATTTCTTTTGTAGTTATTGTTGCAAGTTTCGTCTCGGGTGTCATACCTAGAAACTTCGAGCATCGAAATAGATCATGGTTATAAGTGCAACAAGGACACTTATAACTGTTGCTTGAAAATGATTGATAATTTTTAGCTTGATTTACTTGATAATTTTCGTTTGGCGAATAATTATAATTTCGGTTTTCCTTGATATAACCTTCGGAGCGAGGGCTTTGATATGACGAAGGCTTGCCGCCAAACCGTTTTTCGTAGTTGGTATGTTGAACCGGTTTAGTTTGCTCTTGTTTTCGACGAGACGATTCTTCTTCGTGTATAGTTTCGGTGAACAAGTCCTTAAATGAAGTCGATTGATGATAATTTCCATTGAAAATGGGTATTTCTATTTTTGGAGTTGATTTTTCCCGGTGCGAAGAATCCCACATCTTGATATTGATATGTTTTTTGATATCGTTGTACTTTTGTTCGCATTGGTTGTAGGTTTCTTCATACTCCGGTTTTTCGTTGATTTGTTCACTATCGATTTCCCAATGTAAGGTGTCGATGGCGGTCCACCGAGCCTGCATGGTTTTTAAAGCATCTTCGAATTCCCACCGTTCGGTGAGTAATTCTAATCTAATATTGTTGATAGCGCGTTGGAATGCCTTAAAGTTACTTTGTTGTTTTCGGTACATCTTTTCCAACTTACTTTGATTACCTCGTTCAGTCTTTTGAGCATTTGATTGGGGTCCTTGAGCTTGTGAGGCTAAGGCGCTGGCTTGATATTCCGGGGGCTGATTCCAGTCCATTTTCAATTGAAACTGGGGAGTAGCGGGCCTGATAATAGACTTCGTCTCTTTAGGTAGAGACTGTTGCAAAAGATTGCGAATTTCGTGATAAATGCCTGATACTCGATCATAATGATTTTCAGTAAAGTACACGTAATCTTGATATTCATACTCGCGGAGAGCAATATGATTTGTCTGGAACTCTCTCCAATATTGGTGTAGAGTTTCTGAACGTTTTTGAATATGTTGAGGGGTCTTACGTTCAGCGCCGTCCTTTTTGATATTGATAAGTAATTTTTCAATAGCAATGGCAAGTTGACCTTGTTTATTAAGTAGTCCTTCCATTTTAGAAGTTTTGCCAATAACTTGATATGATAACTAAGCAACCGATGATACTGATGATACAATTCAAAATAAGTTGTCGCAAATTTGGTTTTAAGTGTCCTTCGCGGATATATGCGCCTTCTCAATCAGACGGTGGAACCCGCTTGTGGGAAGCCGCCTAACCGATTCGCTATCGCACAAAGTTCACTATAACACAAACTTGACTAAAATTTGATCTTGATAACGTTGATATAATGTTGATATACGCCCCACGTTGGGAATACGCCCTAACAACGGTGACTTATGGTACAAAGGCCGCACCGTTTTTAGCCATGATGACATTGAAGCAGCTGGCCCTCGACGAAGGTCATCAATATCCGGTTCGAAGGACCAAAAAGATGTACGGGATGCTTCCCGCACAGTCTTGAGATGATAGTTGATAATGATAATACTGCAGTTTCCACCGAAATAAAGATTTATTGATAATTATGATAAAATGATACAATGCGTGGCTTAATGAATACAGTCCGCGGCGGTCGGGCATGTACTGGCTCGAAATAGGTAATAAGTTTATGCTATGTGACGGAAAGTGCTGACGGGCGAAATGTTAACCTTTGTACGGACCGTACATACTCTTTTTCTTAAAAAGGTTTATATGTAATGTTTAGATTTTGCTATATCGCTAAAACCAACCCATTATGACAGAAATAATATCAGTTTCATGTTTTTTTGTGTCTCTTTCCATCTTTGTGTTAGAAAAATAAAATGGTGTGTAAAGTGACTTGAATTTAATTGTCTTTTATTTGATCTATTGATCAAGAAATCGTCTGACTTTTTTGTTGCACCCTCTACTTTTACACTATGTGATCTAGCCTCACCTGTGTGCGATAATTGGAATTAGTCAGTACCAGTAGAATACTAACAAATGGAACACACCCAAATGGAATCCGATCCCTTGCATGATCACATCGCATATTGCTCGTTCTACGTAGTGTGCATGCACGTTGTTTTATTTTAATTAATTTTGCAAATGGGTTTTTAATCGCAAGTTGCGCATGACATAAAAGCACGCAGCGCGACCAATGTTTATCCGCAGGCTGGTGCGAGTGGTGCGGTGATGGATCAATTCGTACCTATGTAGGTACAGACATGGATGAAACGTATTACTGATGAGATTAATATTGTAGTTGAGCTCCAGACGGCATCAACAAAATAAAAGCAATTTTAATATGCCTTCATTACTTATTCATGAATATGTAGGTACCTAAATGGTTTAATGTTTATTAAAAGGATATTTAGTATCTAAATAGGTTCTCGTTCAGTACTGTCGTAACCTGTAAGCATAAATATTTAATGCACATACACACATCTTTTGTTATAAATTGTTCAAGCATAATTTACTAAAATATCCGAGTAGGAAATTCGATTATCGAAAGAGCGTTTACCTCGATGTAACTAGTACCAAAATATCCTGATCAATTATCACCACGCAGATGTATAGTTTTAGTCCCACTGCTGCGTGTTTCATAACGTTCTATACGTACTGTGGTCCCCACGCCAGCCCAATACATTTTCATAATTATTCCATATGGAGTATTGCTGCCATCTTTGGGCGGGAGCACCTGGATACCAGCTGGGCCCCTTTGACTCGATCCAAAGACGTGCTGTCCGAATTGTCAACGATCCCAAACTCACAAGCGATATCGAACCCTTAAGTGTAAGGAGAGACTTCGCCTCCTTATGTGTGTTCTATCGCTTGTACAATGGATTGTGCTCTGAGGAATTGTTTGATATGATGCCAACGGCTGCATTCTACCACCGCACCGCTCGCCGTCGGCAGGGTGTTCACCCGCATACCCTGGAGCCTAAATGGTCTCGTACCGTGCGGTTTAAGAGGAACTTCCTCCCGCGGACGCTCCGGCTGTGGAATGAGCTCCCTGCCACTGTTTTCCCAAAGGACTACAATATGGGGTTCTTCAAAAAAGGAGTGTTAAAGTTTTTAAAGGGTCGGCAACGCGCATGTAACACCCCTGGAGTTGCAGGCGTCCATAGGCTGCGGTGACCGCTTACCATCAGGCGGGCCGTATGCTTGTTTGTCACCGTCGTAGTATTAAAAAAAAAAAATATTCGAAGAAAGAGATACTTGGCTTTGTTTAGCAAGGCTTTATTAAGTACCTACTTATTTATTCGTTTCAACTTAGGTGCTTACGTAATATTTGACGATAGAAATCACTATATAATCATTCTGTTTAAATTATAGTTATTGAGAAAATTTGGTACAAAACAAATGGATCCATCTTTTAGGAACTCTTAAGAACCATTCGGCATTTTATCCCTCTAAATAATTGATGGCGCTTTGGGCTGAATGTGTCGCGATCACGAATGTGCTCACGGCACAGGGTGGCATGTCAGCAAAAACCCCGAAGTGTGGTTGTTCTAGCGACCCGAGGCGGCGAATCAAAGTGTCGCTCCAATTTGCTAAAAGGCCTCGCGGTGAGCTGAGCCGGAGAACACTACGTGACACCTCTGCCCGTGTATTGCCACACTCTGAGATTAGATGGCAGAGTCGAGATCACCAGAGTCACATGACCTCGAGATTTGTAACAAGTCTTGGTAATCCGAGAGCGCTCTTAAACTGGTTTTGTCTGAGGCCCTGCGTTTGTTCAATGTTCAGCCATTGCGTCTGTACGTAAACACTCGCGAAATGATGTGCGGTTCGGCTGCCTGTCTCTTTGAATAAGGCTGTGACATGCCTGCGGGCGGTCCGGTGAATCTTTGATCTTGGATAACGTATAGTTTTCGATAGTGACAAAGTTTCTGTCCGCGATCACGTAAAAGTAGTACCTATATCCATTTTGGTGTAATAGTTCATAAGGTTTTGCTTGAGGTGACTGACGTTGAAGTGGCACTAGCAGTTATTAGCTAAGAATTCCCGAAATTTAAATCGGCGCTCTGCAATCCTGATTAAGGATGACTCAACGCTAAGCCGGACCGGGCCGGGCCAAGCCGGGTCGATGTGTAAATTTCAATAGAAAGCGTTACGTGATCTCCGAGTTATTCCGACATATTAAATTGACACACCATTCGAGTCATAGTAGAGTTCGTATACCGTTCCTAGTGTTCCTAGTAGCAGTGGTCTGTAAACAAAATCTAATTGTGTAAAACAAAACGATTTTGGATAAAGGATGACTCACACTAGGACGGGACGGGACGATCTGTCAGTTTCTATAGAAAACGTCATGTGACATCCGGAGGCTCCGAGCTATCACGTGATTCTTTATATAGAAGTTGACATATGGTCCCGTCCCGCCCCGTCCAGTCCCGTCCCGTCCTAGTATGAGTCATCGTTAAAGGGGACCGGTTAGATTGGATTTTAGAGCTCCTTCGTTACGTTACGTAAAACTACACGAAGTTCTACAGGTACACAACGCTGTAAGTACATTGCTTACTCGTACTTCGGATATCTGATACCACAAGTTTTCTCTTTTACGCGGGGTCTTAAGTTTACTCAAATTATCTTTGTGTAATATTTTTAGTTGAATAATGTTTTTTTTTTTTAAATTAAAGCTAAAGAAAATGAAACAATGTAGGTACTCGTAGGTATTACTGTTTTTCTTTTAAATATAAATCTCTTAACTATAGTGCAACAGAATAATGTAGAAATTTAAATTTGCGACATCATATAGTGTCGTCCTTTTCAAATCAATATACCTCTATGTAAGAAAACGGGACGAAACTAATGTTGCCACTTTTTAATTTCTACCTTTTTCTGTCACACTATAATTAGTTAATTACATTCCTGATTAAGTGGAGGTGGCTTATAGTAGTAACATTTTTTTGCTCTACAATAGTTGTTTTTTTATAATAACTTTATTATACGAGTAATATCAATCTCTTAGAGAAATGAACCTTGTTCAACCTCGGAATGTTTCCTTGTCATTATCGGCGGAATGTAGGAAAAATATACCGTAGAGTAGAGGGCTGCTGTCTGGAAAGTGTATTACTTAACTGGAGCTGGGATAACTCTTTCTATTTGATTAAAAACGCTGTTTTAGGGTTCAGCTTCACTGAGTTCACTGACAATATTTACTTTATTCAATTATTTACCTAAGTACAAGACTCTCAGACACTAAACCTAACTTAAAAACTCTTTTTTCGTGTTTGGACTGTTTGGACGAATATAGTCGTTTATTATTGACTGAATTATTATTATTTTTATTTTTTATTAGTAAGGTCTAATCACCAGAGGTCGTCAGGAATGAGCTATTCTCCTTATCCTCCTAAATATTCGGCTCATAGGTAGTTAGTTACTGCAAACATAGTATACATAGTAGTTACTGCAAACTGTGGTCCTACTCCTACCAGTTGTATTGTTGTTTACTCATTCAGACCCATTTTGGCCAATTGGATTTAATTCTAATTAGCACTCTCGTTTAATGATTTTTACACGTCAATTAAGATTATCGAGATGTTTGAAAACCAAATGGAAGGTTTTGTAAAGTCCTACTCGTAGGACTGTGGTACGTAATGTCTACTCTGTCGTTACGAAAGAACCGGGTCTGAATCTGAATAAAGAGTTTAGTTAATCTTACAGTTGGACCTTAGTAGGGCCTTATAATATGACGTATGTCTTGTCAAATTAGAAGGTAAATAGCTCACCCCCGCTGACTTCTACTAATCATTAATGCATTTGAATTTCGCAATTAATTGTTTTAGTTATCTGGTACGACAGTTTAGTACAAAACCATAATTTGGGGCTATGGCTACAAGTTTCTTTCTAAAGGAGCTGGTTGTTTCGAATAATAAATTACACTGATAAAACCATCACCAGGAGACTTATCCAAACGTGTTTAAGTGACATTTTGATGCGAACTTCTGTGGAAATTATCAATATTACATGCTAATGACGTAGGGAATATGAAGTGGATATGACAAATGTCAGTTCAGAGCACATTTCACTTTTAGACCAAAATTTCATGTTATTTGAAAATCAGCAGTTCTAGCCTTGCTCTTCCCTAACTGCACCGAGTGCCGAGTGCCTTCATACTAACTCGACAGCAATGAGCAAGCCGAAGATTTTTGGCTTTGGTGCACATCTGCATATCATACGTTAAAGATATAATTAATCGAATTGAGAAACTTACATACCTACTGGGGTCCTATCCTTAACTACTTACAAGTCTGTAAAACTGTAAACGTTGTGAACATTTGGTGTCGTCCCTAATTTATGCTGAATTAATTCGCGGTAACGACCCTCCAAGCAATCTGTTTTGAACCCGCTTGCAAGGGACACCTTCTACGCAAGAAAGACGCATATGAGCTCACAGTATCACTCACAAATCTGAGCACGTTGGAAAATTCTCATAATTTGCTGTTGTGCCTAAATTATGCTAAATTAATTCGCGGTAAGGTAACGACCCTCTCCGGGTAAACTGTTTTGAACGCGCGTGGGAGGAGCGCGTCTTCTGCACAATCAGGACACTCATGTGTCCTCATGCTCACATTATGAGGCACGTGAACACGTGACTAGCCAATTCGTTTGTTTGCGTCTGAAGCCTTGTTGGATAATGGATTGGAGTATTGACACCAGATTCTATAGGCCTGCGTAGATATCTCATGTCCCTTAACTTCAAACTCGGGTAAATCAATTCCTCCCTCTCATCAAATATCTACCTTATTACGTTTTCTTAATACCAAAATCGCATAATCTAACTGCTAAATATGTATTTAGCCGAGTTTAAAGTTAAGCGATTCTCATGTCGATCGCAGAAGATCGCAGTATGATAGATAAAAGGTTACTAAGAAAACTTTATCAAATAACTACATTTTTCCTCAGTTAACTCATTTATTTCCATCTTCCACTTAGCAACCTAATCCCAGATTTGGCGTATGCTAGGTTTTACGACTGCCATCAAACTTCCAGCCCAAAGAGAAAAGTAGGCCTTTTAGAGTTTTAATTATAATATTTTCAAAACAGGCTAGGTAAAAAAATAATTATAAACCATTACACTTTAAGAAACGGGACTTTCTTATGAGATTTTCGCCTAAATTGTTGCTAAACATCAGCGTGTGACAGAGAATGCGGTCACTGTTTGCGTCTGTAGCCTTGATTCCATATTTTTTGCTCTTGGTGTACGGTTGTGTATTGTTTGTCTGCGACTGTTTAGTATATTTATATTATCTCTCGGCGAAGTAATACATTTACTTCTTTGGTATACTCACCTGTACGGGTATAATAATTTATAGTCCTTATTCAATGCATTGCTTATGCAAAATGCTCCAGAAATAGGTTAAACTCGGTACCGGGCGGGGCTGTGCACGTTGAAAGCTCGCTGAATGCTGACTTGTTGAATGAACGGCGCATTATTATTCAGGAGATTTCTTCATGAACTTTATGTTGCAGACAGAGGTACAATTATGTTAGGTTTAGTACTTGTTCAAGGTATGACGGCGATGTCACGTGGCAAGAGCGTGAGTGATGTGTCGGACAAAATGATGAGGGTTAATGTTATTTTATGAGTAGGTATGTACATCATGGTTTTCAGTCAGAACAAATATAAATATCAGCTCAAAAATATTTTACGAAGTATTTTGCTGCTGACTGAATAATAACCTACTTACGTAACAAAATTTTTGTAATCTAGAGAACCTACAAGACGGTACTTACAACATAATTTTGAAATCGGTAGCTTAAGCAGTTCTCGAGATATTTAATGTTGGGACAGACAGACAGACACAGACGGAGTCGTACCATAAGGGTTCCTTTTTTACCATTTTGGTACGGAACCCTAAAAAAGCTACAGACAGTCAATCCAGTTTAAGTGAAGGCTTACTTTTCCATGAGGCCTATTCTAACTTTTATATTAATAATAAATCAACTCATCAGGGTTTTAAAGTTCGCGTTAAACCAATGTAATTTTAAGTAAGGATTTATTTATCCTTAAATGGAATACTACACAGATATCGTTTCTAATCAGTGTTTTTGTTGACAGGACGGCTTCGTGCTCGTGGGCTCGGTGGCGGGCCAGCGCTACTGGTCGTCCATGCTATCGCTGGACGCCCGGATTACTTGCGGCTGCTGGACGCCCGACGACGGCCAAGTGTACCTCGGCACCGCGTCCGCACAGCTGGTGGTCATGGACGTGCACGGCGCCATGGTCTCGCAGGTATGACCATGCTGGACGGTCACCTGCGGCTGCTGAACAACGACCAGGTGTATGTCGACCCCGCCTCCGCCCCGTTCGTGGACATGCACGGCGTTATGGTCTCGCAACGCTATGGTACTTATAGTTACTTTTTTGCGTTTTCGTACCAATTACGGATAGATATTGGGAACTTCTTATCATAGGTCTAATTTTGGCAAACGCTATAGATATCGGTCGTTAGTAAACAGCTGCTTTAATTATTCGGCTGAATCGGCCCCGATTTAGCTCCACTCGATTCGGTCCGTCAATAGCGGCTACCTATATGGTCGGCCGCTTTTTCTGAGCCAAAGCTCAGTAAAGTATTAAGTGTTTTAGGTATTATGAGGTTTGGTATGAATACCTAGTGTTTTGTGAATTCGGTAAGTATTATCACGTAAATTAGTCAATTACAAAATAATCATGAAAATTAATTTAGGAAAATAGACACAAATTACAACTTATTTATCATCGGAACGGACCTTAAGCGTTTAAAATGAAACTGAACAGAAAAAAATAATAACTTTTTCTTCAATAACGCAAGTGAATACCTAACCTACAATTACAATTATAATCTATTTCTATACACTTTCTATATACCTAATACAATCGCTAGGCTTATACCAATTTAATTACATCTAGAAAGTATGAACTATATACATACTTCTGAAATCAATCACACAAATCTGCGTATTTATATATTTACAATCTGTTATTTTTGGAGTCGGTGCCAGCCTCAAACAAACTTGCTCAACCTTAGTGAAGAGTTGAACAAGCGCCCAATACAAGGTGCTTATTGTAGATCAGATTTGCTACTTATGAATGGACATATAAATAAACTACACTTTTATGTTCCGTACGAATAGATTTATTTCTATTACGGGACTCAATCTGTTGGTGTGTGATTTGAAAATTGTGTAAATACTTAACCTACCTGCTTAAAATTTGTGTTGCGGTCAACTCAAGGTGCTTAAGTTTGTTTGAGGCTGGCACCGACTCCAAAAATAACATATTGTAAATATATAAATACGCAGATTTGTGTGATTGATTTCAGAAGTATGTATATAGTTCATACTTTCTAGATGTAATTAAATTGGTATAAGCCTAGCGATTGTATTAGGTATATAGAAAGTGTATAGAAATAGATTATAATTGTAATTGTAGGTTAGGTATTCACTTGCGTTATTGAAGAAAAAGTTATTATTTTTTTCTGTTCAGTTTCAGTTTTTCGGCGGTTTTATTTTTTGTTAAAAAGTTTTTATTTTATAATTTTCTGTGACTATAATGTGTACAAATTATTACATTCTTAATTACCGATCAGTTTTAAAATAGCTAGCTGGTTTAGCTATTAACTGTTATATTAATAATCCTACTTTAACTATTTGCACACCCCGCTGGGGATGTGCTCTATTATCGGTTTTTTTTCATCAAGCTGTGTTTTGTATAGTATATGTGTATATTTATATTATTATAAATGTTTATGTTTACATTTCTACTAAAGTAGTAGTAGTAGTTATATTGTGTATCTTAGTATGTTTTTCCTTTACACATTTTGTAAGATACAGCGCCTACAATCTTTTCTGTTTTGTCCTAAGGTGGACTGGTAGAGAATGCCCTGTGGCATTAAGTCCGCCTTTTGTACGATAATTTTTTCTTTTGTGCAATAAAGATTAAATGAATAAATATTCTGGGCGACTTTCATCCAGCTTCAAAATCTGTGAGTGAACAATAAATTACCCCTATTTTCCTACCCTTAGGGTAGGATTTTTTTCAAAATTTTTACGGGATCAACTTTAAGGCTTTTTAACTCTATCCAATAAAAAAAGAAATATCAAAATCGGACTACTCTGTAAAAAGCTATGCGTGGTCATACATTACGTTCGGTGAGTAAACAATCAATCATCCCCTATTTGCCTACCCTTAGGTTTATTTTTTCCAAATTTATATAGGACCAACTTTAAGGTATACTCTATTGGATAAAAAATAATTATCAAAAATCTGACAACTCTGTAGAAAGTTATGCGTGGTCATATGTAACAATCAGTGAGTGAAAAATCAATCATCCCCTATTTTCCTACCCTTACGGTTGGTTTTATTGTTCCAAATTTATATGGGACCACCTTCAGGGTATACTCTTTCTAATAAAAAAAGAATTATCAAAATCGAACTACTCAGTAAAAAGTTATGCGTGGTCATACATAAAAAAAAAAAATATATACGCGTCGACTTGAGAACCTCCTCCGTTTTTTTCGTCGGTTGATAAGAAAGGATTGCATATAATTATGAAATCTGCCGTGGTTGGGTAGCGTTAGGGCGTCTGTCACGAATTCTGGAGGGTGCTGGTTTGATCCTAGCTCTGGGCAACTCGCCTCGATCACTTTTTCTGTGGTGTATGACATCCCTTTCAATTGATAACTTATCTTTACGCATTGTTTCATTTAAAAAAACAAAGTAATAACAAGAGTACTTAGTGGTTCTGGCTGACAAATACCCCAATCACACAGGGGAGTAATAAATGTAATAATAATTAGGTCCAGTGATTTAGTAAACACTCGATATAATATGAGTAACTGAAGCAATTTACCGTAGGTGGGCTTTAATTATTTGCTTTATATAACCCAAACCCAATCAATTGGTTGGCAACTACAAAATTGTATCTATTTTGGACATCAATGACACGAATCCAAATATACTGAATTCGGGTCACAGAAGTTAATTTACGAAAACTACTTTGATATTTCGACGCCAGCTCGCTGTAGAATAATTAGTCCGTTACAAATTCCTAAATAGAATCTAGGGCGTCACATATTTATGGAGACAGGTACTTTTACCTGGCTAGATACCTACCTACTTGGAGAGAGGGCAATTATGCGTGCTACACATGTAAAGATATATCGTTTAGCGATTAATCTGTGCAAACAGATTTGCGCATATTAATCGCTACGATATATCGTTATATGTGTAGCAAGCTTTAGGTGGGTACTTACTGTATAATATAGGCAGTTATTTTATACAACGTGTCCCAAAACTCAACGATAAGCCGGCACCACAGGATGGAGCTGCTTATGATTAATCGAGAAAAATAATAAGAAATATATATCTCAATTATTTTAGAAATTAAAGAAAAAAAAGAAATTCATCAAAAATCGACATCCCTAATGGTATTTTTTAACGACCATGTGGGTCAACAAATATACAAATATTTCTGTTTTTTGTTTTTGAAAACTTAAGTAGCCCTGCTATCTAACACAGCCCTTAAAAATACAGCAAAAGCCAGCATCACTGAAAACTTTCAACAAGGAGCATCAGGCCAAGAAAAGTAACTACAATAACTTCAACTATTTCAAGAATAACTTCAAAACATATCACGCAATCGGCGGTCAATGTCCACTTTGCAACGGAGAACATGTGTTGATGCAATGTCAGAAGTTTATCGACCTAGATACACCGCAGCGAAACAGTACGGTTGCGAAATTACATGTTTGCAAGAATTGCCTATTCAGTCACGGGGACAAGGAATGCAGATCCAACAAAACTTGCAAAGAATGCAACTTGAAACATCACTCATTATTGCACAATACAATAATGAAACAAACAACTTCTAATTATAGAAAATATAACCACGAGCCTAAACCATCAACTTCAACATCTTCAACTCAACAACAATCGAGCCATCATATAGCTATGGAGGATGACGAGGTCCTTCTAACTACGGTTCAACTTCAACTTAAATCACGCGATGGGACACTTATAACACTTCGCGCACTGCTGGACCAGGGGTCTCAGCTGAATCTTATAACTGAAAACGCCGCACAGCAACTCAAACTGACCAGGAGAAAGCTAACTGGAACTATACATGGAATCGGAACATTGAGCTGCAAAGGAATAACGGAATTTACTTGCAAGTCCTTGCACTCCGATCATACATGTCAAACTAAAGCATTCATTGTCAACAAAATAACTAGAAACTTGCCAAGCGCTACGTTCACGAAAGGAAACTGGCCGCATTTAGAAAACTTGAAACTAGCGGATCCTGACTTTAACATGTCACGCCCTATAGACCTGCTACTTGGGGCGCACGTTTACGCCGACGTTATCATGGATGGATTGCTGAAAGGCGGCAAACGGGATCCAATTGCGCAACAAACCCATTTCGGGTGGATTATAAGTGGAAACCAGACGAAATTTCAGTCTTTAAACTGCCACGTAACTTTAGTCAACATGGAAGAGCTTACAAAGTTTTGGGAAACAGAAGATATAACCCAAAACGACGAGGATACCTCTCAAGACGATCCATGCGAAACTCACTATCAACAAACTGTCCAGCGAGGCTCCGATGGAAAGTACATCGTGAAAATGCCGCTAAGCGCTAACTACGAGGAAAAACTGGGAAATTCCAAGCAAATTGCTATCTCTCAGTTCCTACAACTTGAACGCAGACTACAAAAACAAACTAAACTTGCAGCAATGTACAGGGAGTTCATAAAAGAATATTCCGACTTGCAACACATGAAACTTTCAACTACGCTTTCAGCTCAAGACTGTTTTCACCCTCATCATGGCGTGTTAAGAGAAAACGCCATGACCACAAAACTAAGGGTTGTTTTTAACTGCTCTCAAAAAACGAGCAGCGGCTACAGCCTAAACAGCCTACAAGAAAAAGGTCCTAACCTACAAAAGGACATTCAGGCGCTGCTACTTAAATGGAGGTCCTACAAATATGCCTTTTGTGCAGACATCCAGATGATGTACAGGTGTATTTGGGTCTCTGAAGATCAACAACATCTCCAGAAGATAATCTGGCGAAACTCGCCCTCTGAAAAACTTCAGGAATATCAACTTTGCACACTAACTTATGGTCAAAAATGTGCACCATGGCTAGCAATAAGAACTCTCAAGCAATTAGCCACTGATGACGGGCACAAATATCCCGAAGCTGCCGAAGCACTGAAAAATGAATTTTACGTCGACGACCTTATCAGCGGCCGCAACTCAATTGAAGACGCGAGGCACCTACAAGCTTCGCTAATAGACTTACTCAAGGGCGCCGGCATGAATTTACGGAAATGGTCAGCAAACGATCCATCTCTACTTGAAAACTTAACTGAAGATCAAATTTCAAGACAAGTATTTGACTTCAAACGCGAAGAGTCCATGAAAACTTTGGGACTAGGCTGGAATCCTAACTCAGACACATTCTTACTCAACTGGGACCTGCAGAGCAAACCTGCAGTAAAATTAACGAAACGAACTCTACTATCAGAAATATCGCGCCTGTATGACCCACTGGGCTGGTATAGTCCAGTCACTGTAACAGCAAAACTAATATTCCAAAAGGTTTGGACCAGCAATAATATCTCATGGGATCAAACTCTGCCTCAAGACATTCAAGAAGAATGGCTGAAACTGAAAACCGAACTACCGCTACTAACAAATGTCAAGCTCAACAGATGGATCGGCGGGACATCAAAGCAACTAGAACTTTTAGGCTTCTCCGATGCAAGCGAGAAAGCATTTGCTTGCGTTATTTACGCTCGGATAAAGGACGAGAATGGGAAGCCGCGAACAACTCTACTAGCAGCGAAGACTAGGGTTGCCCCCATATCGCAAAAAACTACACTACCAAAACTAGAGCTATGTGGGACCCTTCTGCTATCTCAACTTATGAAAAAGGTTATGGAGGCGTACAAAGAATATGATATAACTATACGAGCATTCTGCGACTCTCAAGTAACTCTCGCTTGGTTGCAGGGAGATGCGTCACGTTGGGAAAAGTACGTGGCCAACCGAGTTACGAAAATCAAACAAATAATACCGGCAGACAAATGGAAATACATAAAATCTGAACACAACCCGAGTGACTGCGCTTCAAGAGGCATGTACCCGAGCAAACTAATTAACTTCGACAGCTGGTGGCATGGACCGTCACTTGAGCAAATTGGCCAGAAAGACGAACTGGAAAACTTGAATTGTCATTTTACAACTGACTTGGGTACCTCAAAAAACGAAGAGGCAGCCCTAGCTACAAAGCACGAAAATAACTTCATAATAAATGACCTGCTCAATAAACACAGCTCATTGACACGGGTAATACGAGTCACCGCATGGATACTGCGATTTACTGCAACCTTGCGGCGCAAGCAAAAAGCTGACACCAGCTATTTAACTGCGAGTGAATTGCTCGCCGCTAATGAACTTTTAACCAAGTGCGTACAAAAAGAGGCATTTGGTAATGAATATAAGTTACTATCAAAAAATAAACCTATATCGAAACAAAGCAAGATATATACACTGAAGCCTTACTTGGATGAAAAGGGACTAATTCGAGTAGGCGGACGGTTGAATAACACCAACTTGTCCCCTGGAATGAAGAACCCAGTTATTCTGCCCAGGACGCCGGGACACTTTTTGACCGGCTCAGCTACACTGTCTCTGCCGCATTCAGACCATAGCGATACCAAAAGCATCGATCTGCGAAGAAGATGGCAACTCATTGAACATATGACGCAACGATTCTGGAAAGCTTGGTCATATGACTATTTAACTCAACTTCAGCGTCGAAGCAAATGGAACAACCATACCAAGAATATTGAAAAGGACGACATCGTTCTTGTGAAAGAGGACAACTTGCCGCCGGGTAAATGGGCCCTAGGCCGGGTCATAGACGTTCACCCTGGCGCCGACGGACTAACTCGTGTAACAACTATAAAAACTCAAAACTCAACTCTCAAGCGCCCAATTGTCAAACTTTCGCCCTTACCAATGAAGCCTGAAGACAAGCCAGCATTGGGAACCAAGGAGACCGAAAAAACTAACATAAAGAAAACTGCAAGATATCCTAGAAGAACTCAAAAAACCAAACAATGTTTTCTTACATTGTTTACAAACTTGATAACTATATGTGCCCTCAGTTCAGGGGCACATACCACCGACGCGCCGGCGTCAGCGCTGACAGCGCTTATTACGAACATTGAACCTGAGCGACCCATATATTACGACACAATTGGCAAGCTACAAGTTATACATAACAAATGGACATTACTTATGTACTATAATCTAACTAACTATTGGGAAGGAGTTCGTCGTATTGAAACTTATCTGCACGGAGTGGAAGATTGGTGTCAGAAGACGGACCCAAGATATTGCAAAACTACCCTTAACCAACTTTATCACGAAATGGATCTCCTGCAGCACAACAACGCCATGCTACTCGCCCCACACAGACATTTAACTAACAGGAAGAAACGAGGGCTCATGGATGGTGTTGGGTATTTAACTAACAGTCTATTCGGGATTCTAGACCAGCGTTTCGCCGAAAAATATAAAAACGACATAGAAGCTGTGCATAACAATGAAAACTACTTGCTCGAACTCATAAAAAACCAAACATCTATCGTTGAGTTAGAAAACACGGTTTTAAAGAAAAATGAAGCCAACATCATGCAACAATTCAACGTCATTGAAACGTTCATGAACGAAACAAACATAAACTTGGCAAAAATTGAATCTGCAGTGGAAATTGCCATGGCCACCAGTTACTTCAACTCAGCCGCACTATCAGCATACCTACTTATCAACAACTTAAAGAACATGCAAGAAATGCTCTTTAACACTTTAACTGATGTCTACAAGGGTCACATCGACGTCCACCTTGTGACGCCGGTCAACTTGATTGAACAAATGAACATTATCGCAGGAAAGCTTCCTAGAACCATATCGTTGCCTGTAAACAATATTCGTGAAGACATCAAGGACTTATACAAGCTACTCTACGTTAAAGCCCGAGTCACCGACCAATATTTCCTGTTCGAACTTCATATACCACTGATTTCGGACGAAGAATACACGCTACATCGTGCCGTACCGCTGCCTGTCAAGTCGGCCCATGAAACTATCATCGTGCAAACTAGCGCCAGATACATAGCCGTCAACTTTCAGAAAAATAACTACATTTCGCTTAAGGAAGATGACCTACAACAATGCACCCAACTGAAACTCGACAACTTCATATGTAACAAAAACTTGCCTGAGTTCAATCTTCACAATGAAAATATTCCATGCGAGGCAAAACTAATAAGTCATCGCACGAGTTCGCCCTGCGACGTAACGCACACGTCATGCAAGGACGCCTGGATCGAGTTACACTCACCCAACAGCTGGCTCGCTATTTGTTGTGATACCTGTACGCTACGAGCTATATGTGAAGAAGATGTAACGTCACACACTATGACGTCATCCGGAATAGTTACTTTAGCACAAGGCTGCATACTGCAATCTAAATACTTAACTATTCACTCACTTAACCAATACAACAGTAAGGTGAAGATCGACTACGAAATCAACGTGCCCTCCGTAACATCGTCGATCAATCGCATTGCAAACTTGACCTATCACAGCATCCCACATCTGTACCACGCTGAACATCAGGATGCTGACACTGAAGAAATAGACCGAAGAATATTATACGAGAAGAATAAGGAACAAAACTTACCCACGGTTCTCACTACTCATGACATTCATCAATATGCCATCAGCTACCTTTTGCTGGCAGCAGCTATCTTAGTTGCCATTCTTTGGGGAGTGGGAAGACGCTATCCTCATCTATGTAATCTAAGGAAGCGTAAGCATTGCTCACTGCAATCAGTGAAGCCTCACTACGAGGATATAGAACTACAACCGATACCAGAGGAGAGAAGCCGGCCACAAGCGAGAGCGAGATCGACGAGCAGCCCCGCGCCGCGCCAGACTCCACATCTCGCGTCCAACGACAACGTGGCATTCAACTTCGATTAATTTGAATTTTATTTTGTAATGGCTTTTCCTTCTATTGACAACTAACTTAAGTTTTCTTTTTCTTTTGGGGTTGCCAGCATGTACAGTTCACTACTGTACATATTTTCCGTTTACGTTGCGACCTACTTTAGGCTACCTTTAAACATATTATTCAAAAGACAGTATATACCTAACTAGCATACGAGACGCATCAATTGAAGGAAAAGTCAACTAACTTATTAACTTGTAACCAGTATATACGTTTAATAAACTTAACTTAACTCAAACTCCGTGTCTGCATCATCTCAACATAATCAACCTTAAACAGCAAGTGTATAGGCTAACTGGCCCAAACATTTTATAGTTATTTTTCTGAAAGTTGACGGCTATGTATCTGGCGCTAGTTTGCACGATGATAGTTTCATGGGCCGACTTGACAGGCAGCGGTACGGCACGATGTAGCGTGTATTCTTCGTCCGAAATCAGTGGTATATGAAGTTCGAACAGGAAATATTGGTCGGTGACTCGGGCTTTAACGTAGAGTAGCTTGTATAAGTCCTTGATGTCTTCACGAATATTGTTTACAGGCAACGATATGGTTCTAGGAAGCTTTCCTGCGATAATGTTCATTTGTTCAATCAAGTTGACCGGCGTCACAAGGTGGACGTCGATGTGACCCTTGTAGACATCAGTTAAAGTGTTAAAGAGCATTTCTTGCATGTTCTTTAAGTTGTTGATAAGTAGGTATGCTGATAGTGCGGCTGAGTTGAAGTAACTGGTGGCCATGGCAATTTCCACTGCAGATTCAATTTTTGCCAAGTTTATGTTTGTTTCGTTCATGAACGTTTCAATGACGTTGAATTGTTGCATGATGTTGGCTTCATTTTTCTTTAAAACCGTGTTTTCTAACTCAACGATAGATGTTTGGTTTTTTATGAGTTCGAGCAAGTAGTTTTCATTGTTATGCACAGCTTCTATGTCGTTTTTATATTTTTCGGCGAAACGCTGGTCTAGAATCCCGAATAGACTGTTAGTTAAATACCCAACACCATCCATGAGCCCTCGTTTCTTCCTGTTAGTTAAATGTTTGTGTGGGGCGAGTAGCATGGCGTTGTTGTGCTGCAGGAGATCCATTTCGTGATAAAGTTGGTTAAGGGTAGTTTTGCAATATCTTGGGTCCGTCTTCTGACACCAATCTTCCACTCCGTGCAGATAAGTTTCAATACGACGAACTCCTTCCCAATAGTTAGTTAGATTATAGTACATAAGTAATGTCCATTTGTTATGTATAACTTGTAGCTTGCCAATTGTGTCGTAATATATGGGTCGCTCAGGTTCAATGTTCGTAATAAGCGCTGTCAGCGCTGACGCCGGCGCGTCGGTGGTATGTGCCCCTGAACTGAGGGCACATATAGTTATCAAGTTTGTAAACAATGTAAGAAAACATTGTTTGGTTTTTTGAGTTCTTCTAGGATATCTTGCAGTTTTCTTTATGTTAGTTTTTTCGGTCTCCTTGGTTCCCAATGCTGGCTTGTCTTCAGGCTTGACAATTGGGCGCTTGAGAGTTGAGTTTTGAGTTTTTATAGTTGTTACACGAGTTAGTCCGTCGGCGCCAGGGTGAACGTCTATGACCCGGCCTAGGGCCCATTTGCCCGGCGGCAAGTTGTCCTCTTTCACAAGAACGATGTCGTCCTTTTCAATATTCTTGGTAGGGTTGTTCCATTTGCTTCGACGCTGAAGTTGAGTTAAATAGTCATATGACCAAGCTTTCCAGAATCGTTGCGTCATATGTTCAATGAGTTGCCATCTTCTTCGCAGATCGATGCTTTTGGTGTCGCTATGGTCTGAGTGCGGTAGAGACAGTGTAGCTGAGCCGGTCAAAAAGTGTCCCGGCGTTAAACAGTTGTAAAATTCATCAAGGTCCTCTGTAAGAGGGCAGAGTGGCCTTGAATTCAAACAGGCTTCGATTTTTGCCAGCAACGAGGCAAATTCTTCGTAGGTTAGTTTCTGTTCCCCGAGTACCCTTTTTAAGTGGTACTTTAATGATTTTACTGCAGCTTCCCAAATACCACCGCCGCTGGGCCAGGCAGGGGCGTTGAAGTGCCATTCTACCTCTAGTTTTCCAATTTTATCGAAAAAGCTTGAGTTAATGAGCATTTGCTTGAATTGTTCGAACTCTTGACGCATAATCTTCGATGAGCCAATAAAGTTTGTGCCGCAGTCAGAATAAACATGTTTAGGCGTGCCTCGGCGGGCGCATAATCGCTCAAAAGCAGCCAAAAAAGTTTCAGCGCTCATGTCCGAGGTAAGTTCTATGTGCACAGCCTTTGTCGCCAAGCACACGAAGACAACGATATATCCCTTCGTTGTTTTTACACCTCGTCCTTTGTTAATTTTGACCTCTACGCTACCCGTGAAATCTACGCCGGTGTGCGTAAATGGCCTTGAAGGGTTGGTTCTGTGCGGGGGCAGGTCCGCCATTAGTTGATGAGTGTTCGACGGTTTGAATCGGTGGCAGCGTACGCAGTGTCGTAGTTGATCCTTTACCGCCCTGGTCCCACTGATGATCCAATAGCGCTGCCTTATGTAGTTAAGGGCTGCGCGTGCTCCGCCGTGTAAAGTTGTCATATGCCCGTGATGAATGACGAGATGAGTCATGCGCCCCTTCCTGGGCAGAATAACTGGATTCTTCATTCCAGGGGGCAAGTTGGAGTTATTCAACCGTCCGCCTACTCGAATTAGTCCCTTTTCATCCAAGTAAGGCTTCAGTGTATATATCTTGCTTTGTTTCGATACAGGTTTATTTTTTGATAGTAACTTATATTCATTACCAAATGCCTCTTTTTGTACGCACTTGGTTAAAAGTTCATTAGCAGCGAGCAATTCACTCGCAGTTAAATAGCTGGTGTCAGCTTTTTGCTTGCGCCGCAAGGTTGCAGTAAATCGCAGTATCCATGCGGTGACTCGTATTACATTTATTACATACATGTAGTTTACACATAAAAGATAATCAAAATTCATTTTGTCCCTACAATTTTGAAAGATTTTTTCTTTTAGTCCACTTTTAATCATCATGGTGTAAAAAAATAGTATTGACACCTCTATGGCAATTATTTTCAAAAGTTGACGCAACTCGGTAACTGAGATTCCAAAATGGTATAATACTTTAAAAAACAACAAAAAACAACGAATTTTTAAACAAGAATCTACATTTTAAATGTTTATATTAATCACTTTTGAAAAGGGTTGTTGTTGCAAGTTTTAAAATTTCAATGGGAAAATGTGGGTAGTTAATACAAATTTCAAGTCAGTATACTCTGATCCTTTGTTCGATGTGCACCGTTCCGTAAATTTAATTGATGTGGCTCTTATACTAACAACTCTTGGCTTTGCTTTTTGGGCTGGTGATCTGCAAACTGTACTAACCTGGCATTATTTTGGACTGTGATTGTGTTTTGTGTATTGGACTTTTTCCGTTTTTTTTATTGTTTAGCGTTAATCACGCCGCTACCGCACACACCGTTGGAATACACGAATATGCATATAATTTATAGAGAATGCCGATGCAATGCTAACGCTGCTAGCAGATTGTATCGAGAAAAGTACCCAAATGTTCAAAGACATCCGGATTATCGACTGTTTATTGTTTATTAATGTGCATCAAGCCTTTGCGGAACGTCGTTTACCATTTGACAGGAAACACACTGGGAGACCTAGATTGGAACGCGATGAAGAAGTTCTCAATGAAATAGAAAACGATTCAACTACCTCGGTACGTGCCATAGAACTAGCTACGGGAATCCAAAAAGTTCTGCACATCGAATTCTAAAACGTCACAAACTTCACCCATATCACTACAGTCGTGTGCAGAGGTTACCTACTACCGCGGGATTATCCACATCGGGTCGCATTTTGCCGTACGATGCTGCAAAAGCATAAAAACAATGTTAAAGTGTTTTTTATTTATTGTACTTTGATACATAGCCTTTGTAGTAAGTCATAATAAAAAAAGAATATTATAGTTTTTTCTTAATAAATTTTTGAGGTACCTAGTAGTTTTTTTGCGAAGTTTTTTTAATTTTTTTTCTAATATCAGTCAATAGGTATTTCAAAACTAAAACTCATAGTGGTAGCCCGTTGTCGCTTATCCCCTTTCTCCTTTTTAGCGTCGAATTTTGGGTGGCGCTTTTCAATCTTTAGTCGGTGTTGTACTCGTATACGTCTGCGATAGTTTTAAGTACCTATTTTAACTATAAAACTCTCGTGAGACTCGAACATATTAAATTATATTAATATTATATTAATTTCGGTAATGACGTTCTTCGTAAAGATCGAAACATGTCGAGCGGAAATCAACTAAATTACGTGAGTGACCCGTTTTAAATATTATTTTCGAAATACCTAGTTGACTTCGTGACTGGCACATTATTTTATTCATCACACTCTTTTCCGAAAAAATGTCTGTGCATCTCAGTCGTCCTAGTTTTACAAAAATGTGTCCAAGTTAATTTTCCGTTATTGGAGGCAGCTTACGTCGAAAGAACAAATCAATGTAAGTACGAGCGTCCGCAAACAGTTTTATGGGAATTGACTTTTTCGCCCGAAAGCAAATTTGTGCTCTCCTAATATTTAGTTTGAAGACCTTCGCTACTAAATCGTAAACACCTAAACTAATATTGATCGAGAACATAAAACAAAATGGTATTGGATATTGTATGGCCCGATCGCAGCTGATCAGAGCTTAATGTCCCGTCATTTGAAAATAACTACAGGCAAACAAAATTTGATGAACCATTTGAATATATTAGCGGCGGCGCTATTTACGGGTTTTGTGTTTTTATCTTTGTACAAGTAAAAGCTGTTAATTGCTTAGTTCATTTATTTTTATAATTTCGTAACTTTTCCTACTTGCTTGGTCGCTGTTTTAAGACAAATCAAAAGAACAGTTACCTACTTAATATAAAATTAAATACAAACAAAACAAAGTTCTTCATACCTACATGTTTACCGAAATGGTTTTGAATTAGCATCTTTAAAAATATGAAATGTTGTAAATTTTACGCATCAAAGTTAAATTGGATCGATTATACAGGTACAGACCAAGCTCAAATGCAAAACTGGTAAAATATCCACCTACCTAGGTACCACAGTAACGAGCTACCAACTGCACGCCGTTGTAGGAAAGTTCGTAGTTATTTTACTACTCCCTGGCTCCTATTCCTTCAAAATAATAGCGAACCAGTGGAAGCGTATGTAATTCTAGTTTGTGCACAAAGTCTGAGGAAATTCGAGACCAGGAAGTTGGCCTAACGATGTTTACCACAAAAGTACCTACTGCCTAAGACCTATTTAGTGGTAGATTAAAAATGTTTTCCTATTAAATTGTACCTAAATGTGAATTATTTTTGAAAATTGTTATTTAATCTTATTTTACTTTCTTTGACGTGTATTGTATGTGTGCATTTACGAAATAAATGAATATGAATATGAATATTACTAAATTTAAAGAAATATCGAAATATGGAGAATAGGAATAGGATCAAAGAAAGGGGACAAGAATGTTGTATTTTATATTTTTACACATCATTTACGTTTTCACTTCGGTGATTATTCCATTTGTTTTTTTTATACCTAAAAAGAAATATGAAAGCCTATTTTTAAGTAATACTTTTCTAATTCTACGATGAATGGGCTACATTTTCATAATTATTATTCAGTGCAAATCACCATATTACTGTTTCATGGCCAAAATATTGGCCAAAAAAATCTGATGATTTTCATTTGACGTTCATAAGTTAGTTATGCTGGGCATTTTCCGCAACTCGACATAAGTCATAAATCCATTTTTTTTGTATGAAATGGTCTAAAATTATTTCTTAAATTAATTTCTCATCCTTAATTTATCCGACAACGATATACCTACTATATGCTATAAAAAGAAACTAAAAAAGTTTTGTATCGACGCAAAACTAAGCGCGACGGAGGCAACCTTCAACCCCCTCCCTCCTCTAAGTGCGGTTTGGCTTTTTTTGGCTCCTAGTCTAAATCCAATCCAGACCTAGAGTAGAGTTAATTTAATAACCCTTCTTGACCGTCCTAGGCTACGTGCCTAAGTGCCCACGGACTCATGCGAGACAAGTCGACGATGAGAGCAGTCTATATCTGTCCAACAAACTTCATCGCTCCTGGGAAGGCAGGTCTATCAATTCTAAATTGCTAGCTTTTTTAATTACCATTCACCATGGACAAAATAATCTTTAAAGTAGGTATTGCTAAAGTCCATATAGTTGTGTTAAAATTGTAAATAGTCTAGATGCATCGTTTGTTCAGACTATCCTGAATTCGGTTGCACAATTCGTATTTTTAGTAGATGATTAGCATTTATACGTAGGAGGAGCAGACCAAGGCAGCACAACGGTGGCGAAATGTCATCGTTAAATATTAAAACCCGTGTCTCAGATAGAGCAAAGTGGAAGGAGAAAAGCAGGAAAGCAAACCCTGTCACTGCATGTTGCGACATGTTTACGTGTTTGTAATCTAGACCTTGTTTGTGCAGGTCCAGCTGGTAGCAGAAGGGGGAATAACGTCGATGGCGTGGTCCTGCGAGAAGTTCAAGATGGAGGAGGGAGAGGAGGGCGGCGAGACTAACGGCGGGCACGTGCTGGCTGTTGCTTTAGGTTAGTCCACACCGCCCTAGTCGAGAGTGTCGAGACCAGTTGAGCAGTACTTTCTTAATGGGAGCTACCGTATTGTCACTCACCAGGCGGCGCCACTCATGCGTGGGTCCTGTGTCAGTATGAGAGAAATGTCAAAGTGACGTTTGAAATGTTCCCGCAGGACCCACGTTCCACTAGCGCCCCCAGCGGAAAATCGACTAGCGGTAGTCCTCATTGAACGGCTCCACGTTGCATGGTGCGCCTCAACCGTCTATTGCGTATAGTCAAAGCACGTTATCTCTTCCTAACAAATGAACTGTCTAACTTTAAAGTGTTATGTTAAACGTCAAACTTCTATGAAATTATGAGGTTAAACTTAACATTTTCACAGTCTGTGCTCTCAAAATCTATGAAACTTAGCATATACGGACTCTATAGTCTGTCAGTTGTCGGGTATTTGAATCGCGTGCTTCTTCTACGTCCATAGCGTCTACATGTTCTGCTTAATACAAGAATGTATGCAACTATGATGCTGACCACGATCCTCAGACATGAGGGACCGATGAGAGAGAGAGAGAGAGATTATAAAAATAAATGAGCTGTTTTATTACAGGAAACGGCGAGATTGTGCTACTCCGCGGCCATGACGACGTGAGCCCCGCGCGCATGCGGACCGGCATGCGCGGCGCCACGCTCGCTATGGAGTGGGCAAACTCGCGCGAGTTGCTCGCCGTAGCCGGCACTCTCCTCCCCGGTTAGACGCTCTTGAATTAGTTTTCACTTCTCTTGCTCGAACATTACGCCTTTAACTCGTGGCTAGGCGACATAAAATCGCTTTTCATGCTCTAGGGCATATAGTAAAATTGCAGGTGGCCTAGCGCCCCACGCTCCCGGTCGCCTGCGAGCGGCGCTGGGCGGGGAGAACCCAAGCGCCCGAGCATTTTCAATTATTTCAAGTGAAATAAAACCTTATATTTCACTTTAAGGCATCAGGCATAAATACCCATTTTGTCCTCAACTACTATATAATAGCCTCGTCTAAAATGTAAGTCATTTGAATAACTCCCTTATTTCCTGGTTCATAATAGGTACCATGTAGTTACACAAACTTACGTTGAACTCCACCGCGCAACGAAACCCATAACGCAATTTACGAGCACTATCAAAGTTTACGGACTTGGCACAACAAGCGCGTTTCCATCTCATTTTAGGTTAAGGGGCAGACAACAGTCAAACCAGTTTTTAACGGGAGTACCTAAAAGAGATGCACTGTACACTGACTGGTTTAACCAGACAGTGTTAGTGCGCGAGGGAGAGATGAGATATATATATACCTACCTACGCTCTTAATCAGGACACTGACGATTCAAAAAAGAACTAATTGTGTTAAGTATATTGAACAATCACAGATTTAAATTACAAATATGGTCGGAATAATAATTGGTGTGCTAATTACAAAAGCCGTCAAATCAATATAGACATAGGTACTTACACCAAGTACTTACACAAGACTTTAAAACGTACTTCGAGAATGTTTTCCACCTCTCTCTCTGTAAGGAACGTAATAAGTATAGAATACTTAGAAATAAGGTCCCTTATTTAAACACTCATAACAATAACATATTGCATGTATTCATATAGGTTTATTACTACCAAAGTATATAAACTATTTTATGTTTGTTTATAGATCCTTATTTTTATTAGGGCCATATAAAACTTCGTAGAGACACATATTCTAAGCTATACGGCAGTATATTCGCGATATCTGCCTCTACAAAGTATAAATAGTTAGGTAGGTATGTACCCGGGTTACGGGCAAGATCTTCAACACGAGGTGCTATGACGGAGTTTTAACTACGTCCTACGAGCAAGCAAGAAGTTTGGAAAACTTTAACCCGAAAATTGTAACACACGATACAAACCCACATACATACGGACTGCTACAGCACAAGCCTTCCCCAAATCTTATAACATCGAAATGTTTACTGGATGCATTTGAATTTCGGTCTGCTGATATTTTTAAGTAGGTATATATGAAGGTAGATAGGTACCTATGCCAACAGTACCACATTTTGACGCTGAAGTTTATAAGAGCAGTGGAGGCCTTAGCTTGGGTCACCCAATCTTAGTTTATGATCGGATCGGACTGATAGCCAATGGAGTTACTGAAAATGGTAATTGTAGTTAACTTGGTCAAGTTAGCTTAATAAATATTTATGTTTGTTTTGCAGAGGGGTCCGAGCCCGCGGACGCGCCGCCCTTCAAGAATGTGGTGAAGTTCTACTCCGACACCGGCGTACTCATCTACACCGTGCCCATTCCTTATACTCAGGTAGTATACTCATAAATGTCTAAATATACCAGAACATCCCTTTTTGACGTTAAAATTTAAAATTTAAACTATGGTTCTGCACTATGGTATATTAAGGTGATCATGAATAGCATAGTGTAGGTATTAAGACGCCATATAATGAACTCATGACGAGTAACATGAGAATCTAACCGTTGGCCTAGAGACCTATTCGAACATGCTAAACTGACATTTGACATATCCACTTCATATTCCCTACGTCATTATCATGTCATATTCAATATTTCCATGGGAGTTCACATCGAAATGTCACTTAAACACGTTCGAATAGGTATCCATGCTTACCGCGATAAAATCGCTCTATTACAAAATGTCTATATCAACGCTGCAATCCCAAAACAACGAGTGTCACAACTTTATACAAGAAAATACAACGTGAAACTACAAAGTTGACGTAGGTAGCTTGATCCAATTTCCAAAGGTCGCTCTGACCTATTCCTACAATGTGTGCCCAAGGTAGACGACGAAGTGCCTTATCAAGTGTGCTGGCGCGGTTAACTAGATTCTAGTCTGAATGTCTAAGACATTAACTAGCCGTCCTGCGGCATCTCCTGCTGCCTGCCTGCTGCCATTAACATTGGTGCAATTCACGAAACTCCCTACGGTTGCTACGGTTGCTACAACGGTTAGTGCAACCAATGATACTGGCAAGCTATATAGAGGGGTAGCTAGAAATAGGTATGCAATTTGAAGAGCCACGAAACCCCTCTAGTTAGTGTGCCATACTATCATTATTAATTAATCCGGGCGTCTGGCAGCTGTTCGGCGGTGGTATTAGTATGGCAAATTAATTAGAGGGATTTCGGGGCTCTTAGACATTCGAAATACCTTATAAAACAAATAAATTTATGCTGCAACTCTGTGCTCCGATCGTCACGGAAATCTGAAAGTCTGGCAACGGAATGACATTCTTTATGCTCGACATTGACAATTTTAGACATTCTTTACTGCAGTGTAATACATTTGGGATGCCATCAGCTGAGCATTATTAAACCTTTGTTTTTAATATGCCTGACTACTGTTATTACTACATCCATAAACCTGGCTGCCATTCAGCATTCAGCGGATCCGTTGAAACTAGGACCAGGGAATTAGGACCTCTTATATTAGTAGACCTGAGGCGGTATCTCGGCAAGTGACGGGACTTGCAGGGCACGTGGAAGTTAATGTTGCCATAAACTTCTTTGTTAATGGAACAATGTAGCTGCTTTAAACTTGATTTCGCGCTTTCGCTCCTAAGTGTTTTATAGGAGCCATTACTTTATGTGGGATGCAAGTTAACGAAGTTTATTATTGCAAGTGAAGCAAGCTTAAAATGTACGATAGGGCTAATAATATTCTTGATAAGGCTAAGCCTTTTGGCAATGTTGGGTAGGTACTTAGGATGTGTTGGGGTATAATTATGGGGTATTAATATTAGATAAATCAAATGACACACAAATAGATAAACTACGACTAACACGTTGACAAGGAGATACACCAATAGACTCTACTCGTACTGTGGAGTTAGGAAATGATTACTAAATTATAACTCGAGCTGGTCTAAGGAAAAATTGCTCGTTTGGCGGTTGCGTACTCTCTTCTCTCTCTGTCCTTAGCTACCCTTATGACTCGGTCCTCCCCGGCCGGCTCATCGGGTAAACATAACGGTACCTAATGCCAGATCGCTAGGTTTTCTCACGCTACAAACTAAATGGCTTTACGAGTTAAAATTGAACAATACTGTTCGCAAATTTAGTTTGGTAAAAAACGCATAATAGAACAATGTGCCGACACAGAGTGCCAACAAAGAAACAAAGCAATACAGAGAATATATCCTAGGCTAATAAACCAGAAAAGATTACAAATCTTTTACAAGGTTTTATTCTTAACCTAACGGACTATTATACAATAACGGTTATATGAGTTACCAAAGTGCACATTGCACGTAACTGTAAATTATTAAATTGAATGTATTTATTTAGTATTATCGACATCTAGATTTGGGCGAATGTAGGACGCAGTCCCCACGGCCTTAAAAATTTAAACGAACTAGGTAATAAAAAAAAGTTTAAAGTCAAACGAGATTTAAAATCTTACTAATTAAATCTTTCTGTACCTTGATTAAGTTTAGATGCCGTGCCTGTTATCGTTGGTCAACGCCATTGACCAATTGACCATCGCCAGTTAATTTGCTAAGTAAATAAAGTCATCAGCGTGAAGTGAGAACGGAAAATCTCAACTGTTTGAAGATAATGTATGATCATGACTTTACACTTATTTACTTCCATTCAATTCCATTACGTAACTTTTTAAATCAAATAGGTTCGTGTTAGAGTCAGTCTATGCTAAGTTTCCTAGATTTCAATAGCACAGACTGTGAAAGGGTTAATAGTAAACGTCATAATTTTATCGAAGTTTGACGTTTAAAATAACACTTTCACGTCTGACAGTTCATTTACTGAGAAAAGATAACGTGGTTTGACTCTACACGCACTTCAGTGCACCAAATCAAATTTGTTTTTTTTTTGTTAGGCACGCGTCACAGCGCTGACATGGGGCCACGCGGCGCGGCGACTGTTTGTCGGCGTCGGCGGCGCGGTGTGCACGGCGCGCGTGTGGCGCGTGGTGGCGCCGCTGCAGCTGTTGGCGCGCGTGCGCGCGGCGCAGGCCTTGCGGGACCCGCGCGCCGCTGCGCGCCTGCCGATTCCGCCGCGGCTGCAACCCGCGCTGGCTAACCTGTTCGCGCACACCATACGGGTAAGTCATAGTTTCGCACGCATTACGGCGCTGACATGGGGCCACGCGGCAAGGCGACTGTTCGTCGGCGTCGTGCACGGTTGTTGCGGTGTGCACAACGCGCGTGTGGTGCGCGCCTACCGCTGCCGCCGCGGATACAACCCGCGCTGGCAACCATACGGTTTGTTGCGAATTTTCTTTTTTAGTCCTCCGGCCGGTAAGCGCCACTTTACCAAAACTAAATTGCCGCCTGCCGGCTCCGTCGGGCAGAAAAATAGTATACAAACCTCGGCCGTTAAATGGGAAAGCCTCGGATCACATGTTAGTGGACCTCGGCTTTGCCTCGGCCGACAATTACATGGGATCCGAGGCATTTCCCACTAACACGGCCTTGGTATGTAATCTACTATTATTCCTAAAAATTGTGCTATCAATAGCAGACGTTACGTTTCTGTTTTATACGAAATTGAACCTTTTACCATTTCAGTGTAACGTGCCCGAATCCCTCGAGCTCCGACGCTTCGTCTCGCGGCCCCCAGGGGGCGCCAGCGGCGGTGCTGGAACTCGACTGCACTGCACCATGCTAAGGCATGACGATGAGGAAGCTGGCTACACCCTGTACCTGGAGCATCTAGGTGGTCTTGTGCCTCTCCTCAAGGGGCGAAGGACTAGCAAGATTAGGCCGGAGTTTGTCATCTTCGACCCTCAGGGCGAAGGTATGTTAAGAGAAAAACTGATCTAAATTGTAGAGATATGATTATGAGGAAGCTAGCTACGTCCTGTACCTTAAGCATCTAGGGTATCTGGTGCCTCTGCTCAAGGAACGAAGGACTAGCAAGATTAGGCCCCAGATTGTCATATTCGACCCTCAGGGCCAAGGTATGTTCAGAGAAAAACTGTGTAATTTAGCTGTCTGCCACGAAAGCAGGTCGCTGGTTCGATCCCAGCCCTGAGCACTGGGGGCATTGGTCACTTTTTCTGTGATATACGATCACTTTTAATCTATAATTTATAAATACTATTTATTTATATTATGGTAGTGTGACTACTTAAAAAAACACAAAAACATGAATCAAAACATTTATTACATTTAATAAATGATTTGATTCGTGCTTTAAAAATTGTCTATAATTTATACCTAAATAGTAGTTTGACTACACTCGTACTGCGCACGGGACTAAGAACTAGCAGGATTAGACCGGATTTTGACACATTCGGATGTTATCATTCCGATGATATGAGATCATCTCCAATACAAACATCATCTCTACTCTACTACTACAACCTGTATTTCGATCATCTAAGGACTAGATACCATATATAATAGATAGAGCACCTGGATACCAGCTGGGCCCCTTTGACTCGATCCAAAGACGTGCTGTCCGAATTGTCAACGATCCCAAACTCACGAGCGATATCGAACCCTTAAGTCTAAGGAGAGACTTCGCCTCCTTATGTGTATTCTATCGCTTGTACAATGGATTGTGCTCCGAGGAATTGTTTGATATGATGCCAACGGCTGCATTCTACCACCGCACCGCTCGCCGTCGGCAGGGTGTTCACCCGCATACCCTGGAGCCTAAATGGTCTCGTACCGTGCGGTTTAAGAGGAACTTCCTCCCGCGGACGCTCCGGCTGTGGAATGAGCTCCCTGCCACTGTTTTCCCAAAGGACTACAATATGGGGTTCTTCAAAAAAGGAGTGTTAAAGTTTTTAAAGGGTCGGCAACGCGCATGTAACACCCCTGGAGTTGCAGGCGTCCATAGGCTACGGTGACCGCTTACCATCAGGCGGGCCGTATGCTTGTTTGTCACCGTCGTAGTATAAAAAAAAAAAAAACTAAAGGGACGGCGGGCCAGCATAATTATTTTCCTGGCTTAGGTATGGCACGGCTCAAGGAGCCTAGGGTCCGTTTAATAACATACGCTTAGGCAATCCCAAGGTTTGGCGTAGGCGCTAGTTTGACGAAAGCGATTGTCATCTGACCCAGAGGGTAAACTAGGCCTTATTGGGATTAGTCCGGTTTCCTCGTGATGTTTTCCTTCACCGAAAAGCGATTGGAAAATACCAAATGATATTTCAAACTTAAGTTCCGATTCTCGAAACTCATTGGTGCGAGCTGGAGTTCGAACCCGCAACCTTCGGACACTCACACTAGGAACAACACTCTCAGCAAAATTAGGCTTTTGCTTGTCATCTTCGACCCTCAGAAAGAAGGTATGTTTTTATTTATATACGACCTCATACAATAGTTTGTCCTCAATTTCAAACGTATTGATGATTCATGCGCATATCCATTACCAGTTTGCCTAATAGGAGACAGCAGGAATAATCTGTGATAATAATAAATTAATTAATTAATAAATATTATAGGAAATTCTTACACAAATTGACTACGTCCCGCAGAAAGCTCAATAAGGCTTGTCTTACGGGTACTCAGACAACGATATATATATATATATATAATATACAAAATACATAGAAAACATCCATGACTCAGGAACAAATATCTGTGTTCATACACAAATAAATACCTTATAATAAATAATAAATAAATGCCCTTACCGGGATTCGAACCCAGGACCATCGGCTTAGCAGGCAGGATCACTACCAACTACGCCAACCGGTCGTCATGTAAATAATATGTCTTTTGATCGTATTTGATTCCAGTAGTAAGTAGTCGGTACCTACCTTAAAACCGTTGTTATTAATTTCAGAGAGCGCTATCCGCAATGCGTGCGTCCGTGAGAGCAGTAGCAGCAGCAGCGGCGCCGGCAGCTCCTCCAGCAGCGCGGGCAGCGCGGGCGCCGGCCCCGGCCGCGCCTCGCCCACCAAACACTCCGACTCCTCCGACAGCGATCGAGAAGAAGGTACTTCTTAAAATCTCACTATACTCACCAAATCTATATGTTTCGTTGGGGCGGAAAGGTTCTCGAGTGGCGACCGCGTACCGGAAGGCGCAGCGTGGGTAGGCCCCCCGCAAGGTGGACTGATGACCTGGTGAAGGTCGCAGGAGTCCGCTGGATGCGGGTGGCGCAGGACCGGTCATTGTGGAAATCATTGGGGGAGGCCTATGTCCAGCAGTGGACGTCTTTCGGCTGAAATGATGATTCTTCCAACGAAGGCTTATATATTTTCTCGAACCATGCTCAGAAATGGTCGCATTTTGTTCCCAAATAGTAGACTTAATAGTACATTACATACCAAGGCCGTTTAAGTGGGAGATGGCTCGGATCCCATGTAATTGTCGGCCGAGGCGAAGCCGAGGTCGACTAACATGTGATCCGAGGCTTTCCCATTTAACGGCCGAGGTTTGTATACTATTTTTCTGCCCGACGAAGCCGGCAGGCGGCCATTTAATAGTTTTGCGTAAAATGCCGCTTACCGACCGGAGGGCTGAAAAAGTATCTTCAATCACCTCCAGCAGGGAGTGGATGCAGCGGACAATAATGGAATTTGTAATGTTAATTTTACTCCTAGGGAAAAAATGGCCTCCTGGCCTTGAACCTCGCCCCACACGCCGCGCCTACCCAGTGGCCGTGCGCCGCGCATGTTTGAGAAATAGTAGATTACATACCAAGGCCGTGTAAGTGGGAAATGCCCCGGATTTCATGTATCTGTCGGCCGAGGCGAAGCCCAGGTCGACTAACATGTAATCCGAGGCTTTCCCATTTACAGGCCGAGGTTTGTATATTATTTTTCAGCCCGACGGAGCCGGCAGGCGGCAATTCGGCGGCAATTTGCGTAAAGTGGCGCTTATTGACCGGAGGGCTGAAATAGTACATTATTGGCGAAAGACGAAATGGAAGGGATTGACCGTAAATTCTTCAAAACTTCACTTAAGAATCTCCGGCAATATGATTTTCTCGTCCATTATCGCTAGCTATGTTATGAGACACTCCGATTCCTAGGACAGTAAACGGGTATAAAGGTATCTGTAATCCTCGTTTAAGAACCAAGACATGTTAACTTTGTAGGGGGTGTGATGATGTAGGTGAGTGACGCGGTTCGGCCACATAAATCCAAACACCCACTTTACTCAATTAATTATTATAATGTCAATAATAACAACACAGAAGGAGTATCCAAAGTTCGGAAGATAGTTACACAGAAGAAACAGTACGGAAGAAAGGTAGAAATAACTAAACACTATATAAATAAAAGCAAAAGCGCAAGCTATCGGAATGCGACTAGCGGTCAAGAGCGACATGCGTTTTGCGTGTGCATCGGGCATAGACTGGCGGGGCGCGGCGGCCAGCGGCCGGCGCGGATCTCGTCACCAAACCGGTCGCCGCGAACAAAAGACTGCTATCGGAGTGCGCGTTCGCGTTGCACTATCGGCTTGTTGGCACGTCGAGAATTGACGGACGATACGTAAACAAGACTTGTATATTTATTCGTATATAAGTGGAATAAAATATTGGGTTTGTTTACGTACTCGTCTAGGTAATGTAAATAGATAATATACTGTATATAAATAAATATAATGTATGTATATATTAATGTTAAGTTTTTATATAAGTGTAAATATGTGATAATATAAGTGTAGTGTAGGTGTAAGTGGGAAGGTACCCCACAACTTTGATGTCTGACCTTACTCTCCAAGCAACTTTGACTGATGGGGCTACGCCGTTTCAGGATTAGTCCCAAAGTGAAAGTCGTTCAGAGTCAGACACAACGAAACACCCTGAACATCTATGTTAATAATACGCGATTGCTCGAATTGGAAGCTAAGTTCTTACTCACATAACTTACGAAGCGTACTATATTCTATTTTCAATTTCTCACCGCAAATGCCTTTGCCATATTACAGGCTGCAGCGGGTCACCGCGCCTGCAGCGCCGGAGACGCGCGCGCACGCGCCGCAAGCTGCGCGCTGAGCGCGACGACGCGCCCGACGAGCTCGCCTACATCGACTCGCTGCCCGAGGTAACAACTTCTATACGTATCTCCACCAACACGTGCTGTTCCCAAAATTACGCCCAACAGACCCATAGTCGTAGGATTGCGTATCCGTAATGTCCACAGTTGTAACGGTAAACCTTCCGGTGATTATTGGGATCACATTGTTCATCGATGTTTAATCCATAAGCTTTTTATTTTTGAACGTATTTGTCATGTATACATTTCTGTTGAGGTTGCCAAGAATATTATACAACTCATACTTATAAACAAAAACCCGGCCAAGAGAATGTCGGGCCATGATCAGTCTAGGATTCCGTAGTTTACCGTCCGTCACAATAGGCTACATTAAAAAGTGTTTTAATAGATACCATATGCTCAATATGATTATAATAATTAACAATTCGATGATACTTTCGATCACACCCGTCCCGACCCCATCAACTCCGTAAAAATCTTAACAGCGCGAAGTAGACCACGGTACAGCGCCATCTCTCGGGAAAATGGATTACTAATTTATACAAACTAGACGGGTTATGTATGTTGGGTTTTCGGGGGTAACTTTTGATCGCGTGAATCTATTTAAATCATTATTTTTTTATTAGAAGGAAAATCCTTGCGGAATGATAAATTAAGTACTTACTCAAGATAAAAAAAATGTTTGCATATACGGTTAAATTACAAACTTAATTAAGAAATTATTTTGTAAAATTTTTAAAAAACAGTTCAACCAATCAAGTTAAAAATAATTTTCCAATAAAGTTGATAATACGTTCTACTTTTGTCATTTTTTTCATATTTTTGAACTCATAGCTCAACTGTTAGAGGAAAGTGGGGCACATTTTTTTAAACTTCTGGAGCGACTATTTCCGAAAACATTAACTTTATCAAAAACTGATTTTAGGAAACCCTCATTATTTTTCAAATACCTATCCAATGATATGTCACACTCTAGGGTTGAAACGAAAAAAAAACATTCCCCACTTTACATCTACGGGAGGTAACTACCCTAAAAAAAATTATAACCACTTTTTATTTTACCACTTTGTTGGCGTGACCGATATACCTACATATTCGTACAAAATTACAGCTTTCTAGTACTTACAGTCACTGAGATTATCCGCGGACGGACGGACAGACAGACAGACTTGGCGAAACTATAAGGGTTCCTAGTTGACTACGGAACCCTAAAAATGAACGTTTTTATGCTCAAATATCGCTGATCAATGGTAGGTAACCCACGAATCAAATAGCCCCTGTTTACAGTAGAACACACACATTACATGAATTGAGTCTATGCTAAGAATCGCACACAATTGTAACCCATCTAGATCAAGACTAGGGTCTGGGCCAGCTGGATCTTTTCCTTTGACCTTTTCCTTTAGCACCTATCATGAACCTCGAAAAACATATATTTCTAATTTAGCAACGGCGATAAAGATTAGAGATATTTTATATTTATCGTATTTCCGCTTATTAGAGCTGCGAGCTTTTACTCGCCATGAATTATCGACTTTGTTTCGATATATTACGAATACGACTGTATGTATAAGGATATTTGTTTAGTAAGTGTTTCAATTACTTTTATGAGTAATATAGGAATCGGTATGGGATAACAATTAATTCGGTACCTAATAAAATACATACGAATAGGCAAAAAATATATTTCATTAATATGTGTAAGTAAGGAAGCCAAGTAGGTATGTGGTTGTTTGCCTCTCGTGCAGGAATAACATGATTATTGCGCTATGCCAGTGGTAGAATTGCGAAGGGTATAGGATACAACAAGCCTTGCTGCCGAGTGTAATAAAAAACATATCGATACCTACTATCTAAATTAATACTAATACAAACGAATGCTTAGACATGTTAAAAATTAAAAACTATCGCTAGGTATAAAGTCTATTCTAATAGCTAATATGATAATGATAATGACTAATATGTACCTATATGAGCTATATCCGCTACGTTTCGATATTTTACAGCACTCCTCCTGTTATATCAAGCAATGAGCAGACTAATCCGTTGTAAAAAAAATCGCTTTTTAATATTGTACTAACCGTCCCATTTAGGCTAAGTAAACATCATGCTTCAATCACCTATCTCCATATCAGTGGCGGCGCGCCCATATAACTCGATTCCCACCGGCTTGCCTAAAGTTTCTACCACAAATACCAATGCCATCGGACATCATTAAAATTACAAAATATTCACTACCGTCACCTAGTACTTTTGATTTGATAATACGATCTCCTATAGCTTCAACGAATGACGTCGCACGCACGCGGTAAAAAGCCGACAGCCAATAGCCTGCCTATTCATTCATAAAAGTGTAGGCGCACTCTTAAAATGCACGCACACATTCACAAAGTCTTCCATGGACAAAACCATTAAAAACTGCGCGAAATAAGCCGCCCGGTACCGGGTTGCAAGAACATTTCATTATTTGAATTAGAACCTTAACGTTAAGCAGATAAGGTTCATATTGGAATGTGGTTGTTCGCAATTTTCAATGGCGACGAGACAAATATTGCCATTTCAAAACTTACATATTATTTTTGGTTATTTTAGTAAGTATATTTTGATTGTTGCGTTGCGGATACGTATTTATTTTATGAGTCCTCAAGTTTGAAACAAAAGTAAAAATAAACACGTCCAAAGTGATAATCATCTAGTGCTACTCTAACTGCAGGGGGTTTTGTCCACCAAGGTCACAACAGCGCACACTTACTTTACATAGGTACCTAGCTTCGTATATTCAGAAAAAAAGAAGTATTTTGACACTTCTTAAATACTTTGTATTGTAGGGTTCCGTAGTCGACTAGTTTCTTCTTAGTTCAAGTCAGGTTAGTTTTTTTTGCTCCGGGTTACCTAGATAAAATTTTCACCCGCCGCCACTGCTCCATATTTATATTAAAATAATGTTAAATAAGCTCACGTATCACCTATCGCCATGTTTCAAATAGGAATGGATGTTTATAGTTATAATACTCATTCATACACTATCCTATGTGCCTACTAAATAATTCTAAAAATCCAGTCATTGAATTGACAGCTTAGGTATATGGAAATTTTGTTTATTTTTGAAACCATTTAAAATACCTAGCTGATTTTTTTACAGATATATCTTGTCGTGAGTCTAGATTATCTAGGCAACAAAATCCAACAAAATATCGTTACATGGTAATCGTTATAAATATGTAGGTACAGATGTTACAAACGTTTTTACGTAATTTCAGAAAATCAGGATATTATAATTTAATATCTGTCAAAACTATATTTTTGCTGGGTTAATTATCAATGGTGTTGTATCTTAAACGGTAAAATGTAATAAAAATAATTTTTATTAATGTAAATTACAGACAAACTTAGGTACATATCGACGTTTCACACGTGTCTGTAGTCTATAAGTTTACATTTTATTCTTATACTAAATAATATTGAATGTAATATAAAAAATCTAACGTTAACATGTTACTAATACCTAATTTTAAAATCTCCCTTTCAATTATCTATTATCTTAACTATCAATTACGATCGACAATTTAGATATCTAAAGTTCCAAGTCTTCACGAGCTTCGACAAACAACAAATCCTCATAAACCTCGTAGATCCCGTTAAAGTAAGCATATACAGTGGGAGCTGGAGCCAGCAGCTCGTCTAGGAAGGCCAGTCGGTCCGGCGCGCGCTCGGCGGCGCGCAGCAGCTGGTAGGCCAGCGTGCCGCTGTAGCTGCGCGCCAGCACCGCCGGCGCCAGCTCCGCGCCCGCCAGCGTGTTCAGCGCCGACAGCTGCGCCACGCACTGCTGGTACTCCACCAGCCCGTGCAGCAGCTTCACGTCGATCCACTCCACGGGACTCAAGTATTCCTCCATTATAGAGGCCGTTACCCAGCTATCGATTGGCGTCACGCTGTTCTTATCTGTGGTGGACTTCGAGATCGGTCTCACCTCGAACGGCGTCTCCGGATCGATGGAGCGGTTGTCGGCGACTACGTCGAGCATGACGTGAGTGAGCAGTACCGCCGCGGGTAGTGCCGCCGGCGCCGCGGGTCGGCGCCGCGAGCAGTATGCCAGCGCCAGCAGCAGCAGCCGCGTCCGCTCCGGCACGCGTTCGAGACTCCGCAGGCTCTCCAGCTGCAACGTAGAACACATAAAATGCTCTAGCAACCCTAGGCCTCGCACAGCGTCCCAACCGTTCTCGAATACGCTCACTTCCGATTCATATGCCGGTCTCGCGATAGAATAAGTGTCTCCCACAATCATCGTTTGCTGACCGAGTTCGGTGTCGTAAACAAACTTAAACCCGTCGTTTTTGAAGTTTGTCAATAAATCGAAAGCGTACTTTACGATCTCCAAGGACGGGACCATTGCATCTTCTTGCTCCTTGTCAGCTATAGCTTTAGAACCGAAAAAATGTTTAGAGCGGTAGAGGTTGACATATTCTTGATCGATGTGAGCAGAAGCAACGCCCTTGACGAACCAGTGCGGGTCGGCGCGCGCGAAGCGGGCGACGGCGCGGTCCCGCGCACACGCCGCGCCGAACCCGCCGGACTCGCGCCGGCTTACCAGCAGCCGTGCTTTTTTTTCTTTATCCAGAAATTTCTGCCTATCTTCCTCAGACAAGAGTTTAAAGATAGTTCTCAAAATTTGACCTCTTTCTTTTTTAGATAGCCAAAACAACAATCTTAAATTTCGTTTATGAAATCCGAAAACTTGCCCATTAAATATAAGTTTATAAACCTCAGAGAAATGATACGCTGGATATATTAGTTCGTCAGTCAATACTATGAAAGTAGCTATTTTATCCTCGGTTAATTTATGCTTTCGCAGGAAATCGCTGAGTAAGAGAGTTCCGCAATCAATAGAGTTATCATTTTCGTTATATTTGAGCGTAGCGATGGGAATGTACTTGTGTCCCGAGAACCAATATTCCACATCGTTGCTTATTATTGGGCAGTTGAGCGTTTGAGCTAACGCGATGATGTCATTTTTTGATTCATATTCACAGAAAACGTATTGAAAGTTATGGTCATTCAATACTTCCTTTATAATATTTTTTGTAAAGATCGGTCTCTTGAGGTAGGGCTTGGTGCGTCCGAGATTTTCATCCATGTCTTTCCAGCCGCCTTTAAATAAGAAGTAGCATTTTATGCTGGCCATGTTGAACATCGTGAGGGTTTTGGCGAGGTGGGCGGCGTAGCGGTCGCATTCACAGCCGAGCTCAAAGGGCAGGCCGCTGTCCTCGTAGGTGCAGAAGAAGAAATTGTGGCCGTCGATGACCACGGCGTCGTTCTGCCGCAGCGTGTGCGGCTGCGTCTCCGACGTTTGCAAGAACTTGCCGAATGTCTTTATCCTCATGTTGGTGTCTGGAAATAATAATTATACTTATTTAAAAATAAGTTTTGATATATTCGTACGGTACCTACCTATATTTGGAATGTAATGGCATAAATGCCTCCTACTAATTATGTAAGTATTTACTTACAGACGCGCTAGTTAGTCAAAGTTTCGGAATAACAGTTTCAAAAATAAAATAAATCCGTGTTTCCCATTGTCCACAATATATTACTAGTGGTTCGCCCGAAAGTGAACTCGCGACCCCTATATCTCGGCAACCCCTCGACCGATTTGGCTCATATTGGAACTTTTTTATTTTTATTTATCTCATCTAACTAACTGCCAAATTTCACGACGACCCAATCAACGATACTCGAGTTATCGTCGATCAAACATACACACATACATACAAACATCCATACAATCGACGGATTGTCCAAGAAGATAGACTAGGAAGCACACAGGATTATGAGACACGTTCATTTTGTATACTTAGTTGAAAAGTGGTCCAGTTGTATGAATTTTAGTATTTCAATGATAATCTGTCATTTGATTTTAAACATTTTACGATAAAAACAATTTAGTACGAAATCCCAACCCAGCAACCCACCTCATAGTTGAGGTTAGGATCGATAGGTACTGAGTGAAATGGGACAATAGCTAGAATTTAAAAATTGATACAATAGGTTGAATTGCCAAGAGAATAAAGTGTTTTTGTAACAATATTACAACTCTGGTCTAAAAATACCAAGTCACCCGTCTACCATCCCTCTTCTCTGTACCTATTCCCAACCCAACTAACCTCGCAATACCTACAGGGTGAGTAGATATTGCGAGGTTAGTTGGTACATACGTCAAACTAACAATAGCTATTTTTCGTCGGGGTATAATAACATTTAACTCAGAAGAAAAATGTTTCAATGTTGGAGAAGAAGACACTTCTTCCCAGTATTTTCCCCGGCTCATGCCACGGCTCAGGAAGCCTAGAATCCGCTTTGACAACATAACCCCAAGATTTGGCGTAGGCGCAAGTTTTACGAAAGGTCTTCCATTCTAAATAACATTATACAATCTATTGCCATCCAAATTAGGGCTGCCATCTCGGACATTGCCGAAACCGGGGAAAGTTAAAAATCCCGGACGTTTTATTGAAATCGCGTGCTCGCCCCGTACACTAAGGAAATATTAAAACCCAAACCCAACTTGAACCCAAAAATGTCCGGGTTTTCCCAAATAGTTTTAAAAATCCCGGCGGGCTCCAAAATGGGACAAATCCGGGGAAACCCCATACCAAAAGTTTACCATTTTTATTAGAATTAAAAAGTAAACTTAAAAGCGCTTCTTTCTAAGTACCTAATCCATTTTACTCCATAAACAAATTGAAAGAACAGATGAAACAACATGAATGTATCTATTTAATATGATTTTATTTAGCTATAGTCACAGAATAAATAATAGTACAACTATAGTGCATGATAGTACGAGTATTAGTAGTAGTTTATAAGACTGTAAGTACCTATTGACTTGCTAGATGCAACGTTCTTTTGTTACTTGGCCAAATAAAGAAACTTGAAACTAAATATAATTCAGTTTAGTAGGTAAGAGTAGCTGTTGATTTGAATAAAAATAAAATAGTCTAGACACCAAATTAATGTACCTACCTATAAATAATGGTGACAAAAAACAAACAACATAAATTTTATTTAGACGCCACACTAATACCGCTTTAAAAAATACAATCTTCAGCGTTAAAAAATATACAAATCTTGGAACAGTAAAATAATGCTAGTAAATAACCTAAACTATAAGACTTACAGTTACTTTTCTTCGCCTTGTTAACAATAGCTTATTATTTCTAACAACAACTTTAAGCACTGCGCACTTTGTGTCCCATTTAAGAACCAAAAGTTAACTGAATGAAACTTCACGATAGCTGTTAGCCGAGACTAGCCTGCTATTACAATTGTTTCCGGCATCATTAACGTTAAGCTAGTTGAAGTACCACCTTATAGTTGTTACGGGTTTCAAGCTCACTTTTACACTGGTCGAATCGAAGCGTTAGTCTCGGTTATCCTTAGGAATTATACGCGAAGTGGGGAGGGGATGAAGGGTGTTTTGCTACTTATGCTAGTATTGCACGCGGTAATCTGTCGGGACCAATCAGTCGCCTCGACCCCCTAGACGAAATGGAAGCTAGGGGGCGTCGAGGGAGGGGCAAGGTACATACCCCCGAAAATCAGGCCTGACGGATCGCGCTGTGTAGTACTAGCATTAGCTGGCAACCGCCTTCCATTTCTATTTTACACTTACCAAAGTGTTGAGACTGGACAAGGCCAATCAAAGTTAATTTTAGCTAGATAGGCGCTTTATTATGCTATAGGTATTTGTGATGAAAAAGAAAGATAGAAAATTTGACAATTCAAGATAACTTATTATTGTAATGTTTGATTTGAATTCTAAATAAATTAAAAATTGTTTTTAATTTATTACCAATTAGTAAAAGAGAAGGTTCAGCACGCCTACCACGAACATCGAAAATTGGCATTGACGGGAAAACCTCTTTGTCACTCCAATTTGCAAGTGTGACAGAGATCGAGATACAAATCCGCAATCGTTCGATTTTCGTGGTATAGGCCCAGGTTGTGTCGTACCAGAAGGTTAAGGAGTTGGCAGAGGACCGGATGAGTTTGAGATTGCTCCACCGACAAGAGCACAGCTCTTAAGTTTGAAGAAGAAGAAGAAGTAAATCAAAATTATCTGAACTATTATTTTGAAGCAGAAACGTCTGCGAGCGATGCCATATTTCTCAGATAGAACAGATAGAAAAGTGGAAAAATCGTGACCTCGGGCGGGACTCGAATCCGCGACTCTGAGATACCAACCAGCTTATTATTCATAGTTATTACATTATTTACAAACACGTGTAGCTTCTGTGTGAGCGCCTTAGTCACTATCAACCTTATACAGTCAGAAAGCTGTTCTTAGGCAACAAGGCAGAAGTTTACAATAAGTAATAAGGTTTTTCGGGAAAAGGTGATTTCAATGAAAAATTTAATATTAACAATTTTCCGCCATACAAATTTAACTTTTTTGTCCCATCGTAGGTACTTATCTTATACATAGTGTCAGACTAGGCCATGAACCCTGAGGTTATTGCGTAATGGTACTAATGGTATAAAGCTAACTTATATTATTTTATGAAATGTGAGTTTAATTTTGCATAAAATTATGCAAGCACAATGCAGTCTTGTCTGTCTGTCTATTCCCGGGGTAAATTTACATTACTTCGATATTTAGGTACTTATACCTACAGGTAAAAGTTCTAACACTCTGATGGTCGTATTTATTTTTATACCGATGCTATCCTAACAAAATATTATAATTTGATTGTTATATAGTTTTGGTACTTGTATTATTTTAACTTTGATACCATAGAAATACGAGACGTTTTGGTATACATACATCAGACTGAGTCATGTCATTACATAAGAGGCGATGGGCTAATACTGCACGGCTACCACGAACATCGAAAATTGGCATTGACGGGAAAACCTCTTTGTCACTCCAATACGCAAGTGTAACAGAGATGGAGATACGAATCCGCAATCGTTCGATTTTCGTGGTAGGCGTGCTGGAGTCAGGGGGTGTACCTACTCGTTTGTATATAGTGGCTATTTATTTATTATTTATCGTATGGCATTACAGTCACTGGATATTTAGATAGGTACACAGTAAAAATACAATCATATATAAAAAAATAAAAGTCATAGATTCAGGTTATTCCTTCTCAGGTACTCGATGGCGTTCTCTTTAAGGCTTGCGAGATCCTCCGTTCGTCCCGTAAATCTAGTAACCGGCACAGTATAGTGGCTATACTGTGAATTAAAGCAAGAAATTAAAATACATGTGTTAAGTTATGATGTATTTTTTCTTTCCGTGTCGCTTTTAAGATTTATTACATACCTAGTTAGATTTAGAACAAAGGGCATGGTGTTTTAAAACTTTATCTGATATTTAAAAGAAAATATTTTTTATCGGTAAGATAACAAAAGAAAATTGATAATGTAAGATTGTTTGAAGTAACACGCCTGCACGTGTTTGCATAGAATTTACCCGCCACGACTTAATCCTATTGTTATTTTATTTATTACTGATATGCCTGGATACACCACGCAAGGGTTATTTTGGTACCTGCCGTAATTTCGTTCGTCATTACCTGCCAGAATTCCGCGGTTTATTTCATCATCACCTTATCAAAGCAAAGGTACCAAACATAAAAATTAAATATTTTATCACAGAATATAGAAACTACTTACACTTAAGTACCAAATTTGAAATCAAACCAACTATTGAAAAATGTTCGAAAAATAATATTAATATTTTGTATGTAGGTACCTACAAAATATAATCGATTCGAATGTACTACAAAATTTATTTCAATTCAAATAACATGTTAGTTGAATAAAACGTTAGTTAGAATGACTAGAAGAGCTGTGTAACTAAATTTAACAATAAAATAAAATAAAATAATAATGCCATTTCTAAAATAATTATTCCGAATATTATTCTTCATTTAATATACGTACGTAAGTACCATAATTTATTCACCACCATATCATTCAAACTAACAAGTACTTACAAGAATTACTCTTATTAAAATCAGTTTGAAAAAGAATAGATTTTCTGTTTATTCTTATTCTTATTCAAGTTAATTTTTGCCCAACTCTAGGTAAGTGTAGTAAGCGTTCCAAATAGGTAGTGGGCGGGCTTTGAAACCAACATGGCGCTGCCGGTTATTCCCGGTTTTTTCCTTGCCTTCTTCGACGGGTGCATTCCATTTGATAATAAGAAGCTACGACTTTTGAAATACAAAATGCAAAAGGACAAAGACAGGAAGAATTTGAGTGCATATTAGGAAAAGTATAAGCTGTCGGTTAAAAATAACACAAACGATTAAGTATCTAAGGATTCTAAGGGTACCTGGCTAGGCATTTGTAGATATAATTATTCAAAAATGACATTTTAACTAATAACAGTAATAACACGGGTTCATACCACGGTTTTTTATTTGTAATTGTTTGCCTTTACTGGGTTCATATCGTTTAAAATATGAGTGCAATAAACGTATCTATCTCATCTTATCTTAGCTCAAAGTGGAGCCCCCCGAATAGCCGAAATATCGGGAGCTTAATTTAAATAAAAAACTGTGATAAGAACCTGTGTTATTTTATTAGTTAGAATGTTCAAAATCCACAATATTTAAAAGAGTGTAAAATTACGTTTCTCTGACTATACATGTTTAAAAAGATGCGCGATTACTAAAGCTCAAAATTTATTTTAAAACATTTAGTTTAGGTAAGTACCTACTCCAAACTATGTAGCTACAACTTAACTATAGAGTTGATAACATTACCATCAAGGTACTTACCTATTTAGAGCGCTACTATACAGATTATCTCATTTCATTTATCAGAACTAAGTTTTTATAATTCATTTTATTAAATACACAAATGTCAATAATAATACACAAAAGTCAACTTAAAAGTACTCTTAACCTAAACCCTGCGATACTTAGAACAAAAAATAAAACACAGGAAAAAAAACAAGTTAGTTTTTTATATTACTTTGTTAAACCATAACTGCGCCCTTTAATTTAATCTTTAGAAGACGTAAAAAATAATTACTTTCAAGAAAAGCTCTTGAACTATTGACATATCGGAATGTGCTGAGACTGCTGAGCTGAGTTGATGTATTTGTTTACATTTATGAGTTGACGACTCTCAACTTCTCAAGCTACACTCGACTCATCGATGGACCGTCTTAATAAATTTAAAAATGTAATTAAAGTTTAACCTTTACTGTTTTTTGTTTGTTTTGAGGTGCAATAAAGAGTTATTGTACTGTATTTTTATGGTTAGACATTAAACAAACTACCAAAATGGAAACCTTTTGCACGCTTTCTCTCGTACAGTTATGATTCTGTACACTATACTCGTCCTAATGCGAAATACGGCATTTTGGGATAATAATTAATAATAAAATAGCCTTTATTTCAGAATAGTTTGCAAGTTCATTTCACTTTGCTGTTAACATAATACTTAAATAGGTATCTAATTTCTATCTGTATGCCTTTTGTAGGCAAAGGCCTCCCCTAACTCTTTCCATTTATATTTATCCTTTGTTATTGTAGTCCAGCAACCTCCTACTGCTCTTAATCTCATCAGCCCATCTTCTTGTTGGCCTACCGCGTTTCCTCTTTTTGTCGCCAGTGAACCAGTACATTATTGCTTTAGACCACTTTTCTCTCCCTCTAATTGTGTGACCTGCCCATTTTCATTTTAACTTTTTTTTTTTATGGTCATACTCATTTCCTTGTTTTTCATAACTTCTTTTAGGTTCCAATATTGCTTCCACCCGTTTCCAATACGTCTGTCTAGTTCTTTCGTAGTCAAGTCATGAGGGGATATAATTTGACCTTTTATTAGTCGTTTACATATTCGATCTTGTTGTTGTTGACGTAAATGGGTTCTTGTTCTCCATTGGTTATGGCTTTGGTTTTCAGAGTGTTCATACACAACGCTACTTTTTGACTTTCTGTATCTAGGTCACATATCATTTCGTTCAGTCTGTCTTTGGATGGTGAGATTATTATCAGATCATCTGCAAATCTTAAATGCGATAGGTTTTCGCCATTTATTGATAATCCGCATTTATCCCAATTTAATTTACGGAATACCTCTTCTAAGATAGCCGTGAAGAGTTTTGGGTACACTGGATCGCCTTGACGGACTCCTCTTCCTATTTGAATTTCTTCACCCTCTCTGTCCAACTTAATTTTGGCCTTGCTGTTTTCATAGATATTTTTTTAGGATTCTGGTGTACTTGATGCATTTTGGGATAATAAACATCAACCGGCCGGTCCTTTCAAGTTGCACAAAAATAAAGAAAGTCCCATCTTTTGTTTGTGGCAATAAATACCACATGCTTATCCCTTGGGACTGCAGGTTAGGTAGATGTGTTTGTTTAGAAATTTTTGGTTTGGGCGTCTTAGAGTGAAGCATAATTTATATTTGATAAAAATAAATGACCCATACAAAGTCATTGGCCCAAGTCAATGGATTTTCGGATTTTAGGGAATATAATCAACATATTGTCAGCAACCAATTTCATAGTCGCAAATATAGGCTATGGTTGTGGATTGTCATCTCAGGTTACATACTTAAATAAGTAATTTACTTAATTCGTTGCTAAAAACTTATATTTAAGTATAGGCACAGATCGCTCACGAAATCAGATGATGAGATATAAAGCATCGGTTACCCCTCGCCCGAACCTACGACGTTCTTCACATAGGATCACGTAAGACCCGCGTATTTTCCTGCTACAACGCGTATCCTGCCGCCTCCCCATTCCGCGAATCTACGGTTTTCCTTGAATATGGTGAAAAGAGTATTGTTTGGTATATTCATACTCATATAAAATGTATCTCTTTTTATTAAGTTTCCGTCCGTGTTGCTGTTATCTGTTGTTCATTCGTTTATTGTACTACTTAGGTAGGTAGTCAAGTTTAGTATATTTTTTTATGTCAGATGAACATTCAATTATATTATATTGCCTCCTAAGTCCCAGCTTCTTTTAAAGTTCATAGTCCTTGAGACCCCTTGTACATTTTTTTGTACATAATAAAATTAATAAGTATTTGCTGTCAGTCTTAAATAAATAAATCTTTGGTAATCATTTAATAAAACAGACAGTAGATAAAGCTAGAAACATGAGCTGGGTGGAAACTTTAATGTTGTTTGTTATATTCCTTTTTATTGTTTGTTTTTTTTCTGCTTGTAATATGTTGTTTGTAGATTTATATGTTATCTGTCGTGACATCACTGAATTCGCTGAATAGGTTCTACGAAAGCCCAGCGCCTGTTTATTGGCTGGCAATACGCTGAGTTGGATACATTTAGTGATGCATACACACATCCTAATCCTTGTTTGTCTTATTTATTTTCTTGTTTCATAAAATAAAGTATATATTTTATTCATTGATTCATAAGAAAAAACCTATAATTTTTTAACAATATAATTACCTACCTAAGTATAACAACCCTTTTACGATGATTAATTAATGTACAGTCAACTACAAAGATATGAATACTCGTACAGCCAAAGTGCCAAGAATAGGTACACTCAACCAATTGGAACCCTAGGCCACTCTAAAACCATGTCAAAATGAGAAGCAGTAAGAGATTTCTTTCAATCTTATTCATAACGTCACTATGACATAGTCCTACAATGGCCTAGGGTTCCAATTGGTTGACTGTACAGGACTTTATTACCTGGACATTAAGGTCGTGTATACATATTTTTGGCCTTTTTGCTCTACTAATATCTCTGTAGGTGACTGTACAGTCCCTTCCCTACTAAATTCCACAGTTTCCGTATTACCTACCTATCCGTTAATTTCATAATGCACGGCGCTAACGGTTCGTTGTTTTAAACATCAAAGTGATATCGTTATTGTCTCAAAGTTTTAACTTAGTACCCAATTATGTAGGTACCATTGATGAAAAATATCCAGGACGCGCATTACTTGTCGGTGCGCGACAGACCGGCGTCGCGAGCGCATCTCAAGTAAGGGTCACGAAATAGTCCGAATCATATCGAGCTATTTTCGGCTTTATTGGCGTGAGTAATTCTATAGAAGTATTTTGATACGTATACATTCTAGTCTTAAAATCTAAAAAAAAAACAGTTTTAGGTACAGTTTCATAATGACGCTCAACTAGCATGGGAACTGATTTTATAGCTTACTATTCCCATAAATAAATGTACCTACTACTTATTACCACCTAGTATTCCTAAACTAAGTACTTATAAAACATGTACTCAAACAAAGTACCTACGAAATTAAATTTTTGTAGATATGTCAATGTTTATTTCCTTGTTTCAGGACGTGCGATTAGTAGAAGTGACTTCTAACATCTGGGGCACAAAGTTCAAAATGCACGGACTAGTCAAGAACGTGCCTGCTAACCTCGGGCAGGTGACCTACAAGACGTCGCTCCTGCATCTGCAGCCGCGCCAGATGACGCTCACCATCGCCGAGCTTCGCGACGACCAGGCGCCTGCTCCCGACCCCAACTTTAACCCTAACATATTCTCAGAGGATGAGGAAGAAGTGTTCCCTGATAGACGCAAGACGCTTGCAGACCGCGCCAACTCCAACGTACCTGCCCCGGCTGAAGTCACAACTACCAACCATAATAACAACGCTCACGCGTCGCTAGCGCGCGCTGAATCCTACGACGAGTTCCCTTACATCGACACAGCGGAGCCCGCGCCCGTCCGCCGCGTCGGCACTCCTCCCGTCCCCAGCCGCCACGCCATCTCCCCGCTCCGCTGCGAAGGCTCCGTTCCGACCCTGCAGTCTCCCAAAAATGCCGTCGCCCCGACCGACATCATCTTCGAACGCCCCTCCCCTCAGACGGTCACGTGCGGCGGCGGCCGCGGCGACTTCTGCGGCGGACGGACTGACTACACCGTTCGCGGCGACAATGTTTCCTTAAAAGGAAATTTATCCAACATAGATCAGCAATTCAGCCTTAACCTAAGTTTAGAACCGAGCCGGCAGGTCACAATAAAAAAATGCGACAACCACGTCACCGATAACTGCCTATCCAAACTCCGAAAGAACATATGCGCGCGCGGCGAGTCCGCTTCTTACGAGATGAACACTAGGATACTAAAATCGCTATGTAATAAGAATTACGAACACGAGGTACATCCAGATGCGATGGGCAGACGCGACACGCTTAGGAGTCTACAGAAGGGCGAGGACTTGAAGTTTATCGACGAGGAAACGCCAGTGGAACCTAGTGGCACGACGAGCACGAGAGAACCGCGCGTACAGCGGACGACTACCGTCGTCCCTATCAGTCCCGTATGTGCCAGTGTACCCGTCTACGACACCATGACGCGCAGCTGCAGCGTAGGCTACTTGGATATGGTGGACCCGGCGGTGTTGCACGCAAGAGTGTCGGTAGCGGCGCTGCGGGAGCCGCCGCGTCGGCTCGTGCTCGTCGGCGACTCGGGCCGGCGTCGCCGACGCCGCCGCGAGCGCCACCAGGATGCAAACAAACCTACTTTAAAGAAGTGCGGCAAATCGAGGAGTCTCGACTCCAGCGAGCTGTCGTTAGAGAAGAAGCAGACGCGGCTATCGCGACTGGATAGTTTAGAGCCGCGTGCGGAGGCGAGTACGGAGCGAGGCGCGACGAGACGACGCGACTACCCGGTGTGCACGGCGTGCCGCCTGGTGTCGCCCTACGACCGGCGCGACGTGGACGCGGCGACCTACGTGTGCGTGGCGTGCTCGCCGCGCGCGCCGCCGCCCGCCCCCGCGCCGCCCTCCCCCCGCGTGCCCGCCACGGACAGCGATTCCGACTACAGCAAGTATTATAGTTAGTATGACGTAGTTGCTTTTCCACCCGCCACGCGATACGACGGTACGTACCCGGGACCAAAGTGGTAGCTTACCCTGTAGACGCACCCGTGTAGACAGCGCAAGATAACCGACCTCTGGGCCGACAGTCTTTGGCTGAATTGAAACGTCTTTCCTTTCAAACCTACATCTCACTATAGTTATAGTGAGATTTTTTTAATACCTCCAAATTTTAATGATACTCAAGATATCTTCTTGCCAATTTGATGATTGATGCTCCAATTAGCATCTTAATAAATCGAGCTATAAATATTATGCAATACACTGGAATATTGTTTTGTTCCGAGCTATAAACACTACTGTCCTAAGATATTGGCCTTATCTTATATAATTATTTTTGACGACTTGTCAATGATTAGATATCTGAAATTCACAAAATACTGTTAGTGTCAGATAAAAATAGTGTCAACTTGACTATTAAGTTAATGAAATAGGGGCTTTGTACCTCCCAGCGTATCTAGATGTAGCACTTTGCTTCTCTGAATAAGGCTTATAAAACTCTTGAGCACGAGCTTGTAGATATACACGTAACTGCGGCTGAGTTAGACTCGCGCACCGAAGACTCCCAACCTAGCACTTTGGTCGGGTAGTCTGCCATTTCACTATCACAACTGTCATAACACACAACACTGTACCCACCTATTGTAATTTCGAACATTATCGAACCTTTTTCAAAAATTGTAGTGTGTAAGTAATATATACTTACTGTGCTTGTCTAATAGAGCTGCTCCACGCCTCAATAAATTCGTGCACATGTGGTTATGCACTATCACCACATGTACACGAATTTAGTATGTGTAATACACAAATCTACAATTTATGCCTATTAGCTACCTAACTGAATGCTGACTTTAGATAGTATGTAGAGCACACACACAATAATTGTGGGAAGATTATGTTTAAATCTGAATAGTTACACCTGTCCACAAATACATTTTATCCTCTTTTAAGTTATGTAGGTAAGTACTTACAGGGCAGATGTTTACGTATGGTCAATTCCATACTAGTAATATATGGCCTAATATGTAACTTATAATTGTGGTCTAATATTTGATAGGTTATTTCATTTATTTGTAACATGAATCGGTCGAGTAATTTCATCGATCAATGGCAATGTAAGCTCTCGAACCCAATACTTACTGGATTTTTTCTTCATATGAACAGGTTCGTTGGAGCAACTAGCGCTGAGGCTACTGGCGTCCCGCTCTCGCAGTTCGCGCGAGAGAGAGAGCAGTTCGGCGCCCGCGTCGCCCCGCCCCGCGCGCTCCACGCCCGCCTCCCCCGCGCCCGCGCCGCGCCGCACGCGCTACTCATCCGCTTCACCCATCCGGTAGGACTACAGTCAGATATCTAATAACTCTAAGAAGTAAACCAGGTCAACGATAAACTGATTTTGAGTTCCAAGAAAAAAAATGCCTTTATTTTGACAGAGTCAGACCAAGCTAAGTTGCATAAATTTTGATATTAGAATTGCAAATGTAATTTTAAACGTCAAACTTCTATGAAATTTGTCATTTAACACTTTCACAGGTTGTGAAAATCTATGGAAACTTACCTTAGTCGGACTCTAGGTTCGATATAAACAAATACACAGATAGATAATCCACCACCAATCTTGGGCCTTGGCAGGATCCCGGTGTCACGGTGGTCTTATGACACTTATGTCAATCAGTCGGTTCTTTCAGTCATTTAATTATTTGCCTAATGAATCATCTTGCCTTGGTAGACAACTGCTGAATTCACCACTCCTATCGCGGCGGCGTAAGAAGCCGTCGGAGAGCTCGGACGAAGAGTGTTCGGGCTACAGCGAGGTAAACGGCCGTAACTACCGCGACCTCGAGAGCTTCCAGAAGGCTCAGCTTAGGAACAAGGTAACTACCATATAAAACAACTCCTGCATGTTCTGGGATCTCCGTGTAAATTAGCACCCCGTGAACTAAAACGCTACTAAATAAGTATACGGCCATGTTCAGTAAATATACCTAGTCGGTATATGTATAATTTTCCCAGATATTTACAACCCGTCGTCGGCTTTTCCTCGTTGTACCGCAATGCTGATACGTGCTGATACGTTGTGCGAGGAATCCACATCGCTAGATGATGTGCCAGAGTATTACTTTATAATAAATGACGTTGACCGTCGATGTGTTTGCAGTTAAAGCGCGCCGGCGGCACGGCGGCCGCGGCGGCCGAGCCCCGCGCGGGCCCGCGGCGGCAGCTCGTCATGCACAACAAGGCGCCCATGTGGAACGAGAACTCGCAGGTCTACCAGCTGGACTTCGGCGGCCGCGTCACGCAGGAGTCCGCCAAGAACTTCCAGATCGAGTACCATGGGAAACAGGTGACACATTCAGTTTAGAGCTGCATTGAGCCTGCCGAAACGATACAATGTTTAACTGGATATTTAGTTAAATACCATTTACGACAATCACTTACATGCAGATATTATAGTCCACACTCCACATGCACTGGCACGCCCTGCTACAAAGTAACTGACGATGGGTAAGTCTCACAATGACTAGAACAAAGAAATGACAAGGTCCATAAAATTACCACATTGATTTTAGCCTACATCGCGAACGGTCTACAACACAAAATGCCAAAAATTTTTTTTTCTTTATTTATTCACGTTAGCGACGGTGCCCCGCTAAATCCGATAATCCTATTCTTTACTGTTTGGCCTTCAAAAAGCGGTAATTTTGTGTTCTATTAGATCGTTCGCGATGTATGCATGGGGGGGGGGATCACTTAACTCTGCAGCTGACTGTACATAAATACCTAGACTAAGAGCGATGTAGTCATTTTATGAGCCTTGTCATTTTGTGTTCTAGTCATTGTGAGATTGAAGCCTGACGATCTTCGGTCGGCACGAAAAGGTCTAAAATAAGCCTTTTTTGACTATGAAGAAACAGTGCCATCTAATTTTACATTGACACGTAAAAGCACCGTCAATCGAACTTGCTAACAATGTTGAACATCACATTATGTCACTGTTTCTCACCACCACTGGAAACCATACATTACTGAAACGGTCGTACCTATTATCGTTAGAAAACCATAACATAAATAAACAACTTAATCTTGGGGACTTCATTAAAAACTTGAAATGGTTTAAAAGTTAGGTTATCACGACAATATGGCGGTTTGTTTACAAAGTTAAGAAGTTCGATTTCCGGCGATTTTATAAAATTATTTGTGCAGGTAATGCAGTTCGGGCGGATCGATGGCAACGCGTACACACTCGACTTCCAGTACCCTTTCTCGGCGCTGCAGGCGTTCGCGGTGGCGCTCGCTAACGTCACGCAGCGCCTCAAGTAAATGCCAACACCGAGAGTAAGCGCCATGTCCACCAACTCCACCAGTCCACGCAACGTTGTGTATATCTTGAGGGCGTTCCCAACTCAGGATCAGACGTTTCTTAGCACTATAACCAGTTTACAAAATAGGGCTTAGGTACCGTTTTACCTAAGGACAAAAAAATTATCTTAGCTTCATAGAGCCAATGGCAAGAAGGCTTTTTGGCTGTAATTATTTTTCATGTCATCAATGCTGACTGAGTGACCAGTGTGTACTAAGTCACTACTAACTGAATGAAGAATGTAACGGTTAACCGATTTTGTATGAACAAACCCATAAAATTGCATTCCCTACCTGGAATACCTATGACTATGACCGACACCTACCGGTCAGTCAACCCTTTTTATAAAACACGGGACGAGCGGTAAGTGGACTTGACTTAAGTATGGTAAATTTGGCGCTACATCTGCAAATCGAATCGCCAAAAAGCTTTTAAATTTAATATTCAGTGAAATTTTTACATAGTATCACTGGATATCGGATTGATCAAATTGCGGTCGTGAATCGATAGCTATGCTGCTTTATATTAATTACGTACTTTCTGTGAAATGTGCCATAGCAAACATTCCACCCTAAGCTACGCTCATTAAAATTGTACTTTTTGGGACTAATTTGCTCGCTTAGAGTCAGTACAAACAGCATCGATTTGTGTATAGCATAGGTAGGTAGTTGTATGTCAGAATATACAATTATCATCAGTATTTTGTTATTTTGATGTTGTATGTACGATAGGCCCGCTTGCAACGGCCCGTTAGCGTAGAACATATACAGATATTTTGTACACAAGCTTAGATAGGTAGCTTCGAAGTATTTCCATTCGCCGCTGCCGCGGAATGGAACAATTTGCCCTTAAGGTCCTCCGTACCGACAGTCGCTATACGGGCATTTTCAAAAATAGGGTATCATTTCCTTTTTTTTGAAAATATAGGAAGCTTTGGGTTTTTTATAACCAGAACCACGAGTACTATTAATTAAAAAAAAGGAAGAGTGTCCCGTTTTTTTTTTGGTCAGTTTCGTAACGCATTTTTTCATACATTTTGTATGGAACGTTACAAAACTGTCAATTTTTTTTTGTATGGAAAATCGAGGACCCATTTTCATTAAAATGGTGTACTTTTTTCTGAAAATACCCATATACAGACATGTATTGTAGTAAAGGCAAGACAAGATTTAAATTTCATTCATTCATTTATTTTTAATAAAACATAGTTTTACACGTCAGGCAGGTAGGTACATAATAATAATATGGTAAGTAGGAACCAGTGTATTGTGTTAGTATTTCTTACATAATTATACAACAGGTAGGCATAGCGCAAGTACAAATATTGTTATCTAGCGCATATCATAATTATAATTGAGTTGTATTACTACAATACAAGTTTCAACAACATAAACGTTGATGTGGCGCTGTGATTTGTTATTCATTACATTTTGTTAACAGTTATATAGGTACATTTCATATTTTGGTAAATTGGATTAGTGAATCAGTCGAGAATTTGGCGGTGTGATTTATTTGAAAAAATCGTCAACCGAGTAATGCGCATCAGACACAAGTTTAGCTTTAAGTTTATTCACAAAACATCTCATACTAGTTGCATTCTTGATCTCAGATGGTATATTGTTATATACCTTAGGACCTATTGAGTGGATACATTTTTTGGACTTAGCTAGACGTGTAAAGGGTGGGCGCAGTTCGTCCCGCTGTCTGGTGTTATAGGAGTGTAGATCCCCTCGCGCCGTAAACTGTTCAAGGTTACCCCGCACATACTTGGCCACTTCGAGAATATACAAGCTCGGGAGGGTAAGGATTTTGGATTCCTTAAACAGTTCACTAGCAGGGTGATCCCAGGGCACTCCACACATGCAACGAATAGCTCGCTTTTGAAGCCTGAAGGGTCTATCGCGGTTGGCTGAAGTTGCCCATAAGTCTACACCGTATGATAGGAGAGAGTGAAAGTAGCCAAAATAGGCTTTCCTTATGTTGTTAGTGTGTAAACTAGGGCGTAACCTACTGAGCGCAAAGCAGGCGGAAGACAGTCGGTCGCAAAGTGAGTCAATATGGGGACTCCAAGTCAATCCAGAGTCGATGATAAGGCCGAGATATTTTATTTCATCTACCTGCGGAACGGGTAAATTGTTACAGTAAATGTTCAGATTATGATCCTTTTTACCACGTAGACAGAAATGCATGATATTTGTTTTTTCTACGTTCAATTGCATTCCATTCACTGAGAACCATGACGCGACGTCGTTCATTGTCTTGGTAAGTTTAGATTTAAGTTCATGTTGATTTAAGGCAGATACAATTACACATCCGTCGTCAGCGAACATGACAAAATCAGCGTCATCAGTGGCGGTCGTGAAATCGTTCATCAGTATTAGGAACAGGTTGTTTCCCATAACAGAACCTTGAGGAACGGCACAATCACCAAGTTCCAACACGTCAGATCTCATTCCACGAACAGAAGTTACTTGCTTACGACCCTCTAGAAATGAGGCGATGATGTTTAGATAATTTCCAGTATATATTCCAATATAACCATTCTATGTTAGGTATTTAATTATATGTAAGTAAGCATATTATAAGAATCAATTTTGGATTGGTAAGCCTACGTTTTGGATCTCAGGGTGGGAAGCGAGCCCGTGGCCGCCTATTCGTAGATTTGGCGGAGGTAGAGAGGCGGAGGAGCAGTAGGACAGAGCTCGACTTTACTACTTTAAACTTGGCAGAAATGGCATTCGAACTTTAAAAAGTTTGACAGATCATTTAGGTAATTTTTGTTACGACTGTTGGGACGGCGGGCTGCACCCGGAGGACGAAAGTAAACAATATTTAGGTACAATTGTTAAATTTTGTCACAATAGACGGTATGCCACCGGTCCTTGTGAAAACTGTATATTGGCCTATAGTTAACGTAATTTACATTAAGTCAATGTTGTTGATCCATTTTTAAATGACCTTTAGTGTCTATCTTGAGAGGTCACAATTGAAAAGTTACTCATGCTTTGGAGCGCATTTAATACACGTAATGCCACCCCCTTCGTGGTTTGCTATAGGATTGCGTTATGGCGTCACATACCGACGAATCCGATAAGAACCACGAAGTGAGTTTTGTGCCACGCCGCAAAATGGCAAAAAAAAAACAAATTGAATGGTGATTTTACTGTCCGAAAGTACGAGTCTTGAGTCCAGATTGTACCCGGCAAAGCGCCAGGCATATTCTACGGCGGTAATGCGAGCTGCTTCCCAAGGCAACGTCCACATTGCACATGGCTGCTGCAAACATCTGCCGCGCGCTTGCCAAGCATAATATGGATCCTGCCTAAACAGTTAATGAGTTTTCGAATGAAACATATGGTTGAGTTACACGCATTACGATTCTAAATACGCTCCTTAGGTATAGATAGAATTTTATGTACCTACTTATCCCAGAATACTCTGTAATATTTTTAATTATTTGGTTAGTAATTATATAGATGTTATTGCACTGAATTTTTCATATACACCATGTTCATTGTTTCCTATTAAATAGTAAAAGGATTTAGTGTGCCTCAGTATTATTTTGTTTTCATGTTTTTAATTTGTTATTTTGTTTGTAGTGTTCAATTATTTGTTGATGAAGATCGGCGTAGCCCGTTCAGTATTTTAGAACGAATGTACTCGCTAGAGTTGATATGAAATATGTCGTAACCTTTTATATTATGCCGTCTACAGATATTATGTTATTAATGTAACAAATGTTCAACCATGTTTAACAAAAAAGTTGTGCTCAGATAATTGCGGGCACCTCAATCCTCAATCGCCTGGGCAGACCGGTTAAGTTTGACTTCAGACGATCGTAATTCTGTTGACTTCAGCCGAGAAGCATAAATTCAGGTCAAACTTTTTGTCACGCAAACTTGCAACAAAAAACGTAAGTAACTTTGCCCGAAACCCGATCCGATACGAACCACTTGAGAGTGTGAGTAAGTATTGACGCTTATCGACAACAAAGTTGCCACAAAAATAATGTGAATATAAAGTAATATGAATGCCTCTTTTGTTTGTATGAGAACGACCCCAAGTATTTATAGATTCTACTGGAATACAGAGTTATATTATTATTTAAACTACGTGCTCTTAGGAAAATATTTTAACAACGTATTCCTGTTCATATTTGGTAAGATACCTTACACACACATTTCTCTGACAACAGCCTAATTTCTGAGATAATGGGCACTCCATTTTTTTTCCATCGTTCAGCACAATACATTTAGTTCGTTTAACCTCAGGAATACGTGGTAAAAAGCTTGCTCGTTCCTATCGTAGGTATCTTGTATGTGTTTATTAACCGAGTTTTTACTCAAATATGCATCACAGAATATATAGCGGGTGGGCCCCATAACAGGAGCAAAAAATTTAATCGTACGTTGAAACCTAACAACTTTAATTATAGTTTATTAATTATAGTTTATGTATGTACTTTGTAGATTTTCATTCTTTCATACAAACTAAATAGTATTTTCAATGTAAAGTCAACCAATTGGAACCCTAGGCAAATGTAGGACTATGTCATAATGATGATATAGATCAGATTGTAATAAATCTCCTACTGCTTGTCGTTTTGCAATGGTTTTAGAGTGGCCTAGGGTTCCAATTGGTTGACTGCACGCAAATTAGCCAAGTTGACGTCTAGTCATAATACAAAACTGACAAAATTCGCAGTACATTGCGTCTACAAACAAACTTTAAAAATCAAAACACGTTATGTTTTAAAGTCGCTGTGCAAACGTTGTTCAGTTTGGCGAGTACTACCTACGATTAAATTTTTGCTCCTGTTATGGAGCCTACCCGGTACAAAGCTTGAATATCTGACGTTTCCGACTTTTAGCATTGGGCTATATCAGTTTATATCTGCTAAAGACAGCATGCTTGGCTATAAACGGTTTAAGGATTTTATCATTTTATTAAACGGCTTTATAGCCGTATTATGGGTTGTATTATCAGAGTTCATAAAAATAAGACCTGTTGTTATGATTTTAGTTCAGCACGTTTGATTATCGTTATATAGTAGAACTTTAACACATTATTTTTGTGACTGTGGAATTAGTTCTAACACAGCACCGTCTTCAGTCCAACATACATACAGATGTGCATTGCAGAAAGGTTTCAAAACGAGAACGTTCCCGGGAACTTTTCGAAATTTCAAACATGAGGAAGTTTCCATTTAGAAAATTCCCAATGGGAGTTTTGAGAAATTTCCGGTATGTTTTGCTATTATGTACACTTTCCACGGCACATCAGTAAACATACATATCTCTGGTTAATTATGATCGAGACGGATGTTTTCATTTCCGCTCATTGGTTTAAGACTGCACATAGGAACATATATTTTGTGATACTCATTTTATTGTTTTTCTAAGTACTATTAATTATAGTTAAGAATTTTAGGTATTATATAGGCCGAGTTGGATTCGTTTTGTTTGCGTGTTGTAAACGCCTGGAGTGATGTGTGTGAAAGAGATGGTCATGTTTATATCCCCACAAAACTTACCAACATTATAGTCATGGCGTTCATAGTGGTCTGAGTTAAAGCAAATTTTGAGTCTTAAAGCCTCGAGGGATAAAGACTCGCGAGTCTTTAAGGCTGACCAACATGTATGCTTGTTTTTGTGTTTTAAGTTATGAGCAGTGTTGCAATGATTCGCCTTCACGGCCTTTAAGCCATAAGGGACTTAAAATTAACTCTAACTCAGAACACTAGTTCAAAGGGTTAAACGTAAAAATTGTAATCTCACACTATTCAATATTAGAAAAGTTATTTACCTTAGATATTTCTATTCAGACACATTAATCCAGGCGATGATTAGTTAATTAATTTCGTTGAACGTTGACGTGTTAGTTGTCCTCAGTTGCTTTTTATTTCGGTGTTTCACTTGTCATCTGTATATATGTACCTACTATAGTGACAAAGTGTAAATAAAAAATATTCTCCAGACATGTCTGTGTTTTATTAAAAACGATTTCTTAATAATAAATAACGGCTTATGCGACAAGACCATATTCTAGGGGCGATAAAACGAAGTCGTAATTAAAACGCCGTTGTGAAACTGCCTCACTGCGGTTAACAAGTGTAACAACCAATAACCATATGTTAGAGGTAGGGTAGAGTGATAGAGAGAGATAACTACGATACGTTTCTGCCGTGAGCGATTGGCATCTTGGCTACGCACACTGTTGAGTGTTTCTTAAAAAGGTGCCAGTGTTTTTTGGGTTTAAAAATACTTTCACATTTGGAGCCCTCGTTTAGAGTCAAACCAGGATATCTCTTCCAAGCTGATGAATTGTCAAATTACAGTCTGTGCTATCAAAATCTATACAAACTTAGCTTAGTCGGACTCTATGTTACCGCCATACTTAGTGTTACCGGTTAACCGGTTTTAGCCGGTTTTCCCATACAATTTAAACTGTTTTTGGATCCCCTACTAAATGGAATAACAAGAAATGGTAACAGTACGAAAAATAACTTTGGGGTATTTTTATCAAAGAAATCTTGATTCATTTCTGCTGATTTCGATAACATTAAATTCACAGAAAATATCAGATTTTAGAGTGCATTATTTTTAAGAAACGCTCATTTAACAATGTAATCAAACTAATTCATGTTTAAATCTAAGGTAACGTACGGTTGTTAAGTGCAGTAGAACAGAAGGCGCAGTCCGATATAGTAATCTAGTGAAACTTGTATACACGACGTTATACACTGTACTATCAACCAATTGGAACCCTAGGCCACTGTAGAACTATGTCATAGTGACGCTATAAATCACATTGTAAGAAATCTTTTACTGCTTGTCATTTTGACATGGGGTCTAGAGTGGCCTAGGGGTTCAATTGGTTGACTGTACGTCCGTAACTTCTGATGATTAATTTTTAATGCTAGATGTTCTTAGCCTTCTAACAATTTGTCATACGGAAAATGTTTATGTTATTTTCTTTTACTTGTAAAACCATGTTTTATTAGTTGTAGAGAGGCCAACGAGAACTAGCATTCAACAGAATATTTTGCTACTGAAGGAGTTTGTCAATTACGCAAAGATAATGAAGTAAGTATTAACCCTTCTATGCCCCACGTCAGTTGCAAAATTGAGACCCTTTATTCCCACGCCCTGTAATTCGCAGGGTCCTTATTCCTGAACTCACAGGGAATATGTACTCTCGTGGGTTTAAAATACGAGATTACCCGCGAATTGCAGGGCTTGGGTTTTGAAGAGAGGCAAAAAGTCTGAGAATAAGAAATAATCGTACGAGAGTAGGCGTCACTAGATGGCGCTTATAAGTTGCCATATTTTACGCGGTAACTGAATTGTCAAAGTTTTGACAACCTTTACGCTTTAAAAAAAAACAAATATCAAATTCTGCCAGGTCTGGACTTACTTGGGCTCATTCAAATCAGAATAACGAGCCGATCCTGATATATAAAAAAATGTTAAAAAAAATTCCATATAAAATTTAAGTTTCCATTACGACGATGACGTAATGGAAAGTGTTTTTTTTGGGACATTTTTTGTATTATCGGGATTTAATCAGCTCGTGATTCTTATTGGAATGAGCCCAAGCAAGTGCAGACTTAGAAGAATCAGGATTTTTTTGGAAAACGCTCAGGGCCAAACAGCACCATCTAGTAACGCAGCCTCACGATTATTTATTTACGCTTTAAACTTTCGTTACTTCTTTCACTTTACGCTTACGAACACTACTGTTTTAATACTTCTGCAGTCAAAGAAGCCAAATTTTTATCAAATGGTAATCCGTAGCTTGGCTCAAAGTTTAACAATTTCAAAGCTAAAGTCGTCTTCCTGGCTTACAGAAATATCTAAAGAATAGCTCCAACTAACAATGGCCGTGTCGCCGCTCACTGTCGCTCAGTCGCTGCCCCGTGTCTCGCTAATCGCTGTCGCTGCTCTGCCCCGGCACGTAGTCTGCGTCGTCCTCGTCTGAGATATCCAGGTCTTCCAGATCTTGGAAGAGGGATTCGTCCACTTTCACTGCGTCCCCTGGAATGGTATTGTTGTGTCATTAGAAAATATTAGATAGCAGCGGCGGCAAAATGTTCTTTGAGCAAGCCGGAGTTGATTTGGCCTGCTTTTTCTTTGAGTTGTTAAGGGAACCTGTGCTAGGCAACGCAAGGGGAACTGGCAGGTATCACGAGTTCTATGATCGCCCGCCACTGTTACTAGTAAATACAAGGGAAGAGACAAAATATTGGCAATCTGAAAAAATGTCATGGCTTTCGACAAGAAACTTTATGTGATACTAAAATGTCTGGCACCTGCTACACTCTGCTTAAAAGCCAGAAAAAAACACGTCTCAATCACACTATATTTGCAACTGTAACTTGTGGCATTCCATAAGAATATTTTCATATCTCATGCTATGGAAGTGGGTCATTATTAACTCATGGAGTGGGTGGAAAATGATAGGGTCCGCTCTAGGCCGTTTTACTTTCCCAATGCATTTTTTTCTTCAGTTTTACTAAAATCTGTTTAAAATGGACGCATTGTACGATTTCCATTCAGATATTTATTTACCGAATCCATAAACGACGACATTAAATAGTTTTTTTTAAACTAAACAAACTTCAAGAAATAAGAGAGTTGCTACAAAGTCATGTTTAGATATATGTATGTATATTATCCGACCTAAAAACTAAATAAATGTGAAAATGGGAGCCAAGTAGAGACTGAGATAGGTGCCTTGCTCTCCTATTGCTCGCCCGTGGATTGTTTGATTTACTCTATTTATTTTAGTAGGCATCGCTCTTCCGTGATTATGGCCATGTCGGCGACCACCTTACCTTTAAAAAAAGGCAAACCTTAATTTTTGTTTATGCCATGCCAGAAACGATTCCACCGTCACCCGCGTGACCGCGAACCATTTCTATAATTAATTATATATATCGTTCTGTATTTTACCGTCTCTTCTAGCAAGGCCACTGATGTTGTAAAACGCAGGGCTACATTGAAGTGGGAATGGGCTGGTCACATGGCACGGAAGAACGGCTCGTGGAGCAAACAAATACTCGAATGGCGACCATGGGGACCACAGATGCCTTAGGACAACGATACAAGACTGCTGGGATGAACTGGCTCCAGGTTGCACAGAACCGGGCCGAGTGGCGCAAATTGAAGGAGCCTTATACCAAAGGGTACAGAAGGGCTACAGAGAGAGAGATTTTACCGTCATCCAGGAACTTCAAGTCGGACTCGTTGAGCGTGGTGTCCCTGAGGAAGAGCTCCTTGCCCGTGAGCTTGTTGTTTCCCTTGGCTTCCCTCTCCCTCTTCTGTGGGATGCCCATGTCGATCTCAAACTGTTTCCGCCACGCCAGGAACGACTCCACCGTCACCCGCGTGCCCTCGAACCTTTTCTGTAATTATATTGTTTTATCGGTTATATCGGCCTCCTAGCTTAGTTGTTAGTGACCCTACCTACGAGGCAGGAGGTCCCGGGTTCGAATCCTGGTCAGGGCATTTATTTGTGTGTTTATCACAAATATTTGTTCCTGAGTTATGGATGTTTTCTATGTATTTAAGTATTTATATGTATCTATCTGTTATATATATATATATATATATATATATCGTTGTCTAGTACCCGGCTTTTATGTAGGGAGGGTGGGGGAAGGAGGTACTTATTGGGGATCAAAGTACATGATATCCCGCGAATTACCGGGCTTATAATGTAACGCCAATTTATAATAGGCCAAACTATATTGACAAGCATGCCAGCTATTATGCATTAAATCCGCAAATTACACACTCCAGAAGGTGCATTTATAAGTTTCTTCAAACAAACTACAAGGGATGCCAGGACAAGGTGTACAAAGCTGATATTTAGGGTTTGATACCCAAAGAGTTAAAACAGGACTGGGTAATAAGACTCCGCTGTCCATCCATCCGTCTGTCTGTCCATGAACTGTTATGCCGCCGCCGGTAGTTAGACAGTTGAAATTTTCACAGATATTCTGTTTCTTACAACAAATACAAATTATCGCCATAAAAAACAGACATATGCAAATGTAAAGCATGAATTAAATCATTTATTATCCCGTAATACACTACTATATATAAGGGTGTCTGCCGTGATAGCAGGAAGTCACTGGTTCAATTCCAGCCCTGCTTAATCTCCGGTGAGCAGGATATACTACACAAAAAGTGACCAAGGGTCACTTTAGACATCTCTTTAAATTTTTAAGTCGTAAACATATTCAGCATGCAATATTGTTCAGCTAAGTAAATAAAAATAATTTTGCACCTGTTCTGCTTCCTCATCAGCCTTGAGCTTTGCCAGCACCAGTTCCTCTCTTTCTTTCTTGACTCTGTCCCAGTGGTCACTCAGCCACTCCTGTCCCGCTGACACCAGTGTGAATATCATAACCATACCCACATTCTCTTTAGCCTGAAATTGTTTATATAATGTTGGTGAACTATCTTTTTATTATTTATAAAGGTAAGATATATTAAATTTGTATGCATACTAAAAACAATTTTAATAAAAAAACAGTGTATTCCAGCAGTAATAATTTTAATGAATAATGGTTAAATAATGAAATAATATTGCATTAATCCTTCATCTACAATGCCCACGAATTATCGAGTTATTATGTACACAATAAGTACCTACTTAATTCCCTCACCCTCCCTACATCAGAAACCGCAAATTACTGGGCTTGATAATGAAGTGTTTAAATTTTCAACTGACATGTGCATAGCAATGGTTAAGTGTATTGAAATCCAACTACCTGTTCAGGCATTACAAAGAAGTCTGCTATCTCTACCATTACAAGTGTACCAAGACAAGAGGTTAGAATAAAATAGATTTTATATTTTTATTACCACATTTAACTCTCAGAAGAATAAACATATTTCTCACATACCTGTTCTATTAAATGTGTCAGTAATTCCTGCTTGTCTACTATATCATCGAAATTCTCTTCGTTTTCGGTTTCTATAAGGGGTATCTCATCTGGATATTTGGCGGTGTATGTGAATACCAGTTGACACGCCAGGCCTTCGCCGTCGTCGTACCCTTCTGACTTTATCGGTATCGAGAACTTGTGGAACGGTTGAGTTTCTATAACTAAAACACAAATCTAATAAGTAAACTAGCCTATATCAAACTTTATTCGATGTTACTTCAGGTATTCCACAGATAACCTACTTTGCATATCGCCATAGTAGATTGAATCTAAAGCTTCTACTTCACTAGCTTGCTCATAATGGTAATCCATTGTAATATGTGGAGTAATTAACTAGAAAATCTAATTTAACTTCATGGATATACGCCACCGCTGCTGCTATTCAACAAAAGTGGACAGTTGAGTTGACATTGTCACGTTCATGTGCTTGTCAAGAATGTCAAGTTGACGAATGACATAAGACAGCCGTATTTTTCTATGATATGGCGCATCTACATAGGACCACTGTGTAGATGAGCCATGCCATACATACCATGATGTGCGATTGGACGCGATAATTCGCAATTCGCCCGGTAATTCGCGGACGTGGGTTACTTATTTTTTAGATGGCCGGCATCAAGGTTTCTGGCCAAGGCAATATTGCTGGTTTCCGGCGGTTTGCCAACAAATTGCATATAAACATTCATTTTTCACAGGCAAGCAGCAGAATAGGAGCCGACTGTCCTTTACAAGTGACCAACATAGTAGTTTACCATTAATAAAATAGACCAAGAGTACTTTATAAAGTCCCATATCGGAGAGTACTCAATTTTATCAAAATATTATATATACATCCAAAATTAACCTCAAAAGAAATTGGAAACAGTGGGTAAAATTTAGCAGATTGTGTAGAAATTTCGAGATTCAACTTACCTTCGCATGGATGATGGGTTACCTTGATTAAAAACTGTGAAGGGCTGAGCGCCTACCACGAACCGCGAACGAAAGTATACCTCCCTTTCGCACTTGTGATTTCTCACTCAAGTGCGACAGAGAGGTGAAACTTCGTTCGTGGTTCGTGGTAGGCCTTCTGAACGATAGAGTCAAACCACGTTATCTCTGCCGAGCAAATGAACTGTCAAACTTTAAAGTGTTATTTTAAACGTCAATTTTCTATTCACATTATTTGCTATCATAATCTAGGAAACTTAGCATAGATGGGCTCTATATTCGTTATTTTGATTTAGTGTCTTTTGTAAAAGAGATACGAAATTACGAATATATTTCGGATTGATGGTTCGCGATTCGTACTCCAAATCACGCCTTTTTATCTGTACTGTAGTTAGCTTCACCTTCAGGCCTGTATAAAGGACACCGGCTTTTATGGATACACCTTATTTAAAAGTTCCGAACTATAAATAGAGTCCTTTATAAAGGACTCGGGGGCGCAGGAGGTTAAACGTAATTATAATTAAATAAAACAATGTCATAATTATATGTTTTTATTTATTTTATACAATAAAATATTATAAAGCGTAATACAATTACCTGCTTGAAAGGAAAGATTATCACTAAATCTAAGCTTGTCTTTTAGTAAGTACCTAATAACATAAATATCGCCTATATTATTCTTACTGCTAGTATACTGACAAAACAATAAAGAATGTAGGTATTCATAAATAAATAATTACAACTTCAAATTTATAAGAACGTTTAAAATTTAAGAGTTTGATTCTTCCGAGTAGCATTAATTTTGATCAAGTTATTTACAACATTACACCAATCTAAGAATATATATTTTTGATTTTGATTATCACATCATACTATCGCAGCTATGATACAGCACATTAAATATAGCTGCATTTGTTATTTTTATATTCAAAGCTCCTTAATATAGAAGAAACTTTGGATATTATATTTTTTTCCCAGCGTCACGCACATCATCGTCCATAACAAAATAATCTATCAGTCCTCGTCTATCCTTATTATATTCACTTGCATTTTTTAATTGAGATAGACACGGGAGATTATAAATTTAATGTGCCTGGATATATAATAAAACATCACTTTTTTTTGTATTTCTCTTTCTTTACTGACGCCAACATTGAATTTGTTTTAAGAAACTTGAAACCTGAATTTGTTTAGTTTACGCAATTTAAGCAAACTCCATACCAAACTACCATACCAGTCATTTATACCAAGCTACGGCTCTACCATTGTAAGGTGGCATTAATATGTATTTTGTCCTCTAAGATAGCATGGGTGCGAGAAAAAGACACCAAAAATTCACATAGTAAATGTAAAATGTTTTGAAGAATGTATGAAATATAAAGATACCTCGTCACGAAGACGTACTTAACTGTGATTTTTTAACGTGCCGATTTCATTTCACACTTTTACAACTGAGCCCTGAATGAAGAATGGGTCAAACCCAAAGCCCGAATTGCAAGTTTGTCTTCTCTGTGTGTTATCCTTATACAGATATAGTGCATAATGTTTTACCCTAGTATTTTCTCGGAAACGCTCGTATTTGTTATGCTTCAATCGACCTCGGTACCTTTAGTACTAACACTGACACAACACGTCTCTGTGAAACTACGAGGGCAAATCATTATGCACTATATTTGTACATAGATCCACAGAAGTAGTTCTTCAGCAGTAGCACAGCGTAGGGTATTCCATACAGAGAGGTAACTTCATACACGGCCAGCGGCTCGGCTCGGTGGTCGTGCTGAGGCTCAGGGTTGTCAAAAACTATGGGAAAGATATTACAGTCTGATTGGCAAACTAATTTCTATTTCACACCCCTTAAAATAGACCGCCGAATTTGTATGAAAACTCGGCGGCATTTCGTCCCCACCTCCTTCCCCGCGCGCGCATCGATGACCCAGAAATCGGCGGAGTCAACCCACTGTATAGAATACATCCTTACGCTGTGGCAGTAGTTCCAGGCGGAGCGGTGTTTATCGGAGCGGGTTGCTGGCCAGACTGGTGAGGCTGGGCGGGCCGCTCGCCAGCGAGAGGCGGTCGGTCTCCTCGTCGGCTTGGTTGTTACGCAGCTCCTGCAGCGTGTACACGAACTTGCTCCATTCGTCGTGGCGCGGCTGGTATTCGCTCTGTGACAGCAATAGAAAATTTGATTATAATTTCCAATTTTAAAGTATGAATATCTAATGGATGTCTAGATATAGTTGAATTTCACGAAGTATCGTTATTTACCATTAGAGACAAATATTTTATGAGGATAAATCCAAAGAAACAAACTGTTGACATGTAAATTCTGTAGACTTTTGTCTTGTTTGAAAACAGTTTGAACGTAATCTGTAGCTTTTTAGGCATGCTTTAATAGAAACGAATTTCACAATGATCTATCGTATAGTCAAAGACTTCAATTTGTAACCTACTTAGATCGACAACGTCAACCGGTATTGAAATTCAGAGAAAGAAAAGTTTGCGAAATTTGTCACAACGACCGTACGAGTCCAAGCAGTATAAACGAAAGTGTATGGCAGTGTCACTATAGGTACATTATTGTATTGGTACATTGTTGTTATGTAATTGTGTGTTTTTTTTTTTGTAGATTTGTTTTTTCTGTTTGTCGTATATTTTGGTTCTCACATAATACTTTTTCCAGTTTTGCACCACCTACTGTATGTATACTTTTCTTAGTGTAGTGTCTCCTCTACCCAAAGGTTGTCTGGAAGAGATCGCTCTTTAGAGATAAGACCGCCTGTTGTTTGCCTCTTTTTCATGTGTAATCTATACCAGTTTGTGTTGTTTTTGTTGTTTTGAGGTGCAATAAAGAGTTATTGTATTGTATTATTTCTTTTCGATTTATCGGTCGTTGTTAGATCGTTACAATAAACCGTAGTACTATATGGCCAGCTTATCCGTCTTGAGCCATATTAGAGTGTAACCCTATTGTGTGGTGATAGTGATTGTGTTCCACGCACCTCGGCGAGCTCGTAGACGGAGATCTTGCCCGCGTCGTCGCCGGCCGTGAGGTGCGCGCCGCTCGGCGTCCACGACACGCGGTTGAAGGCGCCGCCCTCCGACTGGATCGATGCCACCGGCACCTGCACACAATATGTTTATAGGAATGTACACGCTACTAATGTTGCATAATACTACATTACCTAACTAGTGCGGTAAAATAAAGAAGGGCCGAGATCGCAGATGTTTGCGACCCGAGCTTCAAGCGAAAGACGTAAATATGCGATCAAGGGCTTTATTTATTACCTCACGTGTTGGGTACATCATTTTATGCCTACACTTGGGCAGAAAAAGGCACTTTATGGCCAAGTGTGGCATAAACGAAATTATATTTAAGGAAAATTAGTAGAATAATAAATAAATAAATATGGTACTACGCTCTTATTACACCGGCATAAGGTGCTATGGGACATTTTTGAGTAAGATGTGCACCACCATATTTTTACATTTGACTGTACATTAACATGTTACCTCGGTAGCCCGGCAATGGGAGCTACCGTATTGTCGTTCACCAGGCGGCGCCACTCATGCGTGGGTCCTTTGTCAGTATGAGAGAACTGTCAAAGTGACGTTTGAAATGTATCCCGCAGGACCCACGTTCCACTAGCGCTCGAAATCTCGCGGTAATCCTCATTTTTACTTAGACGCGGTAATCCTCGTAGAATGGTGGTATCAAAATTGCAAAGTCTCGCACGAATCGATAATTTTGTTGTTATTTTGAGTAGAACCGTAGTGTACCTCGGTGTCGCGGTTCAGGTTCCACAGGTCGAGCCGCAGCGCGTCGGCGGCCGCGAACAGCGCGGGGTGCGCGGGCGACCAGCGCACGTCCACCACGTAGTCGCCGCTGTTCTCGAACGAGTACAGGGCCTTGTTCTCCTGCAAGCAGCATTTCAACTTTACAATTAGGTTTAAATAATCTTTATTATTACTCATAAGAATATAACAATTCACTTACATGAGTAAACTATTTAAGATCTTTCCAAATGTAGATATGCCATCTTGGCGAGTTCATGCATTACAATTTTAAAGTATAAAATATAAATTATTAAAACATTCAGTTATCGAGGTGGGTAAACGAACAAAAACCAAATAGACAGGTACGCGAACAAATAAAGCGGGCAAGCGCAGTTACTATGCGCGGATTTGGCTCCATCGCTGCGCGAGCGCAGGCGTAGGTAGTCTTTCGTGCTGACCAAATACAGCGCGATCGCGAGGTCCGTATCGAATCTGCGTATCGGAGTTCACATTTACACTGACCAGCACGCGCGGTTGGCTGACTGACCTGCGCTCGGCATTTCATTGCGATGTGATCTCAAAGGATCAAACTAAAGCTCGCTACACATTAAACGATACATCGTAGCGATTAATCTGTGCAAACCTATTTGCGCAGATTTACTAATCGTGTGTATGACAAATATCTGCAACAATTTGTCATAAATTATAAAATAAATAAATATTATGGGGACATTCTTACACAAATCGACCTAGTCCCACGGTAAGCTCAATAAGGCTTGTGTTGTGGGTACTAGGCGATGATATATATAATAGATAGATACATATAAATACTTAGAAAACATCCATAACTCAGGAACAAATATTCGTGATAAACACAAATAAATGCCCTGACCGGGATTCGAACCCGGGACCTCCTGCTTCGTAGGCAGGGTCACTACCAGCACACAGGGTCACAATCGCTACGATATATTGTTAAATGTATAGCAAGCTTAAGGACAGTGGATGAATAAGTTGATAGTATGCGCGCTACAACTGTACCTTGAGGCTCCACAGCTTGACGCTCCAGTCCATGGAGGAGGTGAGGAAGAGATGGCTGAGGTCGACGGCGCCGCCCGCCTGGTGCGCCGCCACGCCCGTGATGGGCCCCGCGTGCCCCTCCACCATGTCCGTCACGCCCGCGCGCTGCCCGTGCCGGCAACCTAAAACAACAACATTTTCTTAAACATGATCGTAGATGTATGCATTTATGTCACGAAATGAAGACATGAAGTTCCTTGTTTACGGCTCCCCCCATTTACTTCTTGGCCGGCGGCCGTGAAGTAATGTATGGCGTAAGTATGAACGAAACCTTATTGTCCGCTGCTCTAACTTTTTAAATTTGCGTACTAACACTAAACTGACAAAGGAAAAATTACATACAGCCAACGACCACTAGATACTTGCGACATTAAAAAAAAACAAATTCTATGTTTCTATGTATATTTATGTGCGGTTAAACATGGTGCTCGAATAGCTAATTCAAATTGCATATTTAAAAAATAATAAGGTGGCAAATGAAAAAAATTTTTCCTTATTAACCTATTTACCTAGTAGTTGTTTTAAATTTAATATTTCCTTACAATGTTTGAGAAAAGCACAATACAAGCCTCGGCCGGAAGAGAGATTGCAGGACTTGTTTAATCCGGCCTCGTCTACGCCTCGGCCGTCTACCACATACTCGTCCTGCAATCTCTTACTTCACGGCCTCTGCAGTAATGTACTATTTCTCCAATATGCTCGGAAATGTTCACATTAATGTAGCAAAATTGGTACGAAAAGAACCTCCTTATGTACCGACTCAAATTAAAAAAAATCGTATTCATTATTTTACCGTTTTAGCGGCCAGGAAGTTGTACTAAAATCCATTACTGTATTGTTTTTTACTTTTTAAATAAATATTTGGACTATCAATATTGCAAACAGCCAAATATACTTTAGCCGCGACCAAACGGTCTGCACAGACGGGGCAATCTGATTGACATCAAATTGTCAATCTGATCATATCGTGCTTAAAAATGCCCCGTCTGGGCTGGCTGTGTAGTAGTTCTAGAGAGAAGGAGATCAAATGCGTGGTTGTCTCGTTCTATCGCGAGTTGCAAACGGCTCACTGTGCAAGGTCGTGTAGATACGGCTTAATAAAACTACAGACATTTCATTTTTTTTTTATGAACACAACTGTGCATTAAAAGAAAGTTTAGGCGGGAACCTTATTTTTCCTTTCAAATCTTATGCAAGAATACATTTTATTTCCTTTCATGTTTGGAGAAAAGCACTATATATGCCTCGGACGGAAATAGAATTTCGTGGATTCGTATGTAATTGTCAGACTCAGCTTCGCTTCGTCCGACAAAAAATACTCATCCACGAAATTCGGATTCCCGGCCTCTGCAATAATGTACTATTTCTCCAATATGCTCGGAAATGTTCACATTAATGTAGCAAAATTGGTACGAAAAGAACCTCCTTATGTACCGACTCAAATTAAAAAAAATCGTATTCATTATTTTACCGTTTTAGCGGCCAGGAAGTTGTACTAAAATCCATTACTGTATTGTTTTTTACTTTTTAAATAAATATTTGGACTATCAATATTGCAAACAGCCAAATATACTTTAGCCGCGACCAAACGGTCTGCACAGACGGGGCAATCTGATTGACATCAAATTGTCAATCTGATCATATCGTGCTTAAAAATGCCCCGTCTGGGCTGGCTGTGTAGTAGTTCTAGAGAGAAGGAGATCAAATGCGTGGTTGTCTCGTTCTATCGCGAGTTGCAAACGGCTCACTGTGCAAGGTCGTGTAGATACGGCTTAATAAAACTACAGACATTTCAACTTTTTTTATGAACACAACTGTGCATTAAAAGAAAGTTTAGGCGGGAACCTTATTTTTCCTTTCAAATCTTATGCAAGAATACATTTTATTTCCTTTCATGTTTGGAGAAAAGCACTATATATGCCTCGGACGGAAATAGAAATTCGGTTTCCCGGCCTCTGCAATAATGTACTATTATTCTATATTTCATAATAGGCCAGATCGAGCCGCCTTGCAAATAATAATTATGCCTCGCTCAAAGGCCGCACGCACGTTCAACTGTTTGAAAGAAAAATGAACGAGGCGTCACAAGCAGGCTTCCAACCCCGCCCATCTGGGGGAGCGTACACCTGCCGTCTTTCAAGACGAGGGATTCCCTCCCGTATAGGGCTTTACAGTCACGAACGTAAGTGTCGATTGCAACATGCCGCTTGAAACATCTGACATATTATAACGCGTAATACATGAAAAGGCCTATTGCTGCTATTGCAAAACAGTCTCCTGCGGCTGTGCCAGCCTGTAGCTACCAGGAGGACATGACTTCAGTAAGGTGTTGTACTAACCGGTGTAAATGTTTCCATCTTCCCCTCCCAACACGAAGTTATTGACGTCAGCGTGAGGGAACGCCATAGCGGTGACGGCCACAGCCTTGCTCTGTCGGTGCTGCAGTTCCAGCGTCTCTTGGGGCTGCGACAGCATGTCGAGCGACCAGGAGCACATGCGTCCGTCCGAGGACACGGAGATCAGATTATGGGCGTTCTGGCTGCCTACCACTGATAGGCAGTACACTGGGTGCTGGTTGGAAAAAGATCGATCATTTGAAATGTTTAAAAAAACATATATACAGCAATCGTAGGCATCCGACGTAGGTAATTTATAAGCGGTTAGGTTCGTTAAGAAGGAAGATTGTTATTCAATTTAAGAAACGCTATATTAATCTCGGATTATCAAAATACCATAAGATATACAATCATATTTAGAGATCACTTATAAAGCCAGCTGGTTCCCAAAGTTAAATGAAGTATAAACAGGTTCCTTACCGTATGAGCGAGCGACGAAAGCGGGGTGCGTTGTATGGGAGTGCGTTTTGCCACGCGGTTGTCCCACAGCACGATCTGTCCCGAGTATGTGCCACCCAGGATCAGGTTAGGGTGGAACCTAATAAAGAAACGAGTTTAAATAAAACATCAAATAACTAACCACATCACGTTGGACTTCAACACTGTTATTATAAAAAGTCAGGAGTAACTTGGGGTGTTGTGGACCAGACTAGATAAATCCAGAAGACCTTTCTAGTGTAGAATTATCCGCTGAGATGGACGAACCTGGCGAAAGTAGCGCTCATGACAGGCGACTGGCAATGGAACACATCCTCCGGCGTCGTCTTCTTAAACTTGGTATTCCAGACCAAGCAGACTCCATCAGGATCATGTGGCGCATCATCACTGTTGTGGTAGGAAGCCAGGAGCAGCTCGGGGTGGGCCGCGGACCAGTCGAGGCAGGTGACGCAGCGGCCGCGCGACCAGCGCTCGTCGTAGAACGTGCGGACTAGCGAGAGGCGGGCGTCGGATTTGTCATCACTGCGGGAGGAATTCTAAGTTCAATATCTTATTAAACTTTTGAACTCGTATTTAGAAGTTATTCCTCACAAGAACATTAACTAAAACATGCCAACAATAGAAGCAATAGCTATCACCACTCAAGAACATTTTTTCCCCAGCAGCGTTGTTGTTCAAGTTGATTTTCTGAGCTTTCTCAACCACATTTCCCTGCGCGTTTTCCCCTGTCGCCACCTCCAGTCAAGGGTAGTCGGTCTAGATGTGGATTCAATGACGCGTAAAGTCTTCGTGATGGACGCGTCTGTTATCTAGAGTGCTACTCACAGCGCGTTCTCGCCGTCGCCGCCGCCGGTGTAGTCGGTGCAGATGTCGACGGACTCGCCGAGCGCGCGCTCGATGACGCGCCCGGCCTTGGTGATGAATCGCTGGAACTCCGCTGACAGCATGATGGTGTGCTTCTCGTCGGTGCTCAGCTCGCGAACTGAAAGTGAGCTTTTATGTCATTGGAGTAAAGATTTTATCTTTTTAATTATAACACGGTACAAAGTATACTGAGGCTTAGTGATATTAGTAAGTAAATTACAGTTACAAAGTTCGTAAACATTTTTTTTTATCCAAGAGGCTAATGACCAATGCAAAGGCGCTAAAATCTAAGTCTGTGTTTAAAATGTTACGATGCTCACTTCTTCTCTTTCAGTAGCACAACTCTGACCCGGCGGCAGGCCGTGGAACGCATCGTCTTCATATAGTTCATTGGTTTAAACCCTACAAGTAAAATATCTCACCCTTCTTTTATCTTTCTTCTTACAAAACGCCCAATATAAGTACAAACTGTACTTTTCTTCTCTTTTTCTTCTCCGGTTGGGTAGCAGTGACCGCCGCCGACTGCACCTCCACAACGGTCGGCAGGATGCCGGGGCCGCTTGCCATGGAACTTATCGTCGCACCGAACGCCGTCGAATATGACTACAAGTATAAACTATACCTCACCTTTCTTCTCCTTCTCTTCTTTTTTCTCTGGCGGGGCAGCGGTGACCGCCGGCTGCACCTCCTTGACGGTCGGCAGGATGCTCGCCATGGATCTTATCGTCGCACCGAACGCGGTCGAAAATGACTACAAGTATAAACTATAGCTGACCTTTCTTCTCCTTCTCTTCTTCTTTTTTCTCTGGCGGGGCAGCGGTGACCGCCGGCTGCACCTCCTTGACGGTGGGCAGGCCGTGCGGCAGGATGCCGGGGGGAAGCTTGCCGTGGAACGCATCGTCGTCGTCTCCTTGCCGAGCGCCGTCGCCGTCGAATGTAAGCACTGGACGGTGAATAAGAATGGCCCTTGCCGGGGGGGGGGGGGTGGGTGTGTGCGGTGTGGACGGCCGATTTATTTTGGGAAAGTTACTTAAAGTTTGTAACTTATGGATGTCATTTGAGAAAAGTGGAAATGTCCGAATGAACTCCAAGAATAATATGTTTGTTCAAATAAATCAGCCGTTTCGTTTTTAATATCGATATATTCGTGAAGTTTTTGACTAAAAAATTATCAAAGCTTTTATGAAATTGCTTTAAATTTGGTTAAGTATTAAAAGGTGGGGTGCTGTTTATTGACACAAACTTCACCAATACATTTGTTTAGTTTAGTGTATGGATCGATCGTGTACTGTTTATGAGTCTACGTATGATGTAGCTACGGTGAACGGAAATATTTGCTTTCGCAACAAACATATAGAAATATGTACACAACATGGAAATATAATGGTAAAAAAAAGAAAAGTATATTTTATGTCCAGAATTCCTTACTTCTGTTTTCAATGTTTCAATTAATTAGGTTTTGTAATTTGTAATGGAAAATTTAAGTATTTGTAAAAATCAAACATTTTAGAAAGGATTTATCGCGTTAATCTGTAAGTGTTTATTTTTAATAAATAACAATCGCGGAAACAGAAGACAATATTTAATATTAGTAATTTAGTTTGTACTCAATTAAAAAAAAAGGTTTGTTACGACTTCTTATTTAACATTAACCACTGAAGAAGTGCGTAACCAAACGGGCTAATTTACCATTCTGTCAAAAAAACATATCGAGTACAGGAATATCCAATTTGAAATTGTTTAAAGGATGCAGACATACTTCTATGTATAAATGTGTCAGCTAGTAAACGAGACTAATAGAAAGATGAAAATGTTTTAATACTTTTAATGTATTAAAGTACTGAGAAGTGTTAGCACAATGTGAAATCATGTAAATTTATCAGCTACGGTGAAAATGATAGAAATTTGGTATGGTGATGTAAATCCTAAGAATTGTGTATGAAATGGAATAGGTACAGCAATTTGTAAAGCTGTTTTTATTTTTATTTAATCTGAATAAAATCACCACCTTGTCTGAAGTCCACCTAAGACATATTCCAATCAATTATGTACACGGCGATTGCAATTTGGTTCACCTTAAATAAAATTATCATATTTATAACAAAATAATCTTACAAATTACTGTAATTAATTCCAAAGTGTAAAGATTTCCGATTTGTCACAACAACGGTATTTATTTTATAAATAATACATTTGACACAGTCGTTATTTAATAAATAAATTAAACAATGTTTGACATTTTTGTACGGGATTGTCACATCGATGCTGTTTCCTCATTCCGCTCCCGCTCCGGACTTCGGGAAAGATAGCGCTTTACACGTATTTTGTGCTATTTAAAGACCGCCGTAAAATTAGTATTACTTTTCCGTTTAGTTAAATTTAGTTGTGACAAACTGGAAGACATAAGTAAGTTTTGTAGTTAAAATTTGTCTGAAGCTACTTGTAAGCAGGAAGGATACTAGCTATATTTCCATAATTTACTTAAAATGAAGCGAAACCCTATATTTCTATCAAAGATTACAACTACTTATACAATTTCCGGTAAGTTCTCCATGTAAACAAAATAATCCATTTTATAAGCAAAAAATATGTCAAATAACAATTCGTTTCAGTCGGTAAATAGAATTAAAGATATTACAAATAAAGTCAAGGTAATTGTGTATCAGGGTAGTTCCGAAACACAAATGTCAGGTAATTCCGAAAACAGATTCTGATATGATGACATGCGAGTGATTTTTTAGCAGTTCTCTGAATCATCCGACATTTGGATTTACCCTACCTACACTTATACTCAAACAGAATTGATGATTGCATTAGTTCTACATACGTTGAGCATTTGCTTTTATGTATGGCCAACTTAACGGAATAAAGTATAAGAGCATAAAAACTCAATAATGGGCAGCTAGAAAATTTAACGATTAAGAAGCAACACTTTAATAGCTTAAATAAACTAGAATGCACAAACAAACTTCCGGAGCTCTCCACTAGAGAGATACATGATTTATATACGTATAAAAATATAAATAAAATCATATTTTACTAGATATAAGATGATTTGTGGCATGCATTCACAAGATGTTCTGTCACATGCAACATATTTTGTATCTGCCTTGTAACAATTTTAAAAACACTATGTGACATGATACTTAAACAAAAAATAATGTAAATTAGGATAAATGCTCAAAGTTGCAGATGGCGCTGCGATCATGTTAAAAAATACATTTGGGTATACTAAATCCAAGAAAAAACTAACTAAAACAGCAAGTCTGTAAACTACTATTGCCAAGACAGTTAGAACTACAATCCGTGGGTTTTTAACCCTATTACATTTGCATGCGTACAGGATATTTAAATTTATTTCATTGAATGTATTAAACTAAAGTATAAGCTACCATTTCAAAATATATCCAGTATACAACCTACGTATAAATTAATATCAGCTATGTGCCATTAAATGTTGTTGTTAGCATCTAAAGTCATATAAATAGCGTTAAATATATAGATAATAATATGATGTATGTTACGACACAAACATGCTGGTGTGACAGGCGCTACCAAGGGCAAGATTAGTATCACAAAGACTTGTTGTTCCGACTTGAAACCTACCTGTAAACTCGTCCTCCCACTCTAAACCCGGGTTTAGATTGTACTCATCTTGAAAAAGGGAGGAAAAACAAAAAAATGTCAGTATCTTTTTATATAAAAAAAAACACTATACATAGGTTTAGCAAACAGTGCTTTAATTTACAGCATGACGTTAGACCGGTGCTTGTTAGTTCTGGAGAGCGTGAGATGATACGGCGTCCCATACTTCCACCATACGAGATACACATATATTGGATATGGCCGTGATAAATACTGCGTCGTGTGGTCGTGGAGAACTCTGGAAGGCCACATCGGACACGACGGACATCAGAACTTACACTTCACTCGCCTCGACCCACCCCTGGATATTTCAGATTTCTTGATAAAAAATACGCTGCTAGTTTATGGTAATGATCTAGTATCGAGTAATCTGAAACTATCGCCTAAACCGTGTTAGTAGGAAATAACTAGAAGCGTGGATAGTCTATTTACAACTATCGAGATGAAACTATTAGATATATATTACAACCGACACCAAGTTATTAGACAGATATAGAACGTTAACGGTTAAACAAACGGGAGGAATAATGACTTACCGTAGTAGTCGGTTGCGTGTGCTAGAACGAGACAAAAAATAAAACACATTCGTCAGTCAATATAGCGTGTGGCGTTGGTATATCTACGTGTATCTTAATATATTGCGCCCCAATTATATTTACATTAAACCTCTTGTATAATGTGGATGATATTCACATATGATATGATTGCGGTCAGTCAAAAAACTTTAATGCCTCTTTCAATTGACTCACAATTCCGAGTGAGTTTAAAAAAATACACTAAAATATATACCTAAACCTATTTTACTGCCTCGATAAATGAATACTTACCAATAACAAAACGAATTACAGAAGCGAAAGATGTTTTTGATAGCGCTAACACTAACCTGAATTCATGGTAATCTAATAAAATGTAACCGTATTTTTTTAACTAACCGCAAGTATTCGAGTTGGGTGTTCATTAATTTGTTAATCATGTTATGGATGGCCCCATGCAGTGAGACATGCTTGTGACACATGTTTTCATCCCGAGTTGAAATGCCAAAACGATCATGTCAAATAATCACAAATACATGCATTGTTGAATTTTAAAACTGCGGCGATTGCCTTGTAAAATACTCAAACAATCGTATGGATTCCAAAAATTATAAGAAAATTTTGTATATTACAATTTTCCAATAATTCAATCAAAACAATAAACTAAACCAAGCTAATTTTTTTATCAAGATAATACTATCAATTCGAAGACAGTAATTCCGAAAAAATACTGCTTAGAATGTGTGTTTCACCCAGTAGATTTTCGGAATTACACGTCATTCGAAATTACCCCATTGCAATCTCTCAACTTAATTTAAATTGATGAATTTAAACAACTTAAGTAGTTTTCATAGAATGTTAAAACTTTTTTAAGGTCATGGAAAATTGTACTGTATTTCAACGTTATAAAGTATTGTTTACCTTTGCGGGGCCTCCACCAGTCCTCCATGTATCCTGCAAGCGGTGACGCATTGGAAGAGCCTTGTTTTATGTCAGCACGAACACAAACATCACCAAACACTCATACAGTATTTACTTTTGACGACAAGAACACATATAGGGACGCCACCCAACAGAAACATACACTGTTTGTTGGACCAACTAAATTTTGAATTATGCAATCTGAATAAAACATGACCCAGATAATATTTTTGGACTTGTTTTCAATACTATCTACAAACTTTTAAGTGATTTATTGACACTATAATCAGTTAACTGACCATTAGTAGTCATAAGGTCTACCAATAGTTAAGGGTGAAGTAAAATGAGTAGATAAAGTTAGTAGAATCTACTTAGAATACTTTTCGTTTCATTCAGAGAGCAAGATGAAATGCCAAAACAATGAGAAAGGGTGAAAAGTAAATACTGTCGGACTACAGATGTCATTGGTTATGAGAGGCGGCACTTGCAAATAAAAAACTACATTAAATAATATTATATGTTGGGGTAAATTAATGCCACACTTGCAGACAAACCTAGAGTTTTAAATGAGTTTTCCAGTAAAAGAATGACACGAAAATAATCGTCATGCTTACTTACAGTCATTTCCCGAGGACCTCGAAATTGCTATCTGGGCATTTCCATTTTTCGTTGTACTTACTCAATTAAGATATTGATAACAGGAAGTTAAATTAGTCCGTTTGGTTACGCACTTTCTCAATGCTTAATGTTATGTATGTGTATGATAAATTGTTAACTCATTGTATCGCAACAAACTGGATGAATATATATGGATAAAAAGATTTTTTTATCCTTGCTGACACTGTTAGAATATCCGGATTGTTAGATATCATTTTAATTTTATTAATTGAAAAAGTGCGTAACCATACGGACGAATTTAATTTTCAGTTAACAATTTCTTAAGAGTCCTGTAAACTTTTTTGACGATTGAGCTCAACTTTTTGATACTATATATATTGGAGCAACTAACAGGAATTCTGTTAGTTTTTTAACATATTACGAATGATAATTTCAATTCGAGTGGAATGTATGAACTACTTTTTTGTTTTTGTTTTTCGATTTTTAATAATGTACCTAAATTTGAGGACTGTTTCACGATTTTTGCTCGAAGAGGTAAAGAGGCTTTCTGATAATCAAAATAACATCAAACCGGTATGTAAGTTATATACATGTGATGGAAAATGAGTCTTAAGGAATAAATGGAACACTTTTTTCCACTTTCATATACTTTTTTCGAATTTATCGCAAATTTAAGAAAAATTGCCTGTAATGTATTTATAAAATATATTTCCTGAAAATAATGATGCAAAAATTAACATCATTTTATGCCTAATTCACGTGTATGAAAATAAATTAAGGGGTATGAGAATAAATAATAAAATATCAATATACAATATTGTATGAATCAACCACCTCGCAAAACAAGCCCTGTAAGAATTGTGTTTTTGGATACTAAATAATAATATATATTTATCAAAATATTGTTTTTGCAATACCAATACTTCATACAATACCTACTATCTTAGCAATTGCAATTTATATGCGTTATTTCATTATTAACGATTTTCACTTTAAAAAGTATACCGGCCTCTTAATTGGGTAATTTGGGTACAATGAAAAATAGAAATGCCCATCTCCCCTCTATCGCATAAAATACGAAATTTCGATTTTCATGGTAGACCGTCTAAGATTTTAACAATAGCTAGCTATTGAAGCTGAGAATAATATATTTTCATCACACCTGCTCGTAAATGGTGATATTATATGCAAGCATACTTACACTTAAAGAGCTGTATTATTCCCATGGTTTTAAAGGATTCTCATACTACTTTACCGCCCGCCCGGAGCTCGCGGAGGACCCGCCCCGCACGCGCTCGCAGCACGTAGTCACTCCGGAGTACTGTGGACTGTGCAACTACACTACCGCTTATCATTCTATCAATTCATTCTATTGTTTCTTTACCTGTATAGAGAGTTTATTTATTTCCTCGCAAATGTGATGAAAAACATTATGTGTACCACGGGCAGTAAGGGGATTACTAACTCGGGTCATTTAAAGCCCTCCGCCTATGGCGTCGGGCTTCAATAGACCCTCGTAAGTAATGCCCTTCTTACCGCCCTAGATGCACAATGTACTATTATTCCCAGTTACATTTCATTACCTAAAAAAAAACGTAAAATGTAGTTCAAACCTAATTGATGTAAATTCTATTCTATTAACATCTTTCGTCTCTAACTTTTTAATGTACATATGTATATGAAACATTTTCTACAGCAAAGCGAGGAGGAAATTTTCGACTATAATACACTAAGTTTCTACGAAACCCTGTGTTGAGTGCAAAAGTTTAATAGATCTTGAATATACAGGTGGTGAGAATTTCTAGAATGTTCTACTAATAAAATTAATATTATTCACATTTACGGTACTAATAACAAATCACATTTAAAAGTCATGGTTTTGCATGCAAATGTGTTTAAATATGGGTTAGAATTAGAACACAAACAGAAGAGAGTGGGTTAAAAAATAAAGTTAAAATATTTGCAAATGGCCTAGTTAATAATACCAGCACCCGACATCACTGTTAATAAACTTCAGTTGTATGCAGTTCTTAAAACAGAGCAAACGAAAATCATCAAAACATTGTTGGTCTTACCAAACCCTAGCATGTCATATGAAATAATAATGGCGAGAAAGACCATGCCATCCTACTCGCACTTATTCGACTTAGTGTACATTAGAAAAGGATGGCATATGCGTGGCTCGCTCGTGTTATAATAATAGGTAATAACCTGGGATCGGAAATTCGGATGCTTTTATACCTATGGCTCAGCAAATATGGAGACGGCTTCTTAAAAATATTATTTAATTTCGGGGATTCCGGGATTGCATAAAACATCAGGAAATAGGTGCAGGGATAACTGCCAAAATATTTAGGTTATGGCTATTTTCAGCAATTTCGTTAACATACTTACACGTTGGTAAACAACAGTTTTTACTAAAAACAGGGCGTAACAAAAAAAAATGTGGTGAAGCGTCTAGGAGCGTAATAGGTATCGTGTTTTGATTATGGAATATTAAAAGAAACTCTTTTTAAACGTAAGAACATCTCTTATCAAACCTAAAGATGACCTTCTGTTCTGCAGGAAAACGAGACAATTTGAAGAAGAATGTAGAATAGAAAGGCAGCCTGGATAGTAACCTGCAGCTCAAACTCCAGGGAAATGGGGTGAACGAATGCGAGAAGTGCTCGACAGCCCGCCTGTATCCGGCCGGGCGTCTCTACATTACATCTGCATCTACAACATTTTTTTTGTAAACTAAAATGTGACAAAATTAAATTGAGTCCGCCTCCATATTACTCAACACAACACCAACACGGTGTTGTAGGTACTGAGGCTGAAGACTAGGTATAAAAGCATCCGAATTTACGATCCCTAAATTACTAAATTTATAAGACAAAACACCTTATGTACACCATAAGGTTTGGTAAGCTCAACTGTTCAAAAACACAACTGTAAATGTACACACGCGTTCAAAATTGCATGGGCAGTTTATGGATGAATGCCCATGCACTTTTGAAGGCGTGTGTACAAAAAATCACAATGTTATTGTTCTAATACACACTTTATTGAAAATCATATTGAATTTCATTTCAAAATATTATATGTATATACCTATTGTTTTTCTACTCAATTAAAAACTTTGCTAATAAGTTTGAATTACAATTGTAAAGCATGAATTAAATCATTTATTAAATATAATTTAATAAATGTTTTGATTCATGTTTTTTTTAAGTAGTCACACCACTGTGTATAAATTATAAATTGAAAGAGATGTCGTATTCGTATACTACAGAAAAAGTGACTAAGGCCCCAGTGGCCAGGGCTGGGCACTTTTTCTGTAGTATATGACATCTCTTTCAATTTATAAGTTTGAATAATTTTAATTAATGCTAAACCATGAGCCAAAAAACAATTCTTCATACACTTTGGTCACTTGGAGAAAGTGCCTCCACAGGTCAACTGCGCCTATTTCAAATAGTAGTCCCACTATACTAAGTTTCCTAGATTTTTATAGCACAGAATGTGAAAGCGGAACTTTGACGTTTAAAAGTTTGACAGTTCATTTGCATGGAAGAGGTAACATGGTTGAATGTAATACTTCTCTACTGTATTCCAATTTCTTTATTGGCATAAAAAAGGACCCTTAAGCAAAGTAGGCTCAGTAGTCCTAACCGACCTTATATCTAAACACAAGTCATACTAAGTAGCTCAGGAAACTTACCATCTCTGATCTCAGTGATGCCGGAAGTGTTGGTCTGTGTCTGCTTGGCGTAGGTGACGTTCTCTTTCGGCGGGATGTCTGTGGACTGGACCGATATGATCTGCAGCTGAGCTGCTTTTTTTGGTCCACTGCAAACAGGCATTTGTTGTTATTTTTACTATATAACTCATTGAGAGAGAGGACAAAAGCTTTTATTTATTGGTTTAAATATTGACGTAGCAGACGTAACGTGTGACCAGAGACCACAAAGGGTATAAAGGTATAGTTACTTAAAGGAGGGTGGATATCTACCAAAAAGTATGACTACATGGGTAGTCTGGTATGTATGCATCTTTTATCAAAAGACTAATGTCGACATTAGACGAAATGCACTTATTTATTATGATGTTTGGCATTATTTTCAGTCGTAATTAAATTAGATTTAGAAGTTCTAATGTGAGTGTGACAAAAGCTCTCAACTCAACTGTCCTGTCTCATAATAAAGACCTTTTTGGCTCGGTAATAAGTATCAGTGCCAGTACTGCCAGTAAGTTGGGAAAAAAAAGTAAAAGTTGATTCATGCTTGGTACTGACCTCTGTGGTGGACTGTGTGTGTGCAGGCTTATCTCCGGTGAAGCAGTTTGCGGGGGCGTGATACTTTGCATGGAGGAGAGTGATGAGAGGACATCCTTCACGGGAGCCACGCCGAGCGACGAGAGCATCTCGTCCAGGTCGCGACGGCTGTCGAGGCTAGATGTTGTGGATGCTCTGGCCTGTGATAATGACGATTAGATAGATAAGGGATAAAAAAAATAAGTCTGTTTTGGTTGCTTGACGATTAAAACAAAACAATACTAACAAAATGTTGGTACAGGGGTAAGTGATGACGTGATTTTTACGTAGCAGCCATCCAGCCGACTGTTCCGTCCCATTATCTAGTAAAACGGCAAAACAATCCCCCCCCCCCCACCTTTCATTTACCATTTATTTTATGTAAACCTAACTATTTATTTTTAAACTGAATATTTAACTAAATATTCTGTGAGTATTTCAATAGTCTACCTGTTGCCATTATCAATATCAAGCAAATAAAAACACGTTTGTTGTATGGGAGCCCTTTAAATTTTTATTTTAGCTTTTTTAGTATAGTTGTTATAGCGGAAACAGAAATACATCATCTGTGAAAATTTCGACCGTTTAACTATCAGCTTGGTGACAGACAGATGGGCGGACAGACGGAAAGTGGAGTCCATAGGAGGTAATAGGGTCCCGTTTATCACCTTTTGGGTACGGAACCCGAAAAACTAGCCAGGGCTTTTTTAAAAACTTTAAAAAATAATAATCAAACTGGCATTTTTTTGACACAAAATTTGAGACCTTGTATTTTTTTTTTCAGTACAAAGTAGTGTCTAGTGTATATTATTGTAAATTGAGAAAATTACCAGTGCTTCCTCTGCATCTTTCTGTTCTTTCTCGCGTCGCCGACGATCTTTTTCTTCTCTCAGGGCTTGAAGTTTAGCCTTCTTGCGCTCCAGCTCCGCCTTACGGTCTGACATGCTCGACATGACTGCTTCTATAAAATATAAATATTTAAGATCCTTTAAAACAATCTATATAGATGTAGTGAATAATATATATATATTGCAAGAACTGCATGCTGTATATTGTCAGAACTGTTTGTGCTTTTTAACTAGCTTGCAGTGGGTACTAAAGCAAATTAAGATCGATTTCGACCATTCCATTCAAATATGTGCAATGGGGACCCATTATGCACTATATTTGTAAACACATTGACCCTAATTGCTAAACAAGACAATTTATCTGACCAAAAGTGAGGTGTCTAGGCAATACCTGTAATAAATAAGTGTACATATAGTGTCGCGAAAATTTATAAACCATATATTTCCATACACAAATATTAAGTAATAGGCCTATTTGGCAAGTTTCTCAATGCTCATATTCGGAATACTTGCGAGGTTTTTAATGTTTATATTTGGCCGAATAGTTTGGTTACATTGCTGAAAATTTACTGAATAAACAAACTAAATAACTAGTGCAGGTTGCTTCGTAATTCATTACATCTATTTCAGCATTCTAAGGTACTACTAAAAATAAATAAATATGCGTCAAAATATGAATACAATTATTTTGTAAAAAACCATAGCTTAACAAAGAAAAACCCTGAGTTGTTTTAATCTTTTTCTAGGTATGGTAAGAGCTGAACCGAATCTTCATATTTGGCAAAGTCTGTAATCTAGTCATAGGCAACTGATAATCATTTATTGACAATGTATCTTGATTGATATAGGCAGTTCAGCCAAGGTTATTCTGAATTGCACTTAATTCCAAAAAGGGACTGGGACTGTCATGGCGAGATATGAGTAATATTTGAAATTTCGGTATTATTAGTTTACATCGGTATTATTAGTTTACATTAGTTTACATCGGTATTATTAGTATACAGGTGGATATCAATTATGCGTTTATGGTACAAAAAAAATGTATAAGAGCCGTGTGTAATACTCATTACCAAGAGCCATGTAGGCCCTTATTTAGAGAAACAAGAGTTTTACCACTTCCATGTTTGTACATCAAACAGATGTGCATGTTTGTGAGAGAACACCCTGAATTATTTGAAATGCAGAGCACCTACTATCAGAGATTAAATAGAAATAAAGATAAATTATATTTACCACGGTTTAGAATTGTGCTTCACAAGAAAAACTCATACTGTATGGCTATCCAAATTTACAATCAGTTACATGAATCTAAGATTTCAATAAAATTTAACTTAACCGACATGAATCACCGTATAATTATTATCATTGTAATTGTTTTAATTAAGTAATTTAATTTCATATTTCTTTTGACATACTAGATTAACACTGAAATCCCGCATAAAATGTATATACCTACTGCATGTGTTATTGTAATTGTACATAAATAGTATAAGATTTAATTTTTGCATGCCTTTTCAGGTAGAACATAAGCAATGCTACTTTATTTTATAAGACCCTATGTAACTATGTTCTTGCAAAAAATAAATATCATTATCTTTAACATCTAAATTAAATAAGTATCTTGAATTTATATTTCATTTAATAAATTACCTACAAATAAAAACAAAAAAATATACTTATATGAACCAAAAATTAGATTCTTTGATAAAACAAAAAGTGACCAAGGCCTCCGGTGAGCAGGACTGGGAACGAATCAGCGACCTCATGCTTTCGCGGCAGACGCCTATCCACTGGGCTACTAGATCATGGCAGCCAGTCCGCAATTTCCTAACTATATACAATCCTTTCTTATTTTAAATGTTTAAGGTAAGTTCCGCCAATCCTACAGCTCAAGACTTACATTTAGTGCTGCCTTCTAGATAATCTTTACAGATTATTTTCAACTAGAAGCGAGAGTGAGGGTAAATTTGTATAAAATAAAACAAATACGTAAACAAGCTCAAATCTTACTAAAAACAAAAAAAGTACCTTAGTAATTCTATTAGTAAAATGTTTTTAAAACTTCAAACAAGAGTTTAAGGTTTATTTAAGAACTTAAACGTACAAACTTTACATACTATTGTACTACTTTAGCTGGACTGTTCATCAAATCCCAATACGACTGACAGCACCACCTCTGATGTCACCACCCGCATAACTTAAGGGACTTCAGTGATTCATTCAAAGCCTTTAACGAATATGAATGTCGGTGCCTTACCTTTTTTGTAATCCGTAAATTAGAAAATCCGCACCATTTTAAAACAATTTATTGAATAAATTCCCACAAGAACGTGGCACCAAAACTAATAACGGGAATGGGATAAGTGTGGAAAACAAACGGTGACTGCAGCAAATAAACTCCACCAGTTTGCAAGAACTATGTTAAGGTGGTAAGATAGTCTATGTTACAAATCAAATCTCAAGTTATTGTTCCGGTATTTTTTAAATCTAGATCGAAATATGCGAAAAATCAATCCGCCGTATTGCTCGGCATATTTTAGGAGAAAACTGGAATGTTGCCACTGTATTAATTTAATTTTCCCTACTGTTCCTTACTGCTGGATAAAAAACTGAAACTGAAAAGAAAAAAATAATAATTTTGTCTTTAATAACGCTAGTGAATACCTACCCTCCGATTACAATTATAATTTATTTCTCGTTAATTATAATCGTATTTATATATATACAATCTGTTACTTTTGGAGTCGGTGCCAGCCTCAAACAAACTTGCTCAACCTTAGTGAAGAGTTGAACGCACATTCCACACATTCCAAAACTGCAACCTCCGCCAAGCGCCCATTACAAGGTTCTTATTGTAGATCAGATTTGCTACTTATGAATGGACGTATAAATAGATTTATTTCTATTACGGGACTCAATCTGTTGGTGCGTGATTTGAAAATTGTGTAAATACTTAACCTACTGCTTGAAATTTGTGTTGCGTTCAACTCAAGGTGCTCAAGTTTGTTTGAGGCTGGCACCGACTCCAAAAGTAACAGATTGTATATATATAAATACGATTATAATTGACGAGAAATTAATTATAATTGTAATCGGAGGGTAGGTATTCACTAGCGTTATTAAAGACAAAATTATTATTTTTTTCTTTTCAGTTTCAGTTTTTCGGCGGTTTTATTTTTTCATTAAAAAGTTTTTATTTTATAATTTTCTGTGATTATAATGTGTACAAATTATTACATGCTTAATTTCCGATCACTTTTAAAATAGCTACCTACATTGCTTTAGCTATTAACTGTTATGTTAATAATCCGACTTTAACTATTTGCACACCCCGCTGGGGATGTGCTCTATTATCGTTTTTTTTTCATCGAGCGGTATTTAGATAGTATATTTATATTATTATATGTTTCTGTTTACATTTCTACTATAGTAGTAGTAGTAGTTATATTATGTATCTTAGTATGTTTTTTCTTTACACATTTTGTAAGATGCAGCGCCTACAATCTTTTCTGTTTTGCCCTAAGGTTGACTGGTAGAGAATGCCCTATGGCATTAAGTCCGCCTATTGTACGATACGTTTTTCTTTTGTGCAATAAAGACTAAATAAATAAATCAATAAATATTCTTGGCGATTTTCATCTGACTTCAAAATCTTTGAGTGAACAATAAATTACCCCTATTTTCCCACCCTTAGGGTAGGATTTATTTCCAAATTTTTAGGGGACCAACTTTGAGGTATATACCCTATCCTATAAAAAAAGAAATATCAAAATCGGACTACTCTGTAAAAAGCTATGCGTCGTCATACATTACGTACGGTGAGTAAACAATCAATCATCCCCTATTTTCCTACCCTTAGGTTGATTTTTTTCAAATTTATATGGAGCCAACTTCGAGGTATACTCTATTGGATAAAAAATAATTATCAAAAGTCTGACGACTCTGTACAAAGTTATGCGTGGTAATACGTAACAATCGGTAAGTGAAAAATCAATCATCCCCTATTTTCCTACCCTTACGGTTAGATTTTTTTTCCAAAGTTATATGGGACCAACTTCAGGGTATACCCTTTCTAATAAAAAAAGAATTATCAAAATCGAACCACTCAGTAAAAAGTTATGCGTGGTCATACATAAAAAAAATAAAAAAAAATATACGCGTCGACTTGAGAACCTCCTCCGTTTTTTTCGTCGGTTGAAAAATGATTTTAATGATTTTTCAGAAATAATAAATGATTTGATTCATGCTGTACAATTGTATGATTTTAATTAGGAATAACGTTTCTTTGCTACAAATAGAATATAATTAGTGAAATAGAAATAAGGGTAGAGAAATTGAATTTATAAAACACATAACATTTTCTTAAATGGCAATATAATTAAAAAAGAAACAAAAAGCGTTCTGAAATCTGAAATCGAATTATACACGAATAACATTTTGTATCATTTATAGACTGTCATTACGTGTATTTAATTGTTATATGGCTTCTTATGCTCTTTTAATGCATTTCGTATTATGACTAATCATTTACCGTAAAAAGTTTTGTTACTAATTGTAGTTCATTGTAGTTTTTAAATTCTTATAAATTGTCGTTGACATTTTGTCGAAACAATATGGTATTGGAGCTGTTCTCGTAATCAAATTCAAACTTTTTATTTTTATTATGGCTTTTAAGTAATTTCAAGAAACTTCTTAGTATTTTTGTGACACATTAATTTGTTCAAAATGTTTTGAATGGTCTAAAGTTTATTATCAGTAGATATATCCGGCAGCTATTTAGTTATTTTCATTCCGCATTTTACCCGCCATTGTGATTTCATATCCGAGTCACGTGACTGACATCCACACAAACCACAAACCTGACAAACCTAACCACACAGTTTTGAGAAATGGCTGACGATAAAGAAGTGGAAAAAACGATCGCAGAGGACTTGGTTGTGACCAAGTACAAACTTGCCGGACAAATTGTGAACCGTAAGTTGATTGTGCTGTGAAGTTTTATGTGGAACGGTATTGAAACCCTCAATTGTGACATGGGTGTCCCGAGTGGTTGAAACCGACGCGTGTCATGTCATCGCCATGCGGGCAATGTGCCGAGTCCGTAGAGATTGTTAAGGTTCTTGGCACATTCTTGAATTAATCTCTTGTCAGTACCGAGCCCAATTGGTCTGTTGCAGGTGTTCTCGAGCAAGTGCTTGCAAAATGCGTACCGGACGCGTCTGCGCGAGAGATTTGCGAGTTCGGAGACAAGACTATCCTTGATGAGACCTCAAAGGTGTTCAAGAAGGAGAAAGACTCTAAGAAAGGAATCGCATTCCCAACATGCGTGTCTGTAAACAATTGTATATGTCACTTCTCTCCCATCCCTAGCGAAACTGATTACACCCTGAAACAGGGTGACCTGGTGAAAGTGTAAGTTGGCGTCTTATAACCTACACGTACTAATTATAAAGCTGATAAGGTTTAGTAATCATCATATTACTTAATTTCACTTCATGCTTATTAAAATTGTGTAATGTTCTGATACAAGCTGATAACAAACAATATTAATTTAAATATATAACTATCAATTTCTTTGTGTTCCTATCATTTTCTACTATATTGGAGTGTTATTATGTAAAATGCAAATGCCTTGTTTTTGTTATTACACAAAGGAAATTATTTATTAATATAAATAATTAAAGAAGTTATGTCAAGGCTTACAATTCTATGATTGTGTGATAAGATGTCAAAGTTTCAAGGCTATAATATAACTATTGTAATAACACAAATCCCATTTTATGAGAATATTTTAGTTGTGCATCTACTTCAATGTAAAATGCAATGCACTCTAATTTGAGAAAATTTACCAGACAACACAATTTTTTTGTACATTTTTACCGCAGACAATTTGACCTTTCACAACTGTTGAAAATAATGAATGGAATTAACACAATAGGAAACGTCTTTTACTAAGTGCAATGTTATATGGCTTATTTATTTACAGAGATTTGGGTGCACACATAGAGGGCTTCATTGCAGTAGTGGCACACACAGTCTGTGTGGGAGGGGGTGAGGTGACTGGCCGTGCTGCGGATGTCCTCCTCGCTGCTCATTATGCTAGTGAAGCTGCTTTGAGATTGCTCCGGCCAGATAATGAGGTATTATAAAGTACTCAGTATTTTATTAATCTATTTAATTAGTTGGTGCACCATTGTAGCATTGCTGTACTTATTTTGGCATGACAATGTTGTAGGCAGATTTCCAATTGGACATAGTAAGGTAAAAAGGATTCCAAGGGCTTTTGTTTATGACAGAACATTTAAATTTTATTACCAAACATTTGTGTATGTGAAAACTGCTATAACAAATGCAAAGAATGTAGCATATCAATATCGATTTTACGATTTTAGGAGGTCATTGAACTGAGTTTTTGTGAACACAGGTGGTGGTTTTTTGTCATGATTTTTAACTTATAGTAAAACCAACATTGTTGCCTTTCTTTTAAAACATGCTTTTTGTTACCAGTTATTTGATTGTTTTTTAGATTATAAAACAAAGAATGAATAGACAAATGTTTATACATGTATGTAATATGAATATATTATATTCTTGCATTACATACAAGAATACCTACTTATAAAATTAATTTTAATAATGATATTTCAAATTTATGCAACACATGCATATTAGTCACGTTCCAGATACATTTTCATTCAGTACCCTTAGTTTGTTATTTATGCCAGATCAACATATTTGTAATCAGCCCATGTAGGCCAAAGAGGCGTAGTTTAACAAGCAATATTGCGATCAAGTCTGCCATGTTCAATCCAAGCCATACTATGGTTATGGCTTGGGCATTATATTTAGACATAGTTTATGCACCTACTGTATCATGACTGGTTGAGTCCCTGAATTCTTTCCAAGTATTTATAAAATGGTATGCTTGGTAGTTCCCAGGGAAAAATAACTGTATAATTTCTACCGGGAAATATTTATTGATTCTTGGTTTACTTATACCTACATACAATGATATTACATGTTATGAGTAATGACTGCCTCCCTTGCCAAGTACCCTGTCTAAGAAGCTGGAGGGCTCGGGTTCGAATCCCGGTATAGAGCATTTATTTATGCTTGTTATTGATATTTCTAGTTAATTTGTTCTAGTACACAGTACTCATGCTATAATATTTTGTTCTAATGGGGCTATGTGGATATGTTGTTGTTAATTTTAACTTAAATACTTCCTCAAAATAATTTTCTTTTGCAGAACTATGCAGTTACTGAAGCTGTACAAAAGATCTCAGCTGAGTTTGGCTGCAAGCCCGTGGAAGGCATGCTGTCACACCAGCTGAAGCAGTTCCGGATCGATGGGGAGAAGAGCATCATCCAGAACCCTTCAGAAGCACAACGCAAGGAACATGAGAAGTGCACATTGGAGACTTACGAGGTGTATGCCATGGATGTCCTGGTATCCACTGGAGAGGGTGTTGTAAGTTAAAGTTCTTTATTCATTTATTATTAGTTCTAATTTTTTTGGCATCTTTGCTGATCTGAATTACATGTAACTGTGTTACAGTGGAATAAATGCCGTATCATAAACACTTTAGTTGAATAAGATACAGGCAGATTCACAAGAGCTGGCATGAATGAATTGACCAAAAGTAATGTCACTTGTCACTAATAGCTCACAGTGTGAATGCAGTTCTTATACAGGGGCCATAATCTGCACAAAGTATCACGGTAATCCGTATATTTATTTTTCTGACTTATTTTTAATGTCAAGAAACAAAAGGCGATGGTTTGTTCGAATCGTAAAAAAATTAAAAATCTAAAAAAGCTACAGACTATGGAGTCGTCAACAGAGTTTTTAATTGATTTATATCCTGTTTTCACACTGACGCCGCAATCTACAAAATGACGAAATGATTCGAAATTCTTACGAAATTTAACTGTTGTTTTTGCTTTCAAAGATTCCTTATACTTTTTAGTCATGATTCATGATCATAACATACCATAGCTTAGATATCTTCAGGGATCGTTAGCGTGGTAAGCACGGCAGTATACTTTTGGTGTTATTGGCGTCCAAAGGTTGCAGATTTTGGCGGGTATCCTATTAAAACAATTATCATAATCACTTTTTGCATCAACCTGTATTTAATCATTATGTAATAATACACACATTCATTCATGCCAGCTCTCGTGAATTGACCTGTACATAACAAGACAATAGCTGTCGCAATGGGAGCTACTATATTGTCACTCACCAGGCGGCGCCACTCATGCGTGGGTCTTGCGTCAGTATGAGAGAATTGTCAGAGTGACGTTTGAAATGTTCCCGCTGGACCCACGTTTCACTAGCGCCCCTAATAGCGGAAAATCGACACGCGAGAATCCTCATAAAAACCAAGATGTCCCTGAATTCTTTCCAAGTATGTCAACAATGATATCCTTGGCAGTTCTCAGGGCAAAATAACTGTATAATTTCTACTGGGAAATACCCTATTGTTTCTTGGTTTACTTATACATACAATGATAATTAAAATACATCTCAATCTTAGTGTGTAATAATTGTAAACTGAATGGACGTTCGAGTGAGTTGCGCGGCGCGGCGTCCATGTTAATCAAATCCAAGTGTATGTAGGCAGCCGTAGCCGCGTTCCTTTTAAATATCCCTTTGATGCGACGCCACGCTGTCTGGTGTTCCGAACCGTCTGCGGAACGCTCGCCACTAATGCTGTACACACAGATATTTATACTGTAGGTATCTGTTTGCATCTGTAGGTGCATACATGGAATAAATTACATCTTCCTAGCGTTTTCCGGCTTACGTCACGGCTCATGTAGGGCGCCAGGAGTCCGCTTTGGCAACAAATCCCAAGATTTTGCGTAGGCACTAGTTTCACGAAAGCGATTGCCAACTGACCGTCCAACCCAGAGGGTAAACTAGGCCTTGTTGGGTTTAGTCCGGTTTCCTCACGGCGTTTTCCTTCACCGAAAATCGATTGGCACGGTCAGCTTCATAAATATATATGCATCTGATATTTCGTACGTAAGTTCCGAAGAAATCATTGGTACGAGCCGCCAGGATTTGAACACGCGACTTCCGGATTGGAAGTCGCACGTTCTTACCTCTGGGCCACCAACAGAATGGAATAAATTACACATGAGATTTAATTAAGAAATGACTGTCCTAAATTTCCTTGGGACAAGTGATACATGAGTAAATATTTTTAAACAATTTCGACCTTATCTCGATGGAGGAAGGTGCATTAATAAACACATTTAAGTTGTCAACATACTTTGCAACTAACTACTGATTATTGGTTTTCTTATCACATTGCCATAAGGTTTACGAAAGGTCATTGTACTATGTAGATGATGATTCTTATCTTGAAATGTTTTGTTTTATTTTAGGGACGCGAAATGGACACACGGTGTACGATATACAAGAAGACCGAGGAGATTTATCAGTTGAAACTGAAGGCGTCCAGAATGTTCTACAGTGAGGTGAGTGACCTCGCGTTATTTATTGATTAGTAGTGTTACTTATTACACCAATATGTAATAACATGTTGTTATCCACGGGGAACATTCCGCGAGCTTGCTCTTTACCAACATAAGATTTTCCTCATCTATTCTGTCTTTAGATCTTTTTGCGCTATTAATAGAATAGATAAAGCATTATTGAGTACTTTTGTCATAGAAATAAAAAATAATACTCTTAGGTCATAGATTACACGCGGCATGTATGTTCGCAGCAGCCGCGCGCAATGTAGACGCCCCGCGAGGCAGCTCGAACATTACCGAGCAATATCAAATCAAATCAAATCAAAAATATTTTATTCAAAATAGATTCTTACAGAATACTTGTTGAATGTCAAGCATGCAAAACTTCTTATTCCTAATTGAATGTATCTGGACCAGCCTATCTAAAATTTCTAATAATTAACACTTTCGCAACCAGGCAAAATTTCGAACAATACCCCAGAAACCGACAGTACTCGCTAGGCGGGCAACGACGTGCAACTCAATGCCGCACGCCGCGAACCCGCTAGGCGGGCAAGCGGCGGACGTAGCGAAGATGCAATGCTTGCCCGCCTGGCGGGTACTTTGGCGTCGCGTGTAGGTTTATAGCTCTTGCCCGACTAGCGGGTACGCCGGCATCTGAGTAAAGTTTACGAGTGCCCGCGTGGCGGGTACGCGGTGTCGAAAGTGTTAACGTTGACTAAGATAGTTATAATGATTATAGGAGCTCTCTATTCAAAATTAAACTGTCAATTATTTGTATGCAAAGGTAAAGTATGATGATACGTGTTATAGGTCCGCAATAAGCACGGGTCCATGCCGTTCAACCTCAGGAGCTTCGACAAGGAGACCAGCGCGAGATTGGGCGTCGTCGAGTGCGTCAACCACAAACTTATCGAGCCCTTCCAGGTAAACGAGAAGATGTTGCTATTTTTCAACCTTATATCTTATGCTTTATCGGTGTGTAAAAAGAAAAGGAACCTATGGAACTACCGCGCGAACTCTGATTGACTGATTGGCTTTTCTCTTGTGTCAAGACATTCAAATTATAAACGGGCTACCACATAACCCGAGAGCGCTAGGCGCCAGTATTATGTAATATTTCTAATCGTGGGGGTATGGGGGGGGGGGGGGGGCGTCAATTCTTTGCATGGCTCCACCACGCATCTTCTAAGGTTCACGCGTGTTCTTAAGAACAGATTATTATATTAGAAAAGTTTGTTTGTAAGAATGTTCATGTAATTATTTATGGAGCGACGTGTTCACTTCTGTGACAAGCTCTTCAATAAAGATAAAAAAAATAACTATTGTATAAACTAAATAATATGTGCTCTATCTGTTCGATTTCATAGGAAACCGAATGGATAGAGACAATTGTAAGAATGTTACCTACCTAGGTCGATAAAAAGACCCTTGACTAGTTTTGCTACACAATTATTTCCTTACTTTCCGAACGTTGTTCTGAATTTGCCGCGAATTTTACAAGAGTTGTTTCTTTCTCTGTGTACACAATTTCCCTGAAATCTTTCCAGACCACATTGCACTTCTGTGTGTTTGGTACAAGCCCAGGGTATATTATAATGTAATACTTGAGCCAATTTGTTATATATTAACACGTTGTTTCGTAACATTACTACATTTTGTGATATTTACAACTTCAATCACTTCCTTTGGGGTAGTCCTGATCAATGTAAACGCATCTGCAGGTTCTAAATACCCTGCACATATGAGCCAGAGCACAAGAGCATATGCCGTCATAAAAGCAATTTCGATTTATCATCTTTCAGTAATAAAAGTCGATATTTTTTATTGAAAATATATATCTGGAAAAAATTTGATTAATTGGAGTCATCAGCTATAAAATGTTGTGTTAACATATTTTTGCCGTGCAATAGGTTCTGTACGAGCGGCCCGGCGAGCTGGTGGCGCAGTTCAAGTTCACGGCGCTGCTGCTGCCCAGCGGCACGCACCGCATCACCGGCCTGCCCTTCGACAAGAGCACCTGCAAGAGCGAGCGCTCCGTCAAGGACCCCGAGCTCAATGTGAGTCAACTATTCCAAAAACAAGCGACTCAATGAACCGTAGACTCAAGAGGATAGACTCGAACTCACAATCGTCTTAAGCAGCACAAACCAAAAAACCGAACAATATAAAATATATATGCGAATTAAAACCTACTCACGACATTTTCCCATAATCGGTTGAGAACTGCTTCGTCAAGAGGACTACGAAAATCTGAAGCGAGAACCTTTACTGTCGCGCAGTCAACTATAACCTTTATTGACTTGGCTTTAAAAGGCTTACTCAGTATAAGAAATAGAAACACAAAGCATGTCTGCAATTTGCCATATAGAACAACAAAAGGATTTGGTTTTGGAAATATGGGCTATTAATTCAAAAGACTTACCACATTAACATGGGCCAAAATGTTTGAAGTTCGTATTCACGTTTCTAGTTTCTATTACGTTCCCTGAAATCTTTCCAGACCACTTTGCAATTCTGTGCGTATGGTACAAGCCCAGGGTATATTATAATGTAATACTTGAGCCAACTTGTTACTTATAAACACGTTGTTTCGTAACATTACGACATTTCCACCATATTACCCCTTGTTTTATAAAACTCATGTTGCCTCTCGTCTGAAACTATTTTTTCTTCCAACAGTCCCTCCTGAACTCCTCCGCGAAAGCCAATAAGAAGAAGAAAAAGAAGACTGCCGAGGAACCCATGGAAGTCGAAACCGTTGCCTAGCAACTATCTATTCCTTGAAGAAATCTATTGAAATCGACAGCTTTCGCATTACCCTCTAAGGACTCCAGACTTCATCCAAGTTCTAATTAGATTTCTCAAATTGAGACTCGTCGTAAACCCCTCCACAGATTGATGTTAATGAAATTATAAATGTGTGTTTGAAATTGTTATCGTAATTATCGTTCATCTAGGTGTTTTATCTAAGAAAGTAATGACCTATCATATCCTACAAGACAATAGATACGCACTCGTTTCTGTATTTCGTTCGTATATTTTTTTGTAGTTAAGATTTTGTGACGTTTTTGATAGACCATCGAAATACTTTGTACATACTGACACACATAATAAAAAGAAGAGCATAATGTGAAAACAGACTACATACATTTGGCCATTCCTTAGTGATGTTATTTGATTGATCACTTTTTTGTGCACAAATCCGTTCTCACTAGTATGAATTTAATTGTTAACCTTTCAATCTCGATGTTTATGTGACTTGTGACGGGCCGTTGCTGCTAGGAATGTTAAGTTATCCAGTTGTGCAACACTTGTGAGAAAGGAATAAATCAAACTGTGCCACAATGTGGGCTGTTTTTTTAATCAATGTTTTTTATTTATCACACCCAATGCACCATTAATTAATAAACAAATATAAGTTAATAATTTAGATTTATTCTTCAAGGGTCTAGTGCCAAACTTTCCAGCCCGATATATATAAAGATGTCTTTACTTCTCTGTCAACTCTAGTGTAAAATGGTTTTTCTTCTAATAATGAGAATGACACTGCAGCTAGTTAGTTGCGTTCTACTTTCTCCTTCATTTGGTTTTACTTTAGTTTACAATTAAAAACTTGGTCTGATTTGAGACTTATAGCTATGAAATCCTACACTGACCATGGTCCAACATGCTCTAGGCCAGATATTTTTGCCTAATAAACTCCAAGGCCTTCGACAAAAACAAAAGGTATCAGAGTGCAAGTACAGTCAGCTGCAGAGATAGTAGACACAACAAACAAACACTTTCTTTTGTATGCAATTCTCTCAAATGTATGCAGGGGGATCTATTATCTCTGTAGCTGACCATAATATTTACCATTTCAAAAAGGGGCCAACAATAAAATTGGTTATATTTTGAGTTTATTCTAGTGTTTCAACAGAAATAAGAATAAAAAAAAAGGTTTTACATGTTTAATAAATAACAGATATTGCTTTACTGTGGCCTACATAATGCATTTCATTTATCTTTTGCTTGAGTGAGGGTTGTTTGTTCTGCTGACTCCAAAGAGGCAGACACCATGTCAATTGTCTTCACAGTTAAATCAGAGACATGTTCCGGGAGATCCACAAGAAACCTGAATGTTGCTTTTACTCCACTGTTCCAGTAATACTTGAATAGATATGACAATCTATCATTGGATGGAAGTGGAGGTAGCTGAAAAAAAAAACAAATTAAGTAATATATCAAGAGTGTAATAAATTGCAATCTGTAATAAAAACTCCAATACAAAAAGGAGTCTCTGTCAGGCGTAACCAATCGTACGGGAGAGTCACTCTGGATAGGCCAGTAGAGTAAATACACATTAGATAGCAAAGTCCAAGGAGCCCTCTTGTTCGACTTTCATGTAGCATATTACGGTGTATTTCTATCTGTATACTTTGTTGTCCAAGCGGATCTGTACCCAAATTGAATTCAGGTAACTATGTTGTTCATACTTGGGTATAGATGGCGCAACACTTTCTTCACTTGTAATTATAAATAAGCTTTGATAATAGCGCAAATCAATCTATTGTATTTACCTCATAGGGGATTTGTTTCTTGAGTTCTCCAACATAAGGTGATGCCCCCTTTTCGAGATCTTCGTATAACGCAGCTGTGGTGTTACTGTCCTTCCATACGCCTTTGTCGATCGTATAGTAAACAGCCGTGCCGAGAATAGCAGATTTAATTCCAAACCTAAAAATCAGCAATAGGATAGAATAAAATAATCTTACATCTAGCGTCTTAGCAAGCAAGCATGATTTAGGCCAGATACGTACTTCAGCATTATGATTGTTCTACAAACATGAAGGTATAATATTTAATAAATAATAACTAATATTTGTTTCTTCGAGGAATGTCTTTGAAATTATGTAATTCAGTTTTTAACCTATAATTATATATTTTTTCTGCCTTGATCTCGGTTGAGATGACACTTGTCAAAATTGCGTTTGGGTACTGCATATATTCAAAAACAATTGCCGGTGTTAAATGCTTTCTAGACGCATCAAAGGTTCCTGTCCAAGGTTCCTTTATGTTTACCAAGACAGCGATTGTATCAACCACCAAATTGTATTGAAATTACTGAATCTCTCTTTTTTAATGTGATGCAGCCTATTTGTTCACGGCCAAATCTTAGTTCGCACAGGGGAAATACGCACGTGAATCAATACCTTAATAACTGTATTTAATGGCTGCTCCACACAATGGGCCATGTTGGGCGATGATAAGGGATGCAGATATGAGTAACGGGGTGGGCAGTACTGCCATCACGTTCTGCTGTATTGCTCCGTCCCGTATAACGTTTGACGTTTGATGAATAGTGCATAAGTGCATCGAATCGACATCGATCAATACTGCATTTAAAGGATAGGAGGTAGAAATTTACTTTATTAAAATAAAAACTGAGAAATCTTGCCGGGAAGAATGGAGGATATCATGTCCAGGCTTATGCACAACATAGATAAGTGTTTATTGGTTAAACTTGGAAGAAATTGCGAAGAATGTAAACATCATGACGAATATACTCTCCGAAAAGGTATATTAATAACAGAATTTCCAAAAACATTTAATCTTATTGGAGAGGTGGATCTGAGGAACGCTGCATCAGCCACAGATATCTTATCTTCTCTCTTAATAATGCATGAAGAGCTACGATTAGATGCTGTTTGGAATCCACCGGTCTCAAAGGAATACGCGCAACAGCTGAATAATTATCTGGAACTGTCATGTGAAGTCACATTTGATAACATGTTGAAGACAAGTAGACCTTTCTATGAACCCCAGGAGGTGTTTGACTGTTGCATGGAGAAGATACATCGGAGACTTACTCCTGAGAATTTCAAAAGATATCCGGCTACCATTGATGTGTACTGTAAACTTGTTCAAGACATAAAGGTATGTATGCAAATTTATAATTAATCTTCTATACAGTCTGCAGCAGAAGTAGCTGCGCTGGTGGGATGTTTAAAATGATTTTGGCACTCTTATCTCACAACACTGTGCCAGTTACTTACTTACTGACTGAAAACTATTAAGTGTCAATTTTCTATTGCAGCAATACAGCATTGTGGTGAATCCACAAAAGACATTGCCAGCATCCCTGCTTCTCATTGATGATTACATGACAGTTCACAGGACCAAAGGTTTGAAGAGTTGTGCTGCAATTTTACAGAGCATGGTGAGATGTAGTAATAGTTTATTCACAGCTACAAGCCTATTTTTTTCTTTTTTACTATTCTTTGTTTTATTTAGGATTAGAAAGGTAAGGGTAGGTTGTTTTCGTTATTAAAGGTAAGCTGAAAAAACTAAGAAGCATATTAGCCAGTATATGATTTTAAGCTAACATGGTCATTTACATTATAATTAATTAATTATAACAAGATATTTACGTGTATATTTGTTTATTCGAGCTCCCGATATTTCGGCACTGTTACCCTTTAACTGACGATGTGGGTCTCTCACAGACATTGTGACATATATTTTCAACTTTATGCAGGGGGTGTAAAGTTGTGACTATTTTCACTCAAAATCAGGTCGGTAGTTAAAGGTTACAAATGTTATGTTCACTAACAATCTGTGGTACGAGAAGTTAGGTGTTGCAATTAAACACTCTGAATGCTGATTAAAGACTACTCGTTTATTGAATAAACACCTAATTTATAGTTATTCAAATAGCAAGGTTGCAATATTACTTACTTATAGACTTAACTCCTTACATACCACAACTTCTCGTACCACAATCTACCCCGTAGGGTTCGTTTAATTTGCGCGGTTTCACTGCTACTACTGTCCACTTTCTGACTTGGTACTCGATCACGTTCACGACACACGACATTTACAGTGTCAATTGGTGCATTCCTTACCTGAACCAGTAACTTTTGGATTTTTGAATTTTCGAATGGCTGGATCCCAGACCTTCGACAGTTGAAACCCGTCTTCTCAGTTGAAGTTCTTGTATTTTAAGATTTCTATAGCTTCTTTAACCATCCTAGGCATGTAATGCTCAGCAATTGTTGATTTTATAAGTTTGTTGTTTTTGAACGCTCCTATGTGCTCCTTTATAAGGCACGCGATTGTACGCTTAGTTTGCCCTATGTAGGAGCTACCACAGCTACAATCAATACAGGAGCTCGCAAAAATAAATATCTTGTTTTAAATAGTAATTATCATATAAGCCAATTTTATAATCCTTTTCCCAAGACATCACATAACACCAAACACAATTTTTTCTAACCGTTAAAAACAAGGTGCCGCATGGTGTGGTGTGAGGTTGTGCTGTGTGGTCATTGTGTTTAAGTGTAAAGTTCAAATAAATACAGGGTGGATTACTTACAGGGGTCAGTAGGATTTGCTGCCAAGTGAAAATGATATCTTAAATAAATCTATTCCAGGCATCAAATGGGTTCCATAATGGCAACTACTATGAAGTTGTGTACACAAGCCTCAAGAATTCTCTGCAGGTGCAGTATGTGGATGTGAACAAGCTGTCCCACATCTGCCTCATGGAGTTGATCAGGCTTCTGCCTGCTCAGGAAAAGGTATGTAGCTTTTAGACTTGATTTTATGTCTATGAAATATGTTGTAGTGCCTAAAATTAAGTTGTTGTCCTGGAAAACTCGAAACTGATATAATACTCTGAAACCTATAAAGGATTTTCTGTATTTAATTTTACAGCACACTTAGTGGTGTGTACAAGCACAATGACAAATTAAAGATATATTTGTTAAACTTAAACCAAACTACAAACTAGGACTGGATTGCAGTCAGTGGAATTCCTTCGTCTACCACGCCCGTGAATTACCGGGCTATCATGTACTTAGTACACAATAAGTACCTACTTTCCTCGCCCTCCCTACATTACAGCCCGCGATTTACAGGGCTTGGTAAAGAAGTGTTTCAATTTTCAACTGACGTGTGTATATTAAACCTTTGTGGTTGTAGTTCAATCTTTAACTTGTATAAGACTGTACGGACACTGAAATAACTGGCACACTGTATTTACATTCTTATAATTTTTGTTGTTATTGTTTATTCGAATCCTTAGCGTTCCTGTATTTTTATGCTTTAAACGAAGTCTTGTGTCTTGTTTTCACATGCCCTGAGATTTTATTCCTGACCTCTTGACCTCAGTTTGATACAGCCGACAATGGTTGTTTAAAATGAACCTTCATGCATTCCATTGTGGTTCATTATGGCATGTCACTTAAGAATTGTTTTTCTTTATCGACCTCAAAAGAACTCAATACAGAGTATCAGCAAACAAAAGAAGAGGTAAACAACAGGCGGTTTTAGGTAGTAATTTTTTTATAATAAAAAAATTAAATAATTTTAATTCCAGACAACAAAGTCAGGTGACCTTTTCACAGTCACCTTGGGACAGCAGTATGAAGAGCCCAACTTGCTCCGGAAAGCCAACAACTTCCGGTTCAGTAAGAAACTGATTGAGATCAACGGAGTGAACTGTGTGAACAGGAAGAAGGCATTCTGCTTGATTGTGTGTGAGAATCTGAACCAATGCTGCAATATTGACGTGGCGCAGATGCTTCTTATGGCTATTTTAGAGGTAGATATCCAACCACTAAACTCATATAAAATTAGGCTGACTAAACAACAAAATTAAAACAGGTCACATTTTTATGATTTACTTATTTTTGTAAAAAAAATGCATTCTGAGAAGTCGGAATTTTAAAGTTTCATAATATGGACTGATAATCTTATTGGCATGTCCATGGCAGTAGTGGGGACTAGTTTTGAGAAAAAAAAACGTAATAGCTTTCCGAAGAGACGAATTAAGGGAATTGTTAACGTATAAAAACGGTATCCATAATAGGCTAGACGACTAAAAAATCTATTTAGTCCGTTTTTTAGATCATTAAAAAATATTACACACGTATATTTTATTTTGTTCGTCAAATCAAAAATGACGAAAATACAGTGCGTTTAAATTTCCCGTAACGTCACTTTTAGGTACAATTCTTACCTAGGAGTGACGTCACAAGCCCCCACCCCCGAACTTTGAAGCTCATTATCTTCGCGAATTTTAGTTCAATTAAAAAAGGAAAAAATACGTGTCTAATAATTTTAGATAATCTAACTGACGGACTATTTAGATGAATAGTTTTTCAACGTAGTCGTCATCCCTATTATTATACAACATTTTTTTAACATCCCTCCTTCGTAAAATATATTATAGTCTGACAACCATAGGCTGCGGTGGATTTTTTCTCTCGTTTTCCGAATGAAATAAATAGGGAGGCATAATTAAAAAAAAACCGGCCATGTGCGAGGCGGACTCGCGCACCGAGGGTTCCGTACAAAATGTATGTTGCAACTTCACCTAGAAGTAGTAATAAGACTTCAGCCACATGTATCGACAGATTGGGCCACTCGTTTGCACGGCATGGAGTTGGTGTGCGAGTTTGTTTTTACTTGATTTTTTTTTTATCACTTAAACCAATTTTATTAACTTTATTTAAATACGGTACTTGCTGCATGATATCATATAAATTTATTTTAAAATTATTTTCATTAAAAAAAAATGTTTTAAAATGTGCAAATCTAGCCCTTTCAATGGGAGCTCCGTATTGTCGCTCACCAGGCGGCGCCACTCATGCGTGGGTCCTGTGTTAGTATGAGAGAATTCTCAAAGTGAAGTTTGAAGCAGGACCCACGTTCCACTAGCGCCCCTATCGGAAAATCAACTCGCGGTAATCCTCATTGATACCCCACATGACCCACTTTTAGTTCTAGCCCCCTCTTTTATCGGGCATTTTTCATTGAAAATAATAAATAAAACAATATAAAAAATCTTCTCTCAATGTGTCTGGATTTACTTTGTTTATAACTATTCCAAATTTCAAATCGGTAGCTTAAGTAGTTCTCGAGATATTTAACGATGTGACAGACAAACTGAGTCGCACCATAAGGGTTCCTTTTTTACCATTTTGGTCGGAACCCTAAAAAAACGATTGCGGCCTATGGTTGTCGTCAGACTATAGTTTGCGTATAGTTACGTAATATTAAACAAAATACTTCTTCCAGTGTTTCGAAGAATGGATAAAGCACTGCTGGTGCGTATGGAACGTGACACTCCCATCGGACCAACAGCTCCTATCTCTGCTCCTCAAAGTCATGTACATCAACATTCACGACGATATACTCTCTAAAAAGCTTCAGGAAATACTGGAAACACTCATTTGTATTTCGGCTAAAGAGGACCAGACTCGGATATTGGGAAGCCTGGAGTCCAGGAGGCAGTTGACTAGTCACGAGTTTTTGAGGAGACTGGAAGCCACCAGAAATGAGGCTCGAGCTTTTGCGCATCAACCTTAAATAAGTTCCCACTAGAAAGTTTGACGGCGCGACACGATGTGCTGGTTTGGATTCAGACGTACCCGTTTCTAATTGGTACTGTGTAAGAAACGGAAGACGCGACGTACAGCGTAGGTTTTACAAGAAGACAATCGTATGAAAAAGTAGTTCCAATAACTGCAGTACGACAGAAGTAGTAGGGCGCCACTGAGCTTTAGCAGGCAACATTGTATACAATGTGCATCTCATTCTGTTGTATAAGTGCGAGCAGTAAGTTTACTGTTTGCATACGAAATAAGACTGTTATTAAGAATGTTATTTAACAAGAGAACTGGTGTTGCCTGCCACTGAGCGAACTGGTGGTTTGCGTTTAATTTTACTTTATTTAATTTTTACTGTCCAAATGTAAAAATATGGTGGTGCACATTTTACTCAAAAATATGTCCCATAGCACCTTATAAGACCACGGTGTAATAAGAGCGTAGTACCATTTTTGTGAGTCGATTATGTCGAAACATATTTTCGCACTTGACTGTACAAGTTTTGGAAAGTACATGGCATAGCTGGCGTCATAGTGGGTTTTAGCCAAACACAATATTATTGATCGTATACCGACTTTATGCACCTCTACATATGTATAACCCGATAAAATATACAATTGGGTACTTATGTAATACTATAATCGTTCATTCATATTAAGTCACACATTTATCTCATATCTGGATGTTAGAACCTACCTTTAATATAATTGTATTGACAAATGTTTTTTACAATTTGAATTTTATTTACAACATTTATCTCACGTTATCTGGATGTTAGAAGTAAGTAACAATTATATAATATATGTGTACTACATTTAAAAGAAAACAAAACACGAGAGAAGACAGTCAAAACTTTTTACCTATAATCAGAAAATTTGTATGTTCGCCCATAAGGGTAAATCCTGGTAAAACTCCTAAATAGCCTGGGTGAAAATGTTTACCGTTTGCCATTCCATAGTAGCCAATTTGATAATTCTTGATGTTGTAATGCTTAACCAAAGTGTTCTAGTTGAAATAAAGGCATCAACCACATTTAGAGTTTATTTGAACCAAACCTTTTTCTAGGACCCTTTAAATGCGTGAAGTGGAATCGTCACTAGAATTACTTCGCAAAAAAAACACTCCTAATGTACATATAATAAATAATTTATTAGAGGTTTCATGATTAAATAAAATATAAATTCATCGTTAAATTACTTAAGCTTAAATTATACACTTAAAACTATGATATGAATACAACATTTATCTTAGACAAACCTGTGACATCATACAACGTTATTCGTACAGTCTACGCCAAAGATATGTTAGACTTTAGCACCTTTATCTCTTTTAATAAATACGTGACTGTAGACCACGCTGACTTTGCACTATAATTTGGCACACTTAAATTTGCAATGACATTGTTCTTGTAAAACTCTCGTGAGACACGAAGATATTAAATAATATTTAAAACTGGTCACTTACGTAATTTAGTCGATTTTCGCTCGACATGTTTCGTTCTTTACGAAGAACGTCATCAGGAGCGACCACCCGCGACAGAGGCAAGTCGTACACGCCTCTGTACGTGTACGACTTGCCTCTGAGTGACCCGTTTTAAATATTATTTAAGACATTGTACTTGGCAGGAAGACTAAGCATAAGCATGGTCCAACTATATGAAACTGCAAGTCGGGTTTTAACGCGAAGCTTTTTAAGTATTTTCATGCACACTTCGGTACCGCTTAGCCCTGAGTAGTGAATGCGTGCGTGTAAATTATGAAATCACCGTTCTGTCTTACTGTCGTTGTACCCATATCATATGTAGCGTTTCAACAAATTAGGCACTTATGGGTTAAAAATCGAAAATTTCAGTCTTAAATTGCTCAGGAAGGTGTACAACAATGTCTTGCAGCTCTTCAAGTTTGGACTGCGCACTGATCCTCGCCCACAGCACGGGGCAGGTCGTGTTGTTGCAGTGGGCGGACTGTGCGTGCCCGCAGCATGACTCGCATATCTAAAAACATACGCACGTTTTAGGTTATTTTCGAAATATGTATGTGAAGAATGCACAAACTCTTGTAGGTTTCTAGGTCTATCTATATTATTCATATTCCATTATGGAATAAACAAATAATAATTATATGTATGTAATTCTGTAGTTGAAAAATAGCAACCACATTTAGAGGACTACTGGACCACTGTAGAGGTACAGACTAGAGAAGTGTGGATACTTACCTCCACCTTGGTAGTGTTAATGTTAATGTTTGAGAGCGTTATACTTGACGAAAAGTTAGGGTCGACCAATAGACAAATATAGAAAGAAACCAACCTGTTGATAATCCAAACATCGCTGCTTCACCGCGCCTCGCACCGTGGTAATACACTCGTGTTTCGTACAGTCATCTGCAATAGTATCTACCGTAATGAAGGTCGCAAATATACAGGCATAAGAGCGCGTCATGTTTTTGCGGCACTCATAGCGGATGATGCCATTGCAGGCGATTGTACAACGCCACATGTAGCGATTGATGCTGTGGGGACGTCCGGTCTGTGGACTTCGAGGCCGAGTACCGTCAGCATACTGACCTGTTGACAGTCCAGACATCGCTGCCTCGCCGCCGCCCCCCTCGCCGTGAGCAGCGCCGCGGTGGCGCCCCCGCGGCGCGCACACGCCGCGCACACGGCGCGCACGCCACGCACGCCGCACGCCACGCACGCCGAGCGCCACATGTAGCGCGCGATGCTGCCGGCGAGAGGCGCGCGGGCTGTGGGGACGTCCGGTCTGTGGACTTCGAGGCCGAGTACCGTCAGTATACTGACCTGTTGACAGTCCAGACATCGCTGCCTCGCCGCCGCCCCCCTCGCCGTGAGCAGCGCCGCGGTGGCGCCCCCGCGGCGCGCACACGCCGCGCACACGGCGCGCACGCCACGCACGCCGCACGCCACGCACGCCGAGCGCCACATGTAGCGCGCGATGCTGCCGGCGAGAGGCGCGCGGGCTGTGGGGACGTCCGGTCTGTGGACTTCGAGGCCGAGTACCGTCAGTATACTGACCTGTTGACAGTCCAGACATCGCTGCCTCGCCGCCGCCCCCCTCGCCGTGAGCAGCGCCGCGGTGGCGCCCCCGCGGGGCGCACACGCCGCGCACACGGCGCGCACGCCACGCACGCCGCACGCCACGCACGCCGAGCGCCACATGTAGCGCGCGATGCTGCCGGCGAGAGGCGCGCGGGCTGTGGGGACGTCCGGTTTATGGAATCTTAGCTCTTTCCACCTGTATAAAAAATAGAACACATTGTTATAAATCATACAAATTGCAATTAAATATTTAGGGCCTAAATCAGACAATTATGATAGGAGACTTTAATCTAGGACGCATACACTGGAACCAACAGAATAATAATCAACCTTATAACGATAGAGTGTCTTGTACAGAACAATTGTTAATAGATTTTGCAAATATAAACAACCTAGTACAGCGCAATGGTATTGCTAATAAATTCGGTAAAACGCTTGACCTAGTCTTTACTGATATATTAACTTCATCTGTTTCTGCTGCATGCGATGTTCTCTCCAATCCAGGATCACACCATCCACCGCTCGTCATCGCTATTCCCGTAAATGAAAACTGTGTCTTAAGAAATGATAACCTCCCTTTAATCCCAAACTTCCGTAAGGCTGATTATGATTGCATAAACAAACATTTAGAACGCCAAAACTGGGATGAATTATTCGGAGAATGCAGCGACGTTAACGAAATGGTATCAACGTTCTATGAAGTGCTTAGAAATACTATTATGCTGCTAGTTCCGTTTTATAAGAAATCCGTGTCTAATAAGTGCCCAATATGGTTTAATCACACTCTTATAAGATTATTAAAAGAAAAAAACAAAGTCAGGCAACGATATAAAAAATTTAAAAATCCGCGAGATCAAATTGAATTTAAATTGTTAAGAAAAAGATGTGACACGTATGCAAAATCTCGTTACAATTCCTATATTTCTTACGTTGAAAATAATATATCTAAAAACCCGAAATATTTCTGGTCATATATAAAAGCAAAACGAGGAGGCTCGAGTGGTTACCCTGCATCAATGACGGATGGGGTAATCGTCAGCTCGGAAGGATCAGACATTTGTAATCTATTTGCTCAATACTTCTCATCAGTGTATGGACCCGATGACAGCAATATTAATTATATGGCTAGGGACATAAGATCATCTGAATGTATATATGATGTAACTTTCGACCTTGAAACAATTAACAAAAAACTTAAACACCTAGATATCGCTAAAGGAGCTGGCTTTGATGGTATCCCTCCATTATTTATATCAAACTGTTCAAAAACATTAGCAAGACCACTGTACATTATTTTTCGTGAATCACTTAAAACTGGTACATTCCCCGATGAATGGAAACGGGCTAAAGTTGTCCCAATATATAAGGCTGATGATATCAATGTTGTAAAGAATTATAGACCTATATCGTTGATTTGCAGCTTTGCCAAGATATTCGAATCCCTTGTTTGTCCTGTCATTCAATATCACTTCAAACAGTATATAACTGAACATCAACACGGTTTTGTTACAGCACGATCCACTTCTACTAATCTTGTGTCATTTTCAGAGCTTGTCACCGAGGCTGTTGATAGTAATAAACAGATAGACGTTATCTACACAGACTTTAGTAAAGCGTTCGACCGAGTTTCTCATACGATCTTAAAACACAAGCTTTCTTCATATGGTATTGTGGATCCCCTACTGAAATGGATTGAGTCTTATCTCTACAATCGATCATTTTATGTAGTTGTCAATGGCTTTTCATCTCGCGTTTATAATATACCTTCCGGTGTTCCACAAGGTTCGCATCTCGGGCCACTCCTATTTAACATATTCATAAACGATCTACCTGACCAGCTCCATCACTCCACCCCATTTTTGTACGCAGATGATCTCAAATTTTCCAGAGTGATAACGTGTCCCAGCGATGTCGTGCTTCTTCAAGATGACCTGGATAGACTGAACAGATGGTGCTCGGATAATGGGATGTCTCTCAACGCTAAAAAATGTTCATCCATTAGCTTAACGCGTAAGATCCTTGTTGTTCCTTCATCGTATCACATTGCTGGTGAATGTCTCCCTAAAGTTCAAACTATACGTGACTTAGGAATTATATTCGACACAAAACTTACATTCATTCCTCATATTGATGCAATACTTAAAAAAGCGTCCGGGATGTTGGGATTCATTATAAGAAACGGAAAGATATTTCGTAGACTAAATACAAAGAAACTTCTGTACTATAGCCTTGTACGCAGCCACCTGGAGTACGGAAGTGTGGTATGGAGACCACATTATGCAACACATTGTCTCCGCATTGAAAGATTGCAAAAAAGGTTCATGTGGCATTTGGCTCGATCAGCAGGTCTTGCGCGAAAATCTTTTTCCTATAAGGATAGGCTCAAACATTTTAAAATGATGTCTCTCGAAAGCCGAAGAGACATCCTCGATTTAAAATTTCTCTCTAAACTTGTAAATAACAAAATAGACTGTCCACTACTTCTGAGTAGACTTCGATTCTCCGTACCTCGTAGAATTCCACGCTTTGCTTTCAAACCATTGTCTCGACCCCGGCGCCGAACCGTGTTAGGATCAAACTCCCCAGTACCTCGCATGAGTAACTTACTTAATAACTACAGTAATTCATTTGATATTCACTTTGACTCACTAACCAAAATTAGAGATTTGTTAAATAAATAAGTTGTATATGCCTTTTAACATATTAGCATGTGCCTACATAGTTTTAATCTATTTAAAAAATATGTAGCGGTAACCAGTCGATCACAAGATTCTGCTTTGCACCCTATTATACCGTAATAAAGTGTTTAAATTTGCTTAACTTGGCATCGACTGCAGACTTGCTACTGAATTATTATGATTCTTATTTTCCTTGCATGCAGTGTTTACCTATAATAAGTTATACATTTAGCAAAAACTATTGTACTTGTCTAAATAAGAAAGAATTATTGTAATAACTGTTGGTGAACCTATCAAATAAAATAAATAAATAAAACGTGTCAATCCACGCTGCGCGTCTCCCTCGCGCTCGCTGTTGTTAGTAATGCACGTCACATTTTTATTTGATACCCGCATTTTAAATCAGTTCGTTATTTTTTCCGCACCAAAAGCGAAAGGCTTACAGCAGGTACAAACAGCAAAACTAACCATGGGGTAGACTTTATACCGCTGGAACAGGGATGTTGCGGATGCTGATTTTTTGACATCCGCGGATGCGGATGCGGATGAGGATATTAAAAGGCTCACATCCGCGGATGCGGATGTTATGTAGGTAAATAAAAAAGACCTCTAATATTAAAGTTTTGTATTAATTATTGAAAAAAGGACAGTTTAATATTTAAACATACCTAAATATAGGCGAGTTATACTTAATAAACAATAACTTTGCTGCCTTTTCCGGGTTAAGACGATTTCTCAGCGGGTCATAAATAAGGCCCGCAGCACTGCTAATCACTCTTCCCAATGTTTATTTACTTATTAACTTCTCATTATATATATACGACACCCTTCGTCCTACAATAGCATGTCAACACTAAAATCAAAATAAACAAACTCGTCATTTCTTGTTGCTATCCTTCAAGGACGCAAGAGCACTATCGACGAATCAAGAAAAAGTAACAATATTCCTCTTGGGTAATGGTGAAATCGCCTACTTTAACTAGCACGTGCGCCATTACCGAGTCGTTCCTGTATCGACTTGTTCCACATCTGCATCCGCATTAGCTCCGCATCGACTTGATGCGGAGGCGGATGCGGATTTTAAAAATGATGCGGAAGATCCGCGGTTGCGGATGCGAATATTCGCAACATCCCTGCGCTGGAATATCACTACATAGTATAAAACAAAGTCGCTTTCTCTGTCCCTATATCCCTATGTATGTTAAAATAAACTACGCAACGGATTTTGATGCGGTTTTTTTAATAGATAATGATTCAAGAGGAAGGTTTATATGTATAATAATAACCCGTACGAAGCCGGGGCGGGTCGTTAGTAAATTATAAAATGGTCAGTTAACTGTGTCGACGATTGTACTTCGCTTTGCGAGCAGCGACCATAGTTAACAGAGAAAGTTTCACGAAACATACTCGAAGCGAGAGGCACGGTCTCTCGCTCTCACCTACGGCGCTGCCGCCGTGACACTCACCACTTGAACACGTCGAGCCCCAGCAGCGACAGGCAGCGGTGCAGCGGCGGCAGCAGCACGCGCGCCGCGTAGTACGCCACGTGCGGCACGGCGGCGTCACGGGCCAGCTCGGCGGGCGCGCGCGCCAGGCGCACGAGCGGCGTGCCCGGCGCGCCCGCGCACACCAGCCACGCCACGCGCCAGCCCGTGCGGGGCAGCGCGCGCCGGTCGCGGCCCGCCAGTCTCCTGACAACACAGCGATGTTAGGCCTTGGTCGTTCTGACCCGCCGTCCGCGGCGTGCGGCGGCCCGTCGCCCGCGGCTTCTGAATGGTGTGTTCGGGAATGTTCGGGAGCGGTCGTTCTCGCCCGCCACCCGCGACAGCCGCCCGCCGCCCGCCGCGTCTTTAGTTATTTTGGAGCATTGCGGCGGGTGGACGCTAGCGGGCGCCAGGCGGGCGATAGCAAATATGGAGATTAAAGTGATAGAAAATTTAAAAGTAAAGCAGTATGGAGTACAGAAATGAGTTCTTGAAGTCTTTCGATTATCGCACTGGAAATATTTTTGATAGTTACTTATTCAAATTCAGCTACACGACATCGCATTGCACCCCTGGAAAAGCGTAGGATTTATATTGACTCAATGTTTTTATTTAAAATTTTAAATTCCATTATAGATTACACAGCATTAATAGAAAATATTAATCTTCAATGTACCTAATCGTACCTCTTTACGTTCTAAGCCATACAAAAAGTATGCCACGTGCCATGCGTAACCGTAATACATATATTTTAGTATAGACATTTTTTCCGTGAGTTAAAACAGCTTTAAAAACAGATAGCGAGCAAATTGCTTAAAGTTTTAAGTTTACCGTTTAATTTTCTAGATTACTTTATTTTGTTTAGCTAATTAATGTTGTAATCGAGTACCTATGTTCACACACTTCACACTAACCCACAGCAGTACTTACCAATTCTCATTAGTTACGGTTCTTTATTATTTACATATAATTTGTTAATATTAAGGAAATTCCAGGTTAAGACCGCTTGTAATGAACACTTTTGTAGCTTAATATAAAACCGTTCGTTTTTAAATAAATAAAATATAATAAATATTTCTTTTCTTTTATCATCATTAATATAACTTCTTTATCACTAAATATGCTAGTTTTTTATTTTCATTTTGCACAAGGATGTCCCTTAGCAAACCCAAACCCTCGGACACTGCCGTCGTTTCGCCCGCCGCGGTCACATTTTAGAACGACCATACGCCCGCCGCCCGCCGCGTGCGGCGCCTATCGCCCGCCGGACGCGGCGCACGGCGGCTGGTCAGAACGACCGAGGCCTTAGTATTTTACTTCTGCTTTCATCTGGGCCAGCCCGGGGCGATTCAGATAACATCTGCGCCTTTAGTAATGCGGCATGGTGATGATATCCACACTTGACTGAAACTGCTTACTTTCCATACATGTATTCTTGTATTTTTTTACATCACACTCTCGTAAATAGTGATATTGTGTGCCAGCAATGTGCTACTACACTACCGCTAATAATTATTGTCTGCCTATTAAGTTTACTTATTTCCTCGCAAATGTGATGAAAAACATTGTATGTATCACAGGCGGCCTGCGGCGTCAGGCTTATAACAGACCCTTGTTTGTAATCCTTTACTTACCGCACTTGGTACACAATGTACTATTGAAGCCGTTAATAAATCACGAATTTAAAAAAAGACAAGTACAGGAGTTACTAACTTGGCTATCTCGTTGGGAGGCGCGGCGGCACCGGGTCGGTATCCACCTACACCATGGTACTCGCGCGTGAAGAACAACTCCTGAGGAGGCATGGAACCGTCGACAAGTCGATTCAAGGTGGATGTGACCAGTCGTTTGACGCGCGACACATCGCCGGAGGAGAATAACTCGCACAGGGACTGTTGAAGTAGCTGAACAAAACAATAGAAAGCACGCATAACATTTATCGCACTAACACGATTGTGATCATCAGTACACCGAACGATCACGAATGGCTAACACTGTGCCTCAAATAAATATCTCTCGCGAATGAACGTCATCAAAATACCTGCCACCTCTATGGAAAAACTTAAAATACCTTAAATACATAGAAAACATCCATAACTCAGGAACACACATTCGTGTCGTGATAAACACACAAATAAAAACCCGGGCCAGGCTTCGAACCCGGGGCTTCCTGCTTCCTAGGCTGGGTTACTACCGACTAGGCTAGGAGCCCGTTGATAATTAAATGGCTTTGTAAAACTGATACCTTAACTCCTGCAGGACAGCCGTCGCGGCGTACCGTCTCGATGCCCTTAGCCTCGTAAACGGGACTCTCTTGATCGGGGCTTTCATACATGAAGCCGACGTAACGCTTCTTTGTTTGTAGGATACACGGCTGGTATACCTGTTTTGCAAAGGACAATTTGTTTTAAAGTGATAATGCACAGGTCTTTAGATTATCCCACAAATCGTTCGGCATGCGGTAGCCATGACCCGCGCAGTAACGTTTCAACGCGCCCGCTTTCCGAGATACATCCATAACTTGAGTCTTACAACACAACTTGATGTTCCGTATACGATCTCTTAATTTCACACCTAATATCCTGCACTCCATGGCTTGCTGCCAAACCCCGAGCTTAGACTTTTCCGAATGTCCGTTGCCCCACAACTCTATGATATTGGTGAGATGCTGCACAAGTACGGAGCGAATGGAAGAACAAAAGGGAGACCTTTGCCCAGCAGTGGGATACAGTATGCTAGCAATATAAAGAGACAGAGAAGAGGGAGTGAGAGTTGTTGCCTGGGCACATTACTCATAGAACTGACGGCCGCTGGGGTAGCAGGATTCATGAGTAGCGATCGCGTACCCGAAGACGCAGCTGGTTGAGGTCGCGAGGAATCCTTTGTCCGGCAGTGGACGATTTCCGACCGAAACTATGACGATGGTGATGATGATACCTTTTCTAGTTTCAGCGCGACGGGCGAAGGATTATCCGCGGTGACAGCGTCAGCTATCTGTTGGCCTATCCGGAAAGCTTCCTCCCTGGTTCCTCCCGGTACTTGGACAAACATCGAGTCAGTGTCGCCGTATACCACCTGTTAAAAATCTTCATTTAGTTTCTAGACGGCAACTATTACTAATCCTTTCAGTTACTTTTGCGTGCACTCGCCGAAGTTAGTTACATTCTCGCTAAACATAGTAGTCATTCCCAAATTATGAATGAATTCCCTCCCAAGTATGCAATTCTGCAGATAGTTACCTTAGCATTCCAGTCCTTGTTGTCTCGCACCATTTTAATGGCTCTCTCAAGCGTCTCTCGGCCCTTGGCGACGACGCTATCGCCGACTTCGACGCACGGCATGCGCCCGCTGAAGTTGGCTGCTGTGTAACCGTACGTCACGTTTGCTATCAGCTTTAGACCTGTGTTACAAATGTGGACTTAGTTGCTATTGGAAATGTCATTAGGATAAGTGCCGTTTGAGTTGTAGGTGGTGTGGCTACACTGTGACTGTGACGCCCTCAGAAGATTGTTACTATTTTGGGACGCCCAGTACTTAACTGAAACTTCTATGGAAATATGACGTTTACTTAACACTTTCTGTGCCATCTTAGCATAGCTGGACTCTAGGTATTGCAGTAGACTGTTAACTTACGAAGCAGATGTTACAGTAGATATATAAGCCAACATCTACTGGTGTCTAGTGCATCACATACCTAATTATCGTGAATGCATTGGCTTCATCCTTCTGCTGCTTCATGCTTTTCAGCTTCACAGCCTGTCTCGCAGCAAGAATCGTCAGCAAAGCTGGTGGGACTCCTATGTGGACCGACGGTTTCACGAAGCCAACACCTGGTGATCAGTATATCACATACCTAGTTGTCGAGAATGCATGGCCTTCTTCACCGCTTCATCAGTCTGCTGCTTCATGCTTTTCTTCACAGCCTGCCTGGCTGCAAGGATCCTTCGCAGCAACGCCGGTAGAACCCCTCTACGGACCGAAGGTTTAACAAAGCCAACGCCTACTGGCGACCAGTGGACTAGGCCGTTGTTTACTAAAGCATCTAGCTTGGATCGGGAAATGCGAAGTCGCCATGCGCCGAATTCGTAAGCCGACTCGCTGGAAGTAAATTTAAACAATGTAATATATAACAATACTATGTAACTCATTTACTAGCCGCCTTAGAGTATCTGGTGAAAAGTCCCGCGACGGCCGCGACTTAATACACGACGCGCGACTTTACATATGAACTTGCGCCATTTGCGCGGAGATATGCTAGCCGCCTAGGATTCATTTTGGGGTGGATTTAAATATTTTAATGTATCTTATTCTTTTGTTCATTTCGAAGCTATCTTATTGTCCAAGCAATGCGCAATTAAAACAATATCTTAACAAACAAGACAGTATTAAAAATATTAATATGGTTAGACCGGGTTACTCACGTCTATAAAGTCGAAGATAGCTCGACTCACGGGAGTTTTCTATTTAAAATATTAATATGGATTCATTCTTCTATTGAAATATAAATAATGGCATTTTTCTACACATACCCGTTGATGTTTTGTACGCGGCCAATGCACGTAGAGAAACAATAGTTGTAAGCAATCATCATTGATGGATACAAGCTTTGGAAATCCAATACGATGACGGGATCCGCGTAAAATCGCGACTCTGGAAGTAAAACAATGTTATATATTTATTATTTATTACACAAAAGACATACAAAAGGTGGACTTACCTGTCAAGTGCTTAGCAAAGCTTAATTCAATTTTAAAACTTATTAGTGATATTATCCAATACGGAAGGTGAGTCAAGGACAGTACATTTGAAAACAAAAACGTTGTGTGTATAAAATCGTCAATTGCTTAGATTAGATTTCATTAGCCCTCAACAGATTAATATTTTTACACACTGTCAACGTATAGAACTGCATAGAAATGGATCGGATTATAATTAAAATAGGTAAGCTTAGTGGCCCAAAAAGTGGTCACCGCATAGTTTAGGTAGTACGGGTAACGGGTAGCAGATGGGTAGGTATGTGTGTTCGATGTAATGTAATTCTTTACGAATTCAAAAACGAGTGACGGTATTTCCGGCGCCTTAATACGGCCGCACGCTTGGCGATATCGCGATAGCTATTTTATCTCCATTACCTGGTTCGAATATAAGTGGCAGTATTTCGGGCGCTTTCATAGCGGCCCGCTGCCGCACAGTTGGCGATAAGGCGATCAGGTTGAGAGGCCTGGCAGCGCGCAGCATCAGGGACTCCACGCGGAACTGGGAGCCACGGGACAGCACCTCCCACCATTGCAGCCCGAAAAGGCGCGCAAGCTCGGATGTGCGGTCTGGAAAAGTTGGTACAGTTTACCGGTTTTACATTAACCGGCGAACGTCTGTAAGGGCATTTAAGTTTAAGTTTTTTTTTGTAAACGTATATGTCGACCGTAGGGTTCAATTAGGGTAAGGGACATGGAAATCCCTCTCCGTTATCTTTATTGAACCTACGGTTGACGATGTATTTCGTGGGCTATTAGTGTGGGGACCCAAAACTTTCCTTTATACGTACTAAGAGTAGGCGTATGCCAACTAATGCCAAGCACTGAACTTTTATAATGATGATGATATACTTGCGTGGATGATTTTTTTAGCGACTTCCTAGAGTCTAGCTCGCTAAGTTTGTACAAATTTAACAAATTACAAAGTGTGTATGCACATTGCACCACCATATGCGTCAAATTTCTAGGGAAATATGACAATTCCAGCCACCATCGCACCTGTGTAACAGTACGAGTAAATTTGATCGCCGCATAGACAAATTACTACTTACTAATCATATCGAGTTTCTCCATCATCCTCAATGTTCCAGACAGCCGAGTGAGATAATACTCCACAGTGATCCACTTCAAAATCCTTGACGGATTATCCCACCACGCCGCCAGCTGAGCTGCACTAAACGCCGGCACCCGCTCCTTCAGAATCTCATACATACAGTTCTCAAAACTATAATCCGATAACGCTAACTCGTGTCGCAACAAACGCCACACATTAAACATCACTCGACCTATAATCCTCCCTTCAAAATCATTATCTTCACTCCTCCAGCGTTTTTGCCGATTCTTCTCTGTTATTCTAGATACCTCTTTCACCACCTCCAATCCCAATATTTGCGCTCTTTCTAAAAAATATCCCCATGAACCCATTTCTATTTCGTAACCGGTTATTATGTCAGGATCGTGACCTTTAATTAGCTCAACCACTTTCTCCAGGAGATCAGATTCCGTATTAACGTATGTAATTTTCTGATCGAAGATACATCTATCAAGTGTTTTAAGTTCAGAACCGCCATCGACGACTATAATTTCTGTTGAGTTCTTTTGTAAGAAGTGGTTTAATGGGCAGTCGTTAGAAATGTTCAAAAAGGCAACTTGGATGGGATCTACTAAAGGATCGGGGTTCAGATCTCCTCTTACTGAAGCATGGACCTCTATTAGCATTATTGTAAGAAAATCCACCTGAAAATAATGAATCATTGTATCTGGCTTTCAATTTGATCTTTACATCAACACATCTAGATAAGAGACAGACTCGAGAGTGAGATCTTATTAGAAAACCACATTAAAATAAAAATAAATAGTCCCATTATGCATTACCTCCAATACTGGCGTATTGTTTGACATGCTGTCTACGTGATTTTCACTTCCACCAAAGCATAGAAACGATCCGTCCGGATGCATAGTCACTTGCAGACTACTATTTAAAGACGTCTTATCCTGTCAAACAGAAATACGATTTAAAAAACCATTGGTTTTAAATGAATATCAAGATTTCAAGGATTACTTATATCGATAAAAGACATACTTTGAAATTAAACACTTTAGAACGGATTCATCGCGTTTATTAACACCATGGCCCTACGTTTCGAGCGCTTTACAGCACTCGTTTTAAAGGCACAGGGTTAAGACCAAAACCGTAGGGTCATGGTGTTAATATTTTTTTGACGATTAATCAGTTCTGAAGTGTTTAATTTCAATGAATAACAATCGCGGAAACAGAAGACAATATTAAGACATACCAAAGATGACATACCTTATCATTACTTTCTAAGCTAATACTGCGATTAAATTCATCTTCATTCAAACCAATTCCTTGCGAATTTTCGAGATCATCTAATATCTTAGTCGTTTCTTTCACTTCTAACTTACGTTCTTCTTTATCATGATTTTGTTGATCTTCAACCCATTTTTCAACCTGCTTCTTAGTTGGTGGCTTTTTAACCGATTCTAGAATATATTGTTTATTGCCTGCCAGAAGTGATTGTAAAGATTCTGGTTTAGATGTCTCTTCAGTGATTTCGTTGGTCTGAAGAAACAGTAATTGTCGCCATTCGTTAAGGCTTGTAACGTCTAAAACCTTTTCAAAAGGTTTTTGGTCTTTGGCAGATTTGCTATGTGTTTTCAACACCATTAGTCCTATTTCAACTTTATCGCCGGAATCTTTATGATCGGAAAAGAAAGGTTCACGATTTTTAACTTTAGGTATTTTGTAAGTTTCTAAGCTGCACATTATGTAGCTTTTAGTTGGTGGTCTAATTTTAGGAGTGATTACAACACTAGGAGAAGATGCATTACTTTCCGATTTTAATTTAGTACTCAAATCTTCAATTTTAAGATCCTGTGGTGTAATTTCTTCACTTTTTGGTTGCGTGTCTACAGTATAACTAACAATATTTTTATCATCTTCTGCAGACATGTCGAAAAATCTCGACTTGTTGTAGAAACTTTTTATACCAAAGCCATCTTCTTCGGGTGAGAACAAGAATGATTCGTTGTCCGACTGTTGCGTAATGTTCATATCAGTTTTTAAAATAGTTGAGCAACCAGCCACAGGCTCATAATGCTTTTCAATATCATACTTTTCTGCTTGTCCTATATGTATATGCCCATTGCTTACATCTAGAATTGTGCCGTTTTCTTGCTTCATAAAATATTTTTTGGCAATGCTCTCATCATATATCTGTACTTCTCTTTTTACATTGCCAGTTCTCCTCGTGCCCAGTGTTTTTCTAGTAGTCTTTTCATGTTTACTACTTACTCTTTCTACCAGATCCGTAATATTTTCTATTTCTACATCTACTTTACTAGCAGAATTATCATAAAATACATTACTCAGTACTTCTTTTTTTACACCTATGAGGCCAACGCCCGCACTTTTATGTATACTGGTTCCTTTCTCTATCTGACCTGTATCATTTTCTTTTTTAATTTTAACTGCATTAGTATCTGCATCTTCATCTGAAGTTATTTCTCTTGAGTTATCTAAACTACTCAGTTCTTTTTTTACAGTTCCTTGTATGTACACACTAGAAATACTATCTATTGTTTCTTGAGAAACATCTACCTCGTCTATATCACTTGCATCAGGCGTTACATCCGTTTGTGCGGTTGGTTCAGGTACATGCTTTTTACTCTTAGGTCGCGATAACCCTAATCTGAATGGTCTAATTTTTCTTTTTCTTACTTTTTTAACATCTGGTAAAAACAGAAATATTTAGATATTTGTTTTTAGCAATTTTACAATAAAATTAAATTGAAAACATACTTACGATCATCGTCAAAAGTTCCATCCAGCTGAGGTATATTGGCTCCATCCCAAAATGAATCATGCCATGATGGTGTATTGTCGGTTGAATCAAGTTCACTAAAAGCATAACATTTAAATGAACTTATGTGTAAAAACAGAACTAAATAGTAAATAAAAACATATATATGGAGTTTTACCTACCTTTTAAATGGTTCCAGAAGTATAGTGTCCTCATTGAACACTTGTGAATATTCAGCATCATCAGAATCTCTATCTGCATCTTCCTCTACACCAGGTGTAGCCATAACACTGTCCTCTTCTGGCTTTTCAGTATCTTCCATATCTTGCAGCATACCAATTAATTCCAAATCTTCACTGTCCACTAAAAAAAATACATAAATTGCATACCTATTAAATTGCTTTATACCTATTGCAAACTCTGCTAGTGCTGTAGGTTATAAAAAGAGTAAGTTAGAGATTAAGCTAACTCCCTCCAACATAAAGAGTTTAGTGAGGGTAGAAGAATTTAAGAAGAGTTAGGGGCCAGTATAGGGTGCCTCAATACTTGTGGTATTACCTACACAATATTTGACTGTAATGCAGGCTACTGTTGAGCGCCACACTTTCATCCACAAGTGTTTCATCAAGATCTTCAATCACACTATCATTACTTGGCCTCAATGTTTGATTTAGACTGGCATTATGTGATTGATCCGGTAAATGTATACTGACATCTACTGCATTGAAAAATTGTGAGCCTTCCATACTCTCTGCAGGATAATAAACCTCCTCTAATTTATTAATGTTTAAATCGGCTGGTTTGTTCAATAAATCGGACATTTTGAGTAAATACATCTGTTCAAATTTGTAATGTGTTTCTGTTTCCTGACTCTTAATCCTTCCCTGTGACAATGATTTGCTAGCTATAGACATGTTCAGTTGTTTTCTTCTCTCCATCTCTTGGTTCCACACTTCTTCTAGACCAGGATTTTCAATTCCATCACCTCTTCCTATCCTTTGCCTGTTTATAATGTGTGATGCTACACAATCACCTTCATAGTAACAAACACTTTCAGGTTTTAGACAGTCACTGTCATTATCAATAGGATCATCACTATTTTGTGTAATGCCAGTTTTTCTGAACTTGATAGCTTGTAAGTCTATATTGCTCATTCCAAATAAATTGAAATCTATAAAGAACTGAAGGGTGAAGTTGAGATGGGACTCATGTGGTTGGAATGTTTGGCCGAGGATGGCTCCATTGCTGCAGAGTTCCACAGCTTGTTTGATCAAGCCAGGATTGTAAAGGAAAACCTTTAAATATAAATGATCCTTATCATGAAATCCATAGAAGGGTCTGAAAATAAATATATTGAAATAATCAATTTTAGAGACTTTTTGCATGATTTTGGCCAATATTTAATATTTAGATTTACCCATATTTATTGTAGCATATTCCCTAGCAGATGAATAGCATGTATACTTACAAATTTTTAAGATTATGTGTCATTGTAACATTTGTAACACTATCCTAGCTTTTTAAGACAATAAATAAATTGTATTGACCAAGTTGATGTAACTACTTTGAAACTATGTCTTATAATATTTTATAATATTAGTGACACTATTATTGGAGACTTACAAACCCTTCACCAGTGAAATCTTGTAGATATGCTGGTTTGCTGATGAGGCTTGCTTTAAGGCTATGTTAAGGGCCTTGTCCAAACTTGCTGCTATCTGTAAAATATTTTAAATTATATGATACTTTTTAATAAGGTTCTCAACTACATAATCAAACCATCAGGGTATCCAGTTTGATCCTGAGGTCATAGACATGGAACTAGAATTGGTTTTACAGACTTGTATGTATAGCACATTTATTTTAAATGAAAATACAGAAAACTACATGTCTTTGTCAGCTTATATGAATTGTTTACACAATATTTGTCACCTAGAAGCTGTCTGATTTTACAATATGACCTTTGACAAAAAGGGTGTGGGATTCAAGAGATACACAAAAGAAGTAGAAAATTACATCATTACAAGAATGTACTTTTGGTGATTCAATTATTTAATGACCACCAAATTATATTTAAATAAAAATGTGTAAATAATTATAATTAAAGACATACTTGATACAAAAACTGTGGCTCCGGGTTTTGCGACGGACAAGGTATGTAAAAATATGGAAAAACCCCATGGACATGTACACATGCCTTACGGCCATCGGAAGCAGGACCAAATATACGCAGCACGGGGACCTGCGGATAGGTAAGATAAGATAAATCAATAAGTTGCAGTTGCAGTCCTGAAGTAGTTGAAGGCTAACTTACCTTTGATTCCTTACCGTGGATGCATAAATGTAACAATTTAGTAATTCATTCTAAACTTTGAATTGAATGAAAATTATAAGAACTCTGAAAACTTACCTGTTTTATATCCGATCCTCTGAATTCTGAGTAAATCACGTCTATTCCAGGTATGGGCTTGGTTAAGTAGTGATCGCACACAACAATCCTCACTGAAAACTCTGGTTTCGTTTGGCAAAATGCTGAAAATATACGTTTGTTATTTAGGAATATCGGAATAATTATGATTTGATAGGTTTTTTGTGCTTCATTTTTAACCCTTCGTCTGTGTTTGATAAGGATCCTGACCACATTTTTTGGTCCTCTTTTTGCATTTTTTTTCTAAACAATTTCATTTGCCCTTTACGATACCACCGAGGTTTGAACTCACGACTTTTTGACCCACCCACAGACGAAGGGTTAAGACTATTACTTACAGTTAGTGGAATTCATAATTGTTTGCGGTCACAAAATTAAAACCACATTTATAACATCTTGATTTTTTTACACAGCCGTAGTATTTAAAGTAGATAAATCACTTTATTTTCCCTTCATCTCCTAGTTCACGTATTTCCGTATTTGCGCCATTGGATTTGTTTTCAACTCGTCGTGACAAGTCCTGTTCAACTGTCAATGTCAGTATAAAGCGTTGGTTACACGCACGGAAGAATAACTAAAGCAGTTACACGACGTGTCACTACAGAACGTTGTTTTTGTTTAGCCAATGTTGAGCAAAGATGTTGAGACTGTGCACTGCTGGGCATTCCTAGCCCAAAAATTAACCAGGGTAATTCGCCAGTAACTGACCACCGTCCAGCAACTGGCCGCCATCTTATACTAAAAATGAACTGTTCATTTTTATTAAAAGTTTTCAGTAATTGGCCACCTGATTAAAAGATGAATTCTATTTATTAGTTATTAGAATTCATTTTTGTGTAAGGTGGCCAGTTACTGGCGATTTACCCCCATGTTATATTAATTTAAGTAAAAATTCACATCCAATCAACAAAACAAGCAAAACATATTTTAATTTTTACGAATTTATTCTCTTTGTCACAACACAGACCCGCATATGCCCATTTGGACTTGTACTTCTGCAGAGGGGAAACGATATTCTCTTTGTTGAAGCTAGCAAGGTCACCTTGTTCGAAAGCGATGCTGACGACTGTCTAGCCCGCCCTTTATCTTTGTTCATTCTTTCTTTCATTGCGTCATGTGGGTTGGTGCTCTTGGCTTTGTATACGTTCATTCGCGTCTAGGCGAAGTTGCGATGCGAGTGAAAGAAATGTATGAATATTCAGTGTCAGTGAAATAAAATAAATATGTCACGTAAAGTCTAAAATCGCAATAAAAATTGTCCGAGTGTTTTTAGCATGCCATTGATCTCAATTTATGCACTTGATTAAAAAAATGACTTAGCGATACTGCGTATTATAGAGTATCGAAGAATAAAAATACAGTGTACCAAATTGTGCTACAAAAAAAGAATGTTGTGAACAGTGAAAATGAAGTGGTTTTTTGTGAAATATTTGGTTGAAATAAAAAACAAAAGATAAGTGCTAAACGGATGGACGATGGATGATGAAGAGGCAGACTTGCGTGAACAGATATTCCATAATAATGTCAGGGAACAGATAGTGAGTTCATGTTTTCTACTTCAAAACAAACAGTTAAATCCCATCACGTAATTCCGGAAAAAAGAGAAACTAAAGTTGTTCTTGATTTTGTTGTAGATATTCCTGCTGCTGTTTATCCTGCTTTACCTGTTCTCGTTTATGCTCATCGAGAAGTTCCGTCGTCGAGACCATGATGATTTCTTATCAGCCGACGAGGACGAGGTTAAAGTGTACCGGATTAGTCTATGGCTGTGCACGTTCGCACTGGCCGTTTCGCTAGGGTCGCTGCTTCTGCTGCCTGTGTCTATAGTCAGCAATGAGGTGCTCATACTGTACCCTAACAGCTATTATGTGAAATGGCTGAACAGCTCTTTGATACAAGGTAAGTGAACACTAAACATTTATTAATGTTGAGTTGTTAGTTGCCTGTTAGCTCTGCCATCTATCTGTGGCAATAGTGGCAATTGTATGTAATTTTGGTCACCAGGATTTGTACAGGTTATTAAAAAAATAATCTTAGGAGACTGTAAACCTCATTCTCAATTTTTGCACTAACTAGCCATTATTCATTACCTGTTGCATGCCATTTTAGATTACTATCAAACCAGTGAAACCAAAAGAATGACTCAAAATATTGTTTTCTATTACCATGATTATACATTATGAGCACTGTACAGAATCTACAATAATTCTGTAAAGTGCTCAAAACATAGGGAAATGATCACCCATTCAACCCCGTGATAACTTAAATTCCTGGTTCGTTTGTGAATAGTAAGTATAATTTCGAATTTCTGTATTAGTTTTAGTAGCACTCCAAATGCACTATTTAAAAATAGCTGAAAAAATATAAAATTGGTACTTTTTGGGGACTAAGTAAGTCTAATCTCTATGATGCCACAGACAAACTCATAGATGTACTTCGAACTTATAACACCCCTTTTTTTGATGGTGCTAAATGTTTATTAATTACAATTTTTTTAAACAAAATTTAAGTACGAAAATATGTATCGACAAGATCATCTCGTAAATATGATACTTATACTATTATTACACTGGAATAAGATGTATGGAACAGATTTTTGAGTAAGATGTGTCACACTCATATTTTTACACTTGACTGTACCTATATTTCTTATACTTGCCTTACAGTCATTTATATTCTCAACTTAGCATGTAAACTATATACTATTGTTTCATGCTATTGTACCATCATATATAGCTATGCTATGCAAATATAGCAATTGTACTTATTTCTCAGGTGTGTAAAGCATAGGTAAACTATGTCAATATTTGTATTGTGGCTTGTTGACTTTTTAGTACCACCTATTAAATATTATTTGCAAGCTTAAAGATGGATGTGGTTAAGTATTAAATCTAGTAATGTGACTATTGTGTAAATTTATGTAAGTACATTTTTTGAGATCAAATTAACTTGTATAAAAAGTTTGAAGTATCCATAATTAAAATTTAGATGCCAATGCCACACACTTTATAACAATTCCTGCCGATATTGTCAACTATAACTGTTATCTACAATTCTATTTTAAAATTATGTCAGAGCATACCAACAACTGATATATATCTGATATAAGTGATATACAATGGACATCTTCATTCAAAAACTATTTTATAGTGCCAACATCATAAATACAGATGTGGGACATCCAACAAAAATACTATAATCTTCTTCAGTTAGTTAGTTTTTATTCAATCAATAGAGGAACAACCCAGCAGCATCCTAGGTACAATGTTTGCCTCTAGGTCCTATTTTAGATTTAAGCTAGCTTTTAACTAACTGTATATATTTTGTTAGTTATGTTTGTAAAGAAAACTTTCTTCAATCAATATATATTGCAGTCCATTTCTGGACGTAGGTTTTTCTAAGGGTACACAACAAAGTACAGTCATTTGTGACCCTCATCTAACCACTACCAGTTACCTTTTCCAAGTCATAGGCAGGGGACTTCCACACTGCATTTGCCATGAAGTGCCCATTAAAGAACTCTTATTTTGGCCTACATTCCTTTAAAAAAAAATCAACCGTCTGTAATTTGAAATACCTTTATGAGTTGAAAAAAGTTTTGTTTTGTTACAGGCCTATGGAACCATGTATTCCTCTTCTCAAACCTTTCCCTCTTTGTTTTCCTGCCGTTCGCCTACCTGTTCTCCGAGTCCTCCGGGTTCCCTGGCTACAGAGGCCTGAGAGGGCGCGTGTACGAAACGTTTCTGGTGTTGGCGTTACTAGGAGTGGCCATGTTGGGGCTAGCTTATGTGATATCGGCGTGGTGGGAAGGGGACCGATCCAGTATTGATGCTTTGCTTAGTAAGTACTTTTTGCCATTTTTTTACTATGTGACTGGTTATCTACACCACACCAAGTAAACAAATCTTGACTATTAGGGTAATACCTATCTAAATTCATGTATTGTATCCATAACTTAAATTCAGATTAGTACAATCAATCTATAGGGTAGAAATGATGTAGTGTTTATTTAATTTTTTATAGCTCTCAAAGTCATCTAATTTCACGGTTTCATTGTGTTACTTGTTTTAAATAAGTCTCGCCGAGTTTCTTGTAATAATTTTCTCGGGCTGTGGTGTAGAAGGGTTAGAACCGGTAGTAGTTTTTTTTTTGAAGTTCATAAGTGCAATGTAATGTGCCTAAATTGAAAAGTAAAGATATTTATAATTTATCAAACAAAATCTTATTTTACAACTTTTTACCATATTTCCGCGAATTGTCCGGACGCACGTGTTTTTTTTTTAATTTATTTACAAAGCCCAAATCATAATTGGGTGAATCTACTATTTCTTGTTGTTATTCTGTCCCGTCAGCCAAGGGACAAATGCAGCACAATTTGTTAGAAAAAACTTTGTAGTATGTTCTGCTGACATGCTGGGCATATGGCCCTCATGGAAAGGGTAAAAAAACATGTTTTGTCAATTTTAATGCCATAAACCGTGTTTTTTAAAGTGACCCAGGACACCGTAACCATGTCAACTAGTGACAAGAAATAGTTGATTAACCCAATTAACTAACTCGTCAGTCAATAAGTTTGCAAATGTGCCAGTGATCAATTCATCTGACAAACAAATTATTGCATTCAATATGTTTATTGTAGTAACACCTCGTCTAGCCAGTTTAACGGCATTCCTCAATAAATCTGTATACCTAGGCAGTGTAGGATTCGGATTGCAAATTCTAAACAAACGCGTGGGTTCCTTAGTAGGATAACGACTGTACCCCGCAATGCTTTAAAATTAATGATAAACCAGGCTTTGCATTCGACTTGTCTGCTAGAATTGATTAATTACAGCCGACTAGAAACTGGGGTCGCCTATTGGATTTCATGTGTCAGTAAACATTTTCGCCTACGTAGAATTAGTCTTAAACTTTTGGTCCTACTTCTTCTGTCCAAAGGATGAATGATTGTGCCAAAACACATCCAAACATCTCTATATATCCAAACGTATGTGTATCAAATCTCACTACACCCAATTTGGTGACATCTCACATTAGAATAGCGCACGATCCGTCGTTGCTGAGTCGCAACTCCAATAAGATCCCTACGGAAGACTATGGCATGGAGGCCTTTCGATATGATGATGTAGCTTACAAATCAGCGTACAATATAACGTGCAGCAAAGCACACATTGTCGCCCTCCACGCACAATTAAACACGAACAACACGATGCCGCACAGCAGACAATCGTAAACGGAAAGATTGTTATGTTGATTGGGCGCAAACACATTATGTTTGATTACTCGCGCGCGACAGAGGCTTTCCCAGTATTATGTATTAAGTTACAACTCGTATTACTTATTTATTGAACAACATACATAGGTTAACTTTTCAAGTTGCCAAATATGTGATGTTTCAGACTAAAGGTAAGTATTATCAGCTCAGATATAAAGTATCCTCCCCTGCATGCAAATTTCTATACCTTATCTCTGCAGCTGACCGTGATCTTATCAGCAACTTACAATATGATATATTGTAAGTTGATGATTAGATCACTTTCCAAATTAATCTTTATGGCAGTAGCCTCTTATCGGCACCCAACCTGTGGTACATTTTGCCTTTTGCAGCTTCGTTGCCTTATGAATAAGGATATGTGGCGACAATTTTAGCCACTCAGACTAACTATTTGATGGTGACTATTGTCCACAACGGATGCGAAGTGGTTGATATCGTCCTGCCATGTGCTGGTTCCATTTACACCTTAAGGGCCTAGGCGCTAAGGGGCTAGGGGGGCGCTGTTATCTGTCTTTGTCTGCCATTGCATTCGACACAGCTGGCCTCATAAATAAACATAATTAATCTATTCGCAATCGGTATTCCCAACATAAGTCTAGGCTAAGTTGTAGTGCCAAACTGCGCCTTTAATATTCAACACTAGTCCTCCATTTGTTTTGCATAGTACATACATACATAAAGCGCGACACGAACTTATTTGCTTCGGTTTATATGAGAGATCAGAGACAAAGCCTTTAGCCTTCTTTTTACATGCATGCTCTGCACATAGGACATATAACCACCTGTTATACCCATAATGTGTCAGTTAATAAAATGAGAATTCAAAATAGGGGAGCTGCGGGAATACCTAGTATACCTTACGTACTAAGCGAGAAGGGCCGGGTTTGCAATTCAATGCCTCCTACGTGGAAAGCGCGGGCAGAAGCAGTAGAAATGTACTTATTTACGAGGGCTTCTCTGAAAGTTGTTAGCTGCTCCGTCTGTATTCATGCGGATTGAATATGATTTATGTCAATCTGCGGGATATTTTATAACTTTATAACTAATTACTATCAACATATTTTTTGTGACTTAAGCTAATGGGTTTCTTTTATAGTTACGTATTTTGATCAAGAGCTGTTTTGTATGGAGTTTTCTTGCATAATTTGGAATTTTTTAAAACAAATAAACTAATTTGGTATCTGAATGATTCAAAGTTGAAGTTCAATTTATCCAGGTATAGTCTGTTTTTTTATCAAGATATTGATTTATTATTTTGCATATTATACTTATTTTTGAATTATCTGGTATTCTTAGCAATATTGCTTGGCATCATTTTTGACACCTATTAAGTCAAAATTATTTTTGCACGATAAATAATACACACCAAAGTAGCGCGTCAAATCAAAACCGTCTATCGGTCATTTTTGGTAATGGTTGAACACGTTGAAGTAAACTTAATATTAAAAAAAACTAATTGATTTATAAAAAGTCATCCCACATTTTAGTGTATTGTATAACGATAGATTTGCATGAACACAGACGTAGCTGCTAACGACTTTCAGTGCAGCCCTCGTACATGGAAAATAGAATATGCTTAGGTTGTGTAAATTATACTCCTTTTCTTACGAGATATTTTCCGGCTGCCTAAAATAACGAAAGTAAACCGTTATTGTTTTATACCCCATTATTTCTCTAAACGCTGACGTCTATAGCCGCGACTATTTTTACCGTTTATCACTTTCATTGCGCCTCCGAAATAACTCGGTTCGAAATTCGACAGGCGAATGTCAGTATATCGGTAAATGACCTTAATAGCGCGACTTCTTGTGTTTATTGTACAAAGCAGAAATGTTTGCCAAATAAGTGTAGGTAACATTTTTATATTTTCAGTAAAGTTTTCAATTAAGGCGGGATCTAAGTAACGAGATGGTGATGTCACTTTTGGTAAATATTTTTGCAACTGTAGCAAGGAATCTTGTTTGGACCGTATTGTTATTTTTTAAGTAATACCCAATAAAGAGGTTCTGCAAAATTTAAAAATAGTAGTTTATGCAACAGTGATATAATGAGGGTTGTTAAAATTCAAGCTGTTATAGACCCGAAAATTTTAAGAACCAATTATCAGCTGTTGCATATATTAGTTATTCTATGACAGCAAAATAACGAAAAAAGTGAAATCTTGAATGGTCTGTCTGGAATGGAATGTGGAAGTGGAAGATGTCGAGTAGGTTCCGACTATACTTAAATAACAAAAAAAATAACGTTAATATATTCTGTGAAAATTCATAGGAGCACCGCTTAAGCCCATATATATGTATATGATCAATGATTATATATCTAACTACAGATTACATGCCATCCTTTTTCTTCACGGTGGGGAGAAAGAGATGCATATATTTTTTACCAAAGATATTTGATAATGTAAAATGTGCGATACTCTAATGGAATACCATAGAAAACGTTATAATGTATACTTTTTAATATCGCTGACGGTCATCTAATTGAGAGATAAAAGTGCTGGAACTGCTGGAGCAGAAAAAACATTTTAAACAGTATACACTTTTTTGCGACTGGTAAGAGGCCGGTATATAAATTTGGCCGATTCAGCTCAACTTTTTGCCATGAGTTTTCATAGTCACAAAAACATTTTTATATGTTTTAATACAAAAATTATAAATATCATTTCAAATTAAATGGAATAAATGAAACACTTTTTTCAAATTCTTGTCAGTTTTTGAAGAGTACACCATTTTCTAACATCTGTTTTACCATTTTTTGATGAGCGAGCTTCAAAAATCTATCTGGTTTTCGACCTTATTGCTATTGAATCTTAATAAAGCATTTTTTTCTTATTCAGTATAATTTTAGTCCTCTACGGAATAAATGAAACACTTTTGAACATTTTCACACAAAATTATTGAGTGAAAAAATCTTAAATTTGGTAAGTTTTGGTAGAAATACACGAAAATTAGCCAATTCTTCTGGTTAAACAGTAACGTTTTTTACATAAATGAATATGCAATTATAAAGTTTAGATCACATTCTATCCAAAAATTATAAATAGTGTATATGTATCTCTACTGTTTTTTTTCTTACACAGTACTGCAAATCGCTCTGAATATCGCTTTAATATTCGCATATATTATAGCGATATTCAGAGCGTTAAGGCTTCGTCAGATTAGGGCGTGGCGTGAGCGGGGCGTGAGCGGGGCGCGAAGCGAGCGCGACCCGCGCTTGGACGCAGCGCGGCGCTAGCGCCGCGCTCCTATCGCGCCCCGCTCACGCCCCGCTTTCAACGCGCGCGCGGCGCGCGGCGCGACCGCCGCGCAGTCACAGCTCAAAGAAAAATGCTCGGTGAATCGAGCGCGCGGCGCTGGCGGCGCGCTCGCGCGACGCGCGCGTGACCAGCGCGCGATGCGCGCCTTACACGCGCGCGATGTAAGCGCGCCGCGCTCCCCGCTTCTATCGCGCTCTGCTCGCGCCCCGCTCGCGCCCCGCTCACGCCACGCGCTAGTCTGACGAAGCCTTTAGCGCGTTATGACATTTGCATTTTGCTTTAATTGCTCGCGGCCCTCGCGGGAGCTCGCAGTGAGAGGTCATGTCGCTCCGCGCTCTGACAATATTTACAAAAATGATAGACTGAGAGTACAGAGGAACGTATAAGTACTGGATATCGAGATATTGGGTCGCTGAGTAGTTATATATATGCCTATTTATGAAGATAACGTGTAGTTAAATGTTGTATTTTCGTTATTTTGCAAAAGTCGTATCTCGCGCGTATTTGAACGTATACCGGACTCTTCCCCGGACCGGAAGTTCCCGATCCCTAAAAATTGGTCTCACCCAAAGGATTATCGGAGCCCACACCTGAAGCCATAGGTAATCAGCTCGATGATACCACATTACCTTATTGTCATTATACAACTTGCTAAGTAAGTTCAACATTTTATATGGTTTTATTAACTAGTGAAGTCAATATTTTAAAATATTAAAACGCAGCATTCGCTAAGGAAAAGTCGCTCTTGGCAATTGACACATCGAAGCACTATTCAGTTTTATCAATTTTTCAATTAGGTACTTCCCGACGTGAACGTCATTTGGTAATCCGATTTAATGAAGTATATTTTTGTTCGCAGATCTATGGACTTATCTGCCATTCTTGTACTCCTGTGTGTCTTTCGTCGGTGTTATGATGCTATTGGGTGAGTACACTTCAGTATTTTATCAACTAGTTTTAATGTAGGTATGTCAAATAATAGTATGTCAATTGCCGCATATTATAAGATGTGTATGTAGGTACAGTCATTATGTAAGTTGTGAACTTGTGACTCTTGCTTCGATTCTTATTTTTTTTATTTTAGGTTGTTACTTCATAGAATCTGACAATTATAGCATTTACGATCCTTATGGTTGGATGACAAAAAAATCATGATTACTCATATTTGTGACTGACAGCTAAATCACGTAAATCTATCCTAAATCTTGCCGTTTGTTACATTAGCATTGAATCTCTCCATTACTTTGTAAAAACTCACCACTTTGTAACATTAAAAGTATTGTGGAGGCTTCGCGAATGTAACAATTTCTATTTGCATATCGTGAGTTCGTGGCTACTTAATGAAAGCCTTTATCGAAGAAAGTATTTCGTATCTAATAGAATTTGAAGAATATTTTAAATATATCTAACCATTTTGACAGTAGAGCATTATTACAATTACCAACAAACTGTAGGTACTATACGGACATTTCTATTTTTCGTTGTACCCAATTAAGTAATTGTTAACGGGATATTAGATTAGTCCGTTTGGTTACACATTTAATCCTTGTTAGAATATCCAGGTTTTTAATTTTTTAAGTTATTTTAGCATTGAATAGTTAGTTCTTTTTTTTTCAGAAAAATAATTATTATTTGAGTACAAAGAAAAATAGAAATCTGACACGGGCTCTCAAAAGGTTAACATAACTAAAGAACAATTTTAAAGCATGAATTCAATCATTTATTATTTATAATAAATGTTTTGATTCCTTTACAATTTTTTTTGGCCTCTGGCCGCCGTGGTCGTGTGGCCTAGTGGTTAAGGCGTCTGCCGCGAAAGCAGGAGATCGCTGGTTTTATCCCAGCCCTGGGCACTGAGGGCCTTGGTCACTATTCTGTAGCATATGACATCTCTTTCAATTTATAATAACTAAAGAAGAATAGAGTAGAACTAATGTTTAAATGTACACCCCACACCAATCGACGTGTGTGTAGATGTTTAAAAATTCTTGCGCGATACATGCCTTTGTCACGCTCAGCGTCGGCACCATATAAAATTAATCGTACCGCGGGTCAGTGTGGCATTGTCACTGTCCTCGCAAGGCGAAACGTTGACCCTGTTTTGGAATGGTCGATGACCGTGTTAGGTGTTGCAGTTTATTTTGCTAACTGTACTGTCGCCGGCGTTAAAATGGAAGCGAGTAGGGTGTCAAATTTAACAATTAAATAATAATACAGTGTCAGCTTCGAGTTTGGAATCCAAAATCTACTCTATTTGGGCGAAAATTATGGATAGCTCTCGTTGTCGGGTCGGTCATGACGCGATGTAAGATTTTCCCTCGACCTAATTTTAAAATAAATATTATTGTATTCGTAAACCTTATTTAATTAATAATTTCTACAACGATATAGAGCCACGCATTCCAGAATTTCGTGAAATAGACTCGCTATTTAGAAGTGTGAAGTGATTTAGGTTTTATCTAATATTTTTTTGGTTTCACTCAATGTAGAAAAATACACCTGAGTTTTTCGTGACCTCTTTAGAACCTCGCGTGACGCCCATATTAGTTCCGCAAATTTTGTTAGAAATTAGAATATAATAAAGAAATAGCACACTCTTACCTCTTACCTCTAATTTTCATTTCAATCAAGGACTTACATACGTGTAGGTATTACCTATTGGCCTAGGTGTGAGACTGCTTACGTAATCACTAATCAGTATGTCTTTCTTTAATATATTTTTAATTAGGAGCTTCAGTCATAACGCAACCGATACACCTAACAATGCCACACTGTCATTAAACAGGATCCTTTATCGATATCAACCTAATTAGTGATAGCTTAACAACATTGTCATCAAACATAATTAATCATTAAACTTTATGTGAGTATCATATGTACTTAATGCTAATCTACACTTCAAATGCAAATTATTAATTAACTTGTCATCAGTCAAAACAATTTTAATGAAAATACTTATTTATAATTTAAATACATTATTAGCAAGGCGGTAACATCACATCAGTCATGGCTAAGGTCAGGAAAGACAATAATTATGTATACTTTGTTTTGCACTCTTTAACTTCCTCCTCTTAACTAAGACCCAGGTATAACTTTTTTGTTTGTGAATTCGGAAATTATAATTTACTGAAATTTCTAATTCGCTTATGGAATACGTATGTACGAAACCTAGGGCGCCGGGGTATAGGTACGTTATTGCAGTGAAGTTGGTATACGCAAATTTTAAATTAAGAAAATTAAATTTTCTCTATGTCAGCTTTTCCGAGAGTAGTAATTTTATAATATGAAAACTAGTTATTCTTTCATACAAAACCTAAGGTTCGTTAGCCTCCTAACCCTTGAGCAAAGCTTGGGGCAAGGCGTCAATCAATAATCAGGGAACGAAATTAGCAAATCACTGTTTCTTCATCATTTTCTTCTTCCTGTTTACCTTCTCTCTTCTCCAAGAAGTACTGCACCAGGTCCTCGTGTTGTGGGAACTTCTCTCGCAGCTCTACCAGGCATTCTTCCAGCTTGTCCGATTCATCCAACTCTTTATGAGCTTTCGCTGTGTAGAGTCGCGCCTTGAAACTGTTTTCGTTTAACTTCAGGGCCCATTCGCAGTCTTTAAACACCTGTGAACGATATAAGATTGTATGTAACAAAATAAGTACCAACAAATACGCCGTTCTATTGCTGCCTGCCGTTTAAAAGTCAATCATGAGACTTGTCAGTTCAATAACCTTTATTAGAAACGTCGCAATTGAAAAACAGGTCTCGGATTGAAGTTGACCGTAGAACTGGCGGGTAACGCTGACCTTACATGCACCTTATTTTGCCAAAGACCGATGTTAGATGACAAAAAATGTTATCAGACAATGGCTGGCAAGACGGTTTACTAAATATGTACTAATGATCTTGTCGCTTTATGTACTGGTAAAGTACCTATGTACAGTCAAGTGCAAAAATACGTATCGACAAAATCGTCTCATAAATATGGTACCTACTACGCTCTTATTAGAATGGAATAAAATGCTATGGGACATATTTTTGAGTAAGATGTGTCCACCCATATTTTTACACTTGACTGTACTCGTTTTTGATATTTATAATCGTGAATATTTTATACACATCAAAAAATAAATAATTTAACAAATGAGAAAAATAAATCATTTACCATCCGGTAAATTCTCATAGGGGTCGCTGTTCATTCAAAAGCTCAGAATCCAAGTGTGTAAGTAGGTACCTACTTAATGTGCAGAAGGTCACGGCATGCTACCCAAAAAATTACAAAGTGGTATTGCTAATGTGTCCAGTAGATAATATTATTGTATTCTATATACATAAGTATCTAGCCGACCGTACAGACGTGTTAGCCAATTTTATACCATATTTCCTTGTAATGAATGTTTGAGACTAATATTAAACCATAGTCTACCAAGTAAAAACCCATCAACTAAAGTTTTTCTTAGGGATTAGATGGCAATGTGCGTGACTGTTCTCATACTATACTCGAATTAATCCGTTTTTTGTCTACGCCTCTTCCGCTGTTCGTGATAATTTTTTATCATTATCATAATGTAACGATATTTTTAAACACGCAATCTCGAGAAAGTTACAACATTAGGATAAGGATGGTAAATTACGTATCTACTTATCGCCAGTACGTGTAACGTTTGTATTGATGTATTAGTGAGTTGTGACACAGTCGAACATTCATTAGTCTAAATATATTGTAATGTCAATGTGAAGATAATTATATTCAGTCCGAAGTTCAATTGCCTAACAGCTAACAGATCGACCTATATATGTTTAGTTCACAGCCAAAAGGTATCATCGGTTACCAACAGGGCGCTTTTAACGTAAAGATGCAATTAGAAATCATCTTTATTGACAAGAGATAAATGTGGTATCTTTTTCCGAGAAACGTCACAAATAGTAGAAACTAACGTCGGGTGACTGGCATACTAACACTGGAAGTAGAAATACCTTAGTACTTACTCGCTGCGGTTTCTAACCTACCTCAACCACTCGCGTCTCGTAAATGATAATAAGTACTTTACATCTGTTTATCTCCTAGAAAGTGGGATGCGGTATAATATTTACTAAAGGGAATCAGTCGTTTATCAGGTAAGTAGTTTATCAGTAGTGTAGTTGTACCTCTATTTATGGAATAAGTAAACATTCGTCGATCCTTTTTATCTTCATATCATAAGTGGTAACTTCGAAAGTTGATCGTGACCTTCAAATAAAATATTGACACCTTCAATATGGATTAATTATATGTATTGTACATATAATTAATCCTTACCATCAGGCGGGCCGTATGCTTGTTTGTCACCGTCGTAGTATAAAAAAAAAAAAAAAAAATATTCGAGACTGATTACTTACTATTGAGCTGATTAGGGGGTGACGACTGGAAATTTTTGTTAAGCCCTGTAGAGGGCAAGGTCATTGTACAGCTTAGAAGTGCCCTTGACTTGATGTCATTGAGGTTTCAATAAAAGCTTGCTTACCTCAGCCTATATTATCCCACTTAGGTTTATGGTACCTATCAATTGTCGACGAGAAATGTCCGAATTGCAAAAAGTTTCCAAAATGTTTCAAATTCTCGGAATTTCCAAAGTGTTTCATATAAAACCGTCGTCGTTATGTTGAAAGTGTCAGCTTAAATCTATGACGAAGCAAGAGGAAGCCAGCGGTTTCTTGTACAGTCGCCATCAGATACATCGGAGTTGCCGAGATGCTCACAAATATCTGAGCACGCCTCATCAGATATATGAGACCACCTCGGCAGTTCCAGCACATCTGATGACGACTGTACTCTCCTCTGCTGAAGGCAAGATTAAATAAACAGCAACACTCTTGAATTGACCATCGGTAGACCAAATACACTAACAAAAGAGAACACTAATTGTCAGTTAAGTAACAGTATTGGTGATGACAAGTATCTATATCTTTTACCTTTTCAAATTTCCCCAGCTTAATATTTGTAAGCGCTCGGTCACAATACAACATAGGGTTGTCTCTGACTTGTTCCAAGGCACGATTATAACACGACAGGGCTTTCTCGTACTCTCCTCTATTGAAAGCCTTGACAGCCTGAGTCTTAAGGGTGTCGGCGCGCTCACGGCGGACTTTCCTGTCCTGGTAGCGCATCTCTGCGTCCTTGCTCATTTCTGCCATCCATGCATCTTTGTCCATTTCACCCTGAAATGTGAGATAGAAGATTAATCTATTAAATCATGGTGTGCGGAAGCCAAGAGGCTTGTTAAAGACCTGAGACGACGGCTGCGCGACAGAGGTGGCGATCCCCGATCCGGCTCGGTATGAGCCGTAGGAGCCCTTGTTTAACAAATATCGCTTGCCATCCAGCGCGGCAATGCCGCGAGCATATTTGTTATTTAGTGTATTGTAGTTTAAATTTTATTATTAGGCTTCATTTCATTCATCAAGAAGCCCACACTATCAGAGCAAAGAGTCTCGGAAACCTAATTAATTATCATATCTGCTTTATTGCATTTGAGCACTTCATCCATATTGATTTAAAAACAACGTGCTTGTTTATCTATTTGGTTACTACTTTTTATCACTAAAGACATGAGACACAATAATAAATTAATATCAAACATTTAAGAAAACGGTGCGTGCACTTATACAAATAACTAACAGATATATTATTCAAGTCAACAGAAAGTTGTGCCAAATGCCAATATGAATGGACGCAGTTGTTATGCAGCGAACAAGGTGGTTATTGATTTAGGTAGATTCCAAATGTAATTATAGATTGGGAATGTCGACACTACACGTGCCTATCTGTGCGTGATCAGAGAAATGTCAAGCTAGCGTGCTAGTGACGAGTTGACAATTCATAATCGGTATAGACTAAGAGCCCCGGAAAATGTTTAACAAATTGGATAGGAACTTAACCTGTCTAGATAGTTTGCTAAACCATCCACAAGGATGGTAAAGCAAATGATAACCATGTCATATTCAGGCGCCTGGCAGCTGCTTGTTTGAAGTTAAGCAACACAATTAATGTTTGTAGATTACAACATTTGGCAAAATATATTTCTTAAAAATATCTTCTACTTTAAAGAAACTCCAGTTTAGAGAATTTCACGCAGAATTAGCCAAAGGTAGCCAAAGATTTTTTTTAAATATTTATTTTGGATATTCCCAAATTAATTACTCTCAGGGTAGGTTCAGTACAGACGATTTTGACGATATAGAATTACACCTATAAGATGCATCCTTATCTGTAAAGGATTCTATTGCATCCAATTTAGGTAGGTAAGGAATTTTGCAGCTGACTATAGGTATATTTTGGCAGTAAAGTTATTAGTAATTTCTAGTTAAGAATATGTATGTATTACCTAGCCATGGTAGCAATATTTCGTGTGCATCAGAGCGTTATTCGATCTGGTTAATTGAACACTGACAAAGAGTCATGTCTTGATATAAGAAGCCCGAGATACCTTTATAGTTCTTGAGTAACGTTCAGAAATAGACCTATCATAATAGTCTAGTTTGATATTGCATGCTGCGCGTTTATCAACGTCTGTACACCTGGAATGTTTATATTAAATAATGTATCATGAATTTAACATATGATAAGGTTTTAATCGTAACGCCGATTATGACAAACACTGCCAAGAATATTAACCAATCTCCGTACCTAAAAGTCCTAAGTGCTACAAAGTATTAATGTCAAAAAGTCTTACTGAGTTTCGCTAAACGAATTTATGATGTTGTAATTTAGAAACGGCACCTGTGTCGAACATTAACTCTTGATTGTATGCTGCAAATAGGACGATAATGTCCGAGGGCGATCTGTTTGATTATTTAAGTACTTTACACGTGCCAAAATGCTTTCACTAATAAATAACTTGCGGTGTTCATTTACTCATCAAAGTTTATTGTACCTGGCCAATATACAAATCCAAGAGATGAAATCAGAAATATATATTAAGCCAGTTCAAATTCATCCACAAGAAATGGCGATGAATGTCTCTGGGTAAAATATAGCAGCTAGTATAAAACAAATAGCTTATTTAAGTAGTGCTTAAGAACTAAAAATCGTCACGACGTCGTTAATTTGTCGTAAATAGTTTTTTTATTTCATATTTGTTAGCACTAATGAAATTGCGTGAGTCACGAATTGCTTTTAACTTTAACCCGCCTAGTGCATGCGAATATAGGCAGCATACGTATAATGTCATCCACTTTTATTTAAACTTATCAAACGTTAGTTCATTTAATCTTCTTAGCTTCATTTTAGCTAGGTTTAGTTTTTAAAATATATATAAATAAAAGAGAAAGGGAGTGAGTGAGGTTAGTTTTTGGAATTTTATTATGGCGAGGAGTATATGGGCCCTACGCCATAGATCGTCATTTGAATCATATCTGCTGCTGACTGTACAGTACCAAAAATTACAGTTACAGGGCCATCGTCGATGTAGTTACTGGCCCTGACCAACCATTATTATTACCTATTGCCACGAGGAAAAGCTAAAACCAGACAAGAATGTAACTGTTAGTCACTCGCGCATGCTCGTGTTTTTACTAATGACTCCTCAAATACCAGTTGATAAGTGCCCTAAACTGGGCCTCAGTTATCACCTCATTGCCTACCCGTGTTTACACACATATATGACACACCTTATTTTCATTCCCCATACTCTTAAACGCCTTTTCGTTGATCACAGTGCGATCACATTTAACCTTCATCTCCACGTTTTCGTCAATGATAACCTTCCCGTGAAGATACTGGTCGGCCAGCGCGGTTGCGGCATCAGCTTTTGTCTTGTCTCCGCTCGCCATGTCTTTCACAAGACCTGAGACTTCGCCGATCCTCTTCACGAAGTTGTTCCATTCTTCGTTCAACTCCATTTCTTTTTTATTCTTGAGGGCTGGATTCGACAAAATACTGTTTAAACTCATAATTGATTATTCTTTCTGTTTATTTATCAATCGCTTTGTTGAGAGCTCCGACGTTACTGACAAAACATCGCGTAGCAACGGTTGTCAAGATAACTTTTTTATCAACGTAAACAATAGTGACTAGTAATGAACTCTTTGGAACCGGGTCGGATTATTAGAGCGATAATAATAGCAAAAGTAGATAAAAGAAATATAATTTACATGTTATTATTACATGCTATGAAAATTGAAGTCACTTTATATAGGTATGTTTGAATATAAAATTAGTATAGGTACCTAGCATTAAAAGACTATGAATTCAACGGATGTAATTAAAAAAAAAATTACATAGGTATATCTCAATTATTAAGAAGGGAGGGTTATGTTTTTCGGGTGTTATTCTAACCGTATTTATTTATTTGGCCCAACTTTAGCCAAAATTAACAAACTTAGCGGACTTCGACTGAGGTATATTTAATTAATGTGGTTTTATTTTATTGAGATAAACTCAACTTTAAGACTAAGGATTTGTGAACAGATGCCTACCTGACTTTACTATCTTGAAAAAAAAAAATGCACAGAGCCCTGTGCTACTTGTTTATTTATTTATTTATTTATGCACAGGCAGCTTATAGCTGATGCGTGCACAATCAATAAAGTCTTGTGTTTTCATCTTTGTTTTTCATAAATTCATCAAGTCTATTTTTGAAAGAGTTCACAGATGATGCACTTATCACCGACTCAGGCAAACTGTTCCACACTTTTACCACACGGTTAGACAAGAAATGGTGCCTGGGGTTACTAGAACTTGACGAGCGAGCTAATTTCAATGAGTGCCCTCTCAGGTTGCTATTTGTACTCCTGACAAATATGTCCTGTAGCGACGGGACATCGTGGTATCCATGCAATATCTTAAATGTTTCAATCAGGTCACCACGCTGTCTTCGACGTTCTAATGTTGTGAGACGCAACTCCTTGAGTCTTTCTTCATATTCCTTGTGACGCAGGCATGCAACCATTTTTGTAGCTCTTCTTTGTGTCTTTATGCTACAACTAGTTTTATGTTCTGGCATTTTCCTTCTCCTTGTTTGGCCATAAAGTGTCTACAACAGCTTCGGCACCTCAAATATACTTTAAAATCCCTGCTTATAAAGAAATGTTGCTATAGCCTATAGTATACAGTTATACACCGATTCTGATGATGATGATTTGATAAACCTTGAATATGTTTTTTATACATGCCATTTTTTATATGAGTGCTATTAATTAACTATTAATATTGTTACTGTTTGTCATTAAACTCTACTTAGGTATTATTTTGTTTTCACTGCTGATTATCATTTTTATTTGAAAGTTGTAGCTGCTGTAATTAATTATGCATGGTTAAGTATGGACTTGCATGTATTAAAAAAACATAGTGTTTCGCGATATGCTCTAACTTTAAGACCAATACAATGTAGGTACCTGTCAAACGAATAAATATTCTGATTCTGAAAAGAGCGTAGCAGTAACAACCAGATATGGCATAGTGAACACATCGATTTGCGATGGCCCTTGGAGCCCATGACTGCGACGCCCTGGGCGTCATTGCGCAGTCTCCGGGAAACCAGGTAGCCATAGCAAGTTTTGGTTAGTCGCAAACTCGCACGCGACACCATACCACAGAATAAATAATAGTACAACCATAATTCCAGTCATTCTTGACATTTGGAATCACACGCGACAACGCAAGACGTTCTAAGGCAGATGATGTAGAACAATAATTATGTAGTTTTACTTTATATACCAAGTTAAATAAGTGGGTCATTGGAAGCGAAACCTTAAATGGATTAATCACCCATAAAAGGATACAGATACAACCGATAACGACACGATATGTCATCATAGCTGAAAACGAGTCCGGTTTTTATTTAATAGAGATAACTTATCACCAATAACAATACCAATACTATACCAATGTAGTGGTGAAGACTCACGTAGAAATGTGGCTTTAACTGTTTTTTTTTAATATTAGATCTAGTCGAAAACCAGGTGGCAAAGAAGGCTACAAATAAATCTGAAAAAATCTAACCAATTATTTTTCTTTCAGTGTTCACCCCATTGGGCTTTGTGCACCTATTCGGTGTGGTGGGCGGAGTGCTGGTGAAACCCCAGTTCCTTCAAGACCTGAATGAGGAGTACTACGTCTACTCATTTGAAGAGGAGACTGTCAGGCGGAGGATGAACAACGCCGTTTCATCAGGTATGTGACAATTCATATTTGGTAGATGCAAAGACAGCCTTACAGTATGGGGTGTCTGGGGCATCAAAATGCCAAATATGGGGTTCAATTATAGGGGAGCAATTGCGCAGAAATAGGGGTGCGCGGGATGCGGGATAGGGAGATAGGAGAGAAATGAGGAGATTGAGGAGATCCGTAGAAGAACTAAAGTCACCGACATAGCCCTTCGGATTAGCAAGCTGCAGTGGCAATGGGCAGGCCACATTGCACCCAGAGCAGATGGCCGATGGGGTCGAAAAGTGCTTGAGTGGAGACCACGGCTTGGCAAACGCAGCGTAGGACGTCCACCCACAAGATGGACAGATGACCTTATGAAGGTCGCCGGGAGACGCTGGATGCAGGTCGCTTCCAACCGGTACATATGGAGGTCCAAAGGGGAGGCCTATGTTCAGCAGTGGACGTCTTATGGCCGATATTTTGATGATGAATTGCACCCATAGGGAGCGGAATGACGATCTTGCGCTACCTTGACCAAGCTATTCCTTGTTTAGGTTACCTAAGTTCAAGCACAGCTTAACAGATAAAAGTAACCTCATCATATAACCCGTATGGTATTTCTACTGGTCTCTTGTCTTACGGTGCGTAATCTCGCAGCATGTTTTGTGAAATTTTGTGAAGGAGTAAGTGGTCTCTTTTGGTTAACCTTCTGACGACCGAATATCAAAATTTGCCAATTTAAATTTAAACTCTGTCAAATTGACAGAGTTAAATTTTCATTGGGGCCTATGTACTACGTATAGGACGCGGGTAGTCAGGAGGTTAATACAGTCAAGTATGCTACCACGAATACTGCAATTATCAATGTAGCAACTTTATAATTAACTATTTCTGCTTTATTTAGACATCAATAGTGAGTTAGTGACAGTCGAAGGTTAAGACAGTCGATCGTTTTGTCTAATAACATTTCCTGTAACGTTAATTCCTATAAAGTATTCAATTTCGATAGACTAATAAACTACTTACCGGCGTCCAACAGAGAAGAGCCGAAGAACCGTTCAAAGTCACGCCATTCCTGACAAACTGCACGCTCTCCATTAATCTTACAAATACCGCTCGTGGATTCTGATGCATAATTAATCCTATTAACATTGCTATTGACTTTGCAACGTTTATGTATCAAAATTTACGCGGTAGTCACACGGATGTGTATTCGCTTGCCGCTCTGGTGGATGGAAACAGTGTTATACAAAATACGCCCGGCTGTTAATCGGAGCGGCGAGCGGATTTATATCCGATGTCAAGAACCCTAGGGATACCTACAGACAATACTTTTAAGTGAAACCGAACCGACATTTTTGTGTTTTTTTTTAAATACCACGTCGGTGGCAAACAAGCATTTGACTCGCCTGATGGAGAGCGGTCAACGTAGCCTATGGACGCCTGCAACTGGTGTCACATGCGCGTCGCCGACCCATTAAAAACTCGTGCACTCCTTTTTTAAAGAACCCCATACTGTAGTCCTTCGGAAAAACCTCGGAGCTCATTCCACAGCTGGAGCATCTGCGGAGGACAAGCACTTACTTCGCAGTGATCTAGGGTTTTTGATTTTCAGTAGGTAACGAAATATAGAAAGATACTGATCCACTGTTAATTGTAGTTGACACTTGACAGTGTATCAGTATAGTGTGTTTATTATAGGACCACATATAAAAGTATTCCTATAATAAACACACTGTACATTACTTAGGTATAGTATCACAGTAGTGTTACTATAAATAAGGATGAGTCAGTAAGTTACAGGGTCACCTATGTGCAGTTTATCTATTTAACGCTTCAAACACGCACTGCATATTGTTTCTAATAATAAATCATAATGTTGGTACTTAAGTCCGGTAAATAGGATTCAAAATGGTATGCTTATTTTAGTAGTTGAGTGGGACTTGGCCGTTGAGGGGCACTTGATTGAATAATGATAGTGGTAGAAAAAAATATATCTCTTTACTGAGAGCAGGCGAGTGGGGTCGAATGCGGAGCAGTGTTAGGGAGCTCTCCACTTATTACGGGATTTGATGAGAATCAGCAGTCCCTTTATCACATCGTTGTATCGATACAATACGATATCATATGAAATGATGATGAGCAGACCCCTTTTAGTGCATTTTTAATTACAACTAAATAAATAAAAGTGCAAAATAGACGGTTAAAAGGCATAGACAAATAGTATCAAAACTGCAACTCTCGACACCGCTTTAAGCACGATACTCGTATATTGAATTGAGCTCCATCGCCTCCAATCATGCTCAATACGAAAAAATATTGCTGTATTGCAGCTCCACCAAAAAATGATACTGCCGCCGTGCTGAAGATCCTCAAATACACTGGCTGGATTCTCAGATACAGTCGGCATCAAATCTATCTAAGCGCCCAAGGTGTTCAAAAATATCTAAACAAGCACCCTACAACAACAATATTTGGCAATAGAATTTCAGATATTTGTGACCATCTTGGCCGCTCCGATGTATCTGATGGCGACTGGCGATAATGGTAATACACACCTGACGATGTTTCGCCTCTCTGTCACACTTGTAATTTCGTGCGTATGTACGACAAAGAGGAAAAACATCGTACGCGGTTCGCGGTTTTTCTGCTCATACGTGATCGCCCCGACCTTCGGACCACACGACCTTCATACATCGACCCGACGAAATCTGTTGTTATTATATCAGTAGCGCCTAGTACACGTCATATCGTACAAGCGTTTTAGAATATTTGTTGAACACTTGTTGAATAAACATGTTTTTCGTACTATGCATGTTGGAACTGGATAACAAATGGAAAAACTGTCGCTTGATGTTATCTTGAAATCTCAGTATTTAAGATAGGTTAGATAAATACAGGATGTAACAAAAATGCTGGTGATCTGTGATCCTTATTATTATGTGACAAGGTTCACAGATCACCAGCAGTTTTGTTACATCCTGTACTTTATAGCTATTAGCGGAAATGTACAGTCGACGTCATTATTCTCCATATTACCTACTCGTAGATGTAGTTAAAACTGTCAACATATCACATAAGATTAAACACGTTACATTAGGTACCTTGACAATGTTTCGATTTGATAACAAAGCAAATAACTATCATATTCTTGAACGGTTAAAATACCTATTGATCATTCTTTGTAAAATAGTACGGGTTTTCACATATTTTTATTTACGTAGGTACTATACGTAGTAACAAGTATTTCTAGAGCTGAATGTACAAAGGCAGTTGTACTCTAAGATCACAACGACCGATTATACTCCAGAACAATGGCGACGATTACAAACAATGGTGGTTTGCGTTGTTGTGTGTTTGTTTAGCTTTACGTCATAGCAGCGTCCGTTATTTGTGAATTTAGGCAATTGACTGGACTATTGTGACAGGTTACATGTCAATTTGAGACCGATACGCGCTAACATATTTCGGCGCGCATCCCTATGACAAGTCGGTTATTTTAGTCGCCGGGAGAGTCGATAGAACTCGACTTCCACCGACTTTAACGAAAACGTGCCTGATATTGAACAAAATGTACGGAAACGAAAGGTCCTTATAATTTACTTTTAGCGACGGACTAAAATAAAACACGCATTATCAAACCATTATTATTCTAGAATCAATGTTATGTTATATTATATGTTATTTTGGTTACAGACATGCATAGGTACATTGACTTCAACAGGTTACGCTGCTTCTAAAATTAATTACATTGTGTATCGAATCTTATGAAACCTGTTTGGCGGAACGCTTCATAAGACTTAGCAAATTATATTTAAATTATGCAATAATGAGATTTTGTTTTCAAAATGCAGCTAAAATAGTTTATCACGCATTCTACTAACAAATCCAATAATATTAGCCCGATGTTACAACTTAGTGTGGCTTTATTTCACTACTACACTACACCAACGATCTTAAAATAGGTGTTTCAAGATCGTTGTACGTATATGCTCTGTCTAGTAGTTCAGGTGGTCTGGGATTTCACCAGAACATAATAAGGCACAAGTACTTAGTAACTAGTAAGTTTTTTAAAGGGAATTCGGGCTTGCATTCGCCATCAGATATACCGTAGCGGAGCGACCAAGACGCACAAACATCTGGAAAGGCATCTATTGTCAACTTCATGGCATTAGAAAGCTTGTACGGATATTTTTGAGCGCCTGTACTAACATAATTTTACGCAGTACAAGGGATGGAGTCAGGGTCATATGTAACACTCATATTTTTTGTTTACAGGCATCGGCTACATTTCGCCCGAGCCGATGTACCCAGACCGCGGCGACGTGTCGTCGTCCAGCATCGACTCCGTGAAGAAGGACGCCCAAGAGACCCCGCTGTTGCGGCTAAGAAACGGCGCATTGCAAGCCGGCCTCAACGAGCGGCTTAAGAAGATCGTTGCCATGAGAAAGGTAGGGATTTTATAGTGACGAGTGATATGCCGTACAATGTCCACTCAGCGAGGAAGGACGCATTAGAGACTTCGTTGCTGCGGTTGAGGAATGAGACAGTCTTCTTGTTCTAGCCTTTTCAGGGAGCCTGCAACTAGTTTTACGAAAGCTACTGAAATCTGACCTTCCAACCCAGAGGGTACACTAACTTATCCTTATTGGAATTAGTCCGGTTTCCTTACGATGTTTTCATTCGCCGTAAAGCGATTGGTAAATATCAAATGATATTTCGTATATAAGTTCTACGGGCCGGCAGGATTGAACCCACGACCTTTGGATTGAAAATCGCGCGCCTTACCACTGTGCCACCAAAGCTTGAGGTATGAAACAGTGAAGTGTAAAAATATAGGGCATCACAAATTTGTCATATTCATAGCGTTCTTATTAACGATATCGGTACATATTTATAAGACGATTGTTTGTTGCATATATTTTGCTCTTGACTGAACTGAATAATTTGAGATGGTCTCAATGAGAGGCTTAAGAACATTACATGAAATCAAAAGGTGTCTTTAATTCTAAATTATTCAATTTACCTGTTATCTCGCACTGAATATCACTGAAGTTAAAAACAACTCTCAATTTTGCCTGAAAATACGATTGAAGGAAACTGTGTGTAGGAAATCCACGCAGGCATAACCTCAGGAAGCCCATTCAATAATTCACACATACCTAACAAATCTAACTATAGTGCCGAAACCAATCGTACGTGACATTCAATTGAGCCTATTAATTTTAAAAGAGCCGAATTTGATATAGTTTCCATTGTAACAAGCGTCGTTTTAGAATAAACAAATGCAATCAAAGAATTGGGTCGTTACGTTATATCACTGACATCGCCCTTGGACTGATTGTTTTGTGTGGCATGGAATCATATCCTATTAATTAAAATCGGGACATCCAGCATTGGGGATCTACCGAGAACTTCGCTTTGTATCCAATATCGGAAGAAATGGAGGTACATAGATAAAATTAAGTACCTTGCCACCTTCGCCACAGATAACACCACCAATGGTTATAGCTTCACGTTTCTCGTCAACGGACGCCTGCTTTCGAATTGAGCCGGTCAACACTACTGGTGAGAAACTCCATATATAGGCTTACATGTGCATAAAATGTACCTAACTTGTCAAGTGAACCGAGTGAAAACATCGAGGTCGGCAACCTATTTATCTATAGTTAGCACTGCACTGACTTGCACTATAATTAGATCTAAGTGCCATCTACACTCGGTACACTATAAAAACACAGTTTATCAACCTTAAATCTAATTGCTACTAGATAAGGTTTAATATTGAGCGCGTTTTCGTTTATAGTACAACGACCAGTTATCAGTCAAAGCGTGCACCGACCATTGCGAATATGAACTTGGTGTGCATACAAACACATTCTCAGTATGTACTTGTACCGCTACTACTATATTTACTCCAGCACTTATATCTGTCAATTAGATGACTGACAGCGATATTAAAAAAATATACATTATAGCGTTGTGTATGGTATTCCATAAGAACACTGCTCCTATGGATTTTCATACAATATACTTATTATCACTGTTGTTTTTTTTTTCTATAGTGGGCACGATATCTTCCACATTGTGCCAACTTTTTAGATTTTGTTTTTTACGCTAACTAAGCTGTCGTAGAAATCCTAGCGTATGCAAGCTCATAATTGGTTCTTATAACTCTGGGGTCTATTATTACAACGGCGACCCTCAAGTTTTAAGAACCCTTATTATATCACGGTTGCATAAACTGGGTACTATTTTCTACTCATGTGTTATATTTCTTTTAAATCCGCGATTTTGGCCGACTGCTGAAGGAGGGTTAAAGAGGGTCTTTTAAGCGTATTGTGTATGTCTAATTCTTTGTCACGCCCTACAGCTTGTATCGTTTTACTTGAGAGGTGAGATTCGTCTCGGTCGCTGGAATGACGCAAGCTATGTTAAAATTGGGTACAAAACTCAAAACAGTGGGTTTTTAAGATAAAATAGAGTTTTAATATTTTTAAATGATTTGTTTATTCCTTAGATGTCACGTTGTAGGCGGTGTATTCAAAACAAAGAAAAATACCTAAGTAATTATAATAAATAACCAATTCTAAGTAGCTGCGCATATATATATATGCCGAGAGTGAATTAATCTACTGTTTACCTTCAAAGTTACTGCTGGGTATTTCTCTATAATAAAAATGTTTTTGTTCAAATGTTACTCGTAGAAAAATGTGCATAAACAAAAATATTGGCTTTCGTTGTTGGAACAAAAGCCATTCTCTGTTCTGTAGAAAAATAATGACTTTCGCAATGCGCAGTACGCATCCTAGAAATATGAAGCTGAATATTATGAAAACAATACTTTCACGTTGTAACTGTTGAATATTAAATGATAACACGTCTAAATTTAGAATATACTTAAGAATTACAAGTAGGTACTTACCCAGTTAAGTTTACACAACATTGTCGTCCTCGATTCGGCATATTATAATACGTTGGTTGGAATGAGGATAAAACATTCAATACTGAAAGATTAGTTATAACATAGGTAGGTAGCTATTGACTTTTTTTTATGAACCAAACACTTTGGTTCTCTGCATTTGGTATATCCAATCCAATGAATGACATTGCTACGCTACGCTACCATCTGTGGCAAGTTGTGCCAGATTATGAGGGGCGTAGCGAGCCCGCCCTGATTTTGGCTATTTTGGCGACCTCCGCTGAACCCGGCGCCCGGGGCTCCCTCTGATATGATGATTATGATCGCGTACTAACAGATATCGCGACGTATGGGAAATTATTCGTTTTCAAGATTATACGGCAATGAAATACGTCAATTGAGAAATATTTCCATCTTTCTAATCTATTGCATTTATATTAATTAATTAATTTAATATAAATCCCCCAGGAAGTGGAGAACAAACGCAAGACATCATCTTTCCAACGAAACGTAGTCTACCCACTGGCGATGCTGCTGCTTCTAGCGCTGACGGCCATTACTGTGCTCATGGTCATTCAGAACACGCTAGAGCTGCTCATCGGCATCAAGGCGCTGCCGCTGAGTACCAGGGTAAGTGATTTCAGAAGGGCTAGTACACATTTTATTACATTACAGTATAATATAACCAATGCGTCACGAAACTTAGACTAACAAAATAAATAGATGGCATATCTAATCTACCTTGGCTATTTAGGGTAATTGGGTTGACGGGTACCTATGTACCTATAGCCATATACTTATTTCTTTTTTTTTAAACCTAGGTTTGGTTTTAATCTAATTTAGATTCTGAGAAATGTTGTGTTATCGAATTTAAACTATCGTGAGACATTATTTATTAATATTTTAAATAAATTACGGATAACACTATTAACACTCCGTAATTTATTTAAAATATATTACTCTTTATTAAGTAGTATCCGACCGAAAGATGTTTTTTGCCGAAACCGAAACTGAAGGTTCGGTATTGATTCTTGTCTCGGTCGAAACCGAACCTTTGGATAGTGTCATTAAAACGCTGAATGAAATGTCAGCGAGCCGTTTTTTTTTTCAAGTATGGAAATTTTAGCATTATCATATTATGTTGTCATATTGCCAGCCGTGCCGAGCTCACCTGTCGTCAGCCAAAAGCGACCCGAAAGTATGATATTGTAAATTGCTGCGCGGCCGAATTGTTTGGCTGGGTTTTGGCCGAAACATGATTTTTAGGCCGAAACTTTTTGTTTTCAGTTGGAGCAATTCACACTGGGCATAGCGTCGCTATCTAAACTGGGATGGGCGGGCGCGACGCTGGAGACGTTCCTGATCCTGTACCTGTACGTGTCGTCGGTGACGGGGCTCAGCCTCGGCGTGCGCGCGCTGGGCGTGACGCCGCGCGCGCGCCGCACGCCGCTGCCGCGCATCATCGCGCTGTGCGCCGTCTCGCTCGCCATCTCCACCGCCATGCCGCTGCTGGCCAAGATACTTGGTAAGACCACCACGAACTCTGCGATAACTTGAGCTGATCGTCTTTTGTCTTGTTTCGGTACCTGCACACACGGGCCGACCGCACGTCTCGCGACAGCCGGGGCGCGCCGCCGCCAGTATTTATATAATATTTCTAATCGTAGGCAACTCTAGCGTTGTATGGGGGAGAAGCGGGCCGTGCGTCAAGTGTCAAAACGGTTTGTATTTGCTTTTCAATAAAATAACCTCAGTCACACCTACAGCTACATACACGTGGCGCATCTATATCTACTGAGCATGTACCGGAACGATGCGCTAGGTACCTACTGAATATATGATAGGTTACTACGCATTCCGTGACGTGGAGTGGAGACAAAGGTGAAAGTGACGATAAAATATTCCGAATAAAAAAAGTTGTGGTAGCTCAGTTAATAGAGAAAATAGACTGGTATTCCAGAATAAAGCTTACTCGTACTCTCAGATAGTAACGTCAAATTACTATGTGATTTTGACATTAGTGTCCAAGAGTAAACAATACTCTTGGTTAAAAAGTTTGGTCAAATCCAGCCTAATAAGAACTCACTCGAGCGTATTTACCCCGGGTGGCCTTAGCCAAGGGGGCCATGGCCTGGGGCGGCAGGTCAAAAATATTCGGCGAAGCCGCCCACGAAAGGGGCCAATCTGAGCTCATTTTACTGTGGAAAAGCTAAATGGCCCAAGGCGCCAAATCTTTAATTTCGCGCCCTCTAGCAGTTGCGCAATTGTAAGGCCCGTCAGTCTGGCGATAAACCATACCGCACCGTATTTAACCATATCTGCTTTTGATTCCAGGTATAACCAACTTCGACCTGCTCGGCGAGTTCGGGCGCATCGAGTGGCTCGGCAACTTCAAGCTGGTTATGCTGTACAACGCCATCTTCGCGGGCATCGCCACGCTGTGCCTCGTGTCCAAGTTCACCGCCTCCGTGCGCCGCGAGCTCTACAACAGGTTGGTGGAGAACGTCAACACGGTCGCACATTGCGTGTCTTTTCTCAACAACTGAACGTCGTAGCTAGTGACATCTCAGGTTTACTTGTGTCCGTGTGTACGCGGCTTTAGCGGTTTGTGTTTTTTTTTATGGCCTAAGTAGCCATCTATTGTCTGTTTAAGGCAAAAGAAATGGACGATTTTAGAATGTCGGTATTCGCATTAACCCTTAAAGTTTATACAATATGTATAAACAGCTGTTTTGTATGCTGTTTGTTTAGTCTGGCTTAGTTGTGACAGTGGAAAATAGCTTGTTTGCTATACCATCGACTCTACAACAATAAATTGTGAAAAAAGTGTTCACATTTACGTTAGCCAGATTACTACTGACTAAAACTATTGCGATCGATCGAACGACCCAGTTATTTATTTACCATGAGGAGTAAACTTAATAACATATTTTATAAATAAAAACTTGACGGCCTAACTGTTAAATTACTAGTAAAAAAACATACTGAGTACATTGAGATGTTACTAACTAGGTACATACATTCTAATGCTAAGGAACTATAGGTGCGTCAGTTCTGGTACTATCATTGTAATGATAGCAGGTGTTTTGAGTTTAAAGTCGAACAGACCTTAGTGGATTAAACCATCGTAACCTTGCCTTAATGGTTTAAGCCTTAAAAGCCAATCGATAAAGATAAGGGAAAGCCAAAAGCTGAGGTATATGTAATGTAAAGAACTGCTGTTGGTTCCAACTCGTGATATTACCTAGGATTCCTAGAAATGTCATCCAGGGATAGGTGAGGCTGGTGGCAAACGTATCAGATAATTAAGAACAATGAATAGAACTGAGTAGCTTGTACGAATTCTGAATGGCCTAACGTGTGTATGGAATGTGGACCAACTGGAGTAAAGGAATCAGTTGGTTTAAGATGTATATTCATAATCTTATTCTTACCCCACCTGACCTTTGATATTTTATAATTTGGGCAGCTTCGGTATCACTGTAGAAGACAGAGGATTAAATAATAAGGACTTTTTGTCTATACAAAGTTGCGGAAGTAGCTAAACTGAATGGTATTATAAAGTGAGCAGTCCTACAGCCATAAAAAAAATACATGGGACTGACATGTGAGATTTTTTTAACAACGCAACATTGTATTAGGGTTACAGTTTTTATTATCAAATCCTCTGCATATAACCATAAACTTATTCACTAAACGAAAACGAGTGCATTTGATAAGTGCGAAATATATTGTCAGTATAATAAATTAGTGAAACCAATCGGTTACTGTTGCTACATAGTACTTTAATGTAGATGCTGTAATGTTTTAAATCCACGCATTTAATTTTTAATTTTGATTCCTATTCCATGATTACTAATTTTATTAATTCACATGTATTTTATTAAATTTTAAGTTTTTGAGGAAAGACACATTAGGTAATAAATTGTTTTTATGACCAATGAGACTGAATTTTGTTAAATAGGTGTGATTAATTTGTGGAGATTATTTATTTTGTTATTAGGATGTCTAATTGTATTCAACATTGTGCAGAGATACTTTGCTGTTATGGAATTTAGTTTTAATTGTATTTATGAAAATGAGTTACTAATTTCTGCCATGACATTATGTTTTGTGGTATTTTTATTAATGGATAAATTTAAATATGTAATATGTTTGACACAAACGAATGCCACAAATTTACTTGTAGAATATTATTAAGTGCTTGCATTAAGCGACATCTGGAAATCTATTCAACATATAAAAGACATATCAAGACTGTTCTCAGTTTGCTCAATAATCATAAAAGCATTTTGTTTGAGGCTAATTTGTTATCTAGTCAAGTTGAATCTCCTTTTAGAGTGGGGGTCTCTTGTAGCCAGACTTGACTTTATATTGTGGATTAACCAGCTTTTCATTGCTATCATTACTAACACATGTATTCGCTTTAACATAAGGCATTGTAGTTGTTAAATATCTCTGCCTGAGAATATGTAATATTTAACATCAGCAATAATATCATTCAAATTGATTAAGTAAATCTACGATATAAGTATATTATTGTTTCTTTTTTTTTGAGATGTAGAAACTTTTATTGGAAAATATAAAGTAACGGTAACAATTAACAAAAATTAAATACATTAGAAATTAACAATTATAAAAAGGAACACAAATAATAGAAAAAAGGAAGTAAAAAAAAGGAGAAAAAAAAAATGAAAACTAAAACTATCTTAACCTATGGGGCCTAACCTATATGTACATATGTCCCCAATGTTAACTGAATATGGCAGAGTGCCCACAAGGCTGGCTGCATTACCTCGCTGAATGGCAATACCAATACGCTGAGCGAGGAAAGAGCCAGCCCTGTGGTCACCGGTGGAATGAATAAGCCTGTGTTTAAGCTTAAGAAATAAATAAATCCTGCTTTTTATTGAAAAAATAACACATAATTCAGTATTTCACACTCTAAATATTTTTACTTTTTATAATATCATAATGTAACTAATTGTTAAAACCTATATCACGATGAAATATTTTAAGCAACTATGAATTATATAAGCCAGATTTGTTGTAAAAATATCTACCTATTCTATCAATTAGAAGTTATAAAGTAGTCTGCAAGAAAAGCCAGTGTGGTGCTAGCAACTAAGTATTTCTTGAAAGTAATGTAAACGTTTTAATCACAAGCTATTTATTCTTAAATAATAGCAGGCGAATAGGATGTTGCTTATGTAAGTTTTTTGTGTGAAAATTGTGTTGTGAATATTATTTTTAAAATTCTTATGTGTGCATATTTTATACATTTTGTATTACCTGTACCAAACGTTGAGATTGCATTTGAAAATAATACATTAATAAAAAATAAGTAAGAAATGCTTTTATTTTACCCAACAAACTCAAAATTACTAGGACGAATACTCATTTAATTTGCTTTACCCATACAACTAAAAAAACATAAATTTAACACAACTAAAAATCATTTGCTAAGTTATTTTTGGTATGCACTCCTGATGCGTCTTTGTGCATGCTGTTAGCATATAGTTTTCAAATAATTGAAATGCATTCAAGTTTTAGCCCTATTATTTCAGTCTCATTAGGTTCTTAATTGCCAAATTAAAACCTATATTTTTTATTATTCAGATACAAATGGGTAGCAGATATATTTACAATACCTGAAGATGACCCGTCAATAGAGTTGACTTCAATGAGTCCGCGAGCATCGGCAGATTTAACTATAGCTGAGAAGATTGAACCTGACAAGTCAGAATGATCAAGTCATTACCGACAGGGATGTATTTTTAGATATAGCAGCAGCATATGATAGTGTCAATCTCTCCTTTCTCAGACAAAAAATGGAGCGGTTAAATATTCCATTAAGACTAATTAATATAATATGTAACATGTTTATGGCTAGATTCATCTGTGTCCGAACGAATGGAACTGTACTGCCTCCCAGGTCAGTCTGGAAAGGTCTTCCCCAGGGATCAGTCCTTAGTCCGATATTATATAGTCTCTATACTTATGATTTAGAATCTACAGTGAACTGCTTCTGTAAAATATTGCAATATGCTGACGATATAGTTTTATACAAAAATTCTTCATCATTAGATGAGTGTTCTTCTTGTTTAAATTCAGCTTTGTTTTATTTGAGAGATTATCTTGACTCTCATGGTCTCTCACTGTCTATTCCTAAGTGCAATGCTGTAGTTTTTACTCGAAAAATGAATATTCCCCATATATCCCTCTCCCTGGATGATGAGGAAATTTTATTTGTGGACTCAGTAAAATTTTTAGGTGTTATTCTTGATTCTAAAATGACTGGTAAATCTCATCTAGACTATATTGCGAATAAATGTGAAAAGAGTGTTAATGTGTTACGGTCACTATCTGGGGTACGGTGGGGGGCTCACCCATACTCTCAGAAAATTCTTTATAATGCGATTATTCGGAGTCATTTTGATTATGCGAGTTTTATACTGGAACCTTGTAACATGCAAGCGTTAGGAAAACTGGATAGAATCCAGGCCAAGTGTTTACGGATTGTGACTGGTGCAATGAGATCTTCTCCAACAAACGCTTTACAAGTAGAATGCCTAGACTCCCCTCTTATAATCCGTAGACAATATTTAGCAGATAGATTTTTTTTAAACATAGCCCAATATAAGTTTCATCCATTATTATCAAATTGCAAAGCCTTATCAGATATATCTACTTCATCCAAATACTGGCAAAATAAAGATCTACCCCCTTTAATCAAGTCTTATAATAAATTTTCTAGTACTAGCTTTTTTAAATATGAAAAGAATCCAATTTTTTGTTTTGATTATGACACTCTCATTTTTCAACCTTCAGTTATTCTTCACTTAGGAATTTCTAAAAATTCCTCAAATGCTAATTCTGAATTTAACCGAATTATGGACAGACATTTTGGGGGATGGCTACAAATTTTTACAGATGCTTCTAAAATTAATTCTATAGATTGTGTTGGTTCAGCTGTTTGGATTCCCAGATATAAAATAATTCTTAGTTTTAGGAACCCACCCCAAACTTCTACATTCACGGGTGAGGCGGTTGCTCTGTTTGAAGCTGTATCCTATGTTAGATCTCATAATCTTGAAAAAACGATTATTTTAACTGATTCTTTGAGTTGCTTGCAAGACTTGGTGAGCTTTCCATTTCATTCCAAGGATAACTTTTATTTAACCTTAAAAATAAAAGATAAACTTAGAGAGTGTCAGTCCGCCAATTTAAAGGTTGTTTTGGCATGGATTCCCAGTCACACTGGTATTGTGGGTAATGAGGTAGTGGATGAATACGCTAAATCCGCCATACAGCAGGGTTCTGTATATAACAACAAATGCTTTACTCGTGATATAAGATCCTCTGTAAGATCTCTGATGTATGAAAAATGGAATAAGTTGTGGCAACTTTCTCAGAAGTCTAAAGGTGCTTATTACGGGAGTCTGCAGCCAAACATCCCCGTCAAGCCTTGGTTTTTTAAGAACAGGGGACTCTCAAAATTGAATACCTCGAATATTATAAGATTACGCCTCGGTCACATTTGTTCCCCGGTTCATTTGGCCAAAATGAGAATAAGGGATGGCTCGCTTTGTGAATGTGGTCTTGACGAAGGCACTACGACTCATATTTTGTTGGAATGTCCGAAAATCCGTCATGCGTTATACGATTGCCTTCCTTTTGAAATCAGTCGTCCTGTAAATATTAATTTTTTACTTACTTTAGTATATACACCATTCTGTGCTATTCTAAATAAATTTCTCAGCAAAAATAAATTGAAGTTGTAAATAAGTTCTACTTTAGAGTTGTTTGTATATATAGTTAGATGTAATAACCGTATGGTACTTTGTTAGTAATATATTTAAACTAAGTTGTTTGTGTATAGTGTACATAATTATTTGTTGATAGTTCAATACTGTAGTTTGTATATTAAGTAGTTTGTTTCATTTTAGGTACTTGGGAAATTCTACCGAACACCGTCTATCACCGTACTACGAAATAATTCACTTGCCGTGTCTTATCCAACCTTGACATTGGCAGAATCATCAAGGCCTTGATGGAGCCATAAAACAAAGATTGATTGATTGATTGACCGACAGGGATAGTGATATTGTGTAACTCTAAGAAATGAAATAGGGTACAATCATACAGGTGTCATAACAGGAGTATGCTTCACTTACATTTTCACGAAAGGCAAAATAATTGCAGATTTTTTCGAAAGGGGTGTATTGGATAGCTCCATAGTAATAGAAATGTCAGCGCATACAATGATATGATTTCTCTGCATATTGTTTTGACAGAGAGAGAGAGTATGATGCCATCTCCTTGTATTGAACTTAATGGGTACAATAACCTTGTCAGTTATTTGAATATGTAACTTAATATGTCATTTATGTTAGTTACACAGTATTGCACTATCCCCAACAATATGGTTAAATAAGATGCATGGCCTATCTTGCAACATTATTGAACCAAGAGAATATTTTGAAATTTGTACAAATATCTAACTGTGATGCTTATTTGTATTTATAGAAAAATAAGATTATAATGTAATTAAAAAATTTATAAGTTTTTAGTACGTTCTTTAAATGGGTCCAGATTACGCATGGCATGTTTGACTGTGGCAATGTTCTAGCTACTTTCCCAGACAAAAATTCACATTTTGCAAACATACTAATCTGGTCAGCGTCAGAATGGCGGGGGGATCTGCGGGACTGGAATTAATTTTAGCCAGGTATCTGGTATCTTATGTTCGTTGAGCGTTGACGGCGTGGTGGTAGGACATGCGACTTTCAATCCGAAGGGTTCAAATCCGGCCGGCTCATAACAGTATGTTTTTCCAAACTTAAGTACGAAATATCATTTGATTTTTTCCAATTGCTAGCATAGTTTACCCTCTGGATCGGAAGGTCAGATGGCAATCACTTTCGTAAAACCGGTATAAGCTGGGAAAACTGTAGGAAGAAGATTTTGTACCTTTTGTGTACTACTTGGTACCTAATAGAATTCTGCGTACCTCTCCTGGAAACAAGATATCAAAATAAAGGTCCACCCGTCATCCTGATGTCATGATGGCGGGTGGAACATTGGGAAATGTACTAACCTTGGGTATTGTATTATAATAGTTCTGTGTACCTCTGAAATCAAGCATCATTTTAGAAATAAGCCTTAGGCTGAATATAGAACATCAGAATGCATCAAACACCCAACATCAAACTGTTAAGTGAAACACATCAGTTATAATTACTAAAAGATATTATCAGGCTAAAATTTATTCCAATACCCCAGGTCCACCCGCCATTCTGACACATAATATGCACTTTTTCACTCATAATCTGGACTCTGTTTTATACTTCAACCACAGTGTAAGGACTCTATACAGTGAGTCAGCTCCGGCGATTTGCGGGGCAACGATGGGGGGTGTGCGGTGAAGCGGGCGGAGGGGGATTTCCTCACAAACTCCATACAGATTGTGAGGTCTATTTTCGGGGCTGTCACGTTATAGTATTTTGATAGGTGAATTAATAACATAGGGAGGTACGCCATTTTAGAACGTGATTTTGTTCGTTGTAATTTCTCAGGAAATCAGTATTTGTGGCTGCGAAGAGTTTATTGTTGATTTTAAAATATTGTGAAACTGACGCCATTTTGGATTTTGTAAGGATTACTCCGATTTGGATAAAAATCGATATCTGACGATCCGGCCGGGTCCCTAACATGAATCCAGAGTCAAAATTGTAAAATATTGTCAAAACCGACGCCATCTTGGATTTTGTTAAATCAACTCCGATTTGGATAAAAATCGATATCTGACTATCCGGTGGGGTCAATAACATGTATCTGGTGTCAAAATTGGAAAAAAGTGTAAAAACCGACGCCATCTTGGATTTTGTTAAATCAACTCCGATTTGGATAAAAATCGATATCTGACTATCCGGCGGGGCCCTTAACAAGAATCCAGAGTAAAAACTGTAAAATATTGTAAAAACTGACGCCATCTTGGATTTTTTTTTTTTTTTTATGCTATAGGGGGCAAACGAGCAAACGAATCACCTGATGGTAAGCGATTAACGTCGTCCATGGACACCCGCAACACCAGAGGTGTCGCAAGTGCGTTGCCGGCCTTTAAGGTGGGAGTACGCTCTTTTCTTGAAGGTTTAAAGGTCGTATCGGTCCGGAAACACCGCTGGCGACAGTTCGTTCCACAGTTTAGCTGTGCGAGGCAGGAAGTTGAGTTGAGGAGTGGGAGTTGTTGGATTTTGTAAGATTAACTCCGATTTGGATAAAAATCGATATCTGACGATCCGGCGGGGTCTTCACATGAATCCAGAGTGAAAACTGTAAAACATTGTAAAAACTGACGCCATCTTGGATTTTGTAAAATCAACTCCGATTTGCATAAAAATCGATATCTGACTATCCGGCGGGGTCCTTAACACGAATCCAGAGTCAAAATTGTAAAATATTGTAAAAACCGACGCCATCTTGGATTTTGTCAGATTAACCCTTATTTGTATCAAAATCGATATCTAACTATCCGGCGGGGCCCTTTACATAAATCCAGAGTGAAAACTGTAAAATATTGTAAAAACCGACGCCATCTTGGATTTTGTAAGATTAAGTCCGATTGGGATGAAAATCGATATCTGACTGTCCGGCGGGGTTCTTAACAAGAATCCAAAGTGAAAACTGTAAAATATTGTAAAAACCGACGCCATCTTGGATTTTGTAAGATAAACTCCGATTTGGATAAAAAAACGATATCTGACGCTCCGGTGGGGTCAATAACATGAATCTGGTGTCAAAATTGGAAAAAAAATTAAAAACCGACTCCATCTTGGATTTTGTTAAATCAACTCCGATTTGGATAAAAAACGATATCTGACGCTCCGGTGGGGTCAATAACATGAATCTGGTGTCAAAATTGGAAAAAAAATTAAAAACCGACGCCATCTTGTATTTTGTTAAATCAACTCCGATTTGGATAAAAATCGATATCTGACGATCTGGCGGGGTCCCTCACATGAATCCAGAGTGAAAACTGTAAAATATTGTAAAAACCGACGCCATCTTGGATTTTGTAAGATTAAGTCCGATTTGGATGAAAATCAATATATGACTATCCGGCGGGGTTCTTAACAAGAATCCAGAGTGAAAACTGTAAAATATTGTAAAATTCTACGCCATCTTGTATTTTGTAAGATTAAGTCCGATTTGGATGAAAATCGATATCTGACTATCCGGCGGGGTCCTTAACATAAATCCAGAGTGAAAACTAAAATATTGTAAAAACCGACGCCATCTTGGATTTTTTAAGATTAACTCCGATTTGGATAAAAAACGATATCTGACGCTCCGGTAGGGTCAATAACATGAATCTGGTGTCAACATTGGAAAAAAGTGTAAAAACCGACGCCATCTTGGATTTTGTTAAATCAACTCCGATTTTGATAAAAATCGATATCTGACGATCCGGCGGGGTCCCTCACATGAATCCAGAGTGAAAACTGTAAAATATTGTAAAAACCGACGCCATCTTGGATTTTGTAAGATTAAGTCCGATTGGGATGAAAATCGATATCTGACTGTCCGGCGGGGTTCTTAACAAGAATCCAAAGTGAAAACTGTAAAATATTGTAAAAACCGACGTCATCTTGGATTTTGTAAGATAAACTCCGATTTGGATAAAAAACGATATCTGACGCTCCGGTGGGGTCAATAACATGAACCTGGTGTCAAAATTGGAAAAAAATTAAAAACCGACGCCATCTTGGATTTTGTACAATCAACTCCGATTTGGATAAAAATCGATATCTGACTATCCGGCGGGGCCCTTAACATAAATCCAGAGTGAAAACTGTAAAATATTGTAAAAACCGACGCCATCTTGGAGTTTGTAGGGATTGCTCCGATTAGGATAAAAATCGATATCTGACGCGTCGGATCGTCACGTCACGCGTCGGGTTCTTAACAAGAATATACAAAATCCAAGATGGCGTCGGTTTTTACAATATTTTACAGTTTTCACTCTGGATTTATGTAAAGGGCCCCGCCGGATAGTCAGATATCGATTTTTATCCAAATCGGAGTTGATTGTACAAAGTCCAAGATGGCGTCGGTTTTTAATTTTTTTCCAATTTTGACACCAGATTCATGTTATTGACCCCACCGGAGCGTCAGATATCGTTTTTTATCCAAATCGGAGTTTATCTTACAAAATCCAAGATGACGTCGGTTTTTACAATATTTTACAGTTTTTACTTTAGATTCTTGTTAAGGATCCCGCCGGATAGTCAGATATCGATTTTCATCCAAATCGGACTTAATCTTACAAAATCCAAGATGGCGTCGGTTTTTACAATATTTTACAGTTTTCACTCTGGATTCATGTGAGGGACCCCGCCGGATCGTCAGATATCGATTTTTATCCAAATCGGAGTTGATTTAACAAAATCCAAGATGGCGTCGGTTTTTACACTTTTTTCCAATTTTGACACCAGATTCATGTTATTGACCCTACCGGAGCGTCAGATATCGATTTTCATCCAAATCGGACTTAATCTTACAAAATCCAAGATGGCGTCGGTTTTTACAATATTTTACAGTTTTCACTCTGGATTCATGTGAGGGACCCCGCCGGATCGTCAGATATCGATTTTTATCCAAATCGGAGTTGATTTAACAAAATCCAAGATGGCGTAGGTTTTTACACTTTTTTCCAATTTTGACACCAGATTCATGTTATTGACCCTACCGGAGCGTCAGATATCGTTTTTTTTCCAAATCTGAGTTAATCTTAAAAAATCCAAGATGGCGTCGGTTTTTACAATATTTTAGTTTTCACTCTGGATTTATGTTAAGGACCCCGCCGGATAGTCAGATATCGATTTTCATCCAAATCGGACTTAATCTTACAAAATCCAAGATGGCGTCGAATTTTACAATATTTTACAGTTTTCACTCTGGATTCTTGTTAAGAACCCCGCCGGATAGTCAGATATTGATTTTCATCCAAATCGGACTTAATCTTACAAAATCCAAGATGGCGTCGGTTTTTACAATATTTTACAGTTTTCACAATATTTTACAGTTTTCACTCTGGATTCATGTGAGGGACCCCGCCGGATCGTCAGATATCGATTTCTATCCAAATTGGAGTTGATTTAATAAAATCCAAGATGGCGTCGGTTTTTACATTTTTTTGACACCAGATTCATGTTATTGACCCCACCGGAGCGTCAGATATCGATTTTTATCTAAATCGGAGTTAATCTTACAAAATCCAAGATGGCACCGATTTTTGCAATAGGTACCGATTTGTACAATCTTCATTTTGTTACAATTTGACTTTCCGAGAAATAACAACAAAAAAAAAAAAACAAATCTCAATAGCAGATGTTGCAAGATAAAAATAATTAAAACATGTCACAAAAGATTTGTGACAGCCCTGAGCTTCGCACAAGCCAAGACGCCGAACGATTAGGTTGTATGAACCTTGTCCACTGTATAGAGTCCTTACACTGTGCTTCAACTTTGTTTAATTTTCATAAAAACAAGTTCAAGAGGCATTTGTTTTATTCTCATCATTTTCAGTTAGTACCCTAACAGTCATGTATAATTTTCCGCACTTTCTTCCCTGTGCCTTCACAATGAGCCTTCTAGTGTTGCTTCTGATAACTTCAAGACTCTGGTTGCTGTTTAGTCCCAAAATGAAGCCCAAGTTGATGATGTCGTGAATGTCACGAACTTGCGTGGAATCCTCCGCACCACTAGTAACAATGATGTTTTTAGACTTGCCAACTGCATGGTACATATGTGCTGTACTTATAATGTTTTTCCTCGCCGTTGTATCTCTGATGGCCGGTGAGTACATGAGTTCAAAGAAAATACCGCGATCTACAGCCTGCCGGTAAAGCTTTCGGCTAACTTTGAAGGGTATTCTATTCTCAGGTTCGAAACTGATTATATCAATGTCTAATGTGGCACAGGCATATTGAAAAGCTTGCAATGTTTTCGGTACTACAGCTATCAAGTCATACTTTTTGATATTTTCGGAGCGGTTAATCTTATGTGCAATGCTTGACTCTGAGAACTCAATTGTTACACGTTGGAGAATATGAAGTTTTAAATTTTCTGTTGCATCTTTAGGAACTTCTACCGGAGCAGGTATATAGTCTTGGGATTCTCTCACTTCACCTTTTTTCTTCTTCTTCTTTGGTTCTTCGTTTGGTTCTTGAACATGTGTGTTTATTGCCACTGTGTTGTAACCAAGTCTTTCTAAGAAATATAACTTGTTAATGTCGAAATTATTGCTGAGAGATAAGTCACAGAAACCCCAATTCTTTGCTGATGCCATACTTTTCCGAAATACAAAGTATTATTTCCTATATATTATTACTTATCACAATATTTCGAATTAAAATCATGATCATCCAATCCAATGACATGATCACAAAACAATAAGTAAAAGGTTATAAGTTATAAAGCAAAGCAACGGAACGGAGAACGGACCTTCACAATTCACATGCAAATTTTGAATTGATGTATATTTAAGTTTAACAAAAATGTTCAATAAATTGTATCAATTTGCTCTCGATTCAAATATTTTTACTCTAAATAATAATTAAACAATCATTTTTAAAACTAAGAAAGCAAGTTTGAATTTATTTAGTACGCTAGCTTCGTTTTAATTTTGCATGAAATGAAACGCTGGTAGAAATGTCATTGTCATCGTACCAGCTGAGGCATTCGTTCAGAAATCTTACGGATTTCCTTAATATCGATTCATTGCATCGAATAAAGTGCAAACCCATTTTCATAAAACCTCTTTCTACAGTGTACAGGGTTGAGTTATTGAAACATGGTTACGTCTAAACATTGTCATTTGTCGGATTTATTTGAGTAAATCAAGATCGTTTTTAATTATTTTGGTCTGAGTACGGAACATAATGGTTGTACGCATTATTATTGCAGGTGAATCGCAATGCGAAAAGTTTGCACAAGTGACATTAGTGGTTGATCACCTTTCTCAAAACCTGCCGAACTTTTGTTACGAGCGTATAGAAAAAAGTATTACGGAATGGAAAGTAAGTCCACAGAGTTCATGCTGAAATTATATCAGTTGGAACACAAGCCACGTCTTTCCGTGCTGACTCTAGGTCTAGTTACGTTATAACTACATAATAACTATAATAATTATTACTATAACGGCTACATAAAATCCTGCACAAGTAACCCCCTTTTTGTAAAATTGCTAAGTATAATTAAGTACGAGTAAGCAGCAAAGAAATGAAATCGTTTACAGATCGATTCACGTATGCTGGCGAGGAGAATGTATGAAACTCTCAGACATCCCGCGCCAACTTTCGTGAATCGATATATACCATTATCCTTTTTCAGGCATGGCTCAATAAGATCAACCAGAAAAACAAATGGCATCATTTAGGATCTCCGTTAGTTTGGAAAGAACTATTAATGAAAGGAAGTAAACCCTATTATATTGGTGGACTTCCAGAATTTTTAGATTACTGCCATTCTTACTATAAATTTGATTATTTTATGGCAGATTCTAAATTCAAAGGTTTATCTGCAAACTTTAATCAATATGGAACCAAAATTAAAAAGGATAATCAAGATATACAGTTGAAAAGCTCTACTGAACATAAGTTACATAAGGTATCCGAAAGTGTGCCAAAAAATGATTTTGTTGTTTGCATATCAGGTGCAGGATATCAAGTATCAGAACACTTAATATCACAATTACTAGAACTATCGATTGGTAGTAAAACCATATCAAAAATATTTATTTATGATAGTGAATACCCAAATCCACCGATAGATAAATTCGAACATGAATGTAGTTACATAGAAACTAACTACTCTTCAAAAGTTGTGAAATATGTTGAAAAAATGGGTATCGCTCTTACGTACTGTGACTTATTGATAATATTGGATCACGTTCCTTTTAAGTAAGTATTGCAGAATACGCTTAACTTAGGCCAAAGAAAATAGCGCTTATAAATCCATATCAATGAGTCATATAAATGGCAATAAACATGATTTCTCCGTTAATGGTTAACTGAAATAAGACCGCCTGTTGCGCGCTGTATCTATTTCCCCAATTGTATTATTGTTGTAATGTTTTAATTCGCAGAACTCAATTATTTGTAATTTATTTGCAATGCTGTATATGACTTATTCTGTTTCCAGTGAGGATCTTTCTATTGGCGATTGGTTGGATGCAAACAGACATGTGATGGAAGAAATAGCTTTAATGTTAAATGCATCGGCTTCAAGAAACATACGTATCCTGTTGCCTAATCTGGGTCCAGCATGTTACAATGCAACAGTTTTGATGAATGCGGCGAATGTTGACAGTCACCACATCGTAGTTGCTACATCGGATTTAGGTTTGGAAGTAGTTCCTGTAGTGGCGGAAATTGCTGAAGTCCCTATGAGAAACATGTTCTGCCCACCTGTGTGGGGTTTTGTGGGAGTTAATCATTTAGTCGACGTAAGAACTACAATTCATAATTATAACACTTTTGAGCCATACAAGAGATACACAAGAGTCAGAAATTCTACCATGAAAATAGGTTCCATTACTCCGGAAATGCGAACAATGGAATATTTAATGATTTTTGATAATACTTTGTGGGCAAAGGTCCTGGAAAGAAGAGTAAGTATGTAGCTTAGTTATTTTGTTCTCTAGCTCTTTCTATATAAGGAGTAGGAGTACTTAAAAGGTTTTTTTTTCAGCAACAAGAAAAGTGTTCACAACTTGCTATAAATAAAATAGTTAGCCTTGTAAATGTTGTTAAACTTTGGCTTTTTGGTGCAGACCCTGACGAGGTTATTTGTCTTGGAATCAAATGTGACGGTAAATACGGTTTATATTATATTATATGGTAAGAGAATATATACTTAATAATGTAGTAATAATCCTAGCAATAGTAGCAATAGCGTAACCCTAAACCTTTTTTACGAATTCAGGTTTTTATTAAACAGATTACTTGAAGTCTAGGTACAAATAGGTCTGTATTGCGTTTTCAGGATCATTTGGCTTAAGTTTTGAAGGTGCCTTTTCACAACCTGCACATTACGTTCATGGAAAATGGATACCAGCTCAAAATTATTTAATGCCAAGAGATCCAGAAATGAAATTACCGCATTTAGAAGACATGGCAGAATTGTGCATGAATATGCAAAAAGGAAATTTACCAAAGGTTGCGTCTTACACTCCGTGTGTTTGCAGAACAATGAAATTATCCGGGAAAGCAGCAAAAAGTACTCGTTTTTATAAATAGTTTTTATTTTATTGAAAAACGTGGTGTGACTGTAATATTTTTCCTATAAAACTCGCCTTTAATTGTGATTTATATTGGTTTCAATACCTATCAGCTCATTTTCGATATTACAATAATATTCGAAGGAATCGATATTTGTAATTTTTTAACCAAGCATCGATTGAAAGTGTCGTTTCACGTTTCTAAACGTTATCACAAACAAGTTGGATCACTTCGTTTCGCATCGTAGCATTACAACACTCACTAGTGCAAAACGAAACGTTGCTGGGATATGACGGGTTTCATGTTCTGCGGGGCGATGTTATGACGTGCAGCAACTGTCTTTGTTTCAATAACATTCGTATAGTTTCTGAGAAGATTGTTAGTTAAAATGTCGTGATAGATCGTACTTAGAATGATGTGATACGCCGTGGTATTGCGACATGAATTTTCCCAAAGCATGACCGTGCCAATAGGAGTTATTAGCATAGTTAGGATTTCGTATTGGTTAAGTTGTGTGAATGTTGTGCCAATAATGAGATAGTGGAGTGTTGTGATGTGGTTCGGGGACATGCGGGGGGTGGTTTGGATGCTGTGGGTGGCGGCGGCGGTGGCAGCAGTGGCCGCAACTCCCCTGGAGTCCGAGATGCCCGTTCCGCGAGGTGAGAGGAAGAGCCTTGCCACCTACGCTTACCTGCGAGCCTGCTCCGCGCGAGCCTCTCGTTAACATTGCATGCACTACTGCACAAGTCACACTTTTTCTGTCATTGAAACTGATTTCGTGGAACCTGCTTGAACTTTTACGTTGTAGAACTTTTGTTTATGTTTTAATAAACTTGTACGCCTGAACGCATGTGCCTTATTTTGCATGCAATCTAACAGCTAGAAAAGCTAATATTTATACTGATTGGCTAAGGTAACATGCTTCTGAACCAAATCTTTTTTCATGAACCAAGAACTCAATTACTGAAAGACTAAATCTATTAAATTTAATAATAAGACAATTTATAACTTTTTATTTTAACAATTTATAGCATGAAAAGTGGTGCTTGGATTATTTGTTTATGATATACCTAGCTAAGATTTTTACTTTTATCAAAGTGGATATTTTTACCTATGCTCTGTAATTTACTATAGTGATCATCATCATAGTGCAGAGCATATGGAGTGCTGAACCAAGTAAAAAAAAAACTACTAGTATTTTAAATTATTGATTGATAACCAATAAAATTGTCACATAGAAACCACTACCTCTCATGTCAAATGTGTAAACAGTAAAAGTCAAAGTATATCATCTTTTTAGAAAATTACATGTGATTATGATAAACTTTAACAATAAATAATACTAGTTAGTGGTTAACTAGTGATTTCATATTCAAAGACAAAATTGGAACTGTTTTAGATAGTAATTATTTGATTTGCTAAACAGCAATTGAATACAATTTTATTGAATCTTTTTAAATATACTGGTAGTGGAAAATTAAATTTATGAAGACCATCCGCAATCACAAACTTCAGGCAAGGCTTTGTTTAGTCAAAGCCTAGCAAAAAATTCCTTTCCAAACCTATTGGGCAATACTATTGAGATCTGCTGCTAAAAATAAAATTATGGCTGTGTTTATTTATTTAATTTAAATTTATTTAATGAACGGATACATACAATCACTTACAGCTAAAACCAACATGTGATATATGTAACATTAAAAGAAACACATAAAATAACAATATAATATCAACTTTAACACATTTATGTTAGTTATTAAACATTTGAGTAGCACAATTTGTTGAAATAACAGATGTCAAAAAGTTATGGACCTTTCCAGTAACTATATTATTCACAGGAATCTATGAGCTGGAAAATGTTTAGATACGTACATAAAAAAATTACATATTATATTTTTATGATCGTTTTTACTTTGGACCAGTCTCCGTTATGAATAAGTCACTGGATCTGTCCGAGTAGGATTTTTATACTACTCTGATGATGGATTAAAAGGTGGTCACCTCTAGTGGTGGTCAGTTCCTAATAATATCGATTTTATAAGATCATATGCATGCGGTGAGATGTTTAGTTTTAACCTTAAGTAAAGTACCATCCTGGTACTTTATGAATGAATTAATTCATAAAATGCCCATGCAATTCTGAACGCTTTTTTACCTCCATAGGTACTAACCTATGGAGGTTGATTACGATTTTATATTAATATTTATTATGTTGTGTAAAGTAGGTTTCAAATAGGTATGTACCTACTCCTGTAATACCTGTATCCTACTGTAATAGGTATGTGTATAGACTGTATAGGTATGTATACTCGTAGGTATGTTTCAACTATGTAGTTGAAAGCATTTTTGCCCAAGCTGAAACGGAGACGCTTCGCTCGCTTTTTTCACTCGGTCAATTATAAGACGCTTATTACGAAATAATAAAAGTAAAGGTAAACAACAGAAGGCCTAGTATAAAAATAGTACGACATTAACTCCTCGACCGCGTTAGCGTATCGGGAGTTTAAATTATGTTTGCCGTTTATTTAAATCATCCGGCAACTTTCATATTTTGACCCCTCGATACGCTAACGCGGTCGAGGAGTTAATGTCGTACAACTTTTATACTAGGCCTTCAGGTGAATTAATGCAAGCAAAGTCGGGTGTTTTGCATTGTATTTGTATTTGATTATCTTGATAAGAAAAGTCGCTGCCAATTTTGCTCGCCTTACGAAAGCTTACAAGAAACTTAATTTTGTCAATCCGTCTTAGCCGTCTCGGCTCACGGCCGGCGGCGAGTCTACCTGGACCTAACCGGGGTCGGAACACATCTCAAATTGGTCTAGCGGGAGCACAGGGTCTAATGACGGACGATCGCTTTATTTGGCTAGAGGTCGACCGCAAATCCCCACAAATTGCTCCCAGAGACGATAATCTGGCAGCTATCGGTCCAGTGGAGGTTCCTCCTACGATTTAGCGCGCACATTAGTTCTCGCTACGCTAAGGAATGCTCTCATTTTCTTCTAATCTACATTGGGCCACGTCGAGTATTTTCGGTCGGATTTCAATTTGTTACGGTCTCGTTAAGGAAATCGGTACGATATTGCGGCTCGGCTCAATATAATTTGTTGGGGAATAAAGGCGCAGATGGTAATTCATTCGGGATACCGATTGATGCCGATTGGTTTCGCGCCATGGCTTTCCACTTTGGGTTTTAAAACACTCCCCGAATTAGTTAACCTTCATTCAATGTGTTTTTTTACGCCGAGATCGGCTTTGAAGGCGATAGCAGCTAATGCATACCAAACGACGTTCTTATGTAACTGATTGAGTAACATTATTCAACTCGGAAAGATAACCTTTGAAAAACGTCGCGTAAACTTTTAACCGGAAAATTTCGTTAGCGCGGTCACGCGTTGGCGGATTCCAAAGTTCATAAACTGTATCCAATGTTTATGAAGTTTGTTTTTCTGGGCGGTCGATTCATGAACAATTTGCTGCGTGACTCAATTTTAGTCTCCGACGTCTGATCAGTATGCGTGACGTGCCAGGCCATAGCTTCGCAGGGCTTCGTAAGTGATGGCCCCAACAAATTACTACTCATCACGGAATTACCGTGTTTTCTCGTAACCGCACTGCTCTTAACTATTAACACACTTAAGATACGAAGCGAAAAGTATAGTTCTCCGACGTCTTGTCAAACGTTTTTTTTCTTCGTCGATTCTACTTTACCATAACAATAGCTGATAGACAGGTACGATTTGCGTGCCGGTATTCTTAACGCAGAGCGTACGTGTGTCGAATCGGCTGCCTCATAAAATTTTCATATTCTCATACATCGCGTGTCACGGGATGAAAGGACGTGTTCCGTGGTGAGATTTTACTAATGAATAACGCAGGTCGCTCCCAGGACGGATGGCGTTGAGAGAGACATGCGGGTGGTGATTAATCTTGGTGCCGGTTAGGGATCAAAAGTCACGATGTCACTGGGCTGAACGTGATCGATACAGTTGACCTGCGGAACGGATTTTATCATTTATTACGAGATTTATATCATCTTGTTCAAGGGTGTACTGATGCCCGCGGATTTGAGTAGGCCGATAACACCCTTGGCGCGTTCCAAAAGAGTACACGAGTGTTTGGGCAAAATCACCAAATGAATTGCTCGGCCATACGATGAAGGCACGAATATAGGATAAAAACATAAACGGGTAACATAAAAACGGGTTAGATAGGTCGAGCTCATTTGCAACGGTATTCGTTAATGTTTTCTCATCGTAGATCGTATTTAAAAAAGTTTACATTTCTAGTTTTATTTATTATGTTTTTGCATATCATATACGGTATCGCGGCTCGGCTTGGTGGACAGGTTTGAGTCTAATAAGGCACTCGTATCTCCTATTTTGTCTCACAGCACCTGTGCCGCATACCGGATACTCGCAACCAGTATTTACTCCATTTTTGCTTGGGTCTTAGCGCTACCTGGTCTAGTTATAAACGGTTAGTTAAGCTTTGAATAAGTACAAGACTTGCCTTTTTCTTGTGTGGTCTACTTTTTTAAGCTCGACAGGAATCTTAATAATTGAATACAGTAAGCTCTGTAGTTGATGAATGTTCGTTTATCGTTAGTATAAAACAGAATAATATTGTATCTAGGTATTTGTTATTTTTATGAAATGAATTGTGAGATGTGAAGAACGTTAAGCACCCTTAAGCTAAGTAACCTTTTATATTTAAGTGCTTTACCCTTATCAGTGTTTACGCCGTATTTGCTAAAATATATTTTCGAGTGCCATGTAAATCTTATTAAGAAAATATTGAATATGCGGCACATTTTTCCATTGTCAATTTTGCGTAGTAGAATAAAAAATATGTATTTTGGGGCTGTCGCGTTTGCTTTGAATATTTTAGGACACAAGATAAGAACAACATTTGATCACATTTTATCCTGATAGTTACTGTACCTATATCTAAATTAAAATTTAGACTGATCTCAGTACAATTTATAATTATAAAACTTATAATTACTTTTTCTACTCGTCGACATTCTGCGTTCATTGCATACTTGCAATTCATTCGTTCGTCAATCAAAACGAGAATCTAAATGGTTCCACGAGACATTCGCCCGAGACTTTCGGCCGAGAGCCCGAGACTGTACAGGCAGCATAAGAAAACGGGATGACACTACGATGTTGCCACTTTTAAATTTCTACTTTTTTCGGTCGTACTGTAATTCGGCCGTTACGGTTTGATTTTTATCGACCATCACCGTGGCTGTCACATTCTAACAAGTCCGTAAGTGGGAAAGAGATGCAACGCAACGATAGACGAAAACATGACAAGTGACCACCACGATATCCGTCCAGCCACAACAGGCTATTGATTATCTCTGCTTTTATCATACATACGTAAATGATCTTCACACTTTCCTTCGCTAGTACGCTACCTACGTCTCACCATTCGGCAGTAACAATAGGCTATGGAGACTTCTAAAAAGTTTAGTAAAGGTTTCCTGCGACCATAGTGAGTGTTACGTGACGGATGCGAAACGGCGCCCGCGCAGACACATCGGTTGCATAACAAGCGGCATCCGGCTAACGGGACCTGCCTGGCTTTACTATTGAACCATCGACGCACATTTAGGACTATATTGTGAGGATATAATGTCCTACACTGTTGGGCCTATGCCCAGCAGCAATATTTTCACATAAAGTGCCAGGAAGTTCTTAGAAAATATTGTCATATATCTACCTAAGTAACTACGTACGTACTAAGGTAAGTTATACTAAGACTATACTCTGGTTCGTACTTACCATATTATTATGTACTCTATATCGATAGATTATCTATCTATCTATCTATATATTATACTCGTAACCAAAAGTAACGTTCCTCGTTCGTTCTGATTCTGATTTTTGTCAACTCAGCAGTACTGAAATGACTGACAGGCTTACAGGCTACAGCAATCATCGTTATCTTGCCTTTAAGCCTTCAACAGGCGTAATACAATGCTGCCAAATTCAAAGGTCTCCAAGGGAACTAGTAATGATGTACTCGACTTCGCACCGCGGATAGCTGGGAAACATTGGAAGTATATGTAGCTGATTCTTGTGTTAGGTTACGTCGTTCTTTGTGTGAAGCGTGCCACAGATTATACCTATAATACAGTGTTATCGTAAAAACCGTTCCCATGATAGTGCGTCAATTAGAACTAGTCTAACGACCGTTAATTTGATGAGCTGATGATCTTGATTTAATTTTACTCTGCGCTATGATAGATTAATCCCTGCCGCTTCTTTCCGCCCTACGCGACATTATTTCCACTCTCACCATTCAGATGTTTGGCAGTCCTCAACTGTGCGCTTTTCCCGAATCTTCCTGCCTCGCACAGCTAAACTGTGAAACGAACTTTCGCCAGCAGTGTTTCCGGACCGATACTACCTTCAAACCTTCAAGAAAAGAGCGTACTCCCACCTTAAAGGCCGGCAACGCGCTGCGACACCTCTGGTGCTGCGGGTGTCCATGGACGACGTCGCTTAGCTTCAGGCGATTCGTTTGCTCGTTTGCCACCTATAGCATAAAAAAATATGATGAGTCGGGTAGAGTCCTTTTTCAAGTATTTTTGAAGCGTGACTCAAACTCTTTCCTTCTTTCACTAAATTAATATAATGCTTTTCTTTCGTGTTGATTTTCAAGTGTTTTTCAATCCTATTTAACTGGAGTACATTTTTGTTGTCCTTGTAAATAACGGCCATTGGGACTATACTGATTATATACTGGGCATAGTAAAAAAAAAAGCGGCAGCAGTACTCCGACAAATTTAATATGGGCGGAAGTCTGATGCTTCAAGATGAGTTTTTTATAGAGCCGCTATGCCCGCTATGTACCTACTAATGTCATAAAGGTTCGTAAAACAATATAAAAGCGGATTTTCCCTCGTTATAAAATGTACACTGTATAATTTGATCTAATATTATGTTTAACTCAGTTGTTAACATGAAGGCTACTTTTAAAAATATTGTTTAGAAAACTGACGTTCTCGGTACCGTTGTGCTAGTAGTGATAAACTAAGAAGACTAAGCACGCAAAGCGTTTCTATATAAGCGCCTTTTCAATTTAACACTTTTAACAGGGTTGATACGAGTAGCACGCAGCAGAATCTCACGGCACTTCCTTATTTCATCACTCGCCGTCACGAAACATGACTAAAACATGAAGCCACAGAGAATGCGGCTACAGACCTTTGACTACCTCGTCTTATTAGCACGTCCTTTGGGTTAAGTGTGGTAAGTAGTAAGACTGGCGCTAAAGTGTCTCATATAAAAGAACGTATTATCGTTTTGGCAAATAGTTAATTGAGATTGCGTTGTGATAGTTCCACTACGTATTGGCTATGTTCTAACTGCCAAATAGAGCTCTTAACCGTAACATGTGTAGATATTATGTGTTGGAATGCTGCCATTCTCGCCGCAACCAATGCGATGATAAACTTACTCGTACATATTATAAGTAGTAATAGTAGGCATAAGCCACAGCGGAATCTCGTCTTGCTCGAATTCTGTTCTAAGCCGACTGATAAACATAACTGAGGAACATAAGTACCTATACATGCAATTGCATGTTGTATAGTTTTGTTCTTAACAGTGCCAGATTGCCCAACTAATACACTTAGGGTAACAAAATCAGAGGACCCCTTTGAAAATATTTTCTTAACTCTCTCTTTTTACCTATCTCTTAATTTATTTTACTACCCATCTCTGCTTAACCCTATGCTTGACTGGTAGAGAATTCCATCAAGACTTATGTGCACCATTTGTACATTATCATATTTGAGCAATAGAGTTTAAATAAACAAAAAAAAAAGGTTATTGTCGCTTCCAGGAAGTCGTAAGTCTGTATACTTGTATGTTCCGGACCGTTGGGATCGCTCGTGCACCGCGCCGGTACCGTGACGTATCGGACACAATGCCCTTGACAGATCGTCATCTGACCATTAAAAGGTTTATACTACAATTGGGCTTTACTAGGAATTTGAACCATATGCCTAAGTGTGTAAGATTATATTTCGATTGGCAAAAATAGTGATTGAAAGCTTTTAATTGTAAATGTGGAGTGGAGCTGGAGAGATGCGCTGATACCTTCTGTTTTTATTATGTGTACAATTTCTATTTTTGTATGAATTCGTAGTATACAGCGTATTTGTATTGTGACGTTGATGTGACTATAATTCATTTTGCGTCTGCAACGCTGCCCTGTTTGCCAACCATACCAATTGCAATAGCGACATCTCAAAAACAAAAGATTTTGAAATTTAAGGTTTGTGTTAAATTTAAATTTTAGCGAACGCGCATGTGAAACCCCTGAAGTAGCAGTCGTCCATTGGCTACCGTGATAATAATGTTAATATATACTTCAAGAAGTATATATATATATATATATATATTTATATATATCGTTAATTTTACATATTACCTATCAATATTCTATAGTGGTTTTTATGTATTTGTAGGTATTCATTTAGTTTCACGAAACTTTCAATTCAATCGCCTTTCGTACGTTGGAAGACAATAAGCGTCCTCGGTCTATTTTTTACTAGTGGTGACGCCAATCGAATTCAATCGACAAAAGGTAACTTGCATCGAAAGTTTGAGCAGTCACGATATCGATTAGAGAACAAATTAATCGTAAATTAGACAACACGTTCTTAGACGTGATGTCAGGAGATCAACTGTCACTTTGGAAATCGAAATTCGTGTATCTTTATCACTTTATTAAAAGCTTTAGCTATGGAGGTATACCGCGTGGGCCCCATAGCAAAAGCAAAAAAAAAACGTAGGTTGTACTCCTCAAACATAACAACTTTAGTTCAACACTTTTTAAAAATTGTTACTCTGTAGGTTTCCACTTTCACAAAATAAATAGTATTTTCAATGTACGTTTACATCCACTTAACATTAGCCAAATTAAGGTTATTGTCATAGTGCAATAATTGCAAAATTCGCAGTACATTGCGTCATCAAACAAAATTTAAAGTGTAATAAAAATCCAAACACACGTTATTTTTAAAAGACGCTGACGCTAAGCTAAGTAGTTCGGTTTGTGGACCTACGATTAAATGTTTTGCCCCTGTTATGGGGCCCACCCGGTATAGAAAAGTAGAGTCCGTCTATGCTATGCTAAGTTTGTTGTATTTCGATAGTAGGTACCTACAGACTGTAAAGGTGTTGAGTAAACGTCATAATTTCATAAAAGTTTGACGTTTAAAATAACACTAAAGTTTGACGGTTCATTTGTTAGGAAGAGATAATGTGGTTTGACTCTAGAATGTAAATTTTGTATACTACGTAAAAACCTAATTCAAATCTTATAGTGCTATATGAGTATTTAGATTTTATTTCTAAATAATTATTCCTAATTAATTATTATAGTTTTATTTTTGTGGGTCGTATCTGGTGCAGGGGATTTCGTTAACTATACAGCGTAAACGCTGCTAGTGTGATGGAAACTTTTGCGCCGGGTGCGATTCGAGGCGGTTCTTTTTTAATGACTTGTTTTAGAGTAACTAGCGCAAAGGGAAATGACGAAGCCTGCTGCGGATTGCTTTATTGTGTGTGTGATGCTGATGACGACGCCTGTTTGGACTCATTTGAAGAAACCTACGTAGGATTTGAATTTGTCAACTGTTTAAGTCGTTGTATGATTACTATGAGACAAGTTAATAAATTAATTATTAATTGAACGAAAAAAACTTAAACATTTCTAAATGACACAGGTAATGTCAATACATATAAGAACTCAAGTAACAGAGACCTCTTAAAAATGCAAACATTTGTTGATTGAAACATTTGTTGAACATTTGAATTAGGTTTTTATTCGTCTGTTTCGTTGTAGAATGGAAAATGAAAGTCATTCGCCTGCAGCAGACTCGTAGGTACAGCTCTATTAAGAACTTTCCTTTTGATTAGTTCTCAAAATTTCAATAACCAAACTTTATTAAAAACTGAAAATAAAAGTTTAAACTTTGTCCGGCATTATCCTGTGCCACAGCGGCAGCGTCTCTTCGCCCGTTCACTTAAACTACTTGGAAACTAAAAGTCTCGTTAAAACAATATGGTCACTATAGCGATGGTCTTCTTGAGTTTCTGTAAAATAATCTAGCAAACCGATTCAACTTAGTCCGCTTCAATACAATGTATGGAAGTCCGTCTGCAGTAGGTATACCCATTATGCCCAATGACCTATCCGGTCGGATCCTTTGTTTTTTTTCAGATTAATTATTTAGTATAATACGTCATTAAACGAAAGGGACTAGTTATTAGTAATATACGATTTTAAGTTAACTATTGGTCATTTACATTATAACTACAATGTAAAACGGAATGTATGTTTGTTTAAATGAGCACCCGATATTTGAGCACTGTTGCAAGCGCCTTAGGTACTCCGTGAACATGACGCTTGCAACAGTGCCGAAATATCGGGTGACCATTGAAATGAAACAAACACCACGGTACGAGTAAATATCCCGTTTTAAAATGTAGGTATAGTTACGGGCATGTGTTTCTAGTTTAAAAATATATTAATTATTAACCTATTGTACCTACGACTTACGAGCTACGTTGGCTAGACGCTCTCGTGTGATGTTTGTTGAATTTATCAGGCCCGTGTGTTGGGCGCCAACGCTACCTCTCACCACATTGGCTAGAAAGCTGGCTACAAGGTTTAATCTAAAGCCTTCTATGATTATTGGTTGTAAGTTTGTACATGCTACTACGAAATTTTCGTATACTAATTCCTATACGATTTACACGAACACCGTGTACCATGTAGCAATTGTAGCATGTATCGTAAAACCTCAGTTTAGTTCAGTAGTAAACTGGCGTTTCCTCAGGCATATTCCATAGGATGTCAGCGGCCTGCTCCGACCAATTGCTGTGGCCATTGTTACGTGGCCGTAATTGATTCATATTCAAGTGCGGAGCGCTGAGCGCGGTTCCTGTCCGTGAACGGCATTTCAATTCGAAAAATCTGATTTTGATGCTTTCATGTTTCTCACTACGCATAACGCTCGTGCGACTCGTGCCAATCAATATATGTGATTGTTTTAGTAAAAGTTGTCGGTCATAAAAGTTCATTTAGAAATGAACCTTATCAACAAGCAACAAAATGGTACCTTGTACTAAAAAATTTAAAAATGTTAATATGACACTTGTATGGAATGGATACACGTCTGTTTGAGGATAACTCGAGTACGTATCTTTGATCGAATCGCTGTGAAATTTGACAGGAGTTGATGTGGATATGAGCTAAATTGGTCAAAAAATTGCCGAGATATAGGGGTTCAGTGTTTACGTTTAGAGCGAACCATTATTTACATATGTGTGTAGATACGGACGACGTGCACTGGTAGTAATGTCAATTCAATATCAGATCAAGAAGGAGAATTTAAGTTTGAATGCAGCTCCCTGTCTGGGCGTCAGCCTAACTGGTTCTAACTAACGATAGTCCACAATGAAAATGATCTAAGTGCAATGCGATTCATACAATCTTGAATATCATTTAGGGAATGGTAATGTGTGGTAAATGCTGCTATGGTCAGTCACTGTACGTGATTCCTGACTCCTGACATAGGGTTGTCAACTTGTGATAGTGATAAGGTTTCAAAGGGGTATTTTTCGGTTAGTATGCTTTTGGTCCTATGGAATGCTATTGGAATTTGGAATGTTACCTGATACTTAAGATATTTTAGTATATTGTGGAAACTTCACCATATTTACATGTAATGACTGCGCCATTACTGGTAAAAGTGGTAAATATGGAAAAAAATTATATGACATTGTTTACCACAATAGGATAATGCAGTTACAATGCCTCAAGGACCTACTTTAGATTTAAGGTAGGTAGAGGTAGGTAGTTAGGTAAGTTACACTTACTGTATATATTTCGAGAATAAATGTTTTTCCCTAATGCAGTTTATTCGAGCACCACCAACGTTAAAAAAAGAGAATCAAGTAGAAAAATTGTATGGAGCAGGTCGTCTCACTAAGCTAACCCTCCAAACAAAAATATTTTTATAGCATCAATTTTTTTATTCCTTATCAAAATTCTGAACACGATACTGATTACGGCCTTAAACGGATGATCAGCATTTTACCCTAAAATCGCCGTCAATCCAACTTGCAAATAATGTAAACAAACCGCCATATTGATCGTAATAACTTCACTTTTAAGTTTTTAATGAATTCTCCAAGATTAAGTTATTTATCTTAGGTTTTTTTTTCAATTCAAATATTTTATTTCAGACAACATGGTCCATTTTGTGTTAGTATACATTTATTTATTCTGTTGTTTTAAAACTAAGTTGTTAGTAATTAATATTATTAAGGTACCTAAAATAAAATATATGTCAAATAAAATCATAAAACTTAAAACTTATATTCTAAATTGGACTTTACCAGCTTAATCAGAGTTGTATGTTAGGATAATACGACCGTTTCAATAAATGATCGTTTCAGTGGTGTTACATGAGGTAGTGTAAAAAATTAAAACACAAGGAGAAACATGTGATGCCTTTTGTTTATATCGTTAGTAAGCTCCGCTGACGGCGATTTTACGTACCCGGTATTACGCTCTGTACAGCCAAAAAATAGCCATGCGAACAATGTAATGAAAACTAAATAGAGTAGGACTACGCTAAGTTTAGCGGCTTTAGGTTTAGCAATGACACTGTATAGATAGACGCGTCGTACTTGACTTAAAACTTGGCGCGCTGACTAGTTCCAGCTTCCTTATGAGCATATATGACACTGTTAGGTGCAAACACTTTACGATTAGGAAAAAGTAAAACTGTAAAATAAACGGAGTTTCCTTAATTAGAGACATCATGCGTCTGTTTGAGGCCGGTCAGTATGTGGGTGTGCCGTTATGCCGGTTTTTACACGTCGCCCGACCGGTTGGCTGGTTGAACTCAATTTGGACAGCTTAATTGTTGACGGATCTATTTTTTGTAGCGTCATACCGACGATGCCTATTGATATTTCACAGTTGCACACTTGCTATATAGTCTGGGAAATTTTTGGGAAAAGGCGGTGTATTTGAAAAATGGAGACGCGAGAAGTTGATCTATTAAAAAAGAATCGCAGTTTTTCTACTGACAACTCTTCTGCGAAACTAAATATAAATGTATTATATATAATTATATTACTTAGAAATGCTTGCACCTGCGATGACCTTTAAATTAATTTAAATTTTAATGTAATATGAATGTGACACGATCGACCTTCCAAAGTAAGTACAGTCACGTCTTACTCGTATGTACCTATACACTTGGGAACGTATTACTGGTAAAGAAGGTTCAAATTTGAATACAGGTGCATATATATTTATGAAGCTGTACCTAGTACCGGTATTAAAAAAGAAAATCTGCTACTTTTTTGTGACAGTCAGATGGGTCTCCGTTATAATAACTATATCTATTAAAATTTCTTGAGTAGGTTTGATGACAGTGACCAAGCTCGAAAGACGTCCAAGAAGATGAAAAACAATCTGTGTGACCCAACAATTGAGTTCATGTTTCGTTAGTGCACTTTTGTTGTCAGTATGTATAGCTTCTCATTAGTTCTCATGTATATATTTTATTTCCTTTTTTGATGAGGATTTACAAGGATTTGTGCTGCCAATGTAAAATATTCTTAACAAACTGGCGCGTGTTTAACTAGCAATTCATTTCGGTTTGCTTCGCCGAGTCGCCGCCGTCACAGCTATCTCCGCAATTAGCTGAGTACCTACTAACTTCAACCTCTGAATGGGGCAGATTAAATAATGCAGCTCGTTCCTTCTGTAAAAGTATACTGTGTATACTGCGGTTTGAATAACATTCTGGAGTTGCTAGTTGCTTTTTAGAAATTTTATATAGGAATTGAGAGTTGTGAGTAATAAAGTAAGTTCTTGAAAAATGAATTGGAAATAGTCGAGCAAAATCATTTACAACCAATGTATATGCTCAGAAAGTGTTCTTAGAAGAAAGTGTTCAATGTATATGCTCAGAAGAGTCAGAAGGTATGGTAGGTATAATGTTATGCATAGAAAGTGAGATTTCGCACTAGTGCGGCAATAAATTTTCATAGTAGGTACTTTTCCGCCCAACTGGTCCTCCCTGAGGGCCGACACTACGCTACCGCTAATAATTATTGTTTATTTATTTGCATACAAAAGACCTCACATCGTATACGAAAGAAGTACGGGTACGTAATACTTAGTTATATCATAATGCTTATAGTTCAGCCTTTGCTAGGGCAAGAGCGGAAGGCTGTGCCTTCCGTTAGGAAGCGAGGACGCTCATAGTATCTGTACAGTTAGGGACAGCGATGGGATAGGTCCTAATAATGTTCCTGGATAGACTAACGTGTGGACGTTCGGGTTAACAGGATTATTCGACATGTTACATCGATGCTTTAATGCACAATTTTGAATTATTGATATTGTGACAAAATCATTTCTAATAGAGTAGATCTTGTCTTGGTACTTGTTGGTTAGTGGGCTGTGGTTCTTCCAGTATGGACAAATATTTGTATATTTATCACAGATAGGGACTGCAATTGTGCCTGAGTTAAGGATGTTTTCTACTATTTATGATATACCAAGTTAAAATCGTCCACTACTGGGCAATCCAAGCATACAGCTACCTAGAATCTAGAATCATATTGATTTTACACTAAGAGAGCCGTCATCCATTGCGCCTTCCCTGGCTGCGTCGTCCGGCCAATCTCCACTATGAACCATTCTGCCTCAGCTATTGCCACATACGCTTGATTAATTAAGAAATCCGAATCAAGTATTGTTTTAAGCAACTCTACAGTAGATACATTAAAGTAGAAAAGAACCACATTATGTAAGGACAATTGTGAATAGTGTGAATGCAGGCGATTGTATGGCCTCGGGTATTGTGATGGCGTTGAGAATACTGCAGACTGAAAATACATTTATGCGGTTGTCACGTCGATGCGATTTGGCGTGTTTTAAGCGAGATAGCGTTATACTCGTATACGTTTTTATTTAAACGTATGGCATAAAATATATGTATGGCTTTCATTTTATTAAATATGTGTCAGAATCAATAAACAATAAATTACCCATTACGTCAGTTTTTCTTGACCTTAGTAAGGCTTTTGATACTGTTAATCACAATGTGCTCTTAAGGAAGCTTGAATTATATGGAATTAGAGGTTCAGTACTAGATTGGCTAAAAAGCTACCTTGGAGGCAGAAAACAATGCACAGAAATTTCAAAATTAGTCAGTCGGGGGAAAAGTCTTGTCAGACCAAAGTTTCGGTCAGACTTTCGCGAAAATTGTTGGGGAGTACCTCAGGGCAGTAATCTGGGCCCATTACTTTTCCTGGTGTATATAAACGACCTTCCCCAAGCTGCAACCCAAAAGTGCATATTATTTGCGGACGATACTACTGTAATGATTAGAGGAGAAAACCCGCTAACATATGAAGCTGACATTAATAAAGCCTTAGTCGACATAAGCACGTGGACCAAACAAAATAATCTTAATGTAAACCTATCTAAAACAGTATATACGCAATTTCACTCATATCAGAACACCCCCGATAAGCTTGACGTCAAATATAATGATATCCTAATAAAAAAATCTGATACGGTAAAATTCCTTGGAATAACGATTGATGAAAACTTAAGTTGGAAAACCCAGGTTGATGTTGTTTGCTCTAAACTGGACAGATTTGTGTACGCCCTCAGGAAACTTAGAAATACTGTTTCTATTCAAGCAGCAATGACCGCGTATCATGGATATGTGTCATCCGTTCTAAACTACGGGCTCCTGCTGTGGGGTAACTCTGTCGACACTGAGAAAGCCTTTATTAGGCAAAAAAAAAAAATGTATCCGTGCGTTAGCCAATGCTTGGATTCCAGACAGCTGTAAACCTCTATTTCGAGAATTTAATGTTTTGCCTTTACCGTGTATGTACATTAAAAAAGTTTGCTTGTTTGTAAAAGAGCACCCCGAACTCTTTAAAAAGAGGAGTGATGTGTTTGCGGGGAATCAAAGGGCGCAATACAAGGATTTGTTATACCAGCCCCCTTCTCGTTCTTGTGTGTATGATAGGAATGCATACAATATGTGTATAGTCATTTTCAACAGCCTTCCTAATGAGCTGAAACATATAGAAGGAAATAAATTTAAAAATAAGATTACAAAGTGGCTCTCTGAAAATTGTTTCTATAGTGTAAGTGAATTTTTAGATTATAGAGTACTGACAAGATAGAGTAATTTTGAATTGGGACATAATTTTTATATGACATTTTAATATTTATTATAGTTAGGTACCTTATAACATTTAATAACAATAGCGACATCCACTTTGGAATCATTAGTATTAATAATTATTGACTTTATCATTTGTTTTGCTTAATGTTTATATGTATTTTCCTTATAGATTGCATGACTGGGTAACTATTTTTACTTTATGTTAATTGAATTGATTGACATTTATTTATCAATTTATTTTCTTATTGTTGAGTAATTTATTTAAAAACACATTTCTAATTAATGAGAAATTCTATTGTTAATTTTAATATTGTTCATTATTTGCATGTCGTGTCTGCGACTGAATACTGATACATTAAAATATATCCTGTCACCTTTGTAAATATTTACGTATTCTAGCAAATAAAACATTCTGATTCTGATTCTGATTCTGATTCTGATTCTGAAAAAAACAGACTTGTCTTGCTCCTACAAAGGAGCGAAAGGAGAAGCAAATTTCACATACCACGTAAACTACTTACTAGACAGAGCATACAAGACAACTCGCGGTCACCACACACGCAGTCCCGAACTAATTTAGAATGGAATCGCGACCGCTTATATTAGTTTCACCTACGTACCTATACGATGTGAGGGTTACCACGATCGCTAACTGAGTCGCTGCCATACAACTGAGCACAGTTTAGGACCTAAACTGAGTCGCTGCCATACAATACAACTGAGCGCATAATTATGAGGACCTAAACTGAATCGTGGTAAGCCCCAGTTCTCGTTATTTGCAATTGGACAATTCGGAATATTGTACTTATTTACTATACACTGATGTAGGATGGTGACTACCGTAACTGACTGGTTATGCTCATAGACTCGTAGAAATTTACAAGTAAAACTGTGCACATGTGTGATGACCTTAAATATTCTGTTTGTAAACGCTTCATAATGCCTGTATTCTGAATTCATCGATTAGCTGTCAAAAATAACAAGTCTAGTCTTTATTAAACTAAAGATGAAGTGACATAGAGGGCCATATACATTGATGTTGGATGTCCGCCGGGCATCGGCCAGACACATTTACCATACATTTATTGGCTGATCCGGCGGATATGCCCGAGCGTATAATATATGGACGGCAAATCTCGGAATTAACCTGTAAAGTCAAGATCAGAAGAAGACTAGGAAATATAATATACATAATATGAACATATTACAACTAATGTTTTGTTCAGCTTCTTTTTTCTCTAATAACTTCTCCAAAGCCCTTAACTACATTGTTTCAACATCAACTTGTAATGCTTAGCCATTGTTGAATAGTACTTAAGCTATTAAGTAAACAGCTCTTGGCTATTCGCTAATTCTATGGTAAATATAGGGCATTGTGGTTTCGACAATGCATACCTATTGTGAGGGAAATTATACACTGTGATGAAAATTATGTGAATACTACGAGTAGCCCCCTCCCGCGACATGTTTCGTGCGTGTAGAAGTTTATAAAACGCAACGTCATTTTAACTCTGTTAGGCGTTATCGTAATTTATCGTAAGGCATATAATAAAAAAAATACTAAGATATTTTCATCAGGCCTACTAATAATTACATTATATTCTAATCTAGCTGACTCGGTGTATTTCGTTCAAACCTTCCCTGGACATCCATAAATACTCAATATTCAATACACATAAAATGAAATCGGTGTCTTTCGGAAGTTGTGCCATCACATACATTTTGGTGATTCATTTTTAATTATAAATATTGATTTACCTTTATTAAAAAACTGTTTTCCACTGGGCCATCATATGTTGTAATCGGGCACTTCTTAATTTGAGCCCTACATAACTTGACGAATAGAAGTTAATACCTACATTTTAACTATCCCGCTACCACCGGTTTCAGCTGTGCGTTATCTGCAACTACCAGTAGCTTTACATATTATGTATTTTGATAATGACAAAGTCTACGGATTTGTTAACATTCCTCCTTATTTTTAGGCTTTCCCGGTTGCACCCTAAAACTCGAGATTCCCTCAGAAACCTAAATATAATATTCATGAGCAGAATTCAGTATTGACCACAAAACCTACCTAAGAAAGATTTTACGGTAGCAAATTATATAAATGCTGCCAATTCGCGAACATTAGCCGTCACTAATTTGTAAATAAAAGACTTCACGTTTCTTTAAGTAAATTACCACTTGTGGTTACGAGTTTAGTGACATCAACGTACTCGTTAAACGTAAGTAAGTATAGTAAGATGCAATAATATTACATGATAAAGCGCAAATGACAGTACGACAAGTCAAATTGGTAACAGTGGATGATGATGTTGATTACAATGATTATCAACGAAGTATTAGACGTAAATAATTATGCTATAATAGCAGACAGACCCATTATTATTATTTCTAACTATTTATGTTATTAAGTATTATCACCTATTAATATCATATTAGGGTGATATTATCCCAAGACCAGACAGATAAGGAACTTGAGAAAAGAATCACAAATGCATGGAGGAAGTTTTGGTCATTGAAAGAAGTTCTGAAGACAAAAGAAATACCAACAAGACAGAAGTTCAAAGTATATAATAGTTGTGTAATACCAGTCATAACTTATGGGTGCCAAACTTGGGGACTTACAAAAAAGCAACGTCAAAAATTAAATGTATGTCAAAACCACATGGAAAGAAATATATTAAACGTAAAAATGAAAGACAGAGTCAGACTGTCAGTGATCAAGGCTAGATCAAAAACGAAAAAGATAGATGAAATAATAAGACAGCAAAAATGGCGATGGACTGGTCATATAATCAGGGAAAATTTGGACAAATGGACAAAGGACTTAGTGGAGTGGTGCCCGAGGCACAGTGGAAGAAAAAGGGGAGCACAGAAATGCAGATGGTCGGATGACCTTAAAGAAATTGGAGGAGGAGCCTGGATGCAGGTAGCACGGGACAGGAACAGGTGGAAGGCTTTGGAGGAGGCCTACGTCAACAAGACGAGTTGAAGTTGTCGATGGATAAAGAAATAGACTAGAAAATATGTAATACTTTTAACCACTTCAGCAATAAAGGCTATTTTTATTTATTTTATTTTATTTAATATCATATTAACTAGGAAGGGCCTACATAATATAATTACTACTTACATAATATAATTTCGTACTTTATCCCTCCGTATCTAACGATTGTTTGTTTTTTGACAATATTGACTTAATACTTTTTACTATTAATTTCAGAGATAGATCCAGTAACTACCTTGGATTACAAGTATTACAACGCCAGGAGTACGTAGACTACGTAGTACCTATTCAACCTATAAAAACTGACACACTGATGTGAATTTACTGAATTTCCGCGGATCGGTAATTTTCCCATTTGTCAAACATAGGATAATACGATGTGGATATCCCCTTCCATCAATTAAACAGCCCGAATCGCGCCATTGGAACTGAAAACCCAATGGTTATGGTCAATACAATTCTTAAAGAGAGTAAGTAGCAATTGAAGGGAATCCGCACCTCGCCCCGGCTCAAGCCAATCAACCCGACGACAAAGGGCGCGCGCGTTTGAAAGTCAATTGCTCCAACATTCATTGCTTTTTTATTAAATTCCTCCACAGCCAGTGAGTAATGAATTCATGAATTAATTCACGCTATTCATAACGTTACCGGAATTTCAGGCACTCATTAAGTTTTAAATATTTTAATTTCCATCGCGCTAAATATAATCTTGATTATCGTCAGCCTCGCTCGTATTTGTCGCCTGCTTGAAAAGCAGCCTCGGTTGAGATTAGACACCATCAAAATTAGGTTACCGACAGTTGTGGCTTAACTTGCTAAAAAAAATTAGAACTATAATAACAAAGAGGACAATTTCATAAAAATACTAATTTAAACTTATACCGATTCGCATTATATAAAGAAACTGACAGACAGCGCAGCATACTCTGAGGATAAAGACCTGTAATTTGGAACGTTCACTGATCGTTGTATTATGCAGGCTCGATGTAGTCAGTACAAAAACCCTCCTAAATATGAATGTGTATTCTATTAAACCTTGAACACGAAACTCGCATCGCACATGCAGCTGTGACACTTCTGCTAAAAGCACACGTCCGATACTCGTAATACCTGGCACCTGGGTGAGCTCAACTAAGAGTTACCAGAATTACATGCACATGAAGTTTACATAACATGTTCTGTATTATGATGTAGAGAAAATTTAAATTGCCTCTAAGTACTAATCTCCAGGGTTGGTAATATCGACTTATCTTAGTCTACGTACGGTTAATAAAAGTTACTCCTTGAGTAACTTATATTACATAGCAGGCATATTTACGATATAGCAGTACTTTTACAGCGGTATCAAATTTATACATTTATTTACCTAACTAGGGTTTTTTTATCACATCATGCATCCTTGGCGGTGGTAAAGTTACGTGCAATAATATCTTACACAACGAAAGTTGCAAAAATATCTCTAGTCTATATCTTATTTATGCTGCCATAACAACATGTCACGTATTGACCGTGCTTACTCAGTCTTGTCGTGTACCCTGGTGCTCTTTTAATTCTGATTATTCTTACCAGGATATCCTCCTACTAAAATATTAACATTTATACCTGTTTGCCATTTAGCATAGTCAGTAATAGTCAGTATGATGCTTTACTCCAAGTACTGAAAACATTTTTTATATGGGAGGCCATTTTCTGTCAAAAAAGTCAAAGTGGCCAAAGTTATATAATACCTTCTAATTTCTGGAAACTCACACTCATTAAATAAATATTGTCCTGTTTGCAAACACAATTTATTATGGTACAACATGGTATGTTACATGAAAGAAAATTACTAATTTTAAAATAAAGACTAAGAAAATTGTTGAAAAATACAATGGACAAAATAATTTAGGTGTGATGAAATATACATGGTGAAAACTTACTCACACCTTGGGATATTACTACGGTTCTATTGTTTGTCTTTAGTATTATATACTCAGTTTATTAGTGTAAAATTACGGGTTTACTAATTGTAAACCCGTAATTTTACACTAATAATCGTAATTTGTGGTTTTGGAAATAGACCGGATCGTGCATGCCCAGATTTTATCGTGTACAGTCTTTATGAGATACCAAAGATTATCAGGCTAGCCTACCAGGCTAGGCTAGCACACTCACCTCCGATATATTCGTGTCGCTCATAATTACGTAAACCGAGGATTCCGTTGTTTCTGCCACATCAAGCGGCCTTTGTCAGGTTATTCAGTTATTTAAAAAAATGAACAGCTATTAGAGGGGCAATTTATTTTTTGTGCGACGCGTTTGTCTCCTCGGGCTTTTTGCGGTTAAATTACACCTCAAATTGAAATCCGGTTGTTAGTCGTTTTCCGTTTCACGACATTTGGAGATGTGTAGGTGTAGCCTTCGTTGCGTTGAAATAACTAAGGTCACACGGTGAATTGCAGTTATGGGACTAACGCAAGTTGGTTCCTGCTCTAAATAAAGTTATAGTACCTACAATGGAACGAGTAAAAGTGCTTCAACTGGGTGCCATTGCCCGCTGAACATGGCCCTGTCTAAGTGAAAGTACAAGCCATTTAAAAAATAACTTGAGTTATATATTATATAACTCAAGTTGAAACTAATATATATAATTAATGCATATTTAACACTGGGTTCAGGCTGAAACCGCAGTATTAAACTGATAATCTGACTGCTGGGAAAGGACATAATAGAGTTTTTGCTTTAACTCTACGCAGACGCAGTCGCGGGCAAAAGCTTGTTTAAAATAATCATCTTAATTTTAAGGGTCGTGTTGAGAACAGAATGGAACCGGCGGAATGCTCCGTATTCCGTCTCAGTTTAAATTATTACACAAATCGATGTAAACGACAAAGATGATATAACATATTATGCCAAATTATATTCATATTTGCTCTCAAATCTTAACTTAAGACCCAAATATAGTAAGATTATTTCAGCGACCAAAATTCCAAATTCCGCAATATATGAAGCACCTCACAGTAAATAGGATTACCCTCTGACGAGATTAGAACCCGCCACCATTTGAAGACAAGGCCGCTTCAATGCCAGAGCCCTGTGTCTAATTATTTCGACACAAGCCAATTAAGGCTAGGTTTAATTAAATAGCGATTGCTATCTTCGTAACTCTAACACGAGTATCTATACCCGTCTCCTTTTAATTAATACAGTTAGAAAGGGACAGGTAGTCAATTTCGCGCGCGAGATACTGTTGCGGAACTGTTGTGCTAGACAGCTAGAGGTACACACAAAGAACGCAGATTTTTATTATTAACCGGTAATGTGTCTATTTCGCTTGGCACCGACTTCAAATATATAATTGGTAGCACTATGTGATGTCACCTCCATTTGTTTGACTACTCATCCTTTCCGAACCTTACAGCAAATAAAAATAAATACATTTTATTTTTCACTTTTTGAAGTCTGTTTTAAATTATGTTTAAAAGTTTTTATACAATATATAGGTAAGGTATGTGGTGTGTTTAAACGCGTTATATGGTAGCACAGACTTTTATGTGCTCGCGAACTACACCTGTTAATGTTGTCCGACCGAATGTAGTGGTTTAGATTGGTTCACGAGAATCCTAAGATATATCGTTTAACTACAGTAGGATGGTAGGTATGTACAATTGTACATATACCGCGTAGTGGTGTACTGAATGGACGACTAATTGTCGCTCGAATGGCTCAGTAATCGCTCGAATAGCTTAAATCTTGAGAAGTTCCCTGCCTGCTGTATTATACACACTGTACTACAAATACTACAATAAATAACTAAACTTATTTTCCAAAATATCTAAAATCCATTTCACCTGTTAATGTTGTCCGACCGAATGTAGTGGTTTAGATTGGTTCACGAGAATCCTAAGATATATCGTTTAACTACAGTAGGATGGTAGGTATGTACAATTGTACATATACCGCGTAGTGGTGTACTGAATAGACGACTAATTGTCGCTCGAATGGCTCAGTAATCGCTCGAATAGCTTAAATCTTGAGAAGTTCCCTGCCTGCTGTATTATACACACTGTACTACAAATACTCCAATAAATAACTAAACTTATTTTCCAAAATATCTAAAATCCATTTCATTTTACGTCAACGAAACACAGGACGCGGCAAATATTTCGAATACTCAACCTTATTTTGTAAGTCACTATATTTCGCGTGCTAAGCGAAAAATACCTTCGCTTCGAATTTACCAACATAATAAAACGTTGAATGTGCAGAATGTCGAACGGGGAATTACCCAATGTCTCGCGCATCTCTACAATTTTATTGTATTTGACAATACTATCTTATCTAAAGGTGTTAAGAGTGCTTTTTGAGTTTGTCTCATTTTACCTTGAAAAGTTAGTGTTGTGTTAGCATTAGCATCTTTTCTATAAGGTTTGCAATATGAACGTCATCCAGTAGGTACTTTAACACTCAATATCTTCGTATTGCTAAATCTTTGACTGTGTTTGTTAGCCTTTGCATCGACATCGACAAGTCGACATGCGGTTGCATGCTCATTGGCAGTTTGAGAGATAGATTTTATTCCGTGACTTCGGTTTCAGGTACTTAGGTATTACAAACGATAATGTTTTTAATAGAAAACTTCTTTGAAATTTGGATGGGTAGTCGTCCTAGCGCAAGAATAAGTTTGTCGGTGAATGTAGGCTATAACAATCAGAGGTATCTAAGGTATCTTCCCTTATTATACCTTTAGTTTCTGGCCTATTTGAGTGCTCCATTGCTGGGCAAACGTAAGCTAAATTTGATACCAAAACGTGATGATTGTTTGAAGAGTTAAAAATGTTCTCGATCCGCAGTTGGCTTTTAATCTGCTATATCGGATGCGCGAGTGAGACGTTGGTTGATACAACATGTTAGTGGGAGACACCACGCCGGAGGGACCTTATTTTCCTTCCACCACGGATTAAATATAGGTACGTAAGGTTGTAAAACCTGGAATGCACTCGAGGCGGTATTACCGGAAGCTATGTAGAGGTGTGATCGATCTTATTATCACCAGCGCACCTGTATCTACACCACTCCGTTATAATGAAGTTTATATATTTACTAAAACGGGGCTTAATCGTGTATAGACCCGCGCAGCTAGAAGATGTTGATGTCAACCTCAGCCAGTCTTTCTCCGGGACCACGGGGGCAACGTCGCCCTTGAAACGTCGGAGGTTTATTTTCAAAATCTATACACGATTAAGCCCCGTTTTAGTAAATATATAATGTGTGAAAATCGTGAAAGTTTAAATAAGTATAATGAAGTTTCTCCAGCAACCATACCGCTTTTATTACCATTACATAAGATCCATTTTGTAAATCCTATGAAAACAGATGAGATGACTGTATCAATATCGCCTGTCTTCCTTGCTAAAGAAAAGGGAACCTTACGGTGACACGCGCGTACGCGTTTTTAATGATCAAAGCGTATAAATGCGACGTAAGCGCCTACTGCATTAAAGTCTCTTTTCCCTGGACACATGTGCTTTCGTGATTCTGCTGATATAGTACTCTAGGCCATGGGGTCGCCGCGCACGAAAGTTTTTTGTAAAAATCGCGCAATTTCTGGTTATACAACGAGGAAATACTGCCAGCATCATAGTTAAAATGTCTCTATTTTAGATCTAAGGTATATAGCTAGCTTGTAACTTACTGTATATATACATTTTATAAATTTACTAAAACGGGGCTTAATCGGGGAGAACGTCGGAGGTTTGTTTTCAAAGTTTGTAAACGATTAAGCCCCGTTTTAGTAAATTTATAATGTGTAAAAATCGTAAAAGTTTAAATAGGTGTATATACATTTTGTTAGTTATATCTGAAATAGTTCTTTGAAATAAATTACTAAAATACTACAATTTAGATTACTAAAATTGATTTGGTTGCGGCTCAATGCAGACAGCTTTTCAACATATTAAAATCGTGACTCATCATGAGGTCATCTCACGAGTCCACACATCTACGTCATTCCTTTTACATGCACACGGATACCTGCAGATCTTGTTTACGACTACCTATCAATATGATATAAAATCAAACATAGCTTTTGATTTAATAAATAATTATATCGTTTGTAGTACGAGTATATGACTGTTAAATACTATAACAGTTATATTGCTTTGAAACAATTTAAGAAAAAACTGTATGTGTGGCTATGAGATTTGTGTGTTTACACTATAAAGGATTTTTTGAATTCTAAGTTTAGAGATAAGTAGCTAGTTATAGTTTAATGTAAGCATTTAAGTACATTTAGTTAGTAATAAAATATCTTTATTGTGTGACCTTTAAGCCACGAAATTAAGACTATTCTATATATTATTTGCATGCTTAATTAGGTAGAGCACTTATGGCAGTACACTTATAGTATTTAATGTAACAACCTATTGTACCCATATTCCGCAAATAAATATTCATTCATTAATTCAACATTCATTCAATATTCCTTCATCGATTCATTTATTCACAGAATTACAAGAGCTATGCACCGAGCATTTGTATTGTATGGATATTTCCTTACAAAAAGTCGTATTAGGAAATTCAATATCTGGGTGCAGTTCAGCTCCACGAATAAATTTTAATGTGCTCTATGATCCCCACAACTGAGAGGAATCTAATGAGACCTCATACATCGTACATTATAATCCGTCAAACGGTGCACGGTGTAAGTCGGCTCTGCCAAGGAAGGAATTAACCGTACGCAAATAGCCCGTCACCCATAATCTCGTAAACAATAATCTTCTTTCGTCTGTCGGTAAAAAGTACAGGTCGCGTGGTAGACACATAAGTTGGCGCAGACTAAAAAACTCCCGTGGGTATAGATAGTTCCACCAGAGGTCACGCACACACCAACATTGTCATGTACTGACATCGAGATTTTGAAATTACTGTTCGTTTTTAGTACCGAATGGCAAGTTGAACAGTGAATTGTAAGATAGACCAAAAAGTTTTTATTTCACCTACCTATTAAAAATATTATCTTGAAGTGTTAATCAGTAAGTACTTCATACATGTAGCTGTGTGTGATATCATTCACCTCAACTGTCGTAAAACTACCTATATCAGAAGGCCTAGTATAAAAGTTGTACCACATTAACTTCTCGACCGCGTTAGCGTATCGAGGGGTCAAAATATGAAAGTTACCGGATGATTTAAATAAACGGCAAACATAATTTGAACTCCCGATACGCTAACGCGGTGGAGGAGTTAATGTCGTACAATTTTTATACTAGGCCTTCAGACATCTTTAATAATACTCACGTCAACCATCTCGAGCCCGTCACTCACATGAATAAAGATCACTCATTCGTCGATCGTCATTATATAATAACCCTATATAAGTATTTTAATATTGGCGCAGAGTATAAATATAAACACTGTTTATTTTCCAAGTTCATTAATTCATAACTGGTTTCGCAATACATAGTTATCTACTTAGTCATTCTCTCCATTTGACCCAAAATATAAATAAATAAATAAATATTATAGGACATTCTTACACAAATTGACTAAGTCACGTAAGTATATATCTCTAGTCTTGTGTTTTTTTCTTATGTTGTTATTAACAGTTAACACATAGATATACGAATGTTATTGTAATTGTGTACCTAATGTTTAATTTTTTATTGCTAATTATAATGTCCGAAACATACATTAATATTAAATTTATTACATATTCAAAGTAAATTAAATTAATTACAAAATGTCATAAAATTAAACTTAAATTACAATTTACAAAAAGTCCTTAACTAAAAACACATACACATTAATTATGAAACCCACTCCGCGCCCCTCCGGACGCAAAGGTGCCCATTACGCTCGCCGCGTTTCCACGTTGAACCGCAACGGACAACCTCTGCAACAGGAAAGACCCGGAGCGAGGATCGTGACCACTCTTCCTCAGGCGCTTTCCTGATTTCGAATTGAATTCGAATGTTATTTAATCTAATCTCGATCTGTATTGTCTGTTGCGCAATGTTTTTATTAGTGCCTCGTAAATTTCTGTTGAGGTCGTTTGGTCGGTCGCTGTCTTAATTTTAATCTCGGTGTGCGCTTTTTTCTCGGCATGATTACTTGTAGTGTAACAAAACTAACAGTTACGTAAACTCTTGTGAGGCTTAAGTATGACTCACGCTCGACCGCGCCGGGCCGGGACAGGCGGGGTCTCCGAGCTGCGTGCGTAGCCAAGATGCCAATCGCTCACGCTTATTAACGTATCGCAGCTACCTCTCTCTATCACCCTTCCTTATTAGTGTGACAGTGACAGTTGCGTTTCGTTAGCGACTGAGCGTGAGCGATTGACATCTTGGCTACACACCCTGACCGGGCTCACCGAGTAGGTGTCCACCAGGACGGACCGGGCCAACACCGACCGGACAGGCCACCCGTCAACTTTTTTAAATAATGGCGTCTGTCCGAGAGTTGGATAATTTGGCCAATGACAAACTATTATAAAAATATCAGTGTATTTTACAAATAGTATAGTATATTGCTACTTGGGTCCGCTATTTGTTAAGTTTATAGCTATAAATCGTATGGGATAGTATCTCAGAGGGCCGACATCCCGGGACTACCGCGTGATGACTAAAATAGTGATTAAACGCGTTCCATCCAGGATTCATTTTTCAATAGCTGTACACTTCTTTGTTAGTTTACCGCCCAATTAGCTATCAATATTACAAACAAAACAACGATTAGCAGACAAAAAACTATTTCAGAGACATCCTCGCCATCTTGAGTAGGTATCAACTGGAAGTCCGACGGGCCACCCGGTTTGTTTATTTATACACTACCTATTTGATGTCGTAGACTATTCGATGTCTTAATTTTAATTTCTGTATAACCTTTTCCTCGGTAAAATGACAAGTAACCAGTTTAACAGTTACGTAAAACTTTGAGACTTAAGCTACCTAACTTATTGGATACAGCGTTGTAGGGCTTCGTTATGGATGAAACTTAAGTAGGAACGGCAATGTAGAACAAATGTAAGGTTTACATTTTCTACCCTAATATGAAAACGATATTTAATAAGCTTTAATTTGAACCACGTAAGTCGCCACGTATTTGTAGAAGAACAAATTCAAACTCGCGTTTTCAACATACTTGGACTTGTATTCAAGCGGCACTTGCACCACCCGGGGTTAGCCACATAACCCGGAGTTTAGCGTTTTTTGTATGGTATACGCCAGCTTAACTCCGTGTTAGCGGTTAACCGTGGGTGGTACAAATGGAACTTATAAAAATAAAGAGTACAGTAATGGTACTGATAAGTTGTATCGATAAAGCGGACCACAGTGCCATTTCCAATGTTAACGGCGCGGCGGTTCTTACGAACTTTGAACTATGAAATAAAGTTTCGATAATTAATTATAGAATATTTTTATAGTTGTATTTAAGGTTTGTTAAGAATAATTTAATTTTAGTTTAATTTAAGTTTTTATAGTAGTATAGTTGTGTTGTGGGCACACCCGCCGTCCTGTCAATCAGGAAGGCTTGGATGTGCCGGTTTTGTACCTATTTAGTTTCCGAAATAAATAAAACTTTATTATAGAATGAGATATATTTAACAATGTATGTCAGGTCTTGAATAAGCTTACAATAATCAATTTATTTATTCTGTTTCAGGTATGTATTCAAACAATCTACATCATCGTACCTACCTACCGAAAACAATGACTTCGAAAGTAAGTAGGTATGCTAAATAAAATAACTAGACAAATGTTTAGCTGGAAAATTGCCTATAGCTATTATATAAAGCTCAACAAAAATAACAGGGTCGGTTAGATCCTAGCCGAAGAATGCCAAACCTTTAAGGATGACTCATACCAACCCAATGCGATCCGATTAGATTCCGGGACGATATGTCAGTTTAACATTTAAAACTTTCGCGATTTGAACACATATTTAAACATAATTATTAAACGGGTCTAATCGCGACCATGACCAGTGAAACCTGTGTCGAAACGTCGGTAAATAAGGTAAATAAGTAAATTCGCGTTAGACCCGTTTAATAATTATGTTTAAATAAGATATGTCAGTTTTTATAGAAATAATGACGTGATAGCTCGGAGCCCTCGGAGGTCGCGTGACGTTTTCTATAGAAACTGACGGATCGTCCCGGATCGGATGGGTGTGAGTCATCCTTTTAGCGTAATGGAGGGGAAGTTTAATTAGTGTTGATTCCTTTAAATTAGGTAAACATCATATTGTACAATTGTAACTTAAGAATGAATTAAATAATTTTATTTATAATAAACATTTTGAAGTAGTTACACTACTATATATAAATTATAGATTGAAAGAGGTGCCATCTACTACGGAAAAAGTGACCAAGGCCCCGAGTGCCCAGGGCTGGGTTAGAACCAGTAATCTCCTGCGTTTGCGTCAGACGCGCTAACCACTAGGCCACCCGACCACGGCACTGGGACACTGGGGACCTTGGTCACTTTTTCTGTAGTTTATGACATCTCTTTCAATTAATAAACGTCATATTGTTTGACAGTGGAATTTTAATATTTGTTTCATCCCTGCTGTCGTTAAGGTCTATAATTTAGGGTAGCTCAAAAGCAGCAGCCTTAGTATCAGAAGATTACCCTAAAGAAACAGATATCTACACTCTACATTCACAGAAATGCATTGAACTAGAGCAACCAAGCTCAAAGTAGCTACCCAATGAAATAACCAAATTAACCAAACCCAATTGTACCGAAATTTAACCTTATCGAACGTCCATTCGCGAATGCAAACCAAATTAAAGAAAATTACCCTCAAATTGGTTCGAATCGGTACGGTATAAAAACCGGTGGGAACCGTAACCGTAATTACTCAATCAATCCCGCGTACGGTGTTGCGTAACCGGTTATTGCTGCTCTTGTTTCCAGTATATACCCACGTTCTCACAGTTTACAATAACTGGCGACAGAAGAGTGGTTGGAAGATGGTTCACTTTGTTACAAATGTTACAAAAGAAGTTAAAAAATTCACAGCGTAGGCGAGACTCGAACCTTCGACTCTGGGATACACACCCATCGCTCTGCCAACAGCTAGACTTGAGCGAATTTCTCTACTATATCCTTCTTATATGGGGGTCACTTTATTATCAGATATGAGGTTACAATGACTATATTGTACAATTGAAACAACAACTAATACGAATTGGCAATGTTAAATATGTGAAAGTATATTAATCAAGAAGCAGATACCTATTATTATTTTTTATTTATTGATTTGATTAGAGGCTATTGTACCAATGACAAAGTTTTTTTGACAAAACAAGCACACACGTTTATATTTAAAATTTTATGATAACAGAATAAAAATGTTGGTTGTAATTTTTTGTTAAACTTATTTTATTTAACAAATGCACATTAAAAAAAAATGCCGAAAGGCATTCCCTGTTAATGAAACAGCGGTTTAACAGAGATTAACATAGCATGCGAAATTAAATGATAAACCAGGATTTAAATCAAGGATTGGCACGGGTACTTTTGTAAACACAATGAAAAGTTATTGTGGAAATCACGTCGATGTATTGAATTGTATTGTGCCACGCCACGAGCGTCGTTTCATACAACTTAAGACTAGACCACCCGCATGTGCTTAAGACTGTACACACGCGTTCAAAAGCGCATAGGCAATTTATGAATGAATTTATTCATAAACTGCCGCTGCTATGCAGTCCCTACATAGTGCATACATTGGCCCAGTGACTTCTCTGACCAATGTTCTGTGGCGCCCGGCCGGCTTGGGAACAATTGTGGGATTTTTTTAATACAAAGCACACATCTGACCTGCGCCGTAATTGCTTAACGAAACTGCTGACGATGACTTTTTCATGAGGCTAAACAAACACTCTTCCTATAAGAGGGCTCCCAAATAAAAAAAAACCCTAACATTCCCTTTTGTATACTTCTTCCTACTATTTGACGATTTTGACATCTTAAAGTGATTTCCTGTTAATGATTTTGATACAGCCCAAAACAACTTGGTGTCGACTGTCGAGAATGTCATTGCCTTTTGGAGTAAAATTAATTTCCTGTCGATTTCTGTTCCCTGTTCCTCCTCATACGATGATTTTCATTTATAGTATGTCGTGTCATGTTTCACTCTTCCCGATAAAAGCTCTACCCTATTTAGGCGTCACTTACTCATTATCACGATTGACATAAATTCACGTCGACAACGTGTTAATTTGTACGATTATAATATGAGATGTGAACAATAAAAAAGTAGACAAACTGACATTTTATAAGCATATTGAGATACCAAATATCCAATTATCACTTGTCACTAGAGATGTAACGGACAGCGGTTTTGTCGGATCTCCTTTGTGCCCGCCGCATATCCGGTATCCGGCTGTCAAATATTCAGCCCAAAGTTTTTAATGAATCGACCAAATTCAGTCGCGCGCATGCAAATGTTTGGCACAGAAGGCAACTTGTTTCTAGTTATAGACATATGTTTATAGACAACTTGTTTACTTAAGACCAGTGATTTTATATAGTTCACATTTTATAATTTCTAAGAGTGCTTACCGGTATTCGACCGGATACCGGATAGTGACCGGATATCAGTTACATTTCTAATTGTCACCTTAGCTGTCACAATCTAGCAAGTATATGCTTACATACAGTCTGAGATTGACACATGCTAACGATATCTAAAATGGCAACTATTCTACTTGCTACATATTTCTTCGCTGAAGGCCCTTCAGATCGGATACATCTCCCAATAAGTCGCCCGCCTTTGGCTTTACGATCCTTCTTCCATCTTTTCTGCTTGTTATATCTGAGAAAATATTATTATCCTTAATTAAATGTATACTAACATAAAACAACACACTTAAAATTAATACAACTTCTGTGTGTTCCTGTAACACTTTTCACTTTTCAGGATTGTTCCTTCAGCAATAATTATTCCTATGTTCAGCAAATTGTGGCAGAACATTAACGTCAACAGAGTCCGTCCTAATTGTTTCCCAGTTCCGGTTAGTAATGGCCCGCTTTGCGTCCAGCTCCGAAAAACGGTAATTGTAGGTGTCTAACTACAAAATGAGTAAGAAGTAAGAACGCTGGAAAAGACAGGATGAATAATCATTAATTTGACAGGTTTAAGCCGGCTAGATTACTGTTTTCTTTGTTTTGTACTTGATTTGAAGTTCACGGACAGTATTTTAAGTATCTAGAGTTTCTAGAGGTAGGCAGGAGAACACAATATAATCAATTCACACACAATTAAAAAAAAATTTAAATATGAACACTTACTTTGACAGTAATATTCCTAACAATACATTTACCTACGTGTTCTAAGCGCTATGCAAGATGTGGCAATTGGCAATACTTCACGTCTTCGCAGGCTTAGAATCAGTGGAACTGGCCTCTGCTTGTGGTCGTTAGAAATGTCTCGTTAAAGCTATTAATTTGTCTTCCTGTAACTGTATTGTTTGGGGCTGCGTGTCTTCATTTACAGTTCGGGCCCATTTGGCTGTCAGTTGCCACCACAGACAGGGCTGCTAGTAGACGGTTAAAATTGGGTGATATTGCCGGTATAGGTACTAGAAAGAGAGGGGGGGGGGAGGTGATCCCATAATTAATTCTACGACTTTTCTCTCCGCAGAATCTGCAGTAACAAAAACAACAAAAATTGTTACATTTTTTACAGAATACATACATACAAAAATAAAATATCATAGGTAAATATGAATACTCTGAATTACAGAGACATGACAAAGGACATTGTATTTCCAGTTTTCTAGCCAGTACGTTTAATTTTACTTGTTATAACTATTATTATTTACACGACGAATATTTTGAAAAAATACCATCCCCAACCCGTACAAACACATAATGTGTTGCAGTAATGTATTATATTTTGACATACTTAATTTAATAACGAGAAAATTGAATCCTATTGTAATCTTTAGAAATAATTGAACTGTAATTGCTAATATACCTGTGTTCTTACTAAATGTAATTGTGCGACGTGTAAATTATATTGACATTTACCAATAAAATATCTGAATCTGAATCTGACACACATAAAACTAGTTCCATTTCTAATACTGGATGATAACATAACCGTAGAGTAAGCTAAGATTGTGCGGCCGGTAGATTAGTTCAGTGAATGAAGTCCTTTCCTTTGAAACTCATTAAATAATGAAGACTATTTGGATATAAAAGGGTAGAATTTACTCCGGAACACGCCTAATAAGCTCTGACGTTGTATACTAGTAAATACGCTACTTGCGGTGGGGCGTCTTGGTGGACACGTCGGGACAATTTGTCTCAATATTTGTTGACAAGGAAACTGAGTAAACACGTTTCTGTGTTCGCGTTCGTGTTCTATTTTAAGATTTTATTTTATTTTTATTTTATTTATTCAGTACACATTCATAACTTACAGCTAAACGCCAAAGCGTTACAAATGTTAAGCTACAAAAACACATACAATTACAAATGATACATTAGGTAGGTAGTTAAAACATACATTTCGATGACTCTATCACTCTCTTACATTTATCTATAATATATAACCATTTTGTATGAAACAAATCGCATTCGGGATGTTCGTTCAGCATTGAGTTGAGGATAGAGAGCGCGGTCGGAATTGCTGCGTTCCGCTGCAGGGCGGTGCGCGCCGGCGGGCGCGCCAGCAGCGGCGCGGACCGCAGGCGGCACCGCCCGCATGGCGCGTATAGTCGCACGACTTCTTCGACTAGCCCTGTGCAGTCAGTGTAGTTGCGGATGATACCCAGCGCAAACTTTACTACAGATAGGTATCGCCGTACCTCTAGAGACTCGTATCCGAGCACGCCCAGAAGAAATAGCGTTGGGTATAGGTAAGGGTAATTTAAATATTGCTTCTTGTACAGACTCCGCAAGTATTTTTTTTGAACCTTCTCTAATATCAACGCGTATTTAGCCTCGTTTGGATTCCAAACTGCACAATTTGATTCCAGTACGCTCCTCACTAAGGTCGAATACAACGCTTTAATAGCTCGCGATGAAAGATGTTGTGAGTTCCGCAGGACGAAGCCTAACTTTTGTGCTGCTCTTTTGGCAACACTAATTGCGTGTTCCCGGAAAGTAAGCTGCGAATCGAATAAAACTCCCAGATCGCGCACTACGGGGACCCTAGTTATTTCTTCTCCGGCCAGAGTATATTTGTGGTGACGTGGAAAAGACAATCTGGTAAAACTCATAGTTTCGCATTTTTTAATATTGAAGTTTAGTTTGTTCAATTTACTCCACCTATGTACCGAGTCGATGTCATGCTGCAGATCTACGCAATCCTGTTCCGAGTTAATTACTTTGACCAGTTTAACATCATCCGCGAACATCATTGATTTGGAGTAATGTACTTGGTTAGGCAGATCATTAATTAAAATATTAAACAGCAGTGGTCCTAGGTTCGAGCCCTGACTTATACCGGAGAGTGTTTTATACGGTTCAGACTGATAAGGTCCATATTTTACAAATTGTCTCCTTTCCGACAGGTAGCTAGCAAAAACTTTAAGCAGCTCAGGTACAAACCCCATGCTACCTAATTTACTCAAAAGAACATCGTTATCCACTCTGTCGAAAGCTTTCTGAAAATCCAAGTAAATTACATCTACTTGTCTCCTATTATCTAGTTCTTTAGATATTAAATTTACAAGTGTAACTAGATTTGTTGTAACAGAACGTTTTGGCAAGAAGGCATGCTGCGCAGTTGTAAGGTACGGTAAACACTGCGGTAATATTCGAGCATGTATTGCCATTTCAAAAACTTTTGCTAAAGAACACAATATCGCTACTGGTCTGTAATTTTCTACTAAGTCTTTTGAACCCGTCTTGGGTATTGGAGTTACGCGAGACTCTTTCCATGTAGTAGGGTAAACGCCGGCTTTAAGGATTATATTAAAAATAAAAGTGATCGGCTCGATAATGAGATCTATACACCCTTTAATTATGTAGGGTGGTATAGCATCTGGCCCTGGGCTCGTATTAGCTCGCAGTTTTTTAACAGCTTGCCTCACCTCACTTTGACTGACAGCATGTACTTCTACTCGCCTCGAGTCTGCCACACTAAATTTGTCTGCTTTGGTTGCGTCAAGAATCGGCGGATCAGGTAGAAACACAGACTGAAAATGTTTCGCGAAAGCAGTTGGTATATCTGCTCCCTGGCATTCCTTGTCGCCGTAATAGATTTTGGATGCGATTCCTCCACGACAACGCAAACTATTGACGTACTGCCAGAATTGTGCAGGTTTGCTAATTAATTGACCCGATATATTTTCGACATAAGTTTTGTAGGCATCTTTAATGTCTTTTTTCAATTTCGTCCGCATGCACTTAAACTCGTCAAGATCCTCACTGCTACCGCTAATTTTCCACATCCGGTGGTACTCATATTTAAGTTTAATATTATTAATAATTTCTTTTGTGTAAAAAATTGGGTATGTTCTGCTGGGCGTATTTCCTCGTTGTTTTTTTGGAATGCATGCATTAAAAACGTTATAAAATATATCATTCAGCATTTCGACAGCTTCATTTGGGTCCTTTGTAGAATATAAAAGATCCCAACTTGTATTTTTAATTTGTTCATACAGCGCTTCATATTTCCCCCTTGCAAAAATCCAATCTCGATCACTAGGAATATTTGAAGGTGGTAAACTAACTGAAGGCTTACGGAGTCTGTACTCGATGCGAATAAATAGTGGCGGGTGATGTCCGTCAATCACCGACAGTTCCTCTCCTGGTTCTGCTCTCCTAACCTGCACTCTATCGCTAAACTCAGAGCTCGTAAGCACCGCATCCAGTATTCTATTATTCTTATTAGTTACATTGTTATACTGACTAATGTCACATTGATACAGAAAACAATCGTACAGCAATAAGGTACTTGGGCTCGCACTGTGGTAATTTAGGTCACCTAAGATTAGAATTTTCGTACTACTTAGTTTTTCACTGACACTTTCGACACTATTAAACCATTTAGTATAAACGTTATCAGTGACATTCGGCGGTATGTATACAACACACACATAAATGTATTCGCCGTCGATTAGAAACCGTGCCCATAGGTCTTCTCCACTGCTCGTTTCCAGTTGTTGCATGCGCTCGAGGATAACGGGCGAACGAGCCGCTAAGAGCACTCCGCCCCCCGCACGGCCATCACCTCGGTCGCGACGTAACAATTTCCAGTCTCCGACACATAGTTCTGCGTCCTCTACTGATTCATTAAGATTAGTTTCAGTTACAGCCAGCAGGCATAATTCGTCCATTGCTAACGTCAAATTAGCTCTCCACTCTGGTAACTTGCTCCGCAACCCTCTTACGTTCTGATAGTAGGCATGTAGTGTGAAATTGATTTTATGATTCCCTTGTTTTGTTGCGAAAGGTACGAAAGTTATGCTTCCAAGGTTTAACGCATATGTCTTCCGCCCAGTTAGTGGGATCCAATATCCGCTCAGTATATTTCTGTGGTACGTTGAGCTTGAATGACGCATAGTTCCCTTTTGCCTTCAAAACCTCGACTGTACAAACGTCTTCCCCACAGATCTTGGAAAGATATGCTCTTACTTGATCGTCAGTGGTGCCCACTTTAACATAATATAAATGAATTTGACGGCGCCTCTCTGAGGCCTCCAGTGGGCACGTAGTTCCGGGGGGAGCTGTGCCCCGTTTTACCTCTAGCTGTTTGCGTGAGCCCTTCTGCGGTTTAGAGTCCTCCTCAGCCACAGCGCCTGAGCTTGCAGGCCTGGTCAGAGTCTTACCATGGTTCTGGTCTTTTGGGCTAGGTCCCACCATTGCATGCGGCATCACCTCCTCTGAAGCTTTCTTTCCCGTAGAAGATGGGTTAGACTTACTAGTTGCCTCTGCGTTTTGCGCAGACAGTGTAACAGCAGCCTCAGCAGCAGGTGGCAGCAGTTTCTCAGCAGCGGTCGCGTAGGTCTTAACGGGTATGGCATTTATATTACTACCCATCGCGTTTAACCTTTCTTCAAGATCCGTCAATCTTCCTTCAACGGCGGTCACCCTTGTCTTCAACTGCGCGACTGATTGGATGAAAGGCGCAATGTGAGTTGCGACTGCACCGCTTACTAGGCTTGCTATGCGCTCTTCCAGACAGAATCTAAGTTCCTCTCTTATAAGAACTCTGATGTTATCCAAACAAACGGAGTCATCCGGGGCGTTGTTCGGTGGCTGTGGACGTCGGAATGTTACATGCTGTGACATTTCTGAGTTGTTTATGTAACTGCAATCCATGGATTCATCCATATTTACTATATTTGCCATATGACTAGTACTGAGTTCGGATGTTGCTCCTCGTATAGGTGTGTTGCTATTGTCTCCCCTTACCTGCCGACATATACATCTTTGGCATATCCACGCCCTTCTGCGCTCCGCCGCCAACGTGTCGTATACGGTATCTGAGACATTTGCACAAAACAGATCGTAAATGTCCTTACACGCAAGGCATTCTAACAGGCGTTGGTCTTCAATGCTATTTTGGCAACCGGAACAAGCAACCGCTGCGGATGGTGTAGCCATGACTGTAGTTAATTTATAAATATATGTACTTTATATGGCCCAAAAGCAATAACTTAATTACTATAAGCTACGGGCTGGCGCAAGCTTGTTATAGTCACCGCGCTGGTGTAGCATATGACTCACCGATAGCGCTCGCTTGTCGTCGGTTCCTTACTTCGTTACACTTAATGATTGCCGAGGATGCGTCAGCAATAAGTCGTAGCCGATGCGCGCGGCGATGCAGAGCGTAGCAAGATGTAGCCGATGCGCGTAGACGCGATGACGTCACGATGCCTTATCTCCCCTATTTTCGTTGACCGAAAGTCAACGATCGTGGTCCAGCGGTGTGTGTGGCGGCCTTCTGATTCGCCGACCCCGGTTCGATCCCCGGCAGCGGCGATGCGAACTCTAGTCGTCCTCTTCTAAGACCGCCCACTGGGTGGTGTCCACAGGTAAACGCTTCTCAGGAGGAACAAGGAATCGAAAATAGTAAACGACAACCAATCACAATTAAGATAAGCATTTAAATTGCAATAAGTTCAGTGCAACAATGTACGCGTCCGCTCGCGACGAGTGCGGAGCGTAGCTATAAGTACACAGCGAGTAAGTTACTATGTAGTCTCTAAAGTGTCACTCTAGTTAAACATTTACATTCCAGAAAGTTCTAAGAGAAAAAAGACAGTAGAGGTTAAATGCAGTGACAAAAATATCTCTCTTCGACAAATCGCTGCAAAATCACCAGAAATCGTAATAGTTTGTCACAGATTCCTGCACTCTCCTCAACCTGCCATTTAACCGAATTTGATGGATGACCGCTTTGACCGCTAATGATACCATCTTACCATCATCAAGGGTAGCTTTGTCACCGACACCCCGCAGCTAATGGCAAATGGATGAACTACTACAAGATTTCGTATTCTGTGGATGTAAGGAAATGTTTTCTTTAGTTGCCAATAGACATTTACCCTTTTTCAATATGCCAATGTTCCCACTTGGAATACGTAATAATGTTACCCGCGTCTAGCTGTGCGGGGCCTAATCCTATTGCCTAAGAGGTGTAGGTACGCATAATTCACAAGTCTTACTTATGTGAGACCTCGGGAAGTTCGGGAACTCTAATATGTATACGTAAACCAAATCCATTTATTTACTGTTCGATAGGCTCAGGAGCCGATGCGGTTAAGTCTAATTTGTCCCATAAAATAACTACTGGGGAGAAGTAAAGAGTGGGTCCCATTAGTTGGGCAGAGGCAAACTATAAAAGAGTTAGATTTTAGGCGCATTCTGTTAGGAGTGATCGGAAATTTCAATCAAATCAATCGTGGCCATAAACGACTGTCACTTGGCTAGGCCTTAAACAAAGCACCCGAAAGCCATGCTATGTATTCCCATTGCTAGTGCAAGCACGAAATTTATACTGGTTTGTCAGATGAGAAACCCTCCCCTGACAAGCGGAATAACACTGTTGAATAAACAATGGGTCGCTGCGGCTACTTCTTCGAGCGATGCACAACTCACACTAAAAATTAACTCATTAACACCGGAATATACTATGAGTTTGTTGGAAGTTTCAAAGTGGCGGAGTGAGGCAAGTAGACCAATATATGAAGTTGGGTAGCATAGAAGGTACTATCGCAGCGAACTAAGGTCTGCATTTGTAGCATTACTACGAGTACCTAGTACCTACTTAATTGTTCTGTTTTTTTGGAAATAGAAGTAAGGGCAACTATCGAAACGATCGGATCTGAATGTAAAATTATGGTACGGTCAGCTGCAGAGTTAAGTGACCCCCCCGTGGATACAAACTTTCTATGGATGTTACTTAACTCTGCAGCTCGCCTCTGAGATTCTTATTTGAAGGACAGTTAAAAAACCGATGACTATAAAAATACATTTTAGATTTTTTATACCACGACGGTGACAAACAAGCATACGGCCCGTCTGATGGAAAGCGGGCACCGTAGCCTATACTTCATCTTCATACTATGGTGCGACTAACTCATTCATTAGGTAGGTGCTCTCTCTTAGTTTATTCTAGGGAATCGACTAAAATTATATTTTCATTGAATTATTCGTCCGCTACTACTACCGCTAACATAACAGATAGAAATAAGAATAACCTGAAAACCTGATCAAAGAGATAACACGTTTTCTCGCTTCAGCAGATCAAACGACATTTTCCATTCTAGACCCGGGAATAAGTAAACTTGTATCTCGTTTATTTTATCCCAGTTCAAGTAATAGTTCCTTTGTGAACCTGAAAAGGATATTGTCTACCCTTTTTACACTCCAATGACATCCTAAAAGGTCACTGACTTTATCACGGGTAAGTAACTTCACATAAGCCTCATCGTATTCTAAAAGGTACTACAATGTATACTCTTCCTTAACACTTGTGCCGTAGGTTAGAAATATGTATAATTTCAAAAAAATATTTACATAGTAACACTGCTTACGCATGTGGGCTTATGTAGGTCGATGGTCGATGTTCGATGATTCAGTTGGTTAACCTGCTCAAGACAAAAAGACTGAACACATCTGTAGTTCGACAGCTTGTATCGCCTTTTTAGGAGATGACAACAATTAAGCGTGGACAAGGACGCACCGTTACATTCAAATTTTCATATCAAAGAGCTTAAGTCGTTGGAACAAAGACTATTGTCGCGTGGAATAAGTCGCAGGATAATGAACTGTGCCCGAAAAAGTTCATGCGCGAAGAGATCAACGCACGTTAGGTTAGGTACCATGGCCAACACTGTTAGCTAACCATTTGAAACCCTTATCACAACGGCATAAGGTCTATTGATAGTTAGTTAAGTGTGGCTGTTTGTGCAGTCGCCATCAGATAAATCGTAGCTGCCGAAGTGCCCCCAAATATCTGATCTATCTAAGTCAGAGCTTAGTGAAGATGCCGTTATTTATGATAAATATCGCTTCTGGCTTGCATATCGATTTATACACAAAACATTTTTCCCCTCACTACCTCGGAAAGCGCTGTTTTGTCCTTTAAAACTAGCGTGGAAAAACGCATTTTATCCACATGTGGGGCAAAGTAATCTAATTCCTATCACTTACCACCAGTCCAGTATAAGTGAGTCCTATATGCCCATAGTAAATATGCGCAATCGGAGGTCACATCTTAAATTGGTAATGTGATCATGTCTTATCCCGCACTTGGTAAGCTGTTGGCAATATCTAAGTATCAGGAGCGTACCTACTCTATGACAAATTTTGAAATTGATTTTTGATAGTTTCTTCAAGATAACTTACACGTGGATAAGATTTATAATCGTATTTAGTCTGTATTTTCCTCGCAATAGTGAGGGGAAAATGTTGTATTACACTCGGCGGCAAAGTTTGTTCAACTCTCGTGCCTTGAGACCCTCGTAAAGCTCAAGATTCCAGTTATTGAACCACTCGCTACGCTACGCTGTTAAACAACAACTTTGCCCCATTGTATAATAAATAACTATTATCTATCGTTGAACTTGAACCCTGCTTGGAATACATTTTAACTTTACCTCACAACATCCAAAAAATATGCCCTACATAAACTACTTAAGGGATAAATGTTTTCTGTTTGTTGTTATTGGTTCATTTTGTTTCTTTTTGTACCAAATATGGGTGTTAAGATAAGCAGACAGGGAACCCGACCCAGTTCCCACGTCGTGATTTTTTGTATACTATTTTCCGACTGCGACTTTATTGAGGCCAATAACAATTTTCAATCCCATTTTCTAGCTCTAGGGGTTAAATTTTAAGAGATTCATACTTAGTCAAGGGTTACGACGTTTGAATAATCCATATACGGTGGTGTGGCCCATAACAGGTGCAAAAAATTGGTGCAAAAATTAAAAGTTGTTGGGCAAACGTTGTACAGATTGGGGAGTACTGCCTACGATACATTTTTGTGCTCCTGTTATGGGCCACACAAAGTATACCTACTAAATCAACATTTTAAGGATGTAATGTACCTAATGTATCTTCAGCGGTTTAGACAGCACGCTGTCTGTTAGCAGATATGGGTCTCGCCATTTGCTACACACAATAATACATAGTAGATACCTACCTAATATAAACTAATGTAAAGGAATGAAACTGACAGCATTAGGTATGTGGAATTATTATCTCAATACAATTATATCCTGTAAGTATTATTTTATTCATTTCATTTACCTCTAAAGTCTCGCGATTATAACGCAATTGTTTTTTTCAACACTTTATTTTAAAGAGCTTTATGTAGGCGTGTAGCAGTAGCAAGCGTCTGTACTCTGACACAGGATTAATAGTTAGCAGCATCCGGCACGCGCCGGCCGGGGCCGGGCCGGACCATTCATCACCCGGTAATCTACGGACACATACGCTACACGGAGCAAACGTCACATTTGCCGTAAACTTGACTAGTTCGAGTAGACTAGCTCGTCTATGTCTATATAATGTCGAAAAAAGTTGCTTTGTTTTTAAACCGTCAACTATAGGAAAAATAGTTACGCTATTATAGTTAACCAGGTACTAATTAGCAAAGGTACGAATAACCTTATTAAATAAGGTATTATTTAAACATATACCGCCAGGCGCCAATGTTCGTATTTATTTCATTCAGACCTATATCACGTAGATGTTTTTAAACTGAAACTGTGCGCAAATTCATCCAATCCGTTCAGCTGTTTCAGCGTGATCAAAGTTTCACATTTTTCACGAAAATTAGAATAACTTCGCTTAAGCATTTTTAGCCTCTCTCAACTTTTCCCAATTTACGCGGATTCTTTAAATTTCTTCGGGTTATTCGGACCACCCTGTGACTTTATGCAGAAACGATATTTTTACGTATGGTGTGGGCTGACACATCATAGTGACGGTGATCCTACTGCCCGGGGTCAGGATGTGTCCCGACGACTCGCGACTGTCCCTCCGAGTGTCCCGACAGGATGGATTGTCTCCGTCGACGGCCCATTTATCACGTTTCTATCTCACACGTGTGTGATGTTTCACTCGCGAGATTACTCTTCATATATTTATACAGGTGTTTACCACAGACAAAGCTTTCATATAGGTAATGGTAGCATTTTAGGTTAATTATAATGAATTGGCCAATGTATTGATGGATTAAAGAAGTATAAGATATAGGAGCCGGGCGCTTTAGCCATAAAAGTGAGGGGATCACTTTTATGGCTAAAGCGCCCGGTTGTTTTATGCGACAAATACTGCGATAGATGCATTATGTTTGCCGCACATCAAGTAATCTATAACTAGCACACTTTGTTCTATGCGTTTAATGCACCAGTGTGCTTACCATGAGTTGTAAGTGGCACGTGGCCGTATTCGATAGCGACTGCTTGGGAATATGTCCACATGTCCGTCTGGCAAACGCATTCTACTGACCGCTACGTCTACCGCTGCGATTACCACACAAAACCGAGCGCTTAAAAGGTTTCGAATTGGATTTAATCTAACATAGGTAATTACTTAAACTTTAAAAAACGCAGAAATGCTAAATCCTAACTTTGTGCGACGAGTTGTCAAAAGAAAGAATATTTAAAAATTATGAAAATTCCTATAAAACTTATACTTTGCTCATCAGAAATTTGATTACAATCCGTTCCATGCGTATTCCGGACCAGAAAATTTTTTTTGGTCGTTCTTTGTTTAAACGTAGCGGGCAGACTGTACTGTCGTTATTCGCATCGCCAAAAAACCATTCGACTCGGGTAAACTAATGCTAGACAGTTTTCATGTGAAAACTACTACGTTTACCATACCTGGGCCCTTACCATGACGTCTTAACGCGATTCAGTTTAGGTTCAGTTTAGGCTCAGTTGTATAGAAGCGACTCAGTCTAGGTCGTCAACTGAATCGCGACGAAGACGTATTGGTAAGGCCTCTGTACTAACCATCTGGTTATTGTATTTGTGAGTTGCATCTCTGAAATATCCTTCTAGTAAGTAAACTGAGGGAAAGCTCGTGCGGGGTGTCGCTGTACGAAATGCAAACGTATGCGAGCGAAGCGACCTTAGCGCGCTGTTCAAAACACTTTGACGCTCGATTCGACGCCATGCCGCGTAACGCGTCTTGTGTGCTTACCATGAGTTTGAAATCTGCTGTAGATAGGTATCTAGTCTATATCAACGCACTGTCAGTGCAACTTGCTTGCAGTTGCGGGTTAAAGCGGCATGCAACTGTTGATAACGTGTCAAAATCTATCCTTCCAAATCTACGAGGATAGCAAGCAACTCATCGTAGAGATATTGGTTCCGAACTTCCGACGGTATGATTTTCAGATTGCGTTACCAACTGTTTGCCAATATAACTTTCCCAATTAGATAATCATTAGCATAATCAAGAGGAAAATCTTAAATTACTAATAAATATTCAATTTTGGGGCAGGAAACAGCCAAGATCAGGGTCAAAGTCAACGTTTTTTTAAATAAATAGAAACGCGTCACGCATTTTATGTGAATTCAAATCCAATTTTCTATTTCGTCGAAGTCATCACTCTGTAAGCAATGAAAACAGCATCCCTGAGAATAATTGACATCGATGAAGCGGAAAGGTCTTTGTAAAAGTTTACCGAAACCGCGTTTAATTAAAAAAATTGCTTCGCCAACCGATTTCAAACACTCAGACTCGAGCAATTACGTATATTCTGTTGAATTACAATTTTTGAAAGGGTCTTCGTTTCCAGTGGTAATTTAATTATGTCTTTCGTGGCCTAATTAGTAATTACTGAGATTTTTTAAAGTGTCGGAAGAAAACTGTTTCACTACCCTACGACGAAGAAAAGCAACATACATATAGGTACCCAAAGAGAGACCTAAGTCCTCCTACGTGTACACATTCAAAACGGTTGGCCAATTCTATTGCCACCCTTGTAAAATGGCATTTAAAACCGATCGCATCCAGTTTGACATATACGTCCATAAAATTTTCTTAAGATTTGGTCGCGTCGGTGCGCTGAGGCGGATTTAGCCTTTCAAACTTGTACAGGTTTGTATTGTTATGATAGCTTAACAACACGACTCGTAGTGCATCTAGCGTAAGTCGAGAGAACCTCCAAATACACTACGCCCCAATCAAGGACGAGTTCCGCCGGCCAGGGTCGGAACGATGAAATTTTTTTTATAAGAAGCGTCACATGGCTCGGAGGTCACGTGACGCTTTCTATAGAAATTGTCACAATTATGTCGAACCGGCCCGGTATGAGGGCCTACCTCGAAAGTCGAAATAAGCCACTCCAATAAGCTAGTGCGACAGAAAGGGAGACACACATTTTCGATCGTTCGATTTTCGTGGTATGAGGCCAGCAGGCCTACCACAAACATCGAAAATTGGCATTGACGGGAAAACCTCTCTGTCACTCCAAAATGCAAGTGTGACAGAAATGGAGATACAAATCCGCAATCGTTCCATTTTCGTGGTTTAGGCCCCTAGTGTGAGGCATCCATTACTCGAGCTTACTTCGTGGGACGTAGGAGTGGGACTAAAATATAATGGACAAAAAGTATAAAAGTTATACATATTTATACTCGGAAAAAATATCCCATATTGGGTTTAAATTCTCCCAATTCTCTAATGATCATACGTGCAGTATATACCTCGTTAGTTTCTGATTGACTATTGTATTCCATGTCTAGTGCTCTTGCCAATTAATTGGATATGAATATTCTAGAATCTAGATACGACTGAAGGCTGAAATAGACACTAATTGATAGGCTACAACTATTTGCATAGAATCGTCGTAGTCATTTTTTGTAAGGGTTAGAGGTTCAACGGGCCTTGGATATGCTTTCAAATAGTCTGCATCCTTGTAACGTGTACAAGTACATAATCTAAGAATTATAGACAATTAATTGTATTAATAGATATAACTGGAATACTGTTTTAATCAAATTAAGTTGAAAGTTGAAATGTTATTAATTAAACCTTCACCTCATCCATCGCATACTGACAACGTGGCGCCAAAGTTGCTCACTTCGTCCGCTGACCGCCGCCGCCATGACAGTATGCGTTGTGGGACGCAGACGTTACGTTGATTAGATATTATTTTTACAACCAATGTATGGCCTATGTATCAATTAAAGTTGTTTTAAGTTAAATAAAAGCTGTAAATGTTCCTGAGTGTTTTGCTGTAGCTCGCCGTTATCACAATACCTACGTATATTAGTTAAATTATTTAAATACTTAAGCTTACTTGAATTGCCGTCAGATTCACAACTTCACCGTAACGCACACGACATTGCAGGTCCTTTCCATATGGAAAGGACCAATCCTTTGTTTTTATTTTAGTTTTTGCCAAAGTTAACTAACAGCTATTCTTAGGGGCCTAGCCAAGCCGATAAGAAGATAAGAATAGCTATTGCTACTAAGCGAAGCGTAAATAATGTTTGAAAATTGTTACATAACATTTGTTGTTCCGAAAATTTATTGTTGCATTAAAATAAGATAAGAATAGCCTTTATTGACCAAATAATACTTCATTACATAGTGCATTAGTTCACATGTCATTTATATTAATTTTACTATTTTTCTTAAATAATTTTAATAAATATATTATGATAACATTGATTTCGTTAATTTTTTAGTCTGCCTTCTTGGCATAGGCCTCCTCCAGATCTCTCCATATCTCTCTGTTCTGTGCTGTCCCAATCCAATTTACTCCCGCATGTTTCTTGATGTCATCCGACCACCTCATTTTTGGGTTACCTTCTCTTCTCTTTCCATCTCTAGGATACCATTCCGCTACCTCTCTATCCCACTTATTTTTATTTTTACCTTCTCTTGCCATATGTCCAGCCCATTTCCATTTATATGTTTTTACGGTCAGTGATATATCCTTAAATCTAACCTGCCTTAAATCTAAAGTAGGTCCTTGAGGCATTGTATATACCTAGGATGCTGGCGGCATTTTCCACAGAATTCTTCTTTAAACTTTTTATGTAGATTGTGTCAGTATTATATTTTTCCTTTAATATTTATGATACTTAATGTTATCGTTGTGTAAATTTTTCGAATTTTTTCGTTCGTAAACTTCGGAGATACTCGTAAATGGGGAGGGGATGGTATTCTTTTTTACGTGTTCGTTTCTAAATAAAATAAAAAAATTGTAAAAAAATGTTTTAGAATGTGCAAATTAAGCTGTTTCGAGTGATATCCCACATCCCACATGACCCAGTAACTAAACTTTTAATTTTCGCGCCCTATTTTATCGAGCATTTTTCATTGAAAATGAATTAAAATATATGATAAATCCTCTCTCAATATGTCTGGGTTCAATATCAAATCGGTGGCTTAAGTAGTTCGAGATATTTAGCGACGTGACAGTCAGACAGACCGACTGAGTCGCACCATAAGGGTTCCTTTTTTACCATTTAGGTACGGAACCCTAAAAAGAATCCTGGCAAGGCTAAGCCACTGTATAAACCTTTTTGCAATAGCTGAGACAATTTATATGGTATTGCCAATATGATATTTTAAAATAGGTGGAAGAAACATAACTGTCATGTTTTGTAATAATATAGTTGTCAGTAAAATACGATAAGTACTTAAATAAGCTTATTTATTTAATATTTTATTACTGCAATAATCATGTTATATATGGCATGCTTGTGAATTTAATCAAGTACGTGCGATCTATAGTTCGCTGGGTAAAAATCAACTTTAATACAATGAGAATAAGACTCTAATCAGTGGGACTCAAACGACTTCGTGAAATGAATCAGCTGCCTTTGTCGGACGAGTCAGGGTGATCGGCTTCGTGGAGAATATACGGTTAGCAGCTGCAGTACTTACATAATAGCGTCAGCAACCTTGAGGTCAGTACAAGTGCCTTTTTCTGTATAATTTATTACCATTATAGTTGGACGTTGGACGGTCTTTCTACCAAGTTTTACGTGAAGTATGGCATTGTCATACAGTGCCATTGCCAAGTGTACCAAATCAGTGCAAAGTTAGCGTGGTCGCACTGTAGTAAAAGCTCAGGGACCAACCATGACCTCTTATAACGTGATTCAGTTTAGGTTCTTAACTGTGCTCAGGGGCCTTACCTCATGGTAAGACGTCATCGTCTTAACGCGATTCAGTTTATGTTCAGTTTAGGCTCAGTTGTATGGAAGCGACTCAGTTTAGGTGGTCAACTCAGTTGTATGGCAGTGACTCAGTTTAGGTCCTAGATGTCATGGTAAGGGTCCAGTAACGGTGCGTCGAAAAAAATTGTAGGAAGCCGGAGTACATTCGACTCTCGTTGTTTTTGTGCTGTATTGTATGTAGCTTCAAGTCAATGCTCAAGTGTCTGAAGCTTAGGCAACCTAGTGCGAATCGAATTATATGAACACCTTGCCACTAGTAAACCTCCAATAATCTAGGTTTGGCACTCTTGGGGGGAGAAAACAGTCAACAATTAGTCGTCGAAGTCACGTTTGTCAGCAAAAAGTTAAAATGTTCTCATTGCACGCAGTATTTCTGCTAAAAGGAAGCTGACAGCATTCCTGCAAAAATAAAACGAATATTAGTGGCTCTTTTCCGAAAAACGTGATTACTTCGTGTTTTCGGGTCTATTAGCGGGGTGTATTTATAAACCCTAATAGGTAGACGGTTTAAATCTTTAACACGAAATTATATCTCGTCCCCGCTTCACTTACCTCAAGTGTTTTGAGCGCAAAGCTACTTCGGATTCGATGAGGCGAAAAGGTGTCTACACCCGACCCCTCTTACCCTCGAGGACCCTCAGGATAAAGTTGAGATTTCATTGGAACTTGTCAATAGTCGCGTTGCCTTGGGTCAACTGTACAATATTGATCTTAAATTACAAAAAGTTGCTAACTTGACTGTGGGTTTGCAATCGGTGGGCATTTGCATTTCACAATCAAAATGGAAGAAATGGGCGACGGACGTCACAGTGAGAACTCTATTCCTACGCCGTTTTCATACCTTCACCTTGTAGAAGACACATCCATAATAACACTAGTACTTACTCAGTACGTATGTAGTGTTCGGAAGTGTTCTTAATGTGTGAGTAAGCAACGCGCGTGTGTCACAGCTAAAGTTGCACTGCATTTGGCTATGCTTATCCACTTTAGATGATGGTAAAAAAACTGAACGAGTGGTTAATTTGTAATATTTAGAGAGTAGTTTACAGGATAAAAGTAAAACGGGGCTCAATCATATAACCCAGTCTTGCTCTGGGACCACGGGGAGAATGTCGCCCTTAAAACGTCGGAGGTTAGTTTTCAAAGTTTTACACGATTAAGCCCCGTTTCAGTTTACTGAATGCTTAAATACCCAATGCATATAAAATATTCAGGCAATGAACTTTTACATTAACTAGCATTAAGTAGCTGGGACTCAATGAGATAAGTAGGAATGTTTTAGCAAATATGATATATGATGAATACTTAAGTAATATGAGAGCAAATAACTCATAATAATTGCTATTTAAAACTATATATTTACCATGAATATTTGTTTTTATGAGCTCCCGATATTAAAATACACAAGCTAAAACTCGTAAATAACACATATGCACTTATAAGAAAATCTTTTTAATTTTCCATATATTCCAGGACATAATACAAAGACACATAAGACTACGTAAATACGATCCAATAACTTATATAAACCCTTAACCTAAATAACTTGATGGAAGTACGATTCTAATGTATTCTACGTCTTTGGGGACTTCTGGCGTGATATGTATTTAATACGATCCATTCAAGTTGTACTTACGTAGCATTTATGATGAGGGAATGTTGGAAATTAAAAAGGGGCAATAGCAGGTTTGAAGCTTGATTAGGTAGTTACAAAACAGAGAGTTTTTGACAAAGATACATTTTTTTTTTCAAATGGGACACTATTTAATTAATGTTATTCCAGTTATGATTATCTATCCGTCATCGATCCGAAATACATTATTTTTGACATTTCAAATCTATACACTCGTATATAAAAGAAGAAAATGACCGAGAGAATGACTGACTGACTGACTGACTGACATATCACCCCACAGCCCAAACCGCTGGTCTTAGAGATTCCAAATTTGGCATGTAGGTTCCTTATGAAGTCTGAAGGTGCACTAAGAAAGGATTTTTAAAAGTTCAACCCCTAAAGGGGTGATTTGGGGGTCCAAAGTTTGTATGGGGAAACAAGATTAGTTGGACTATTCTATTTGAAACTTTACAGGAGTATTTATAATGATAAATGAGTTAGCACATATTTCAGGTTTTTTGAGAATTCAACCCCTAAAAGGGGGGAAAGGGATGAGAAAGTAAAAAGAACAACATGGGTATCGTTTGTATCGGGTAAAACGACGACGATTTTAAAATCCAACGTGGCGATTGTAAAATACCATCTCCCCTGTTGGGGCGCGATGGGGTCGAAATCTAAAAATATCAATATGGGTGTCGTTTCGTTGTTTATTTCTGGTTCTAGAGATTCCAAATTTAGCACTTAAGTTCCTTATAAAGCGTAGGGGTGCACAAAGAAAGGAGTTTTCAAAATTCATCTCCAAAGGGGGTGAAATGGGGGTACAAAGTTTGTGTGGGGAAACTAAATTAGTTCTATTCTATTTGGAATTTTACAGGAGTATTTATAAAGATAAATGAGTTAACACCTGTTTCAGTTTTTATGAAAATTAAACCCCTAAAAGTGGTGAAAAAGTAAAAAAACAACAACATGGGTATCGTTTTTATGGTTTATCGGGTCGCTGATTACGAAAACAACGACGATGTTAAAATCCAACGTGGCGAACGTGAAATACCATCTCCCCCTGAAACCTGTAGTTACAACTGAGAGAAACGGCCATCGTCTAGAATTTCTTCAGTTATGATCTGATCCGGATGAAAATCGATATCCGAGGATCCGAAAGGTTCTTTCTAACGAACCACCAACGCCTCCATCAATGGCTTGAATTTCTAAAGTTTAGTTCGTGATAAAACTCGTTAGGCACATATAAAGCGAGGTTATTTATAACAAATCAGAGGTCAAAATTGAGCAACGGCCGCCAACTTGAATTTTTCAGTTTGATCACTTTTCCGAAAACCACATCCATTCCATTTAAATCGTTTCAGCCAAACGCGTGATAATAGCGGACAAACATAAATATGCACATACAAATATACGAATCCAACTGCCACAATTACGTTTAGTACGCGGGCAAAGCCGCGGGAAAAAGCTAGTATATACATATGTTTGTAAATATAGTTACTATACCTACGCAATAATACATAGGTATTAGTACGGGAGGCCAAGATACTACATTTATAGTAACTCGAACGTTGTGTAATCGAAAGATTATATGATTTTATAAGAAAATGTTACATTATGATTTTTTATTTTTTTGTGGTGGGGAAAGTGCCTACAGACTCCTTATTAAATTTTCTGTTTTGCCTTAAGGTTGACTGGTAGAGAATGCCTTCTGGCATTAAGTCCGCCTTTTGTACGTTAAGGTTTCTTTTGTGCAATAAAGGTTAAATAAAAAAAAAAAAAAAAAAACATTACGTGGAAATACTCGTGCGTGTCAGATATTCATGTACAGGTCGCACAACGTTTCCTAATCAAATTAAAATAAATCTAGCGCGCCCCAGTAAGTCAAGTTAACGTTTTATTTGTTGCAACTTTGTTACCCTGTCATGCCACTCCTTTACCTTTCGCTGAAATTGTCAGTTTTCGAAATGGACGCTTTATAACAAGTACCTAATTAATCCACTATTATTTAACCTTACGTGTACGTGTATTTTTGACTATACTTTTTTTGACATGATTTTCGAAATGAAGGACTCATATCATATAGGGTACAAGGTATCCCCTCATCTTTAGAGCTGACAGTAAAATGTAGTACATTATGCAATTTATGTGTTTATATTTAAAGTAACATATTTCCTCCAATAAGGAAGTTCTCAAACGCTAAAAGCAAGTTATCCGACGGTTGGCCAATGTAATGGGGTCAAGTATTCTTCCATGCCAGATTCGTGCACATGTTATGATTACGTTACGTTTGGTGATGTTGGTTGACTGGGTAAATTGAAATTGGGAATGTCGACTTCGGTTCTCGAAATCTGTAAATAGGAGAATGCAATTTCATATATTTCTACGATTATACGGGACTTCAATACATAATAGAAATATTACCCTTATCTCTACTGCGAAATGTTTATTGAAAAATAATTTCAAATTTGCAATACCTACTTTTATGGGTACTTAGTCTTTTTTGATACGACGAGATTTATACGCCTTGTGTCATCGAGATTTATACACTTTCATCCTAATGTACTATCATTCACATATAACGAACTTAGTTCACTTTGAAAAATATCGCAAAATTAGCTAATTTTGGTTTGTTTTACCTAAAACCATTGCACGCATCATTTGCTTCCCAAACCTTTAGTTTCTTACCTATTATTTTTTTATACCGAGTACCTACGTGGCCAACAAGCATGCATCCTGATGGAAAGCGGCAACTTCAGGGGTCTCACTCTTTTTTTGAAGAATCCCGTGCTGTAATTCTTCGGGAAAACCTTCATTCTTTATCTGTTTCCTACAAATCGAATATAAATACAAATAAATTCGCGTCGAGTGCAGCATAACCTCACCACGTCGTACATTTTTGAAGTCAGTGCGGACGGCACCTTTAACCTTTCGTTTAAATAAATAGGCACAGTCACGACTGCGTACCTTTCTACGGACGCAAGGATGGGGCAAAAGCGTCATCGCCGATAATGCCAAGGCGATCCGATGTTGAAAATGGTCGTTGACTTGTTGCTAGAGTCCGTCTATGCTAAGTTTCCTAGTTTTTGATAGGACTGACTGTGAAAGTGTAAACGTCATAATAATAGAAAAATATCATAGAAGTCTTAGAAATTTGACGTTTAAAATAGCACTTTGAAGTATGACAGTTCATTTGCGTAGAAGTGATAGTGTGGTTTGACTCTGTGTCATTTGGAGAATAATACACTCAACAAGGTCACCAAAATCGCTTACTTCACAAATTTGCGGTGCGATCAGCAGAGCGGTGTCGATTCGAATCGGAATCGATTCTAACTCATAGTAAAGTAACGCTTCCTGAATAAATTTCGCATCTTCCAAAAGCTATTAAATAACCTTTTTAATCGTTCCAAATTTGGAATATTTTCACTAAGAGCTAGAGTTAAGTACTTAACTCTACTGCGGATTTTACCAAAAAACGAGAACGATTTCGGTATGTTTGATTTAGGATAATTGTGTTCAATTGGTTAAAAACTTTAAGTAGTTGGGTAGAACTCTCCACGATCGAGAAAATGAAGACTCAAAACATAGAAAATAACTATCCCGCACCCACGATTTCCTCCGTGTGGATGTAGTTAAAACTTTAACCTGGTTTTTGAAAGTTCCATTTCAAGAAATCCGTTGCTATTGGAAGTTTCCGATATTTCAGAAATAAGTACATCTTCGATATGTGAAGGTTCTCTCTTAGTAATAGTAAATCTTTATTGAGCAAAACAAATTAATTAGGTATCGTCAGGTACAATCAAATCAGCATTCAGACATCGTCATTCCCTACAAAACAACAACAATCCGCAACAGGCTTCGTCGTTTTCCCTTATGCTAGTAGTTCCTATCCTAGTTAATAGTTAAAAATATGTATATAGCAGTGGCGTCAAAATGTTCTTCCCGCGCCTGGTACAAGCAAATTTAAATTCAAAAATGTATTCTGCAAGGCCTTAAGTACACTATTACAATAACGGATAACTTAACATAGCCAATTAATTTGTAGGTAAATGTAAAACCTAAACTGATAATGTTTAGACCACTATAGTTACAATTACAATAGTGCATGGTATTAGGCATTTGGGTGGGGCATTCACAAAAAAGTAACACGAGTACAAAGCCTTGGTTATCAGTGTAATCACTGATAAACCAAGGCCACTTAATCGTAACGTACGCAGTGATTATGGGATGGGTGTAACCGTGGCATTGACTAGCTTGAAACTGTGTCGGCGTCGTCGGCGACACTCCTTTATCCAAACAAGTTCAAGAAAAACAGATACTTAAGTAGATAGATAGAGGTGATATCGGACATATGAGACTACGAGTGGACTGTCTGATTCACTTTAGGAGTCGTCAAGGGTAACTTGCCCAGGTAGAATAACTCGGGACGCCGCAGCCTATTGAAATTTCTAATCTAGGATTATATGATCTACTTCTACTAGTGTTAGATTTGAGTCATATTTTAATTGTTTGTACTTAAAGTATTAAATATAAGTAGGTACTTTGTAATGTAATTAACAATGCAATTGCCCTTGCCCTTGTTATGCAATTTACATGTATTATATAATTAAGCTCATTTTTTATAATGCAGGTTATTATTCCCGATTGTATTTCCTCTCAACAATTATTTACTATACTCATCACTTATTATCAAAATTAAACCGTTGTTTAATATAGCCAACACTGAACAGTACATTTACAGCCAAGAAAATAAGGCATAAGTTGCATTATGATGACACTATACACCTTATAATTGGTTTAAAATACTAGTGAGTGCCCACCAAAATCGAAAAAAAGTGTCAAGACACCAAACCAATGAGCCGCGCCATGAACTCGTTGCGTAGGTTCGACAGGGCCGAGAGTCTCGGCTCTTTTTGGCCAAGAGCCGAGACCGAGATCTCGGCTTGAATTTTGACCGAGACTGCCAAGACCGAGAGCGAGATCTCGGTCGAACCTTTCCCTCTATGAATTTATTTCTTTCTTTCGGTCTCCATGCATGTCTAGTTAAATAGAAACTTGTGAAAAAAATAAGCCTAACAAATCTTTGACATAGTTCGTATGACTAATTACGCACCTAAGATTCCACAAAATGGTTTCAACAATACCTCACAAGTCGTGGACACGGGACATGGAGTTATAATCTCGTCATTATGGCTATGCAGATGCAAAGCCGGTTGCTGCCATGAGTGCCGGCATTAGCATTTTCTGCTAATTACTCATATGGAATAACGAATGCTGATGAGGTCGCAACTAGATGCCATCATTGCGCGTAGAGAAACGACGTAAGTGCCTGTGGATATGAGGCGGTTAGTGCATTTTAGATTTGGGATTTGGAAATAGGAGTGGGTATAGGTATGGAGAGCTTGCGGCGTCATCTAACCTTTTGTAGTACATATATGTATACCTATGGACAACAACAACTTTGCTGTCGTAAATGTCGTGATGATGACACTCTAGTTAAGAACTTTGCTTTTTTATAACGAGACGGTAGTAAACAAGCTTACAGTCCGCCACTCCACAAAAACTTACCGTCTTCACGGGATTGGTTTGTTATTTTACGAAAAGAGCATCTTTCATTTTTCAAAGTTATGTTTATTAGACTGCAGTAGTGCCTGAGAAACAAGTGGTTTCTTTTAAGGGAACGCGACTTTATTTGGATATTGTCGGCCCTCTACAATGTTTTACTTCATGATTGTTAATTTGTCACTAAGTTGTGGCAACGGAGCTGAACCCAGTGGCTATGTGGAGCGTGCGGTCACCCATCTGCCCACTGAAGCACGCATTGTATTAATATTATGGCTTGTTTGAATCTGTCTGTGCGACACGGTTACGCATTCATTAGAAAACATACTGTGGGACTTTGGAATAAAGTATTTTTTTCTATACACGCTTTACAATGCTCATTAGTGTATGAATATATTAAGTATGTATGAATCAACATTACACATTTAGCGGGTTTAAGATAGTTGCATTTTTATCAACTGTCACCATGGCTGTCAAGTTCCAACAAGTGTAATGCAATAGTGACGCATGACACGACGATAGAAGACAAACTTATGCAAACCCTTTTTAAGTTCGCCTATTCTAAACTACGGAACCCTACACTGAGCATAATCCGACATGCTCTTGGCTGTTTGTATGTACCGAAGTAGATAACATTACGTTCGGTTGCCTGATCTAAGATGAATCAAATGTTTCTTCAGTATCAGATTGCATTTGATTGAAATAAAATTTATACTCAATCTATACAATTCCAATTCCTCGTGAACGGCTCCGATGGGCCTGATGCACTCGCAGCGATGGCATTAAAGTGCATCCAAAGGTCCTCTTTATTGCATTTCCTGCAATACCCACTGTCGTTGCACGTAAAAGTGGAATATTGCATTTTATCAACAACGTTAGTTCTTAGCGACTGCATTGTCAAAGGCTGTCTGAAGTTGTTTATTACTGCTGGAGAAGTAGCTGGGCCACTAACCGACAAAATATGCGGTAGTCGAGTCGAGAGGTTTGGGATGATCAGATATACGTATGTATGAGAGCGGCCAAGGTTTTCAAAAATATCTGAACAAGGCCTTAACGCCTTGATAATAGAGCAGTGCTCAGATATTTGTGAGCCCTTGGCCGCTATATATCTAATGGCGACTGTATGTGGTTAATGTCAATGTGGTTAGTGTGGTGTAATGTCTTTAATGATATAATTGGCAATGTTCGTAAGGAAAAGTGGGTATGGGTAACATAGTTTTGGCTATATTCACTTGTCACTGTACCTGTCGCATTGACAGAGGGAAATGTGGTACTTTTCTTACTTCAAGAAAAGGGATGTGCTTATGAGCCATTTTTTTCAAAGTTGTACACCCCACCTTTTAATTAGGTTTTTTTTTTGTAACTTTTACTCTGAGTCGCAAGTTCTTTCTTTCTAAGTAATTCTTAAAGAAAGCGTTACATTACAAATATGATTGACAACAAGCAGCCCCAGATCAAAAGTAACTTATTGTCAACAACTAATGTACAATTATTTACCAATCTCATAAATAGCTTCGAAATCAGGACGAGCAAATGTATGCGATTCTTTGAACGAAGCAAAATGCTGAATAAACAAAGCGAGCGAACAAATGGAACAGATAAAGTGAAAATGCACGATTCAGGGGCCGTTTGGCCTGACGAGGAAATCACATGGCTGGGTTGTATTCTGCATGTTATGGTGGTACCTAAGGCGTGACCCGGCGATCATGGGTACTTTTGTGGAGACTGACAATGTCACGAACCAATGAAACGGTATAGTTTTGCTAGCGTATTATGTTGCTGGGGTGTTGTTGGATTGAAAATTGTTGAAAAATGTTTTAGCTTTTAATATATTAAATATTATAATTAACACATAAGTTGAAAATAATATGTTCCCGGTGTCGAATCTTTGAATTACATTGTCAAGCTCTCGAGACGTGGAGCAAAAATCGGGAAAACGCTTGGAAGATGGTATGTAGTGCCTGTAATCTGCATCTTTTTATTGTGAATACACAAAGTGACTGACAATATACATTTATACAAGCATGAAGTGATGTCATGCTATGTGCGTTATTAAAACATATGGAGAAGAGTCTTACCTACGTTGCTTCGGTTCCCGGACTCGGTTTAAAGGTTTAACCAAGTTTTTAATATATAAGATACTCTAATCTTAATTTTAGGTAGTAATAAAAGAGCCGAAACTTGAATTTATTTCGTGTAATTATTTTTAGGCATTTTTTTTTTTAATTTTGATGTGCAGTTTTTCTATAATAATCCACTAAAGTACATACTTGTGTACTTTTAGCCCACAATAGCCTTATAATAGTAAAGGCAATAGTACGAATTACTTTTCAACCGACTTCAATATTTCAAAAGGAGGAGGTTCTCAATTCGACTGAATTTTTTTTTTTATTTTTTTTTTTTTTTTTTAATGGATGTTCACTCATAACTCCGTCATTACTGAACCGATTTGAATTTTTTTTTTGTTTTCTAAAAGTAGACGGTTCCTGGTTGGTCCCGTTTTTTTCAAAATCCATTTCTGATGATGGGATCCATGAGGAACTGAGGGAACTCCTCAAATTTGAAAGGCACATGCATGCTGATTTGGGTGATTTCTTAAGAAACTCGAGCATTTCTTTACGAAAATCATCAATTTGGTGGAGTGGACCTGATGATGAAGACCAGGGATGGCAAAGTGGAACTGCTTCGTAATTCTCAGGACTATGATCCGATTTTAAAAAATATTTTTTTGTCTGTATATAGATGGTTTCAGGATTGTCCCGTTTTTTTCAAAATCAATTTCTGATGATGGGATCCATGAGGAACTGAGGGAACTCCTCAAATTTGAAAGGCACATGCATGATGATTTGGGTAGTTTCTTAAGACACTCGAGCATTTCTTTACGAACATCATCAATTTGGTGGAGTGGACCTGATGATGAAGACCAGGGATGTCAAAGTGGAACTGCTTGGTAATTCCCAGGACTATAGTCCGATTTTAAAAAATATTTTTTTTTCTGAAAATAGATGGTTCCAGATTTGTTCCGTTTTTTTCAAAATCAATTTCTGATGATGGGATCCATGAGGAACTGAGGGAACTCCTCAAATTTGAAAGGCACATGCATGATGATTTGGGTAGTTTCTTAAGACACTCGAGCATTTCTTTACGAACATCATCAATTTGGTGGAGTGGACCTGATGATGAAGACCAGGGATGGCAAAGTGGAACTGCTTGTTAATTCCCAGCTCTATCATCCGATTTGAGACATTCATCTTTTCTTTGTAAAGAAATACCTTCAAGATAGTCCTATTTGATTATAGTTCTATTTTGATGATGGGCTTCATGAGGGATTGAGAGAACTCCTCAAATTTTAACGGCACATGCATTCTGATTTGAGGGTTTCCTTAAGTAACTAAAACAGTGTTTTGGCGGAGCCAACATTTTGATGAACTTGATCTGATGATGAAGACCAGGGATCGCAAAGTGGAACTGGTTAATAAACCTAGCTCTACTTATTATCCTAGTTGTGACATTCATCTTTTTGATTTGATTTATATTCTGATGATGGAGTTCTAGAAGAATTCAGAGAACTCTTCAAATTTGAACGGCAGGTTAATTGTGATTAGAGGGTGTTCATAATTAGCTTAGGCATTTTCTTACTGTGGCCATCATTTTGCTGGAGTGGACCTGATGTTGATAACCAGGGATGGCATAATGAATATGCTCGTTAATTTACAGTCTGTCATCCAATTTAACACATTGTTATTTTGTTTGTTTAAAGGTCTACAAGGGAGTTCCGTTTGATTATACTTCAAATGTAATGATGGAAGCCCTAGGACATTAAGAAAGCTCCTCAATTTTCAATCGTACACGTGCGGTGTATTGGATATTTGAAAAGTAAACTGGCTAACTCAAACAAATTCTTAATTTCACTTTTACCGGGAACCAAATGAAGTCGGTTTTTTTTTCTTAAAAATTATTATTAAAATATTAAATTCATGAGCGTTTTTGAAATAATAATTAAGCGCAAATTATTTGTGATTTTGTCTGACATGGAAGGTTTGTAAGAAAACACGGCTAAAATTACCCCGTATAAAAAGACACTCAGTGTCGAGTTTCCATCAAAATAACTTAATCTGCGGGCTAGTAACATCATTATTTGCATGTCTTCCCCATCACGGAACGACGGTGTTCCGGACGTTTGGGAGCGCTACGGGGAGTTTTTTGTGTAAGTAATGAATGTAAGAGGTACAGAGTCATGGGACGCACGCAGAGGTGAGAGGCAGCACCCGCCAGGGTGTAAGAACTATTGAGATTTAATGGGATCTGAAATACACTGGGACATAAAATCGGGCGCCTGCCTAATAAAATGGTATTCAATTTTATTTCCGGCAGAGGGTGACTCGTCCTCATAAGATTCGCGGGCCCCTACAAAAAGCGCACTACTCGTAATATGGCTGAAGGCTAACATCGGTGTGAGGGCTGGGGGTAGAGAGGTGTCACTGGACTTTAAACATGTAGCCAATTCGCCACTTAGGTTTCCACATCTACCCTCGAGAAAACAGCTCTCGCGATTCCACTCTGGACGGCTGGCTAAGGCAAGTGAGAGGCGGAGGCGGAGGACTCGGTCGGATGATGGAGTCCCCCGGGAGTGCTCAGGTACGTGGAGTCGCTACTCCCCAACAGCTCGCCACAAGCTGCCCTGCGTTGACTGATTGCACCATTATTATACCGTACCTACATTTATATTCCGTTTTATTAAACAGAATTAAAGCTGAAAATTGTTGTGATAACTTTTGTTCTAAAATTTCAATGTTTAAACAGAAACCTAAACCTCAAACAATTTTATAATATCCTTAAAATGGCGTACCTGCCGGCTTAGGTATTTAGATGAGAGAGTTTCATGTAATTTCACTCCCATTAGCACAGACCACTTACTAATTAGATTAGACGAAACGAAGCTTTTGGTATAAACAAGAATTCGTCCATAGGAACTATCTTTATCAACAGCTGAACTTTTTGGTTTACGGTATCTTATAGGTATGTAATAGGTATGTATATGAAGTATATAATAGAGGTAGTAAAATAAAATGGCTGTAGGTAATTTATTCGTCCACAACCTATTTTGAAGTTTGGTAAAGCTTTTGCTGTTGTAGTTATAAATATTTAACTATTAGCAGTACAAATTAAATTGAATAATATTTCAAACAGGTCGCTCACGTAATTTAGTCGATCATGAAACATGTCGAGCGAAAATCGACTAAATTACGTGAGTGACCCGTTTTAAATATTATTAAATATGTTCGAGTTTCACGAGAGTTTTATATTAGCAGTACATTTAAAAAAAGTTAAGACTATTAGAAAATAATTTACGTAATATTTTAAAGCAGTGCAGGGTTCAAGCTTCTGAAATTAGTAATCCAGCTTGATGACATCGCTTCTTAGGTATGTAATGCATGCAAATGTATAACTATTGAAGACAATTTTTTATTTTAATTTAAACTTTTACTGATTGATTTCATGAGAACTATTTAATAATTGAATAGACATATGATTAACACAACAGCTATGTATTAAAAGCTCCTAATTTTTAACATGTATGCATATTGTTATTACGCAGTCTGTTGAAGTAAGCCTATGGCAATTGGGATAACCATTAGCATTTCATTAACACGCGAATATTTTAAGAGTAAAAGTTTCAGTGAGGGACGAGGGTCTAACACACGTTAATTGCCGAACTTTTAACACATTTGCCATTTTAAATTTGTTGATTTTTGCTATTTTTTGAAAGAGAGATATATTTTTAAAAGCTTTTATTAGTTTTATTTAACTTGCAACGTAGGTATGTGTGTTTGTTTGTTAGGTTCAAATCTTGCAAGTTGAATTTTACAAAATAACTTCCCGTTATTCGAATAAGCTGACACTACACATGCTTAAAATGTAGGTTGGAAGACAATACAATGTTATGGTCCAAAGTACAGTCAGCGTTAAAATTTTGTAACAAAAACGAATTGTTTGTCAAAAAATGTCTGTATGTATTCATGGCTACATTGTCTAAACCTTTGTTACGGCCTCACGGCCCATAGATACCTGCATTCTTTGACGGAATGTTAGTGGGGTCAGTAGGTTTTGATTTCGTCGTGGGAGTGACGGGCTGTATTAAAATGTTGTATAACCAGGCAGTTCTCGCTACCAGTTAAAAATACCCAGTATGGATTCTATGTGGGTGTATTTATACTGTCTGTCACGAAGCGATAGATAAAAAAAAAAAAATAAACACTTTTAAAGCTTGCTGGCCTACTAGCTTGAAAGCCTGATAGATGGCCGTCAGGTCCTATAATTCCATCACAGTTCCATTCCAGTGTTCGATTTTTATAGCTTTTATTATATCCTATTAAAAGTTCTAGTGCTGAAACTGCTGAATCACTTTACTCGTACGTGCCTACCAATATAGGACTTTAGCTAGATGAAAGATCCTAGAGACCCTTATACTCGTATAGCGCCGACAAAGTGGTACATTTTACAAAAAAACCGGCCAAGTGCTAGTCACACTCGCCCACCGAGGGTTCCGCACAAAGGATGCTCCTCCCCATTTAAGTACTTAAAATACTGGTGGGTCGGAACTTTCAGTGTGCGGCAATTATATGGATTTCGGATTTTTTCCTGTGTTTGTGCTACAAGCTCTTGCTTTTTGCCAAATTTCATGATTCTAGGTCAACGGGAAGTACCCTATAGATTTCCATTGCAAATGTATGAGAAATGCGACATACACGGCCAGGCGGTTTGGTATTTTCACAGCTTCATGAGACTGCAGACACAAGTCTGCACGTTGCATAGCAAGTTGAAGTTAATACCACAAACACCAGTATGTGGTATTTATTTCAACTTGCTACCTCTAAGCGTTCCTGAGATAAAGGTTGTTGACAGACAGACAGACGGACGGACGGACAACAAAGTGATCCTATAAGGGTTTCGTTTTTGACGTGACAACGTCTTATAAATTGGTTTGCCGGGTGACACTTCAAGAAACTGCGTTACGCTCCGCTCACGTTATGCGCTCACAATGAGAGCGAGTGAGAGGCACGCGTCCCTTCCACTCGGGCATGGTTAGCCCGCCTAAGAGCGAGAGAGACAGACATAAAAAGTGAAAGGCACGCGTCCCTTCCACTCGAGCACAGTATTTTACCACTCAAAGTCGTTGTCACGTAAAACTTTCGCCCGTATACCGACTTTACAGGCAACCATTTTTTCCTTGAGGTAAGGAACCCTAAAAACAGCCACAAATGTATTTTAGATATATTTACTGCACAATGGGCGGCACGAGGCTATAACACTGTCATCTAATGTGTTAAAGAGCTAAGGACCGTCCTAAGCGTATAACAAGTTATTTACAGTAAGCACTCAATTCGGTTCATTCGTTTGCATGCTACGAAACTATAGGCTAGGGCGTGCTCCAGAATGTCCCTTACGAAATGCGATTCTTCGAATACTTCTGCAAATGCTAAGAAAGCGATTTTGTGTCTGATAATATTTTCTCATTTTCAGTAAAGCTACTGATTTCATTGAAGTAGCTGCAATACAAGGCAAAAGATTTTCGTAAAGAACATTATCGTGGAATGTACCTCCAGTTTTTTGCAGCACGAGCTCTCGAAACTTCCATTCCAATGGATTTTGTTTAATTTGGCTTACCGCTACATTCACCAAACCTCTGACGCCTACCTAAACCACAATAATCCTTCCCTAAAAATATTTAATATAATGCGATAAAAACAAAGGTCCTCAAATAGTGGGAAATCCGATAATTTGGCCGAAACACTCGTTCCGAACGTTTTGCGTGTGTTGGCTTGGCAGCTAATCCCCTTCTTTTTATTTCGGGCACGGTGCGGGCGGGTGTCCAGAAAAGAATACATTCTTGAAGGACTTTTGTTTCCTCGACCTTGATCAACGATAGTGAAATGGATACTTTTTGTAACCTTGCCTAGTGTTGTCGTATTACGAAACTTATTAGTTTTGTACGGATTTGGTATAGTCTAACAACCATTTTGTTTTTAATTTATATGTCGCCCTATTTTTATCACCCCAAAAAAAAGGGATGCACATAAATAAAATAAAAATCTACTGCGGCCTGTGGTTGTCAGACTACATTATTAGCCGCTTATTTTCTTTTATGAAAATCCCATTTAACAATAATCTTGTAACTGTATTATTATTATATTGAAACATCTAATTAGGCTCTATTTACTTTTTTTTTTAATTTTATTCCTTTTGGGACTGGGAGATAAATGTATTTAGGATCATAGTACACAAATTAACTGCGTCCACCACACCGTATTACCATTTGCAATCACTTAAGCAGTTGATTTTTTCACTGTGATTAATCTGTAATATCAAGGAAACCAAGAACTAAAAGCAAGTATCATAATAATTATGATAGCTAAAATAATTAACGTTGAATAATTAATTAATGTCTGCTATTAATTAAGGCTTGGGTTATCCCACAGTCTTTCAAATCGCCACTTTATTATTAATATTACTAAATAAGCTAAATCTTGTAATTAAGTAATTCGACCCTCTTATCTTTGTACCTAAAGAAGGATTTGGGCCTTGGGCGTAGGCAATCCTATGAAACTGTTACTTGGACCAACAACAAAATACAATACGCACTTTTTTATGCGAAGCTTTCAGTGGTTCGTTAAGAATAATGGATTTCAATTATTTGGGAACAAAATCTAAACTAAATAGAGTTTATAAATTATGAGTCCTAAAGCGGCGGCGATGCAATCTTAAATTCTATATGAAAAAATATATACAAAAAAAAGTATGGCAATAGCTGGCTATATAAATTCGATGATATCTGCCGGATCTGCCGATAAATGTAAGGGAAATTTGTCCGGCGGATGCCCGGCGGACATACCCATTATGGAACTCTGATGGATTGCCCGAAAGTATATTTTTAAATTTTTTTAAATTTTAAATTTTATTTATTACCCATAATGTAACATGTTCATTACATGGTAAGTCAAATTTACAATATTTGCATATTTAAATCCACTGTACAAGTGTATAATTAATACATATTCAAAATGAAAATAGGTACTAAAAACGAATTATTAATTATTTATCATTATCATCTTTTAATTACAATATTATTAAGTGTTAAAAATTCTGTAATTGAATAGAAGGCATGGTGTTGAAAAAATACTTTGCGTTTTTAAATGAGTCAAATGCCAAATCTGTGATATGAGTAGGCAGTTTATTGAACAGCTTTAATTTAATGAATATATGGCCGGCATAAATAAATACCCTATAATACGTTTCTTCAGACAGACATGCTCCTATTCCGGAATATGTTGAAGGTTGGCAAAACATGCTATACCGTTCAGTCGCCATCAGATAATAGCGGTTAATGTGCTCAAAAATATCTGAACAAGTCTCTACCGCTTTGACAATAAAGGCGTGTTCAGATATTTATGTGCATTTGGGCCGCTCTCACATAACTGTTGGCAATGGTACATTTTTACTGATTTTATCTCAATGCTTCCTGTAGCTCATGCAAGTCTTGTTCGCGATTTCGGGATTAGTACCACAACTAAAGCTGTTACTAAGTAATCTAAGTATTCAGCTCTCGTACTGAAGAGATAGGGTGAGAGCTTAAGATTTGTTCTCGAGCATATTAGAAGTCCGTAGCAGGGAGTTTGCGGATGCTGATTTTAAAAGGCCCACATCCGCGGATACAGATGCGGATGCGGATGTGAGAATAGGTACATAAATCACCCCCAAAGATTAAAATTTGGTACTAGGTATTTATTCGAAAAAACATCCGTTAAGGACGTAAGAGCTCGATCGACGAATCTCGAAAATGTAACAATATTCCTAAGGGGTGAATTTAACTACTTTATAAATTGAAAACGTGCCCGTTGCGAAGGCGTACCTGTACCGACTTGGCCCAAAACTGGTATCACGTTTTTGTTACAAGCTTTTATTACTATATGCACTTTTCTTTTAAATGGTACAACCTAGGTTTTACACATTAACCTGGCTAATGGAGCGGTGGCGGTTAATGGTGCGAGACCTAACAGTAATTTAACTACCGTTAAATACCAGATAGAGATAAAACTATTAGGTTATTCGCACGCTGGCAGTACCTACAACAAACAAAAATTATGAAGCTGTGGTATATCCAGTAAATACATGGAACACTGTTCAATATAAAATTCTTGAGTATATATACTTTAAACGACTTTCTTGGACAATTTCGTGCTATGTGTTTTTCATCTAGCAGACATAATTATTATATACTAAAAATATTTAAATTCATACTGTGCATTATTTTCAACACAGACACCAAAATACTTAAAGTAAGATAAAATATATCAACTCATACATATAAATACATATAAAGGTTAGTTTAATTTTGAAATAAAAAGTACCCATTTAACCTGTTTGCTGTTTGCTTATTTAATTAAAGACCACGAGCCCGTGATTGCGTGAGGATACCTATTTACCTAATCATTGAAGTATGCATATTCAATAATTAACAATTATTTCTTCGTTTTCCAGGTAAGTACAAAAAAGGTGCATTTCAAGATTTATCACAGCTCTGCAACTACTATCTATCATCTTGTCCAGGTATAGTTCCAATTTCGGTGGCCAATAATGACAACAATAAAACGTAAGAATAAATATAATCGCTACAATTTCAGGTTTATTTCATAAGAGTATTATTTCGAACAACATTCGAACGAAAACTATTTGATCAAAAGAAAACTGCCGAAAACGTTAAAAGAAACGGTATTCACTACAGTGGGTACTTGGACATCAAAAGAACTCATCCCAAGACGCCGAAGGATGTAATTCCAACTCTTTCTGTTATTAAAGGGTTGTGTTATTCCGACTCTTTCTGTCATCAAAGGGAATTGTTGCACAAACAATAACACAGTGGCCAATTGTTACAACTATTTTCTTGTTTAAAAGTAATTCTTTGTCTAGTTTGAGTTGGGAATGGGTAGAAGTCAACAAACTGCGGAACACCTACATTAAGGCTGCTGTAGAGTGACCAGATGTTGGGAAATTATTATATGAGGAATTTCAGTTAGGTATTTGATATTTATTTTTTGATTTAGGTATTTCATAGATACCTATTAAAGTATAGTTAGTGTAGGGAGTCTTAGGAATTTCTAATTGAGGAAATGCTAGATTATTTTGTGTAATCATATCAAGGCAAGTATTTAATACACATAAAAAAACCATAGGTACTTTCAAGATTATTATAATCACATGCTTGACTTAATTAGTTTACTAAACTGATGATATAATTTTTTTTTGGAATGCGAACCAGATTTCAATGTCTTTGTAGCTGTAAAAATTATTTTATTGCAATACTATTTGATTTAGACGGGTATAAAAGCAAACATGTCTGAGTTCATATTTCGAGTTTAAAAAAATAATTTTAAATATGTTTAAATATCAGGTCATTAGTTAAAAACTTTATAACTCAAAATATGTGCGAAGGAGTTTTTGCTTCTGTACAAGGGGTACAGAAGCAAAAACTCCTTCGCACATATTGTATGTTCAAGCGCATGCATTAACATAAAGTTGAAATTAGGAACAGGAATTTACTGTAGGAATCTCAGGTACCTAATGTAATTATTTCCCTGACTTGTATATGGTCACTCTAGCCTCAGGGGACGAACAAAAGCTTTGACCAAATATTTGTCCAGAGGTCGTACTGTACTTGCTACTACTTTACCAACAATTAAGTTTGTTTTACGTTTTTCTCCGGGCGTTCGAAATTACTTCTAGACCGGACTGATGGTTTGGACGGAATTTAAATAAGGAACGGGCTCCTTTTATTTAAGCGTATATTTTCAGTCAGTTTTTGTGTTCTTATTTGTTGTTTTTTGTATGCAAAAAGTTTTAGGTTTGGTGTAGGTTGAGCTCCTTATCCGAAACAATATAGAAGCCTTTATTTTTGTACATACCAATTCTACTGTACAAGTATGATTTAAATCTTTGTTGCTGAACACAGGCCCCAATTATTCATTCTATTTGAAAACAGTTCAAGGTAACATTTAATATTAATAATGTATTAGAACTTGGAAACAGAGGTAAGTAGTCGGCTTTTAAGAGATTTGTTAGGCTTAGTTTTGAGATATCTCAGTAGTGAAATACTTGTGTCTTTGATAATTGTTGAATTGGAAACAAGTTTATTTATTAGTGTAGAGGGGGAACTTTTCTCGCTTTACCGTCTGTACCGAACAGCTCATTAGTTTAACTAATAGTACCGCTATTTATTCAACCCCTGATCTATTGTATACCTACTTATTTCCTTTCTCTTTCTGACTTATAACACAAATCTCAGTGTAATTCTTAGCAAAAGATTGACGCGATGAAATATTTATATGAAGGCCTCTGTGTAACATTTTTATGAGCTGCTTCTTAGAATAATAATTCCAAGAAAAGCGTACATTCCTAAAAACCATAGTGAGTTTTCAATTGTGACAAGTTGTCCCTATTGAAATAGATTAATGTGATTGATACTTATTGATTATTGTGTTGAATAGTACTGGCAATAGAAGAAACTATAACAAATTTGTATTTGCATAGTTACCGTTCTAGGCATTGTTTATTTACTTTTCTTAAGTCAGTTGAATCAAAACGGTGCTCATATAAACATTGAATATATTCCGTTAGTGCTTTTTTACTGTGTTTTATCTGCTTTGCTATCCTTTATATATAAGGGCAATTTTTACCCTCACAGTGGTTATGGGCTTTATGCAGTAAACGGAAGAAATTTTCAGCTAAAATGAGTACGAGTACTGTGAAAATTGACCAACTCAACGAAAGCAATTATGAGACCTGGAAAATCCAAGTAGAAGCAGTTTTAATAAAGAATGATGCCTGGGGATACGTTAATGGAACTATCCAGAAACCAGCAGAACCAGCCGAAGCAGCCAAATGGGACATTGGAGACTCAAAAGCTAAGTCTGATCTCATTTTATCGATAACCCCGAGCGAATTGCGACACCTCAGAGGTTGTAAGACATCGCGAGATGTATGGTTAAAGTTACAGAACGTTCATGCATCGAAGGGACCTGCGAAAAAGGCTACCTTATTAAAAGAGCTGTTGCTTCGTAAATTGGAGGAAGGTGGTGACCTTAGAGAACATGTCATGAGATTTTTCGATGTGATAAGTCAATTAGCTGACATGGATATCGAAATGAATGATGATCTAACTTCGATAATGCTCTTGTATAGCTTGCCGTCTAGTTTTGAAAACTTTAAATGTGCCATAGAATCTCGAGATTCACTGCCGAAACCAGAGGCATTGAAGATTAAGATATTAGAAGAGGAACATTCCAGAAATAGTAAAGATAGTGTAGACAGGGCACTTCTTGTTAAAGGAAAGAGATCTTCTAAGCCAAAGAGTGGCACAGAGCAAAAACAACGCGCATGTGATACGGCTGAGCAAGGAAATTCGAAATTTAGATACAAATGTTTTAAATGTCATCAAAGTGGTCATAAAGCGTCCGAGTGCACGCTGAAGAAGAATAATTGTAGTGATTCTGTAAAGTATGTGTCGAACATAAGTGATTCATCAGATGTTGATTCCAATTTTGTAACATTTAATTGTGTTTCAGATGTTAATGCTGTTTGCAACGAGAATGGAGATTGGATTTTGGACAGCGGATGTACGTCACATTTATGTAGAGACGCAGGCAAATTTGATACCAAATTTTTACATGTAGCTGGTAAGCTGAATTTGGCAACTAACTCTAGCACGAACGTACAAGGTAAGGGGACAGTCAGATTATCTACATGTAGTAATGGTGCTAAAACTGTAATCCAGTTGCTCAATACCCTATTTGACCTTATCTCAGTAGCTAAAATTACTGATCAGGGGTTTAGCGTTACGTTTGAGAAAAACAGAGCTATTGTTCGAGATAGTTGTGGTAACACTAAACTTGTGGCGAATCGCAAAGGTAATTTATATTACGTTGAGGAACAATGCGACAGAGCGTCAGCGATTTCCGAGCGAAAAGTTGATGTGAGGTTGTGGCATGAGCGTTTAGGCCATTTAAATGCGAAGGATCTTGTCCAAATCTTAAATAAATCTGGCATGAAGCTTAAGATGACAGATGTAAGAGAGTTGTACGATTGTGATGTTTGTATGCAAGGGAAAATGAGTAGGTTACCTTTTACGAGATCTAGTGGGCCATGCGATGAAAAATTAAAAATTATTTATTCTGACGTGGTGGGCCCGATGCAGCATACATCAATAAATGGTGCCAAATATTTTGTGACATTTATTGATGATCATACTAGATGGTGTGAAGTCTATTTTCTTAGCAAGAAAAGTGAAGTGTTCACTACATTCAAGGTATACAAAACTCATGTTGAGAACCTGTTTAATAGGAAAATAACTTACCTTCATACAGATAATGGAGGCGAATACTGCAACCGAGATTTCGACGAGTTCTTGAAGAAAGAAGGAATAGCAAGAAGGCTGACAATTCCTGGCGTACCTCAGCAGAATTCGATAGCTGAAAGGAAGAACAGGACCTTGACAGAGATGGCAAGATGTATGCTCATTTCGTCGGGGCTTTCTCCGGGTTTCTGGGCGGATGCTGTGGCTACAGCATGCCACGTAAGAAATCGTTGTCCAACAAGAAGTCTTGAAGGAGGAATACCTTTCGAGAAGTGGTTCGAACGACCTGTCAAATTAGATTACTTACACAAGTTTGGGTCTAAGGTACACGTCTTGGACAAGTCAACCGGGAAAGACAAGTTTGCTCCTCGAAGTCAAGAAGGAATCTTTGTAGGTTATCCTAGAGATCGAAAAGGTTATAGAGTATGGATGCCGAAACAACGACAAGTTATAATGTCAAGAGATGTAAAATTTCACGAAGTGAAGAGTGAAGAGAATAAAATGACGAACATGAAGGTTGACCCCTTTGAAATTTACAAGGGAGAATCGGCAAATGTTCAAAATCAACCTTCAAAGGTTGAGGTAGAATTTCATCCTGAAAAACCAAATGAAAATCGAATTGAGCAGATTTCTCATGAAGAGAATGAAGTCAGAAATCTTGATCCTGCATCTAAGGGAAAAGATGAAGTTTCCGTTGTAGACCGCCGAATGACAGATGATCCAGATATTGTTACGGAACCATTTCAACATGATCATCAACACCATGATGTTCATATTGATGGGAGGAGGGTAATGAAAAGAGGTCCAGGTCGACCACGATTGGAGCGAGGTCATGTCGGACGTCCACGGAAGATATATCACATGGTTGACATTGAGCCACAAGAAGGTTTTGAGTCGAACCTCGAGTCACATATTCCTATGGAAGAGAACGTCGAGTCGAACATGGAGTCACATATTCCCATGGAAGAAGATTTAGAGTCGAACGTCGAGTTACATATTCCTATGGAAGAGAGCGTCGAGTCGAACATGGAACCACAAGTATGCATACAGGAAAATACCGATTCTGTCGATACGTATTTAGACTGTGAAGATTTCGGTGGGATAGCTGAGATTACGGTAAAGCAGGCTTTATCCGGTAATGAGCGAAAAGGATGGAAAGATGCGATACTTTCAGAAGTAAAAAGTTTAGTTAAAAACGATACTTTCGATATTGTTAGTAAACCTATGGGTCGAAATGTCGTAGGATGCCGTTATATACTAACTACTAAGTTGAATGTTGATAAAACTGAAAAGAAGAAAGCCAGACTAGTAGCGAAAGGATTTAGTCAACGTTACGGGATTGACTACCAGAACACCTTTGCATCAGTAGCCAGACTTGACTCTGTAAGATTATTAGTTGCACTTGCAGCAGAACTTGATCTTGAAATTCATCAGTTGGACATTAACACGGCATATTTAAACGGATTATTAGAGGAGGAGATCTATATGAGAGTGCCTGATCTTCTAGAACAATGTCTACTAGATCTCACGCGTTTGGAGCAACCAGGTTCAGCTATATACGAACGAGCCAAAAAGATGTTGGATGATATAAAATCTGGGGGCGACGTCTGCCGACTAAAAAGATCGCTGTACGGGCTTAAACAAGCTGGACGGCAGTGGAACATCAGACTTGACGAACAGCTGAAGAACATGGGGTTTCAAGTCTCCTTGAACGAACCGTGCCTTTATTTTAAGGATATAGATTCGCAAACTAAACTCTTTGTTCTTGTTTATGTAGATGATATTCTCGTCGCATCGCAAAGAGGTGAATGCATAGAAAGTTTCAAAAAAGAACTGGCCACTAAGTTCGAATTGAAAGATTTTGGCATTGCGAAATATATGTTAGGCATAGAGTTTGACAAATGTGACAGCCACATAAAATTGTCACAACAAAAATACATCGAAGATTTATTGGTAAAATTTAATATGGTTAATTGTAAACCAATATCTACGCCGATGGAAAATAAATGCAAGATGAATAAACCCACCGGGAAGTGTAGTACTAAGGAACAGTATCCGTTTCGTGAAATTATAGGTTCGTTGATGTATCTCTCTATTGGAACGAGACCGGACATTACTAATACGGTTGCTATATTAAGCCAATTTTTGGATTGTCCAAATGAGGATTGTTGGAATGCTGCGAAACGTGTATTGCGATACTTGAAACATACTAAAACGTATGGCCTTATTTACACGAAGACGGGTAAATCATTGCATGGTTATTCTGATGCTGATTGGGGAGGATGTCTGATAGATAGGCGTTCTTATTCAGGTTATGTTTTTATGTTAGGTGGTGGATGTGTGTCTTGGAAGTCGCAGAAGCAAAAATGTGTATCAACATCTAGCTGTGAAGCGGAGTATGTTAGTTTGGCGTCGTCAATGAAGGAAGGCATATATCTGAACAGCTTGCTAAATGAGATTGGACTACGTAAGTTTGCACCATTATTTTTACATGTGGATAATCAGGGAGCGATTTGTCTGGCCAAGGATCCAATGTTCCATTCTCGGAGCAAACACATCGACATAAGGTATCACTTTATACGAAGCGTATTAAGGGACAACAAGAGTATTGTGTTGGAATACTTGTCAACCGACTCAATGCTCGCAGACATTTTAACAAAGGCGTTGCCTAGAGAAAAGCATTATATTTGCATGCGTGGTTTAGGCATAGCTTGTTAATTGTTATTATTTTTAGAGTTGTTCTTTGATATCACTTTGTTTTGCGTATGTGTTTTTATTTATTTTGAATATGCACATTAAGGGGGCGTATTGAAATAGATTAATGTGATTGATACTTATTGATTATTGTGTTGAATAGTACTGGCAATAGAAGAAACTATAACAAATTTGTATTTGCATAGTTACCGTTCTAGGCATTGTTTATTTACTTTTCTTAAGTCAGTTGAATCAAAACGGTGCTCATATAAACATTGAATATATTCCGTTAGTGCTTTTTTACTGTGTTTTATCTGCTTTGCTATCCTTTATATATAAGGGCAATTTTTACCCTCACAGTCCCAAGGTGCCACGGTGCCATATAATCTAAATATATAAAAGAAGAAGCTGACTGACTGACTGACTGACTAACTGACTGACTGACTGACTGACTGACTGACTGACTGACATATCAACGCACAGCCCAAACGGCTGGTCCTATAGACTTCAAATTTGGCACGTAGGTTCCTTTTATGATGTAAGCGAGCACTAAGGAAGGATTTTTCAAAATTCACCTCCTAAGGGGTTGAAACGGGGGTCCAAAGTTTGTATGGGGAAACAAGATTAGTTAGACTATTTTATCTGAAACTTCACAGGAGTATTCTTTAAGGTAAATGAATAAACACGTGTTTCAGGTTTTTTGAGAAATTAACCCCTGAAAGGGGTAAAAGGGGTAAAAAGTAAAAAAAAATAACATGGGTATCGTTTATATGGTTTTTCGGGTCGCTGCTCACGAAAAAAGCAACGATTTGAAGATCCAATGTGGCGACGGTAGAATACCGTCTCCCCTGTTGGTATGCGATGGGGTTGAAATGCCAAAATATCAATATGAGTGTCATTTTTACGCAAATTTCTGGTTCTACAGAATTATCCGAAACTTCAACGGAGTATTCTTTGAGGTAAATGAGTAAACACGTGTTTCAGGTTTCTTGAGAATTTAACCCCTGAAAGGGGTAAAAGGGGTGCAAAAGTGAAAAAATCAACATGGGTATGGTTTATATGGTTTTTCGGGTCGCTGCTCACGAAAAAAGCAACGATTTGAAGATCCAATGTGGCGACTGTGGAATACCATCTCCCCTGTTGGTATGCGATGGGGTTGAAATATATGGGTGTCATTTTTACGTAAATTTCTGGTTCTATAGAATTATCCGAAACTTCACCGGAGTATTCTTTAAGGTAAATGAGTAAACACGTGTTTCAGGTTTCTTGAGAATTTAACCCCTACTGACTGAATTACTGACATATCAACGCACAGCCCAAACCGCTGGTCCTAGAGATTCCAAATTATACAGTGTAGAGGTGCACTAAGAAAGGATTTTCAAAATTTACCCCCTAAGGGGGTGATTTGGGGGTCCAAAGTTTGTATGGGGAAACAAGATTAGTTGGACTATTCTATTTGAAACTTTACAGGAGTATTTATAAAGATAAATGAGTTAACACATGTTTCAGGTTTTTTGTAAATTAATCCCCTAAAAGGGGGAAAAGGGGTGAAACAGTATAAAAAATAACATAGGTATCGTTTTTATGGTTTATCAGGTCGCTGATTAGGAAAATAACGTAGATTTTAAAATCCAACGTGGCAATTGTGAAATATAATTTCCCCTGTTGAGGCGCGATGGGGTCGAAATCTAAAAATATCACTACGGGTGTCGTTATATGTTTATTTCTGTTTCTAGAGATTCCAAATTTAGCACTTAGGTTTCTTATAAAGTGTAGGGGTGCACAAAGAAAGGAGTTTTCAAAGTTCATCTCCAAAGGGGGTGAAATAGAGGTACAAATTTGGTATGGGGAAACAAGATAAGTTGGACTTTTCTATTTGAATATAGGCGTATTAATAAAGATAAATGAGTTAACACCTATTTCAGGTTTTTTAAGGGGGAAAAGGGATAAAAAAGGAAAAAACAACATGGGTATCGTTTTTATTGTTTGTTGGGTCGCTAATTACGAAAACAACGTAGATTTTTGAATCCAACGTGGTGATTGTGAAATACCATCTCCCCTATTGGGAAGCGATGGGGTCGAAATCTAAAAATATCACTACGGGTGTCGTTATATGTTTATTTCTGGTGCTAGAGATTGCAAATTTAGCAAATTCAGGCTTTTTGAGAAATCAACCCCCGAAAGGGGGAAAAGGGGTAATAAGGGGTAAATAGTAAAAAAACAAAATGGGTATCGTTTTTCTGGTTTATTGGGTCGCTGATTTCGAAAACAATAACAATTTCAATATCCAACGAGGCGAACGTGAGATACCATCTTCCCTGATGGGGTGCGATGGGGTTGAAATCTCAAAATATCAATATGGGTGTCGTTTTTATGTTTATTTCTGGTTCTAGAGATTCCAAATTTGGTACGTAGGTTTCTTATAAGGTGAATGGGTGCACAAAGATAGGATTTTCAAAGTAGGGGTAAAATGATGGTTTAAAGTTTGTAAAGGGGCAACAAGAATAGTTACGACTACTTTATTTGATATGGGTGTGGTTATCGGGTTGCTGATTTCGAAACTGAAAACAACAACCAGCGGCGATTTTCAAATCCAACTTAGCGAACGTGAAATAAATAAAAAAAACCTCCTTTTTTGTATGACGGTTGAAAATTACGTTTGGTACGCGGGCGAAGCCGCGGGTTAAAGCTAGTATAACATAATGCAGTGGGGGTAGGTACGGCTTTTTCATTCGATTACTGTAAAGCAGGGGTGGGCAACCTTTTAGCAGCCAAGGGCCACGTAGTAGTTAACGAAATTGACGCGGGCCGCACTTTGTTGATAGTGACTTTGACGCGGGCCGCACTTTGTTGAGAGTGACTTTGACGCGGGCCGCACTTTGTTAATAGTGACTTTAACATACACGTTATACAAAATAGTCAAGGAGGCTCGCGAGCCGCCGGTTGCCCACCGCCGCTGTAAAGGAAAATGAGAATATAGTCCAGGTTTGGTTTACCTTTTAAGAGATCAGTTATATGGAACTTGGTTTCCGGTAATTTTATGAGCTAACTATACAAAGTACGCGTAAAATTTAATTGAAAACGTCACGTTTACTCACGCTGTATAAAAGTGTGCCGTCGAGCTTTGTCGCTTCTACGCGAGGACTTAAGGGGAAGCGAGCTTTTGATTTACGAACCGTTGGTACATTTTAAAACGGATTGCTCGCGTTTCGAGGCTTCAAGCGTTAAATTATGTCAAAATGGTTCATTTCAATGTAATAAATAATAATTGCGGTAACAAAAGACAATATTATGAACCTTTGGTACTTTCACACATTCTCGCGTGACAGTAAAACTCCCTTCCTGAGATTGTATGCAATTATGGGTCTGGGCGAATATCACGTAATTCTATTTATCCCAATTCTATTTAGTCAATGTAAAATGACTATTTACTAGAAAATTTGTGTTAAGGGTTAGTTTTACAGTTTCTGGGCCTGTCTAAGACCTTCTTTAAAATATGTATCGTCTAAACCTGATGCGTAAATAAAGATAGTCTATTTATGACGTACATTGCTCATTGTAAGTAATAAATTGTGGAATGAACAACTTTAACTTCAGTCTCCGCAATACGACAAAACACGAGGTAAAACAGTACATCGGTTAAACTGCCCGACTGCTAAGCTGTTTTTATCAACTGCGGGTCGTCAACGAGGTGGAAACTTCTTAGGACTGCAGTTTCTTATAGCTGACCCATGAGGTTTATTATATCTTAACGTACCAACAACTCTTATAATAATCTAGGTTACAGATGTACTACTTACAACATGTTTGTTTTTTGTACCTTTTAGGTATTTACGCTTGCAGATGATAAACAATTGAAAAAAAATAGTCACATTTGTCGCGTAACATAAACAGCCCTGCTCCTTAGTAAAATGATCTATTAAATGAAACCAAAACCAGCCGCTACAGTCTCACTTATAGTTGTTATTTACATAGAAGAAAATATTGCTTGAATCAATCAAGAAAACAAGCACGAAATTAAAGTTTTTTCTAAGGACGGTACGCCTCAAGACTCCTCTTAAGCGAGGACTTAATGAAAGTCTCGAGAGGCGTGCCCGCCAAATCCCCTCTGAGATCCGTGGAATTTACCCGTCGACTTTGTAACACTTTCATGTCGGGATTACTGCCTTGTTTCGAATTAAAAATATTATTGCACCTGGCAACATACACCCAAGTGGCACATGAGTATGTATTATAAACTGTCAAATAGTCGCTTAAAAGATCTTAACAACGGTGTTAAATCTATACACGGTGTACGCGAGTGATTCGACATATTATTACCTACCACGCATTCTTAAGTTAATAAAGAGCAAAAAAGATATTGATATAGATAAAGTTCTACTGTGATTGTAACCATATCTGTGTTAAGTTAACACATGGAAGCGATGGCAAACTTACCTGATTTTACGACCGTGGTATCTAAGGATTCTAAGGGCCTTTGTCGTAATAAACTAAACTAAAAAACACGGGTTCTTACCACACGGTTTTTTGCTATATTTGACCTTCCGTTATTTCGGCGATGCTACAACTGCCCGCCATGTTCACGAGAAAACATAAAAAATGATAAAAAACCGCGATAGTTTAAAAGTGTATAACTGAGCTAAAATATATAATAGAACCCAGCCCTGCTCACCGGGGACCTTGGTCACTTTTTCTTTAGTATATGACATCTCTTTCAATTTATAATTTATATAATAGATATTTAAAACTAAAAGTATGACTAAAATAAAACTATAAAATCTAAAATTAGATCTTTTATCACAGTTGTAATGTAACACTTGCGGTATGACTCTATGAGGGTATAACTTTTAAATAGCAGTAGGTATGTTGACGAAGTCGAGAAAAAAATACAAATTTTCATGCTGATATTACACCAGTGTTTTTCAAATAAGAAATGTACGAGTATTTGCACTTGCTTAGACCACATAACGCAAAATCTCTATAAACAAGGACCTTGAAGTAGTAATATTTTAAACTACAAGCTACAATGTATTTACAGTGATCCTAAATGTGTGTCTAGTCCACAAAGGTGCAATGTATGCATCAGCAATGTTACATTTCGGTATGCAGGATGCAGAATGCTTAAGGAAAATAGACGACGATAAATGTATCTTTGATCGTTTGAATTGAATCTGATAGTTCTAATCGCAAGAATAATGCGTCAAAAACCCAATTTACGAAGGATCTTGAACTGTACCTATATTGCTCGTTTGCAGCAGCCAGCAATCACAGCAATGCTGTCCCGATTGTTGTGCAGCCTCAAGACTCGGTGTTGAATTTTATAAAGAAATCAATTGTCAACGACACTTACAGCCGCACTTACATCCGTGTCTGGAATTTAAAAATATTTTAACATCAGCGAAGCGACTTGACCCAAATGCTCGTTTGCGCTTTTACAACCCACTTAGCCTGAAGGCTGTATTCTTAGTCGTGTCTTCTGATGTCTGTTTGACATGACGACATGACGGTAGGATATACTTCGTACTACAGTCAAAGTAGAATTATGTCGCGATTTTCGGACAAAAATACAAATACGACATAGAGGTAGGTACACATAGGTATATTTGCGTAAAATATAGTATTGATATACGTACCTGTAATGTCCTACTGATTGATACCGTGGACACGTGAATCTGGCTCACCGACGTACCGTCTACCCTTGTATCCCGGGCGGTGGTCTGACGGCAACTGCCGACCCCCACTCCTGGGTCAGACGTTTACGCTTGAGACAGGTTATGCAAACCTCAATACACTACATCCCTTCCTTGTTGTTTTTTTCTTTATTAGTTTGCATCTTATCAATCAGTTATCAAAACTAGTTATTTATAATTACGAGTTATTAGTAATGCCTGGAATGACACAAAGTAAATTACTTCTCCGAATTTGGATTTCTAATATACATCACTGTCTTCATCTGATCCCGAATTATTCTCAGTCCCCTTTATCGATAATTCTCCTGATACTATCCATTTCCCTTTCTTCTCTTTTTGTTTTCTTTTTTTTTTCTTTTTTTTTTTTTTTTTGTTGTTGTTTTTTTTTAGATCACGTGCGTTGTGCCTGTATGTTTTACCGTTGTTATCATTAAATACTTCCACTTATGATTCTCATCTAAATTTATTCAACAGTTACGTAGACATGAACGCAAAGTTAGATCCATTCAATCATAAATCGGCTGTTAGTTTGGTAAAAACAATGATTAGCTCACGTGATGTTGAATACACTGTGCTACATAGTTTGAAAATACTGTTTACCAAAGTAAATATAATTATGGACATCATATTATGTAACTATGTGTGTTTCAACATTCATAAATATTTTAACAAACTTAATGTCTTGTTGTAATTTAGATAACTTAGTTTATGTTATTCTAATAAGTGTATTTGCTATTTATTATAAATCTGTCAATATCACTGAAAGCGACTATTGCCGTTATTCATAAACGCTCATCAAACCTCCGTTAACTATATAATTTAACTAATTTGTCGTTTCTCTTTGTCTGTCAATTTGACATTTGCGTTTGTTAAAAGGGACAAAACATATAGGGAATCTGTTAAGTTTTTATGAATATGGCGGTATATCTATAATTAGAATGAGTAAGGCTTCAATGGCTTACTTCTTTATTTTATTTTATTGTTTAGTAATATCCCTTAGCTTGCATTATCAGGTGCAATCTAAAGGATCATATAAGTCATTGTAATTTGTGCAATAAAACCAACGTTTGATTCAATACATCCACTACAGTAGGTACGTGTTAGTTTATTAACTTGCATTTCCGTAAATCCTTAAATACTGATACATGTGAAATTGTGAAGTTGGTACATTACGCATTTAAGCGTCTTTAATGTGAGAAATAATTAGTATAGCATTACCATAAGCTATAGGGTTTAGGCTTATGGTACAATCACTTATGAGGAATTAAGTATTTATTTGTCCAGTATTATGAATATTTGTATAATATTATGATAATAAAACTTAATTTGACCTCATGTAATAAAACCACTATAACACAGGGTTCCCGGTTTAGCATTCATAGAACAATGTTATCTCTCCCTCACTATGTTCGTCAGAAATATTGAGATTCACTGTAAAGCTTTTAGCCCTTACATTTTACAGACATTCATTTTTTTTTTTAATTTATGCTCGAAAATATTCTTATTTTTGTTAATAAGAATGCCATTTTAATATTTGCAACATGGACAAATATAAATAGTTACTACTTATATAGGTATAGTATCATGGCGTAATTCCATGAAACTCCAACTGATATTACAGGTAACTTAGATATTGAATCTGGTGGAGTTAGAATTAGGTAAGTAAGTATATTAAGTACTCAGGCTCTCAGCGATCTGAATGCTTTTCGATTCAAACTTAAATGCTTATATGTGATCCTTGACATCACTTTACAGGACATGTTTAATGTGACTGTTTTTATGACCAACAATACATTGTCGCGCGCGGGCGAATCACCCCGTTTCGTTACCTATGTACGTCGGTCTCGGGCAGTGATGCCTGAGCCGCGAAGGTACCAACACCACTCTGTCTGTCCGACGATGACTGCCCGATGCAGTCGAAACATGTCACGCCTATTGTGATAAAAAATACGTGAGTGTTCCGTTGCAATTTAATATCAGTATGACTCACGAAAGTTAAAATTATATAATACATTGTTTGTTGTGTAATCACCTAGACACTTTGGTGTCATGAGCTTTAGTAGTTTAACAGCAAACTTCTGCTATTAAAATGACGATTTTAATGTAGGTAGCACAACATTCCCAAAACACCAAGGAATTATAAAGAGTCAATGCCTAATCCTACACAAAGGTTATCTGGAATCTCTTTTTACCCTTTGTAACTGTTTATTTATGTATTTGGTACCAATTTTAGTGCAATAAAGTATTACTTTGACTACTGCTGTATTATTATTATTCCTACTTGATAACCCTGATAATAATATCCTTAATAACGGATAACCTTCATAATGGTGTTTACCTATTTCTATGCTTTGTTAGTTATCCTTGACTTACTGTTGCGTGTACCTTTGTGCGATACATACATGTAAAAGAGTCAATGATGGTGGATACAAGTTAAACCAATTTTATTATATTTTCGTTATCGCCTTAAGGACCCAGCCGTTGATTTTAAGTTCGGTTTTAAGTTAGGTTAGTTTATCCTAAACTACATGAGGGATCCATATTCTTGATAAACACTTCTCTATTTTCAATTAGACTAGCTTCTGCAGCATCCCTTCTTTTATCTGAATTTTCCCTGTACTGTAGATTTACATTGTAGTTGTATGATTGCAGACTAAGTATTCTTTGCTCGATGAACAAACAAGGTTTAGATTTTCAATAAACAGTATTTCTAGTTGTTGTTTCACATTGAGTACTGTACTGAAATATTAAATCACTTGACTATTTTCAATTTAATGAAGGTTGTCAACCATTTCAAATTTAATGGAAGCATTCATTTGAACTACCAGACATTTTCCAATTTAATGGCGGTTGTGTCAACCAATTTCAATTTAATGGAGGCATTCAATTGAACTACCAGACATTTTCCAATTTAGTGGCGGCTATGTCAACAACCCGTTTCAATTTAATGGAGGCATTCAATTGAACCACCAGACATTCTCCAATTTTATGGCGGCTATGTCAACCCATTCCACTTGGATTTCCTATGAAGATAAGCCTTTTGTTTTTGCATCTAACAACAACTAGGGGACAATGTAATCAAGTCATTCAATAATCAGCATGCCTACCACGAACTTCGAAAATTGGCATTGACGGGAAAACCTCTTTGTCACTCCAATATGCAAGTGTGACAGAGATGAAGATACAAATCCGCAATCGTTCGATTTTCGTGGTAGCAGTGCAGATTCTCATCGCCCTCTTCCAGCGTTCCCACCTAACGCCGACTGAAGTAGGGTCCCCTTCACAATCGAACTTGTCTAAAGTGGGCGTCGATGATATGGTTTGGGCGACCTGCAATCAAACCGTTCAACGGTCAGATTCTTGTAAGATCCATCTGCTCAAGTCAATGTAATGACCAGATAAATGTATCTGTTGTAACTAAGTCAGTAACTTTTTTTCTGTAGGTATACACATATTTTATGTATATATTATTGTATAATTTACTTCTTTCGGTATCAGATACATTTACCCGCATACGGTATAACTTGTTTTTTTCCTTACATGACAATTAATCTTCTGTGTTTAATTCATACATGACCATTGAATGTCCGGATTTAATAACCTGCTGTAAGTACCAATTTAGTCCATACATGACAGTTTAATGTCCAGATTCGGCAATCTGCTGTGTTTAATATATACATGACAATTTAATGTCCAGATTCGGTAATCTGCTGTGTTTAATATATATATATATATATATATCAATTTAATGTCCAGATTCGGTAATCTGCTGTGTTTAATTCATACATGACAATTAAAATGTCCAGATTCGGTAATCTGCTGTGCTTAATATGTACATGACAATTTAATGTCCAGATTCGGTAATCTGCTGTGTTTAATTCATACATGACAATTAAAATGTCCAGATTCGGTAATCTGCTGTGTTTAATATGTACATGACAATTGAACGTCCAGATTCGGTAATCTGCTGTGTTTAATATGTACATGACAATTTAATGTCCAGATTCGGTAATCTGCTGTGTTAGTTAACTTAATAACCCGACCACTAGATTTCCAGTTATACATGACAATTTAATGCCCAGATTCGGTAATCTGCTGTGTTAGTTAACTTAATAACCAGACCACTGGATTTCCATTTATTGCCATCATATTCATGGCAAAATAATAAACACTGATCAATGTTAAGTAAAACTCGACAGTCTGTGAGATTTAGGTACCAATCCTACCATTTGTTAAAGATTGAGTAATTTCCTGCATGTATTAGGTAATTTAAGAACCAGATAATTGTATCTGTTACAACTGATCTGGCAGTCAGCTTTTTTAATTATATTATTGAATACAAACATACACATGGCAATTAAATGTCAAGATTGAGTAATTTCCTGTATTAGTTAATTTAGTAACAAGATAATTGTATCTGCTTTAACTAATCTAGTAGTCAGCTTTGTAATTCAATTATCATAACAAACACATGACAGTTACATGTTTTGATTGAGTAGTTTCTTGTAAGTTTTACTTAATTCAATAACCAGATAATTGTATCTGCTATAGTTGATCTAGTGGTCAGCTTTGTAACTAACTAACTATACTGTACTGTATTACTTAATTTAGTAAACAGATAATTACATCTGCTATATTAGATCTATTACTCTGCTGCTTATAATACAATACTCAATACGGACCAGTATGTTGGTCGCACTGGTCTAAGATGTTAGATTTATAGTGACGATACGAGTACGTCCACCATTGTATGTTGTTAAGGGCTTGTCCTATGACGTGGAATGACCCTGTCCGCCATGGCCATTACACTTGCCACGCATTCAGCAACAATATATTTATGACAAAATAATAGATCCATATTCGGGCATTATTATTAAGTGAAACTCGTCCGTCCGTACCATATACACATACATATTATATGTTTAAACGTATAGTGTTTTCATCGGCATAATATATATCCGGTATGTTTTTCATTATAAGTTAAGCAAAGTTAAAGATGCAGGTATCTTCGGTTTCTGTAAATTTCATAGTTCAAATTCATGGACCACGCTGTCCACGCTTAACGATGTCGAGGTCATGTACTTAATTTGATTTACCTATACCTAATTAGTTGGTATTTTATGTAGGTACGACCTTTATTTTATTTTTTTAACGCTCGACTATCTACGTTATAGTAACCATAATGTGCAAGTTATCATTTACATTCATTTAATAATTGCACAAAGGAACATTCTAATGCTTAGGAAGATATTAGTAGGTACTTTGGTCGAAGTCACCGTCATATTAACTCACTAGTTTCCTATGCTTTGGTTACGTCAGCCCAGATTTTTAATATTAAAATGCACGCATAACTTTATGTAAAAGGCTTAGTAAACAACTTCGTTTAAAACAACTCACTTGGTTTCATTATTATAAAATCCGATATTAATGCAACGTAAATCCATTTTTTTTGTGCAAAAGCAGCGGTAGTCTTTGAAACGCCTATTTGGATGTTTACTATTCCTCTCTTTTGTTGTTTTAATGATTTCGGAATCTAATTTAACTTTAGTATTTTTTCTCGTCGCCACATGTAATGTCCTACCGATTGATACCGTGGACACGTGAATCTGGCTCACCGACGTACCGTCTACCCTTGTATCCCGGGCGGTGGTCTGACGGCAACTGCCGACCCCCACTCCTGGGTCAGACGTTTACGCTTGAGACAGGTTATGCAAACCTCAATACACTACACGTACCTCTAATTGAGTATCATAAATGTTACGTACAAGATTTAAGACTGACTGACTTCCTAATATCTTTGATGCAGTCTAGAGTTTCTTGACGATAATACTTAAATTCAGTTGATATAAGTATGTACAGTCAAGGGCATAAATATCTATACACTTTTTGTCTTTTCAGCCATATGATTCCATATAAAGTAATGAAAAAGTTGTACATATATTTATGCCCCTGACTGTACATATGTAACTTGTACTTTTGGCAAATCACAAAAAAAATTAAGTCACGTGGACGTGGTCATTTGGCCAATGAACTTCAATATTTCGTATCTGTCCTCATACGGAATTGTGTCATTGGTCCAACAACCGAGTCACGTGGTGTATAAGTAACCCAGACAAGATACAGTTTTGACAGACATTAAATTATAATAGCCTGATTTTCTCAACTTATATTCGAATGGGGTATTTATAGATAATATATGCAAAAATCCTACATACTTTTCTTCCGGAAGTAAGTAACTAGTAAAAAAATATATTAAATAAGTCGATTTTTTAATTTTCTGTTGTCAATATTTTTCTTGTTTGTAAACATGACGATGATTGTTTGTCTTCTATCTGTTAAAAGCGAAAACAAAGCCACCGTATTCACGTAAAACCGTTAAATCTACAAACTGTACGGAACGGGTGGTAGATGTGTTATTTCGCTAGAGAAACAAATGGTAATAGGCAAAAACTAGTCCTGACCTATTTTACTAAACTGGTCCTGACTAATAAAACATATATACATAAAAATCTTACAAGAAAAACGTTTGTAACATGTGTGTACAGTCAAGTGTAAAAATATGGTGGTGCACATCTTACTCAAAAATAAGTCCCATAGCACCTTATACCGGTGTAATAAGAGCGTAGTACCATATTTATGAGTCGATTATGTCGAACCATATTTTTGCACTTGACTGTACTTACATATTTGTGACGATTAGCATGTAACGATATTTTGTTGGATTTTGTTGCCTAAATAAACGATATATCCGTTACGGTAAAAAATCAGCTATTATAAATTATTTCTCAAATAATCAAAATTTCCATACAAGCTGTCAGTTCAATGACTGGATGAAAATTGTGGTAGTTTTGTAAAAAAAATATATTAATTTCAATGACTGATACTTACATTTAATTATTTCTAAAAGATACTTTAGATTATATAAACGTTTAGTAGACGTAAAGCCCAGCTTAGCTAAGCTTAATGAACTCTATTTCCTGTACCATAAAGCTTCACTTGACCTACTATATCAAGGTACGTCATCAGAACACGGCAGTCATACATTTGTGTCAAGTTGTAAAAAGGATTAATTCCCGGCGATGCACCGCGGTGAGGCGCCAGAGTTGGGACCACGTTTCGAATTTGCCACGAATCTTTGGATAACCGTTTTTTTTTAAAACATTGATAATTATCAACTAGATTAATTTAAAGTATTGAGAATCCGACTGCGATTTAATGTTTGTCGGGCAATCGGGCGAAAAGAGCCTGAGTGTCTGAAGTGCACAAATTATCGTTCTTAGTTTAAATTCGATGTTTTTCGGTTTGGCTAGACAGGCATAACTTTTATAAAACTGTATGTACAGAAATACATAGAATTAAACATGTTGAGTCACATAAATAGCACGATCCTTTCTGATATCGGGCATTTCGCGAGAAGAATCGAGCTCGTGATTCTGAATAGGAAAAACATTGAATTTACCTATTAAAAAAAAAACAATTTGATTGGGTTCTTATCGCAGAAATGCCCACTCACAAACCAAATACCATGCTTTTTTTTTTGCTGTAAAAACGTTCGGAATACTCTATTAGTAGTTTTAGAAACTGTTTAGTTAATCATAAAATAGCCGTTTTCCAAAATCGTTGAAAAACGTAACGCCCCTCTCTACATGGCGCAGAGCGGACGCCCAACCGTTAAATTGGATGCTAATGCATATTGCTGTTTATTCAAACCCGAGTGCTCAGGTCTGTTTGCTGCAAAGAGACACTTCTCCGCTTTATCATATTACTTTCAACAGCTACAACTCGTATATTAACTCGGATAGAGACTAGCTTTGAGCTGTGCGCCGGGACTTTATAGCGGGATGCATATCCTTTAAAGCTTGTATGCTTTCGATTTAAAATACTTACATCGGGTTACGCATGTCAAAAAATATCTCGACATGTTTCGGAACAAATCGTCTCCCTTAATCTTGAGATGCGCTCGCGTCTCACGCGAATACTCGCTTTCGATTTGTTTAAACCCCGAAAGGAAAAAGCTAATTAATTTTTGGTTTTGCGTTTAATTTATGTAGCATTTTCTATCCACTGTTGTCAGTGGGTTTAATTACTTAATATGAACAGGAATAAATTGATATTAGACATATTTGTAAACAACTTAAATTTACAGTTTAGTTAAGGACAAAATTCGTTTTTTTTTTATTGAAATTCGATGCGGTTTCGCTACTCAGTACGATTTTTAATTTGTTTATTTTTCTATTTAGTTACATTGGTTTGACATACTATAAATACAGATTTTCTCGCGCATAACATACATATTCTCAATTATTCGCGTTCCTACTTCCTAGTATCGGATCATCGTTGAGCATGGAATAAAAATAAATAACGAACAAAGAGTGTTTTTCCAAGTAAACCCTCAAGACTCACGTTAGGCACAATGAATTCTTATAAAATTTCCCAGGTATCCAATTTCATTTGATAATTCCATATAATTTATCCAGTTTCTACGAATAACCTGATTATTCTCCCTGAAATTCAATTTTAGCAATACCTACTTGCGACAGCACTCTGTTAATATCACTGTTATCAAAGGTGTAATATAGTGTTGAACCTAGATTGAATAGTCTGCGAAAATTTAATATAATATATTTAATACTCGTACTTTAATTAAATTTGATATTCTGAGAGAAACTTGGGTTACTTTGATAGATTTAAATAAATTTGGGGTGGAATGTGTTATGCATTTCTAATAAACCTTTTAATATTCTAAATTATTGGTAGTTTTGAATTGTGTTGATTGTTAGTATTTAATTATATCACAAGTAGTATAAAACAAAATCATTTCCCTAGTCTGTCCCGATATATATAGTTAGTTTTTTAAATATATATAGTGATTCAAGAGGAAGGTTTATATGTATAATACATTGCACCCGTGCGAAGCCGGGGCAGGTCGCTAGTTATGTTATATAATTAAACTACATTATGTTGAGTAGGTAACAATTTGTTTAAACTCGTTTAGGCTCCACATAATATCGGACGTTTGGAAATACCTGAACACGAGTTTATTGTCCAAGCATTAGAGGATGTTGAGCGCATTGACTGCCCGCTCATAAGTACTGGGTAGAAGAAGTTATAGGTAGATGTAAGTAGGTATAGTCATTACTAATATAATATGGATTGCAAGCCTTAAATTTTGTTACTAAGACAATATGGATCGATGTGGTCTGAATTTAAGCATAAAAAAATGGTTATTCTTTCAAGTGTTTTCCCGGCTTATACCCCGCTTTGGCAATATAGTACTTATCTCACATGATATTCTGGCTCGCCTTTATTTTTCAGTTTTTCTTTTATTGCAGTATTTAGTTAAGAACAAATCAAAGATTAAACCATTAAAGAAGGGTGAATTTCGGTGAGCGGGATTAGGCCGAACACTCAGTTTCGCGGCGCCGTTCGGAGTGATAATGAAGTTAAACACCAGGAAATATGACCTTTACGGCCTGAACTTAGTTTGGGCTTTCCGTCAAAATTACACCGTAATGGATTTGCGGGATTATACCTATTTAATGTTAAATTTAATGGTCTGAAGATGATGCCTGAGGTAAATGATTATAAATTTATTTTTGTACTGAGTGAGGCTACTTGGAGTTGCTAATAAAATTACGGATGTTGAGCCCTCGTATTTCAATCATTGTCAGTACTAAAAGTACCGAGGTTGGTAGAAGTAGCATGAGAAATATGACCTTTCCAAGGAAATACGAGGGTAAAACATTATGCACTACATCTGTATGAGATTCTTTTTCTATCGATTGAAATTCAATGAATCTATACGAGGGCTTCGAATTACTTGCACAAAATAATAATAATATTTTTTGCACCACCTACTAGCATTTTTTTGTAAGGTAAGGTGTCACATAACACGTGTCTACACTTGTAAAGGATGAAGTTATATGAGGCTTTTCATTTTTTCCCCTTTTTCATTATCTTACCGTAGGTACTAGTTTTCTGCTACCCTAAGGTTGTCTGGAAAAAATCGCTCTTTAGCGATAAGACCACCTGTTGTCTGCCTCTACTAAATGTAAATAATATTTGTCTTGTATCGTATTGTATTGTACTGTACTACACTAATTCTGAGAGACTTGACCTTAACCCCAGGGAATCCCCTAAAGTAATCAGGACTAAACATACCGTAACCTCATTGACTGATTTCATAAGTAGACCCTAAACTGATCCGACAGGACCTAACAAAAGCCTCGATCCGAAAAGAAATCTCATTAAAGTGTCCGGAGACGTGATTAACACTGCCTTCGCGAATACTGATCCGGAATCCGGACATTCTGGGCTAGGGTAACCACTTGCCCATTAATAATTTATTAGATTTCGACAGGTTTGCTTACCCCAGGCGCGCATTATTTAAACCAAACTCTTAAAGTTATAGGTACTATAGCGTTCAGAATTGCATGGACAATTTATGAATGAATTCATTCATAAACTGCCCATGCAATTCTGAACGCGTGTGTACATCTTGTAATAACGCCCTTATTATAAGTACATAAACAATACCTCTGTACATTTCTGTCTCTTACTAGTACTAACAAGCAAAAATGCCTGAATGAGATATCGACGGAGTTTTAAATTTGTACCGTAGACTGTAGATATACGTATAGTAATTTATTTCATGAAATCACACAGTACAGCAGATATAAACGTTAGAACTAGACCTAAGAAAGTAGCACGCTCAATCAGCTTTTCTACGACCAATCAATACTATCGAATTACTTGATCAGTAAAAGCGATTTTAATTTACGGTTAAACTAAATCAAATCCATAATTACTTAAATGATAGTGGAAAATTATTAGTAAATTATCTACGCGACGTGTTTGGGAAAAACTCCATGTTCACATTTAGCTAATATAACTTCAGCTATACCTACTTTAGGCAAATAAAATAATGAAAATAAACAAAACTCCGACACTTGGCTGTTGGGCCATTGACATAATTTAATATGATGATTGATGACAGACAGGAAATATTGTAACTTCATTTACCAAATGATCAAGTCACGTGGTTTTGATTGTTGACATTCTTTTCATTTATTCAAGTATAAGGTAGCTATATTTTCGAGTATTTCTGTTCATGGCGCACTCTCGTCGTCGTGATGACCCTGTTGCGGACTGTTACAAATTCCGGTGACGAGCGTCGCCTTAATTAACAGCCGCAATCAAACGTTTTTTCTAAAGGGTTTTATATCCACCTAATATCTGTCTTGATTGTTAACCTTCAGTTTTCATTTTAATGTTTAAGGTACGTACAGTCACCAGCAATGGTATCTTCAGCTATGAAGCGCAAAAATATCTGACACTATCTTTTTTAATTTTATATATAGGATATCCCTACCAAGAATGACTAAGTCTTATTTGTACGGCTATAAATAACGTGCCACATATTTAAGCGGCTTTGATAGTTCGGCGGGAGCGTTGGTGGCCCAGCGGTATGACGTGAGACTTTCATTCCGAAGGTCTCGGGTTCAAATCCTGCCGGCTCGTACCAATGACTTTTTCGGAAATATCATTTGATAATCACCAATCGCTTTTCGGTGAAGGAAAACATCGTGAGGAAACCGGACTAATACCAAGGGCTAGTTTATCCTCTGGGTTGGAAGGTCAGATGGCAGTCGCTTTCGTTAAACTAGCGCCTACGCCAAATCTTGGGATTAGTTGTCACAGCGGACCCCAGGCTCCATGAGCCGTGGCAGAAGCCGGTAAAACGCTATTTAAGCGGCTTACATAGCGGAAGATACTGTTGCAGGTGACTGTACGTCTGAAACACAGGATATTTTACTAGACAGTGACGGAGTTTTATTTAAAGATTTAAGGGGACGAAGGCCAAGGCATTATCGATTGAACGTTTTTTACACGTTTACTTGAAAAAAGTCCCGACTTAGATTTCCAGTAATATGCTTGAATCATTTTTAAATGTATGACAGATTTCAAAATTGACTAAATTTTGGCATCCTTATGCCTTATTAGGGGTTGACTCCATATACATAAAGAAAAATCTTGATTCACACTGACTTTGGGGTTGCGTGTGCGAAAATTTAAAATTAATTCACGTTTAACGCATTTACAATAGTTTTACATGAGCCGTAGTTTTTTTTCGGGCAAACAGCAACTCCGTTGACTGATCATTGATCGACCTTATGTCGTTGCAATAAATATTACAGATGGCCAGTTGCAAGACTTGCTAGTGTTAACGATGGCAATTTATCATACTCCAGTGCACCTAGCGGGAACCACGGAGGTACCAATTTGCAGGTGTAATTATTGTATTTAATTTATGTAAGGAAAATAAATTAACAGCTTGGATGCACGCATAGTTTTAACACTTGACTGAACTCTTTTAATACAGCCTACGTTGAAAAACCATTCTGTATAATATGTTTCGCCGTTCTTTTTGTGTTTTTGTATAACTAATATTTGTTAGACGGCTAGAATCAATGTAGTTACTTACTTGTTCGTGTGTTGTTTATGTTTACCTTACTTTTGTTTAATGTTTAGATATTCTACTTTTGTTTACTTTACATAATTTGCTTTCGCTAACAACATGTTTGGTGGGAAAATAACAATACATGTTTAATATGAATGCTTCGTTATAATTAGCAATAGTCAATAGTGGCAACTTGTTTGTATTTCATTTGGTTTGTATTAACTCGAACGAACCCAACAACACGATGAATCACAACTAAAACGATAAACAAACAATGGTAAATGATAATAAAAATAATACAGTAGTGACAGTTGCACGTTGTCACAATTGTCGCGTTGCACGTTGTCATAGATTGATCGAGTAAAAAAGAGCATATTTGTTGTTCTTTAAATATTTAAAGCGTGAAAGCCATTTGATTTTCTTGTAGCTGCTTTTCCTTGATAGACAGAATTGATTGTTTTTTTTCATATGCCAACAAGTTCAAAACCACTTTCGTACGTTGGCGTAGATGCAAGGGACCTGACTGCCCTCGGTGGCCTTTATAAAAATCCATTCTGAAAATAGAAATATTATAAATATTGTAAAAATTGGTTCTGAGACAAAAGATAGTCTGACCCATACTATTTATATAAAGCTTTTTACTATCATTTGGTAGTAGGAAAAACTCATAAAGGTTCAACTAAGGTACCTATTGTACGCCTCTTCTCATAAACAAGTTCTTGGCACAAGGCGCCAATATTTGGTGACGCATCCTCAACGCCAGGCGGCGCCACTCGCGAAGACAAATGCGCCCATAATTCTTTTCTCGCGGCGTGACCAGAAACTGGCTCACTTTTTGGGAAACGATCGCAATTTTAGTGAGTAATAGCGACTTTGAACCCTTCTTCGGTTTGATTTAAAGTTTAATAAGTGAACGGTTTGTGTTACCTACTTTCTGTACAGTGTGCTTAGCCAAGATGGCAATCGCTAACGCTCAGTTGCGAACGAAACGCAACTGTTATTGTCGCACTAATAACGTAGAGTGATAGAGAGACATAAATACGATACGTTTCGTAGCGTGAGCGATTGGCATCTTGGCTACGCACCCAGGAGACACTGTAGATAGTCAGTGCAGGGTAGTGTAGAAAGTCAATACTTAGATTTGATTCCTGGGCCATTAGTGACGATCAAAATAATACAACAATCCCAGTGGTTTAGAAAATCTTAGAAAAATTGCATACGTTTTTATTCGTAGAATAAACGTTGCTCGGCTTAATTATACAAGTGACGGTGCCTGTAAGTTTCTGTTTTTATAAACCTAATAAAAAGATTTGAATGTAGGTTTAAGGTACATAAGTTTTCTTAGTCCTCGTTAGAAAAATGTAGAAGAAATAAAAAATTGTTATAAATAAAAGGTTTATTCCAACACTGAGCTTTTGAAAAGCTGCCCGAGGCGGATTTAGGATACGGTTGGCTTCATAAATATGTATTCACCTGTATTCATTTTTGAAACTTCTTCCCCAGTTCTGAAGTACATATTTATAAAAGTGACGGTACCTAGAGATGTACAAAACCTGCAATATGCGTCCAACTTTAGCATTCAAATTTGCCGCTATGCTCAAACCTTGAACGATTCTTTAAAAAATATATCAACTTTTTATTTGTTACAGTCACAAATAATAAGAACAGCTAAAGGGGTCTTAACATTTAGTGCTGCTCAACAAATAAATAATGCTTTCATAACCGGAATGTAACCGTGTAAATGTAATGTTTTTTCAGTGCTTTATATAAAAAGCGTCCCGTTCTTCAATGTTGAAGACTTACCATGACGTCTTAACGCGATTCAGCTTAGGTTCAGTTGTATGGTAGCGACTCAGTGTTGGTAATAAACTGAATCGCGCGCTAAGACGTCATGGTACGGCCCCTGGTCATCCGTAAATCTCTTTACAAGTCTCTTGAAATAAAGGTCTACACATCGGCGACGTATTCCAAAATGTCAAACCTTCGTTTCATTAAAGCGACGAGAACTGTCTCATATCGGTTGAGATGGTGATATTTGAATTATATTAATAATGTCCTATTTGCGCTGACACGGTGCTCATGACGCCAATGAGTTACCTGCGTGGACTGTCAGACATTTTTCATGTTTGAATTTTGTATTCTCACCAACAACTATCGAGAAACGATATACAGTTTGGTTACTAGGTCAAGTAGGATATTATATGAATATGACTAAATATAATTATAAATGGAACAGAGATGTAAGGGTTCTTCAGTGGTTCTTCACGAGACGTAGTCGAGTTTTGTGATAAATAATAGAGCCTGGGAAAACCAATGACAGCTAAAATAGCGAAAAAAGCGTAATCTCGAATGGCGGCAGAATGTGGATGACGTATGCCAACTATACAACCTGTTTATGGGCAATTGATATAAATTCAAGGGTGCATTCTTTAGCTTAAATTAAGTTAATTTCTCAAAGACACCGGTATTCGAATTAGCTACAGTTAGAAAATAACTACTAATTTAATTTTATCTCATATGGGATTTGCATGTGTGTAAACGAAGTATGAGTATTCGACATGACATTGACATGTAATAGTTGTCACTTACTTAGTAAAGTCAATTCTAATGCCCGTTTTACATTAGCAGTTGATGCAACATTTATTATTTTGTATGAGAAAAAAATATATACGAATCTAATAAAACTAACTATGCCATTCTGTTTCCTTAATTATACCAAGCCACATGACGAAGTTAAAGCAAATGCTCCAAGGAAAGCCTGTATAAACTAATAAGTTTTTTGAAAACAAAAATATCGTTTTTGATAAAAGCTTTTATCGCTGACTGTACTTTGGTACCATAACATTGTATTGTCATTCAACCTTCACAGGTGTGTGAAGTGTCAGCTTATTCAAATAACGGAAAGTAGGTTATATTCAGCTTGCAAGATTTGACCCTAACAAACATACAAACTTATATACGTTGCAAGTTAAATAAAAGCTTGTATAAAATGAAACGACTGAGGTCATAATTATAAATAATGTGTTCATAATTATAAAGGCTTAGGAGCAGATCTGCTACCTAACACTTTGAACTTTGATTTAAAATGTCATGGTCAATTATTTACTAGCAAATATTTGACAGGCACATTCGAAATGAGACCATAAGCTGGAATCTTGATAATTGCCTTCATTTTGGCGTTATAAAAGCTGTCCCAAAAGTCACCGAAAATCACGTGCCCGCGTCGAAAGATATTCAAGGCCAAACGTTAAAAATCTGTTTATGGCTAATAACAAAGTTCCTATAGCTCTAATGAAGTTTACATCAAGTAAGTTGTAGAGCATAATATTTGCAACAATTTACGCTATGAACATTTTTTCATACGATTAACCGTTTTAAAGATAGAGGACGAAGAAGATCATCACACAAAAACGAATTTTATGTTTATTGAAATATGTGAAACAATTGACTACTAATAAGCCTTAATAACATCCAAACCGACCAACTTTGTTTTATTGTTATTCAAAAACAATACAGGATGTTTTGTGAAAACTGTAAGACAATTCGGGAACTTGTTATCTTTTTCGGCACCAAAAAAATTAATAAAAAGTCATATAAAGTTATAGTCATCAGTTTAAGTCATTTATATCCACGAGAAGTACGTTTTACAGGCCTATATCAGAAACAGAGACAATCACTTATCACATTTTGCTGAAATAACTAAGTAAAAAAAAACAAGCTTATATGCACACGTTTTATTAAAAAAGTTTATATCAACAAAGCTAAAATTCTAATATTTCCGGCAGCTTTGTCAAACGGAGACAAAACCGCTGTGCGTTGTTCACCGGCGTTTTGTTCGCTTTGTCCAGAAATGTATAAACTAGTGCACTAGGCACTATTCATTTCGATGCTGTATGAAAATAGGTGTGAACTTAGTTATTAGGTGAAAATACAACATGGCCAAACTAGCAACATTTTGCAGCAAATTTATTTTAAATAAAATTAAAAGTAATCAATACATTAAGCATAATATGTTTCTTGAATGTTAAGTGACAGACACTGTCATTATCATGCTGTCACGTAGACAATTAGGCCATAGTAGTCGTACGTACATGTCATCATTTGAATTATCATGAAAAAGTATTTGCCTATTATTATTTAACCAACCGGACTGCCAATGTCTGTCATTTTGCTATACAAAAACATCTGCCGAGTTTTGCGAGGTAGGATCACGGCAAGCTATTCGTACGTAACTTACAAATATATATCAGACAAAAGTTAATACAATGTTATGTTCGAAAAATCGTGAAAAGAAACACTTGTCACGACTTTAACACAGACCCAAATTACCCTACTGGGCCTAATGTAATGAATATTACTCATAAAAACAAAATAATTAAACTTCTGAACCAAAATTCTCGAGTAGTCTCGAGTTCGAGAAATCTCGAGCAGAAACCCTAATTCGGCAGAGGTGTAGGCCTGTCAATTTCTACTTCGTCTGGTTTAATGCTCAAAGGTAACTGCACTCAAACGTTCAAGTATGGTTCGCACGCCACTGATTTCAGTGTTTAATTGGGGAGTCCGGCTGTAGGCGCGTAGATGTTGGATTCGTAGCGCTACGGCGCGTAGCACCGCTACGCGTGACGCCAACTACATTTGACTACAACGCGCTCGTATAGGCTCATTCATTACCTTGAATATTCATACAATATCTCACAAGCCATGTATTTAAGTTAAAATACGCCTTATTTAGTACGTATGTGTGTGCAGGCGTAATTACGTAGACGTAATTTTTTGTGCCATTGTCATATTTACAGTAATTTCAGCCGAAAGACTGGATACATTTATATAATTAACAACATATTTGTTGTGTTCTTATCGTGATTTGAACACATTACAACTACACTACTAGACAACATTGTTACTTTTATCTGAATTAAAGTATTTTTTTTATTTGTTATTAGTTTTACTACTTAAGTCTAGTTATTTCAGAGTTAAAAATACTCTAATATTGCACCTTTGCCTTTAATAAATCATTCGTTTTCTGCGGACTTCAGGTTATAAATAACGCCGATTGGCCTGACATTTGGGAACGTGAGAATAATGCTTTGACTAACCGGCGACGATAACATAAATCAATACAGGGATTTAAACGACACGCGACGAGGTCCCGTGATGGATGCTAGGCGGGTTCGGATTTAAAAATATTGTTTTGTTTTATATTCGTCATGATCCTAGAGAGGGCAGATGGCAAATTTAATCGGTAGAAGTGTTTTCAGAGATACTGCAACACTCCGAAAAGAATATTTTGTTTTGCTAGATCTCTTAAACTTCTGATGGGTAATTTTGGAGGAGAAAAATAAAGGCAAACTCCACCAACTACGAGGAATAAGAAAAAGACTACGAGGAAAGAGAGAGAGAGAGATAATGAGAGAGTTTCATCTTAAATTTGTTGTCACCTGTGGCTGTCGCTGGTCGTACAAAGTCGAGTGAACCTTATTTTACGACCTTGAACAAAATGTTTGTCGTCACTTTTGAACGCGCGATAGTACATTTTTGCAGCGAAAGGCTCTCAGTGAAAGTAATATTAAAACAATATCATATCGATATATCTGAATAGGCCCTTAGCCATGTTTCAATTTGCGCTGCGTTTTAACGACATGTTTGCGGTCACAGGCTTTTGTCAATAATTTAGTGTTCCAATTTTGGAAAGCATTTTGAGGTAGCGGAAATGATGTAGCAGGGTTGTAACGGACCGAGCCTTTGATAACCGAACGGTCAGGGAGTGGCTAAATCGGACGTTGCGGTTCGAATCCCAACCAGTACCAAATAACTACCCAACGTAACCAATGCCCCCTGTATTGATCTATATCTCAGGACTTAATTCCACTTAAGGGTGACTCACACTAGGACGAGACGGGACGGGACGGGACGGGACGGGAGGGGACGATCTGTCAATTTCTATTAAAAGAATCACGTGATAGCTCGGAGTCCTCGGATGTTACGTGACGTTTTCTATAGAAACTGACAGATTGTCCCGTCCTGCCCGTCCCGTCCCGTTCTAGTGTGAGTCATCCATCTAGTGCAAGTGCAACGGAAAGGTGAAAATTCATTTGGGATTCGGGCTAGCTAGCCCTTCAGATCGTCGGCGGAAAGACGAACTCCTGCAGTCATACCGCGATTGCTCCCGAAAGCACTCTTATTCAGTCGTAATCCGCCATTTTGAAACTTTACCATACATTTTTAAAAACGCGCTAAAACGCTCAAATTTTGCGGTAAGATTATTTTGGCTGAAATAATATTTGGGGACGCGATTTCCATTTTTTGCCCCCGTAATTTATAGGCGGCGGATTATAAACGTTACATTTTCTTTGCTATTTTAATACGCAAACAGTTTTGTTTGTGAATGTATTTTTGAGCGGCAAGCGCCGCCGGAAGAATTTACGTTCCAGTTCCGTTTTTAACGTAAATCCTGGACCTGAAATAAAAGTAGTCACAATTAAATATGAATATTAAGCACAATTTTTCTGCAAACGTTACGCTTTGTTGGTACAGTAATATATGCCGCTATGAGGGCCGCATAAATATATAACACGCTCTTGTGGCTGTATAAATAAGATTGTACCAGATATTTTTGCGGCCTTTACTATTGCAGGTGACTGTACAATAACAACTAGGTAAGGATAAAGTAAAGCCTTTGTGATTTGAGGTATATTTATTATTGATCTAAATTTGCCTTATAATATGATTGTATTAGAAGTAAGTATTGCAATTAAATTGCTCTTAAGATAAATAAATAAATGATATCCCTTAGGGTTATATTCCGATTGCGTTATGGATGCAGTGAAGCATTGCTGCCGATGGCATGGTTGAAAAATGACAAAGCAATGTCAATTTTCTTTATAGTATAACTGTAGTGAGCAGCACACTGGCGCAGCAATGCACTCGATCATCGCAGTCGACTTATTTGCGGCTGAAAATATCAAGTCAATGTCTATTCCTGGGCAGCAGTGCTGCATTGCTAAGCTGCAGCAATCAGAAAATGACGTCTAACCGAAAACACACTTAGCTGTGATATACCAATAGGTACGGTCAGCTGCAGAGTTAATGCAGAGGGCGTCCGTTACCTCTGCAGCTGACTGTACTTAGGTACTAAGAACGAAGCTGTATATTCTAGTTATTTGAAAAAGCAAGGAATAAATGAATACGAAAACTCGTATCTATTGAGAAGCCCCTATTTGTTCCGTGACGTAGATTGAAATAGACTAAGAGCCAGTGTCAATTGATGTCCGTTATTGGATTTTTTAGTCCTATAATAGAAAAAAAGACTTGATTGAACTTATTTACGAAATACAAAAGGAAAAGGTTGCTTTTTTGGTATGCAATAAAAAATATTTTCTATTCCAGCACGTCTATCTATCAATTAGATGACTGACAGCGATATTACAATTTATAAAAGTACCTATACATTATAAATTTGTCTATGGTATTCCATAAGAACACCGCTAAATGATGCTATGCATACAATACACAGGGTGAAACACAAATGCTGGTGATCCGTGAGCCTTATTACAATGTGATAAGGTTCACGGATTACCAGCATTTTTCAAATTTTTTCACATCTTCCACATTCTGCCACCATTCAAGATTTCGCTTTTTTTCGACTTACTAAATGAGGAGATGACCAGCTAGAGGAAGCGCTTCCGGCAAATCTTAGGGTTAGGTTGCCAAAACGGACCCCACGTTCCTTGAGCGGTGGCGAACCGCCGGTAAAATGCAAGAAAGAAGAAGTCTGTTAGCCAGCTCCTTGCTTATTCGAGTATGGTTCGTTTCTCTCAGTCGTCACAATGGAACGCGAAGTGCTGGGCGCCAACACCAACTCGTTAGGACTAGCGAACACGTCATGTTTGTACGTCGTGATTACCTCACTCTACATCCCGCATGATAGAAGATGGAGTGGCGACGATTTGCCGAAAGGTATAGCTTGGGTCGCATCAAATTAGGCAGTCATTCCCTAGCGGTATACCGATTTTTTAATCTTAATGGCACGATCGTTTTTTTTACCGCGCGCAGGTCTCTAGTGCGTCGTACCACTAGGTGTTTCGGCTGAGTTGTGTTAATGTCACGGTCGTATCCATACGATAACATAACAAAATCAATAATCAATATATCATTTTCAACTTGGAAATTTAGATATCCTGGAAGGATCGCCAAGTGGTACGGGATATTGGGTGTTGCAATTAAACACTGTGAATGCTGAATAAAAACAACTCATTTATTAAATTAACACCTAATTTATAGTTCCTTATACAAATACCAAGGTTGCAATATTACTTACTTATAGACTAACTCCTTACATTGGCCTTCTTGACTTGATAATGTTGAGATTGAGGAGCGCATGCCTGCACGACAGCGAGATTTAAGATGCGATTAGAGTCAGTCTATGCTAAGTTTCCTAGATTTTGATAGCGCAGACTGTGAAAGTGTTAAGTAAACGTCATAATTTCATCGAAGTTTGACGTTTAAAATAACACTTTCACGTCTGACAGTTCATTTACTGAGAAAAGATAACGTGGTTTGACTCTACACGCCACCCATTTTTAACCTCCGACGCCAAACTCTTTTTGGCGATTTGCGTTCTCTTTTTGATTGTTTTAAATTGTGTATGTGTGTATCTTTATCGGTCTGTGTCATTTCACTCACTGACGTCATATTTGAAAGGTTCTTACCTCACTAGAAGATAGCGGTGTTAAAATTTTGTCAAGGGTTTTTAATGTTCATTTTAGAGTTAATAACAACAAATGCACCATCTAAAGAAAGCAAGTGATCTACGAGGCACATTAAGTGCCAAGTCTCGGATTTATTTGCCCAAACACTTATCCATAACTTTTCCTGTACGAGTGTACAGTATCTGTTACAGTTGTTTGCGTTATTAATAAAAGTTTCCAAGGCGACTTGTTCGAAAACTGTAATGTTATACTTGAGATACGTATAACATTACGTCGTGAGTATTTTTTAACCCTGGAAAAGGGTTTGTTATTAGTTTAGCTTGTGTTGCTTTATGTCTGCATGTGGCATCGTAGCTGCTGAGCTTTTTGCGAATAAAGCCCCGAACACCTTATTCTTCCAGATCTCGACTTGCTTGGGCTCATTCGGATCCGAATCACAAGCAGATTCGATCCGAGTTTTAAAAATGTCCAGAAATTTCCGTATAAAATTTAAGTTTCCTTTACCAACGGCCACGCCTATACAAAAAACGTGACGTAATGGAAAGGAATTTTTTTGAGACATTTTTTTTATTATCACTATCAGGATCGCATTAGCTTGTGATTCTGATTCTAATAAGTCCATGCGAGTGTAGATCTGGAAGAATCAGGTTTTCGGGTTTTTTTTTTGCAAAACGCTTAGCTCCGAAACTAATTAACTGGTTTACACGCCTTTTCTTTGCCATTAAATGGACCATAAAGGTAACACATCAATGTAACAAAAATGCTAATAATCAGGTTACTCATTAACATGCTAATACTCATTTACATGTCAATCAGTATTGTATTGTATTATTAGAAAAAAAATTTTCAATGAATACTACTTTATTACTTTACCTGTTTTAATTTAAATTTTATCTTTTTCAGGTAATGTCGCAAATCCTGCCTATTTTGACGCAGTTGCCAGACTAAGTACCTACGCATACTAAACAGTTTTATAAAAAGTGTATCCTTCTGTGTAAAAACATTTGTTTAATCAGTCGTTGTTTTTACTTGACTTGTTTTTTCTACTTAGTTGTGAAGTTTTCTTTTGATATCTTCAAACGAATTACATTAGACGAAAATATGTCGATCTCGATTCATTTACATTTTCCCTTTGATATTTAAAGGGACCATGATTACAAATTACCGTCTCAATGGGCACGTGGAGACTTTTCGTTGTTTAATCAAGTTTACTGAGTTTTAAAGTGTGCAATAATTAACTTTGACGATTCTTTTGTAATAAACTGAATTATGAACATACTAGAGCCTCATAGCGTTTCTTATAAACATATTACTCGTAGGTACCTATATCAACAAACTCAAAAATGCCTTCGATAATCGTTTGTCCTTGATACGTCATTTTCCGATTTGGACTCCAATAGAGGTATGATTTCGCCCGAACGCTTAAAGAGGAGTAACAAAGTGGGCAAAATACATCTTTATATGAATATTTCCCGAGTGCGAAAGAAACACACATCAATTGTGATCATTTTTGAGCACCCAAGTATACGCATTTACCCGCTTGATGATACGAGAATTCAAGGTTATCGGTCTTGAAAAGTTATGTTTAAAAGATGTAGTGTATTGATTGATACCTACGCCGAGGATTAAAATGTTACAAAACAAAATAATTCAGGTAACCATATATTTATTGTGATTTCAACTTTATCAATGACACCTTTGCTTGTTTGCTCACGTTTTCAATTCAACATTTTTGTTTAAATTTGGTTTAGTTTTTGGTTTTACTATGTACCTATACGTTCATAGGATAACTAAGTACAAAAAAACGGCCAAATCTGGTACATTAGCCAAACTGGGTCGTTCCCATATCAACTTATAATATAACAAAAAGCGACGGTACGCGTATCCTGTCTGACGAAAAACAGAAAGAGTTAAAGTTGTGACCACTGATAGTGGTGATATCGTATTGCCGTATTACATTTTCAGTTAAAGTAGAAAACTTCTGTGAGTTCTGTGTTACTCTAAAATTTGTGTGTGTTCGTCATTCCTAATGATATTATTGATTACGATATATATTTTTTAATTTCGAATACATCTGACAGAAGGAAATTTGATTTGACCTCTATTCTAATATCAGTCCAGACGCTTAATTTGTGAATTTTAAAAATATAAATGTCAGAAAAGTTTTCATTCGTGAAAGTCGTAATGAATGACGGTCGATATATATGCGATTTGAAAGCAGTGTATGTAATTATAAATAATTAGGCATTCAAAAACTCGTGTGATGTTATTATGAAACTCGGCTGACCCCTCGTTTCGTAAACTCACACTCGTGTTTTAATGCGTTTCATTATTACTGTCACATACATAAACTACTAGTTTGTCCTTATCTGAGTGAGTTTGACATTTGCCTTTGTTAGAAAGTCAACTAAGTTTAAATAAACCGCTTGACAACATTTTTTATGAATAGTGGGACTAATCTGGAGTGTTATTCGGTTTTTATTTGAGTGACCCGTTATTTTAATCACTCTGGTTACAACAACGCCTTGGTACATTTTTGCGAGTTGTATACACACATCCAAGTAATATTTACGTAATGTATTTATTATGTATGTACGTATATCATGTCAGCGTCCTTTCATTTCAACGGATTCAACTATTTGTTACTGTTACGACGACAAAAGATGAGGAATATGCACACTGCATTTTTATGTTAGAATTTTTCATACCATATACAAATGCAAGGTTTCTGCAGAAAAATAGAATAATTTGCGCAGTTATCACACCGACGCGCGATGGCACTATGAGTTGTCCCGCTTGCACTGTGGGAATATGAAGACCGCTTTAGCCATGCCGCTTTAGTACAGATTTTTTTAAGGATGACATCCGCCTTTCATAAGCAGTTTACCTATTTAAATAAACCAAGTTTTTACGTACCTACAGAATGAGAATTATAATATTATAATAGTGACAGGATCTATATGATGTCTCGGTAGGACATTTTCAAAATTTTGTGGAGATTATGGACAACATGCATCTCTCATGCATGTTGATGTAGATGTGTGCTTTTCGACAGCAACTTTCTTTTCGGAAATGGTGTCGAAAGAGTCAAAAAGGGGTGAAGTATTAAAGGTTTATCAAAGGGATGTGTAAAAGAAATCACGTGAAAGGCACATTATTTGCAGCGGTATTAAAATAACATAAAACAAACCTTACCTGCCACAAAATATCCTCAGACCAAATTTGATATACGTTTCGAAGCACTATTAGATACTTAAAGCTCTCGTGCAAATTGGGTTAGAGCGGTCGCCTTGGTTTCAATTCCTTAGCGACGCAGAGCGGCAATGGCGGCCAAACCGGTTATATGAGCCATTTAAAAAAAAAAGTGTACCATTTCCTTTTTTTTTAATAGGTATAGGAAGTTTTGGGTTATTTATAACCAAAATCACGAGTAGGTACTATTGATTTAACTGAAGAAAAAAAGTGTCGGTTTTTTTTTATTAGGTTTTTAACGCATTTTTTCATACATTTTGTGTGGGCCGTTACGAACTGACTTTTTTTTGTATGGAAATTTGAGTACCCATTTTTTTTTAATGGTACTTTATTTTTCTAAAAATCTCCATTATCTATCACATTATTAAAGCTACGTATGTAGAGTATAAGACTATGTAGCTAAAATCGCCGCCAATCGAACTTGCTAACGACATAAACAAGCCGCCATATTCATTGTTGTAATAACCTAACTTTTACACCATATGATGCTTAAGGCTTCTATTGAGGTGTGCACTAAAGAGTATTTGTATTGTATTGGAAATTAATTATCTTATGGTTTTGTATGTTACGATAATACGGCCGTTTTAGTAGTGTTTAGTTTCAGTGGTGTTTTATGAGGTAGTGTGAAAATACAAGGAGAATCTGTGACAAAACAATGTAATGCGTTTTGTTTACATCGTTACAAAAACGATGACGACAAATACAAATAACGGCGCGGCCATTTTACCCAAAGGTTGTCTGAAAATGTTAGTGCTTAATGATAATGTTAGCTGGTTAGTGAACATACCTCTTGTTGCTACCCGAGTTAAAATATCAGGGTTTTTGATGAGTAATAGGCATTTTATTTGAAACTAGTGTTATTTATGAGTGAAAATTCTTGCACTCTCCGAAAGTTTATACGAGTATGTATTGGTACTTGTTAGAGGATTTTGACCCTATTGCGATAAGTTGTATATTATGTGACCTTCCAGCCCAGAGGGGAAACAAGGCCCTTTCTCAGTTACTATTTACTTCACGGCCACTTCGTAAAGTGGAGTTATTCGCAGCTCGGCAAGCGTAAAGAATGCGAGTCCTCAACGGAGTTAGCATTGATTTGTGCGACTATCCCCAACACGGTCAAGTGCTGCTCCTACGCAGCTTCTGTTGGGGTACCCGAGAGCTTTGTTCCAGTTTAAACGGAAGTCTCACTGTTGTGTCATCAATCGGCTTCGCTATCTTTCCACTGTTGAGGATATTGATTCAATTGCTAATTGTGTTAGAGTCATGTTATTCTTCGGTCTACCCATAGACTATTTTTTATAATTACGTTTGTTATTTGGGCGATGGCATTTGTAAATGCAATCCGTCGTTTACGGATTTAAGAGTGGCCGTAGGTTTTGGTAAAAAACGTATGAACCATTGCTTGGCTTTGTGTGAATAAACCGGCCAAGTTTTCGTCAGCCACATGTATCGACAGATTGGGTCAGTCGTTTGTATGGCATGGAGTTAGTATGCGAGTTTGTTTTCCTCGATATTTTTTATCACGTAAACCAACTTTTTTTAGTTTGTTATAGGACAGTACTTTTAGCATGATCACATAAATTCAAAAGAAAAAAAAACAAACAAAGTGTGTTAATTTTCAAGTTTTGTTCCGGAAAGTAAAAAAAAAAATATTATAGTTACGGTCAATGTTATATATTTCCTGTAATGTTTATGATAATTGATAATATAGAGGTTGTGTAAAAAAACATATATTTTCCTTCATAAACTTCGGAGATAAAGGGGGGAATGGTTTTTTTACATTTTCGTATAAACGAAACCATTTCATTAAATTTTTCATTGTGAAAAAAAAATGTTTTGGAATGTGCAAATCTAGGCCTTTCAAATGATGCCCCAATGACCCAGAGCTAAACTTTAAATTTTTACCCCCTCTTTTATCGGACATTTTTCATTGAAAATAAATAAAAATATGTAATAAATCTTCTTTTAATGTGTCAGCGTTAAGTTTGTTTATAACTATTCCAAATTTCAAATCGGTAGCTTAAGTAATTCTCGAGATATTTAACGCACGTCATTAAGTAAATTAAATAATTGTGAATTGTAATATTATGTGTATTTTAACTATTTTATTTTATTTTTAACTATTTTTAACTGTGGACCAAATTGTTGTCTTATAAATAAAGAAATTTGAATTTAACGATGTCAGAGACAGACAGACAGACTGAGTCGCACCATAAGGGTTCCTTTTTTACCACTTTGGTACGGAACCCTAAAAATTACATAGCTGCTAATCGCTTAACGGTCTTTTTGAACATGACAATATGACCACTTAATTCTCACACCTTTATGCACATGCTACTGAATCCTTTCCTTGACACAATAAACGAGATTTCAAAATCCGAAACGCCACTTGAAAATACATGACGGCTCTAAACACATTGAATACTTATTGCTCGTATTCTCGCTACACTAATGTTATATCCATTTTATCGTGAGCTGCTTTTGCAGACTGTGGAATTTAATCTTCTCACAGTGAACATAATCCCTAATGACTACATTTCTTTTAATATTATTTGCATTAAGAGTGGATGTTTGGTTTGCGCATATGTGAGGACGGTTGTGTTTATGTATAGTAAGATGACATGAATAGAATTTGGCTTTGTCACGCAAAACTGTATAAGGATTTGGATGGATTCTGTGATTAATTTGGGGTGTTTTTTACATTGTTACTCAACGGTGATGCGTACTCCAATGTCTTTGGTATACGCCAACATATGAAGCTTAAAACGGATTACGCATGTTTGGGCTTCCTCTCGACGTTAGTTCCTCTTTTACTTACGAGTATACCCTGTGACAACACCCTGAAAAGACTTCCTCAATCGGGAGTTATGCGGTCACATCATTTTGGACATTCATTTTTATTTCTATACATATATTAAATCTTATAATGCTATAATGCTATCTAGTGGTAGTGATCTGCGGATGACGCTTCATCCTTACACCGCATGCCTAGTGGAGCGTTCAGCCGAATAATTGAGTCAGTAAAAACATTCCCCGCCTAATTAGGATTGCCTGTAAATGGACCTCTGTGCAGGTTTTTAGTTTTACATCGGAGAATGGAGCTGCTTAATTAAATGCTCGATTTTATCCCCAACACTTCTGCGTGATATAAATAGCTTAAGTATGTTTTTAAGTCTCTCTCTGTGTCCCTCTTGTAAATACCGCACATCTGGTTCTTCTATTTATAAACCAATGATTTTTTTACTTAAGTTCATAACATCAAAACTCTCGTGAGACTGGAACATATTAAATATTATTAAATCGGGTCACTCACGTAATTAAGTCTATTTTTACGCGACATGTCTGACAAGAGCGACCACAAGTCGTGCGCTGCGGTCTCTTTCCTGCTTCTTGCAGAGGGTGGAAGCCGTGGAGGAAACATGTCGAGCGAAAGTCGACTTAAATATGTGAGTGACCCGTTTTAATAGGTATTATATAAAGCTTTATTTATGACATGAAACTGTTAAATATCAGTCATAATTTAATAGTAGGTATTCAAAATTAAAAAAAAAAAAAAAAAAAAATCAAAATTTAAATTCCTGCAAAAAAAAGATTATGTCAGGTTACAATGTATTTTTAAATGATAACATTTCAATTACAGGTAAAAATCAATTCAATAAAATCAATTTGACCAACACATACTCGTAGTGTGTGTAAGGTACGCGTATCGAAAAAAAATTGATCATAATCGCGTATCCATATAAAAGGGAACTTTGAAATGAATATAACGTTTGCTTATCAAAGTCGTCTATAATTTTAAGTACTTATAGAAATGCAGTTCTTAACGTATTTTAGCGTCAGTCGTCTTAACATACATTTTTATCAGAATAGTCCTTACGAACACGTTAAGGCTAAGTTAAGTCAAAGCGCGTGCAAACATAAAACGGGCAAATTAACCCTTTTCGTATTTATTCTAAGATAAGATGCGTGTTTCGTATTAGGTCAGGTCAAGGTCAGCGCGGCCTATATTCTATCTTCATTTTCGTTGTGTCTAGGGGATCTCGTGTGTTCACAGGCAGTTCACGAGTGAACTGAAGAATTAGAAGTATCACCAAATAGTGCGAGTTTACCCTACACCGTGTTTTATTGATTTATTCTATCGATTCTATTTTAACGGTCTCCTAGTCTAGTTGGCAGTGACCCTACCTACGAAGCAGGAGGTCCCGGGTTCGAATCCTGGACAGGGAATTTATTTGTGTGTGTATCACGAATATTTGTTCCTGAGTCATGGATGTTTTCAATGTATTTACGTATTTATATATATTTTACTATAAAATTTTAATTCTAATTTCTGAATATTGTTGACTCTATTGTATTATTATTGTGTAAGTCTTGTTTAATACTGAATTATATTTAACAATGAATTGACATGTAGCACTTTATTATATTAATTTGAAACAAAATTTATAAAAATTAACGTATTTAAATCAGTTATATAGAAAAATAGTGACAAGAAATGGTGAAAAGAAGGTTGATTATTATCAAAAAATCGCATGATAGAATAGAGTAACTAAAATATATTGAAAAGCATGGTAATATTTGTAAGAAAAATTGCGAGAAATAAAAGGCTTTTTTATTTTTTTATTTTATTTTATTTTTATTTATCTATTATATACATCGTCGCATAGTAGCCACATCACAAGTCTTATTGAGCTACTGAGTGGGACTAGGTCGATTTATGTAAGATTGTCCCACAATATTTATTTGTTTATTTATGGATTTGCTTTAATTTCAAGGGTGCATTCCTTAGTTTAAATAAGGTTAATTTCTCAAAGACTTGAAAAAGCTCCACCATAATGACTAATTTTATTTTATAAGACCTATGCAAGTGTGTAAACGGAGTATGAGTATTCGACATAACATTGATATGTCCTAGTTGTCACTTATTTAGCAGAGCTAATTGTTATGTCCCTTTTACATTAGCGGTTTATGAAACACGTAACTATTTTGTATGAAAAAAAATCGAATTAAAGTAAATTATCTATGCCAATCTGCAGTGGCAGAGCGTCAAAATATTCCTTGTCAGGCCGTAGTTACATTGGCTTTCCTTTTCTACATGTACCTACTGTAGGAAAAGTGATCGACTGCTTGGATATTAGGTAAGCTGTTGGGAATCGAGTTCTATTGGACAGACCGCCACTGCCACTCTGTTTCCTTGTTTCTTACATGATACATGCCCAGGACCTAGGTACATGCCGCAGTTAAAGCAATTAATAAAACATGGTGTATAAGTTTACACGAGCCATTCCTATACCTACATATGTATTTTATTTATTTCAGTGATCTCGGAAACGGCGCTAACGGTAAAAATGTAGGGGTTATCGAGAGTGTAAATCAATCTAGCATGGCCTTTTCCATCAAAGGGATAAGCGCCTTTGTATTTGACATCTTTTTTTGTTAAAAGTCTTTATCAACTGTGTTTGTGTACAATAAAGTGTTACCCACTTACCTTATCTCTGAGGATAAACGTGTTTTCTATTACGTCTATCAGTCTTTTACAAGTAGGTAGGTATTATATGTTCATTAGTGAATCCTAAAAACTTGATTGAAGGCCCGGGGTATGGTCTGTTCAACTAACTTTGTCCCAACTGGTCTGTTATTTCCAGCGACTTGATCCTAAAGTTTTACGTTTTAGTAAAGTTTAACGGCGCTTAGGCCTGAATTTACAGCGGCGTCAGCCTATTTTACCATCTTTATTTTCTTTGATATGCCTTATTTTGGGACAGTTAAGGACTTTTCTGCAGCACTTTAATAAATAGTCCTTCCTTCCTGGTCGATACCTCATGTCTGAGGGACGTGACTAATATGGGTTGGGACTCTATTGACCAGCGCCTTCCAGGCCTTCCGATCCTGCGCCTTTTGTATAGTCGCCTGTAGAGTTTATAGAATAAATAGTCAATTGGCCCAGTTTTTCCTTAGAGTGTTTTCATTCCGCCGCTTGTGTATTAAAGGTAAAAATCGTCAACTTTCTCATATATCAGTAAAGTTATGTTTTGATAGTCATGGAAGTGTCAGCGTTAATGAAAAATGTATTTCGTGCATGTTCCCGATTTGTTTATCATTTACGAATTCCTTGACGGCACGCCTATCCGTCACTTTCAATTTCGACTGGTTGGATAAATCATTGACATGTGTTTTCGCGTGATCCGATCTCGTATGTCATTTGAAAATATTCTTGTGCTATTCATCATTTCACGCCTATTACTATTTATGAGATTATAAATATACAATTTAAACTTTTACTTATTTTTTATACTGAACATAATGAAATGTTTTAGTGAAAAGTATGTTTAGTAAAGACTTAAATTGAAAGCAAAACCAGTATTCTTCAGTTAAGCTAAGCAAAACTGAACATTACCTATACTTAATAGGAAAAAGAAATTGGAACATGCATGACCTAGGAGTCCTAGGTCCTAGGTCGAGAAATGGTTCTCGAACGGTATTAGTAGACTAAATTAGTCTAATTCTAATACCATTCGAGAAATGGGTCCTAGGTCATGCACGTTCCGATTTTTTTATATTAATATTAGTCTGTTGTGTGTTGTCATGGAAATACGCAAGCTAATAATATTAGTCTAAAAGGTAACGTTTGAGAAATGGCCCCCAGATCAAGAAATGCTTCCAATAAAATAAAATAAAATGACATCGAAATATTGCTATGCGTCAAAACACGTACGCAAGCTTTATTATCGATGCAATTCATAGTACTTGAAATTAACAGCATTAAAAAACGTAACAATTATATAGCTTATCAGCCATGAATCTGGCAACCTAAATTGTTTAGAAAATGAAACCGGCGCGTTCCTGCCGCCGTTGTTTACAAGTCGGACTTTCTCCCGTTCCTAGCCAGTGCGCGCGCCAGCTCGAGTCACTGACTCGACATGATCATTGGCTAGACTGTAGGATATGAGTACCTACATGGGAGGATTTTTTCTTGTTTACAAGTCGGTGCCATCGTCACTGCTCGTGCACGTGTCACTGTTTCAACATCTTAATATACAAATTGGACTAGTTTTTTTTCTCACGTCAGTAGGAAACAAGCATACCTACGGCCCGCCCGGAAAGCGGTCACCGTAGCCTATGGACGCCTGCAACTACAGTGGTGACACATGCGCGTTGCTGATCCATTAATGAGAGTTCGGGGTGTTGAAGACTCAAGGAAGAACGGGTCTTCCCGTTTGTATGTATTTAAAGTACCAATACGGACACATTCTCGCTGTGACGCGAATCGTTGTATACAAATCAGACCTTTCATCGTTACTGGCAGTGTCCGTGTCACTGTTTCAACAAATCTGGTCTGTAAAGAGCATTTATTACTAACCCGGGAGCATTGCCGCTGTGGCGCGATATCTGTTGTTTACAATTCGGACTTTCATTAGTTCTTGCCCACTGGGCTATTTTTATTTTATTTTATTTTATTTATTTAAGGTTTACCAACGATTGTTGACATCAATACATTTTAAGCTTACTTGCTAATAATACATTTAGGGAGGTATGTCACAACCACTTATGGGTAAACACCGCATGCAATAGAATTGTGAAATAAAAAGCTTAATAAGTACAGACAATTGTAAGAAAAGCTACTTACTAATTAATATTAAAAATTATTAATTATTAGGCATTGGCAAGTGCAGCAAAGCTTTGACAGCGGCTATTTTGGTTTGCTATTTCAGCACACATTTTCGGACAGCTTTAATATATTTAAAGAGTGGGTCATAGTGTACATCCGCCACGTCAGAACAAGTGTTGGCAATTTGACATAACCTACATATCGGGGAGTTAGTGCCTGATACTGATCTTCTGAGTGGGGCGTATAAGGGAGTAATTGGATTTCGGGGTAGTCGAGAAGGAGCGCGAAAATTTATTAATGTTAGTAATTGTGGGCAATCTATTTTGTGGTTGATTATTTTATACAGGAAGTTAGCATCTAGGATTATCCGTCGGGCTTCTAGTGAATCCATTTTGAAATAATTAAGTTTTCGATGATATGATGTTGATCTTTTTGCCACAACACGTGCATGAAAAGCTAAATGCCGCGTGAACCTTTTCTGTATACTTTCCAGTCGTAAGGAATGGGTAGCGAAATGTGGTCGCCAGACGATGCTACAGTATTCTAGAATGCTCCTAACCAGACTATTATAGAGAAATAATTTTGTTGCACTGCGTTTAAAGGACCTACTATTACGTATAACAAAACCCAGAGTCTTGGATGCCCTTTTAACAATATGTTCTATGTGAGGGATAAACGTTAGCTTATTATCGAAAAGTACCCCGAGATCTCGAATGTGTTCGACTTCTATTAATTTGCAATTGTCTACATAATATTCTGACTCCACTCTGTTAAGCTTGCGGGTGAATTTAATGTGGATGCATTTTTTTATGTTTAAGTGCATTAGATTGTTCGTACACCAGCCACTGAGTCTAACAATATCACTTTGAAGTAAGGCTGTATCCTCAGGTGTGTTAATAATGCGCATGAATTTTAAGTCGTCTGCATACATGAATACCGTTGAGTGATGAAAACATTCAGTTATGTCGTTAATAAATAAGTTAAAAAGGATTGGACCTAAATGCGAGCCCTGTGGTACGCCGGATGCTATGCTACGGTAAGATGAATTGTAGCCATTCACTACTACATAAAAAACTCTTTCGGTTAAATACGAGTGTAACCATTGTAACATAGAACCTGATATTCCATAAGCTGACAATTTGTACATTAGTATGTAGTGAGAAACTTTATCGAAAGCTTTACTGAAGTCGGTATATATCACATCCGTTTGTTTGCCAGCGTCAATAGCGCTAATGAGCAACTCCGTAAAGGTTACTAAGTTCGTACATGTTGACCTCGAGCTAACGAAGCCGTGCTGATGGTCAGTCAGGAAAGGTTTAATATGTCTTTGTATGTACGGGCAAATAAGAGATTCTAGGATTTTGGCACAACACGATAAAATCGATATTGGTCTGTAGTTTGAAACTAAGTTATCGTCGCCTGATTTATGAATAGGTACAACTTTGGCGGTCTTCCAAGCCGTGGGAAAGACTCCAGAAGCCAGTGATTTATTAAAAATTAAACATAGGGGATCAACCAGCTCAGATGCACAAGAAGAAATAAAGATAGATGGAATCTCGTCAGGTCCTGCTCCTTTGCTACGATCCATAGTTTTTAACTTTTCTAGTAATGTATCCTTATCTATAACAACAGATGCTAAACACTGACTATTGTTAACAAGAGACTGTGGCAAAAGTGAATTTCTAACTGTGCTGTTATCGTTCGAGTCGGAGTTATAGACCGAGGAAAAATAGGAGGCAAACATGTCGCAGATCGCGGTATTGTCAGTGGTAACTGTTGACCCGTTAGACATCGATGCTGGATAAACACTAGACCCGCCTCGTTTAGCCTTAAGGTGCGACCAAAATAACTTAGGATTTGTAGCAAACTCATCTTCCACCTTTGAAATGTAAGCATTATATCGAGAGGATTATGCAGGAGGGCTATGCAGAAAACCAATAGGTACGCGGGTGTATTCCCGCTATGTTATGCGAATTTTGTTGTTTACTAGTTGGAGCTTCGGTTGTACCTGGACTCGCACTCCATGGGAGTAATTATTTTAAAATGTTAATGGGAATCAAACACCAAAGATTGTGTATTAGCAATTACTCTTCATAAAATCATAAACAAGTTTTTTATTGATACTGAAATAATAAATAAATCTATGATATGCGTTATGTTCTGCTCGTTAATTCTCATTAGGATATACAGTATTACCTACGCGAGCATATTTTTGCTGTCGAATAGTTAATTAATACATAGCTACACGGTGATCCGGATATCAAACGGCATATTCTTGTTTTGACTTTTTTTTCAATCTGATGCTAGTATCTATTTTCCACACGCATCCATGAAGTAATTTTCGCACTTCACTACATGGAATTATCCGAATTTTAGATACTCTTCGCAATAAAAACGCGTAAATCTCAAGTTTGGTCCCGCAATCCCTGAAATTTGCCAAAGAACAATTTGCATTTATATCATAGAGATCACTATCTCGCCTAAGCCTCCGCTGTCAGCCTAACCGCAAACTTCGTCCCATTAAAATTACTGACAATGTGTTCTCAAACTTTAAGGATTTGACCGTTAACCTGAATTTAACTATTCAGCGGGAACTGACCTCATTTCGTACGTGTCGCGAGTATAATTCGGGGGTCTGAATATTCCTGAGGTCCAAATTAAGCCACGGTCCCCTGGGAGGCCCCTTCGGGGTCAGCGGGCAGTTATTGCGAGAGAAAATAGTCCTTAGTGCCTCTATGCGACTGTAAAAACATTTGACAGTCGAGGGGCGGGGAATAACTCAAGGGTTCGGTAACGTAAACAGAAGTTACTGTTGATTTAGCTCCGTTACCAAAATGGACTTTTGAATAAAATTAAGATTAAGGTTAAAAACATAGCGGCCTAAATAGTTTTTAAAGACACTAAAGAATCTTATTTATCGGAAATGAATAATATTCTAAGTGCAAAAGCATTGAAATATATTATTAACTAGCTGGTGCCCGCGACTTAGTCTGCGCAATATCTTTACAAATTGTAGCCTGTGTTATTCTGACCTATAAGCTATATTATTGTGAAGTTTCATTAAAATCCATTCAGTAGTTTTTACGTAAAAGAGTAAGAAAACTTTCGCGTTTATAATATTAGTAGTTTATAATATAGTTTATAATATTAGTAGTAAATGTTTTGGCTGTCTATATGTCTATTTACCGGTAGCAAGTAATTATATATTTGTGCTAACAAGTCACTGTTTCATTTTCAGACAACAATAAATGTTAACTATATTGTTTAATTTGTTTTATGTAGGTAGATTTCTTAGCATAACCCCCCGCTTTCCCCACCCCGCCCGCGCAGCCCTCTTGTTAATTATGACACCTATGACAGACAATAAAAAGACATGCACATAGCCGCGCGTGCGGTTCCGCCGCGACCCATGTGAATTCGGGATACGTACCTATATAGAAGAAAGTGCCCTACGTCTTGTGCGGATTACTGCCTCAGGAGAAAGCTAAAGGTATGTGTCTTGACCATTGACTAATTTCACCCCTTTAATCTGTGTGCCCACCTCGATCTTGAACAATAAACATCCATATAATTCTTTAGGTGCCATTGTCATAAACACAATGTGGCATTTTTGTAAAGTAAAGTAGACGGTAGGACTGGATGTATACATTATTATAACAACCCCCGTATTTACGTCACGTAACGTGAAACGTTAAAAAGCGGCTCGACAGCCGTGACAGCGTAAACATCCTGTATTTATGAATAAAAAGTAGTGTTAGTACGAAAAACTCGAGTCATTTAATTAAACACGCAACCCAGTGTCATCGCCCAGGTCATTGCCAAGAGAAAATGGAGATGGGCCGGGCATGTAAGCCGCACAACAGACGATCGATGGAGCCGACGAGTATCTGAGTGGAGACCTTGGCTTGGACACCGGAATCCTGGAGGACAGTTCGCGAGATGGGCCGATGACATAACCAAAGTGGTTGGAAAGAACTGGATGCAAAAAGCCCAGGATAGAAAAAGATGGCGTACTCATGAGGAGACCTATACCCAACAGTGGGTGAAATAAGGTTGAAAAAGAAGAAGAGAAGAAGAAGAGACTATCGTATCGCGCAGTCGCTATCGACACCTGGCTAAGTAAAACTCATGGTACGCACAAAAGAGTTTTAAATAATACTGTCGACGTAGAGAGCAGGACTTCGACTCGAATCTCACCAGCACTAGAGCGAGGGGGCGGAGGAAACCGCTCGTATCCGCTGCGGAAGTATATAATTGAGTTTTGACGCGTGTCACGGTACTCGCAGTGTCACGCGAGTGTATAATTATACCTTTACTGGTCTGGCCTGGTTAACTTGTGCGATTGATTGTTATAAAAAAGAATAGGAGCTATATCTAGCAGTGGTTGAGCGTCAAAATGTTATTTGGGCAAGCCAGAGCTGGTGCTAGATTGTCTCCTGCAAGGCAAGACAGCAGAATCGAGTTCTATGAACGCCGGGCCCCTACGTTCTGATGAGTCCTCTGGGGCCCTGAAGGTTTTCGTAGTAGTCTCCTCGTACAGTCAGCTGCAGAGTCAAGTGAGTGCCCCCATTGAGTGCATCAAACTTTTTTTGCAGGGGGAGTCACTTAACTCTGCATCTGTCCGGTTGGACGCATTTAATATAGTCGTCAGTCATAGTTACTCTAACTCATATCAACAATAATTCAGATAGGAGTTAGACGACGTAAGACTACGATATGCTGCATTCGAGATTGATAGTTCACTTGCCAGGTAATAGGATAAAACAATTATGATAATGATGAGTACGAGTAAAATGGTGGAGCTGTTGCTTGTAGCACTGACCATATCGTCGTCTTATATAGTCCTAACTCGTATCTGAATTCTTGCAGATAAGAGTTTGAGTAAGTATGACGACGATATGTGGTAATTGCTTAAAGTTACTTTTTTACGTGCTTCTTCTATGCCTACACGCCTTTCCCAATATTTTTTTTTCATAATTATTTATTCCTGAATCCACATCTATTCCAACTGCCAAGTTGACTCATCCTAGTGCTAGATATGAGTGTAGTGTATTTAACCGCGACATAGTGTCGCGACGGCACAGCATAGGGGTGCATAAATAATCATGGGTGAACGTTATAAAAGTTCATATGTACAGTCAACCAATTGGAACCCTAGGCCACTATTATTTTAACCCTTTAACCGCTTAGAATTTTTAATTGAGCATGCTCGTGTCGACGCGTCACCCGAAATTACACGAATACTTGTCTTCTTTATCAAACTTCGGCGAAATGAGCTGGAAAACGTTTGTCTTATATATCGGACTATGGCGGTTAAAAGGTTAAGCCACGTATATTATTTTGACCTGTAAAGTTATTGAGGAATGATCGGGTAATTACCTATAATAATAGTTATGGTAATGTATCAATTATGTCATCAGTAGTTTATTTGGATGATCCGTAATATGATGTTTCCGAGTCCTCCTAACTATTCAGGATAACCTAGTTTTGGAAATACGAAGTTAAACGCGCAAGGACTATTGTCGCTTTTGTTATGTCGGTAACCCCCAGGATGTCGCACAAACATTGATTTACTGTCATAGACTCTGCACCGTAAAGCATGAGTGTTTGTATAAAAAAATATATGCCTGTATGATAATATTGTAATTTAAAAAATACCCTGAAAAATTGCTCAATAAGCTTGTTTTGCTTAGGTACACATGCGTTAGGTTTACCTGTATATCCATAAAATTGTTTTTACCTAGATCGACTTGTGCAAGATTGTCCCATAATAGTTATTTATTCACATTACATTAGAATATACTCAAGAAAATAAAATATGTAGGTAGTAATATGTAGGGTATGTACTTAGGTAGGTACCCAAGCGCAGATGCAACTGAACGGGACGGTTTTAACTGTAATCATATTTTATTATTTTGGTAGCGCATCTGTTGTATATTAAGCTCCAAATGTCGTATAAGCTCAGTCTACTCTACGTGATCTGTGTGTGCGGAACAATCCCCAAGATGTCTCACAAACTAGACTAAAGCGAAATAAGTTTCGAGCAAATATCGCGCAATATCTGGTGTTTATGAAACACCGCACACCCGGGAAATACCTGAGACATTTGAGATTTTGTGAGATCGATCTTGGCCTGCAGGGAACCAAGCACAAAGTTTAGTTCTCTATTACACTTGAGTAAGATTTGACAAGTGTAACAGAGAGGCAAAACATCGATCTTCGTTAACACAACTCGCTACATAACGAATTTCATTTTATCAATAATTGACATGTCATGACAATGTTAATGATTGATACAGCTTATACTTTAGATTATACATTTATTAAAACGGGGCTTAAGCGTGTAAAACTTTAAAAACTTACCTTTAACGTTTCAAGGGCGACATTGTCCCCGTGGTCCCGATCCCGGAGAAAGAACAGTCAGTCTCATATCACGGGGGATAATGTCGCACTTGAAACTTCTGAGGTTAGTTTTCAAAGTTTCACTTTCAATTTATAAAGTATAAATAAGTGTATTGTATTGTAGATTGTAGATGACTATACAATTACGGAATCTAAGTATGAGTCGAGTCGGGTTATAGGTACTTAAGTATTAAAGTCGTATTTAGCACCGTATTGTCTTGTGTCTCTTACTACAATCCAATCTTCAAAAGATAGACTTCGTGTATAAACGACGAGACAAATATAAACGTAACTGCAGTACATTTCTTTCAATACTACGTCTTCTTTGTAAAGATACAATACACTGCTGTTATTAGGAAACAATCCACGACTCAAACGAAATACTCAGCAGCTATGTACTGAGTTCTTAAGCATTAAGGGCGGTCTTCACTTGGCAGGACTGGGAATAGTGTCGCATTACGTCGAACGACAGGAAGTGCGGGTTTATGGGTGTCCCCGCCCGCATAATATTCGCATCGGGAGGTCTCGAGGTCCACTCCCTGAGATATGAACGCGGAGTTCAGTAAAAATTCAAGGAGGAAGAGTAGAGTCCTATTCAAAGTAAATAGTGGCTGCCGGCAACAGAGTTGCGAGGTGGTGCGAGTTTCAAGAGATCGTTTTATTTTGAATCCTGGGTCACGTTAAATATGTAAGTATTTAGAATTTATGTTCACTCTGCCTACATACAAGTAGGTAACACACCTTTTTATTGCGATACCTTGTAGTCTTGATTAAGTGGGCAGCCGTATCTTTGGCTATAGTAGCTAAATATATCTAACTATAGAAACTAAACAGTTTAGAATGGATTACACTTATTTAAACTTTCACGATTTTCACACATTATGTATACACGTATACACGATTAAATCTATACACGATTAAGCCCCGTTTTAGTTAGTAAATATAGAATGGATTAATCGAGCTTATTAACACCATCACCCCACGTCTGGAGCCCTTTACAGCACTCGTTTTCACAGGAATAAGATGATGATTGAGTGAATGGGAATTCTCCTCGTCAATCAAAAAAGTTACTAAATCCGTTCTAAAGTGTTTAATTTCAATGAATAACCATCGCGGTAACAGAAGACAATATTATATCTACCTACTTAACAGTCATTATATTCATCAGAGTTACCTACATAGAAAGTGATGAAAAATATAACTTATGCTGTATTTATCGAATACTATAAATATGTATTTCTTGTAGTCTCAATAAATACGTCAAATACGTAGACAATGCATGCATTCCAAATTTCCTTTGATGACGATTTCCATCCCGCAACGTTGATTAGGTACTTAATATTACTCGTAAGTTGTTAATTAATAAATATTACTCGGAATCAACATAAATTTGCCAGTTCTCTAAATTTTAACGCTGAAAAGATTTACCGCAACAATTTTACTACAGTCACTCTTATTTAATGAGACAAAGAACTTACAATTTCCATGAAAATACAACAAAGACTTAATTAAAACTATTATTATCAGAAACGAAATGATCAGCTGCGGTGACGCTCGGGGTCGGGTGGGATTATGTTTAAATATAAAACAATGCGAATGAAACTGAACTCGTTAAGAATGTAATCGTCACTTTAAGAATAACAAAATAAACAACACAACTGTCCGTTTCTAATCCATATCCATAATTACATATTAAGTAATATTATAAATGAGAAAGTAACTCTGTTTGTCTCTTACGTTTTCACACTAACACCGCTGAACGGCTTAAGGTAAAATTTGGTATGGGGATAGTTTGACTCCTGGGAAAGGTCGTCGGAGAGCGACGAAGTCGCGGGCAAAAGCAATTAGCTAAAGCTATTCCCTATTCCCTAATAATGTAATAATGTAAAGACGTTTTGTGGAAAATTGTGGTTTTTTAGTGAGAGTAGTGCTAGTGCTATGTTGAGCAAGTTTACGGTTTAGACATATGACTAGGTAATAGAAATATTTATTTGGTATTCAAGTTTAACTTCACTCTTTATGACCGCTATAAGTTATAACAATATAAAGTCTTCTTATTCGTAGCATTTTCCCGGCTTATACCACGGCTCAGTGAGTCTGGGGCCCGCTTTGGCAACTAATCCCAAGATTTGGCGACAACAATTTACACTCGTATCTGTTAAACTTTAATATTTATCATATTTATTTTACGCTTTGATTTAGGGAAAGGTAAATAAACTAAACTGTGTTTTTTCGTAATTTAATTACTATCAAGCCTTTGTCTGACACTTACTAAATATAATTGGATAAAATAGATCAACAACGCTTATCAATCTTATCATCTGCAACAAACAGGGTAAGGGTAATAAAGGTTAGGGGGTGTTTTGAATCTGTACTAAACTAAAGTAAGACAGGATCAAAACTGAATATAAAAATAATAACAACGAGTAGAATACATTATTTTACAAGAGTGGCGCGACCCGAGGCACCGAGTGGTCTCATTAGACCCGCGTAATAAGCCAGGGTTGTCAACAACACATCCTCTTTGTATTAATCCAGCATAAGTATTACATGAAACTCTGGCGTATCTCGAGGTCGAGTTACAGAAGGGGCTGCAATAGTTGAGATAAATTGTGAATTGGAGTAGGGAGGCTACCGAGTCCTCACGCACCGTGGCTATGCGTATAGAAGGACGTGACACTATTTGTATAAACAAGAGGAATAAAGGTATACACTATACCAAATTGTAGAGAATGTAGACGGCATTCATAGCTGGATTATACAATAGAACTCATAAATGGCTTCAAAAATATTAAAAAATACCGCCACCTACGTACCTCACACTATCATAACCATCACACTACCTCACATCTAAATACCTCACTCTTTAGAACGAAATAAAAAATCACCCCCCACTTTACAGATATGGGAGACCCAGATACCCTAAAAACAAAAAAAAACGACTTTTTACCACTTTTGTCGGCGTGATGGATTACAGTTTACTGTTTTTACGGCCAAATTACAGCTTTCTAATACTAACGGTCACTGAGTTAAGCCGTAGACGGACGGAACCTTAAAAAGGTAATAAAAAAAAAGATATATATTTCAATAAACTCGTACGAGTACGGGGGTCTCTTGACATAAAAATACATTGAATTTGTTTAAAAAACTTTGTTGTATCTTTGTTTAAAGTTTTTCTGGTTAAATAATTTATAAATGTAATATTTAAATAACTGTGTACAGGGAGGAATAAATACAGGACCCAAATAGACGGTAAAGGAAAGGTTAATAAAGGAACCTTTTTAAATAATCCCCACGGACAGAAAGATAAAGATGTGATATTAAATTTCTCTCAAAATATGTGTAAAGGCTCCCCTTCACGTTTTCTGTTCCAATATCGACTTTCCAAAGGCCTGATCACATATTTTATCTAAGTTATACGATTTTGAACTGTATTCTAAGGGAACAGCGTTGATTTTGTGATAATCGTGAGTGAGATAAGAGATTGCGTTAAATTGGAAATAAAACAATGAAGGGGCGAGTTTATAAACAGTTAGGGCAGTGCTTGAGGCGTATATAGATTTCTAAATTATGACACCGATTTGACATACATTTTGATACCTACTTTTCGTTTGCAAATGTATTGGTGCGAAAGGGACACCGAGTTATATGATGTGCCATATTTTTTAAATCGGAATACGCTTCTGTGAATCGTCGCCCGACTCTCGTCCGTATTTAACCAGCCATTTCGTATTTGACTTTCTGCACCAAACCTGGGAGAAGGCACATACAATTAACTGATTTGTTAGTCAATATTTGATGAATTTTGGCAGGTCAAATCATGTACGGGTAAATCAAATAATTCTGTGTAAGCTGTGGCTAGGAACGACGCAGCCGACGCAGGTAAATCGTAATTCGTAATGTATGAATGTGTAATTTAATGGAAAAATCATTTATTTTTCAAAATATATATAATAAAAATGTAACACTGCCTTGAGGCATTGTATCTAGGGTGCAGGCGGCATTTCCTCGTTGTATCGCAATGCTGATAGTGATACATTGTGCGAGGAAGTCACAGTCACCAGCTCTTCGGTCACCAGTTAAGTGTAATTAAACTATGTACTATAGCGTTCAGAATTGCATGGGCAATTTATGAATGAATTCATTCATAAACTGCCCAGGCAATTCTGAACGCGTGTGTACTTCAAGGAGATTTTCCAGACCATTGGCAGTGTAATTTTGCTTAATACCCTACATACATAAGTACTCACAAGTCATTACTGTTATCTGCTTTAATTACTAATAGATTACGCGTTACTACCACTAATCAAACTGTGCAGCGACATATCCGATAATTACAATCAGCCCTGCTCGGACGTAGTTAAACCGTAATTGGTCGAAATTAATTGTTCTGTGTCGCGGCTGCGGATTGTCCAAGTTATCTATCATGATGCGACAGGACGCGTGTGGTGTAAGACAGGAGAAGATAGCGGGTATATATTAAGACGTATATATACATATATACCTCGAGAGGCGAAAGTGAATACGTTCAAAGTTACATATCCGATCGTTACAATCAGCCCTTTTATGATTTAACCGTAATTGGTCCAAGTTATCCATCATGATGCGACAGGGTGTGAGTGGTGGAAGTCAAGAGGAAACAGCGATATTTCTCGAGTTTGGAGCCCTATTAGTTATTGCTTCTGTGACGCTTCGTGTTCTCTAAGGCTTAGCACCCACTGCGGTTTTTTTCTTGCGGTTGCGGTCTGGCCGAAAACGCCGAACCGCGGAGGAACTCGCACTACGGTTGCATTTCCGCGGTTTTCACGTTCAGTATGACAATGGATTTCCTCAGAGCAGTTTGTGTTGTGGCCTTAGTTTTAAGAAATAAAAAAAATAGAAAACGTCTTCGCCAACATAAGTACTGGGTGCATCCTCAAACAGATCAAAGATATTTGAAGGGATATTTTTGTAAAATGTACAGTGATGTAAAAATTTGTCTTTGTTGTTTCGTACTACGAAACAACAAAGACAATTTTTTTTAACTACTATAGGATGTCAATTAGTAGTTTTGATAAATTATTGCGAATGGTTGGCCCACATCTACACACTTTCGGACTCCGACGACATAATGCAGCGCACAACACACACCTTACTGCTCCGCTCTCTGAGCCGAACTGACGACAAAACCGCTTTTTACGAACCGCAGTGGGGGCGCTGCCGTACATGAAGTATGGGGTACATAAAAACGCGCGGTTGCAAACCGCGAATCAAAATGTAGCAAGTTGCGTTTTTAAAATCAGTCACTGAAATAAATCGCAAGTGCGTGCGCTTATAAAGAATGCCGTACGTTACATTTTTGCGGTAGCGGAACCGCTTTTTAAAAACCGCAGTGCGTGCTAAGCCTAAGTTCATTATGCCACAGGACGCGATTTGTGAAAAACAAGAAAAAACTACAGGCAAAGGCTTAAATAAAAGGCTTTTTTTTTATTATCAGTGTAATTTTTCAGACCAGACGGACCTAATAGAGATGGCATTAAGGTCGTGTATTTTGAACAGTTAAAGTTATAGCTACATAAAGTTACAGCGACAGGGCGCTGGTGAGAGGGGCGCTGACGTATGATGATATATTTTAAATATGTCTCACGTCATACGACGTTCCTCTCATCAGTTCCTATATGCAGGAAGGTGTTATTATAGTTGCCGATTTCTAAGTCTGAACTTTTAACACTTGAGTATTGACGTACTTAGTGATGAGGCTAAGACAAATCGTTTGTCAAATTCACCGATTATTGATTTTAGCAATGAATTGTTTGATTCGATTTTACTACTACGGATTTGTATTTGGTAACTTCGACAAACTGCGCATTTGACATACGATTTTTTCCAAAGTCATCTTAGTTTCGTTAGTCATATGAATCGTCAGTTATATGAATTGGAACAGCAGACATGCTCACAACACTAAATTTAAAAAAAATGACGTACACCCTAACTGTTGGCGTGCTAAATTGTTATCGATAAATATTCAATAACTAATGTATGAAAAAATTTAACATTCATCACATTATCTTTATGAAAAGTGAAATATTGTGTTTATGTACATGACTAGCTGTAATATCTTTATGGGATTTTGTTTGTAATTCCAAAGTGTCTTGCGCGTTTACGTTCTACGGGTATTTCGATGTATCAAAAGTTCAGACTTAGAAATCGACAACTATAGCTGCTTTTAGCGTGTTTCGAGACATGTATCTATTCTGTAGTAGGCTCTAGAACATCGAACTGTGGTCAATCGCACCGTCGTTATTGGACGAATTGGCGACGTGTAAGGACGTGTCTCCACAGGTTAAATTGAATAGAACAAACATCCACGCTCAGCTTGTAGCTTGTTCCAAGGCACGTATCAGGATAGTGTAGTAGCCGTCAGAACGTTGACCTTTGGTCAATCGCACCGCCGTGTTTGTACTGTTTGGCGTGTTGGGGTGTCCCGTCCTCTACAAATTGCATTTTGTCTCTATGTCTATATACACTCCTGCTGAGTTGGACACAGAATCGAAATTTGAAATTGAAACTGGTTCAACGTTAGTAACGACTCGATAACACAACTGAATGGTTTTTTTAAAACCATTATCTGATCTTAAATTAACAACTAGCAACCATTTAGCCCGTTTTTTTGTCAGAAGAAAAAAAGTAACTTCACCTAGTAAAATTGCATTACTTTTCTGCATTTTGCAGGAAATAATGTCAACCTCCATTGTCGTTGTTTTTATTGCTTATTAGAATCTAATCTAACAGAAACTAACCAATACTGCTTTGGTCTATTCTCGCGAGGCGAATGAAATATTTGAATTAGACATCCGGACTTCTTCTAATTCTTGCTTCCCGGCTTGAATCCCGGTTTAGAAAATCCCTACCTATCAAAATTCCGACTCGTGAAAGCACGAACATTTTAAATTCCGAATTGAATTAACTGATTATTAAAATTCCGAATAACATAATCCTGAATCAGTATTAGAGTAGGGATAATGTTCATCGGAATTTTAAATATTCGTGCTGTCATGGGTCGGAATTTTAATGATCGAGTTTAGATAGGTCGGGATTATAAAAATCGGGATTATGATATCTTCCTGTAAATAAATCTGTAAAAATCCTAATCCTTTTCCTGTATAGATTCCTTAAGTTTTCCTGTATAGATTCCTTAAGTTCCTGTAATCTCAGTCCCTGCAACGCAGGCCATAGTTTAGGCTACTATGTATACATTTGTTAAGGGTACTGAGTAATAGGACCGGCCATATGCCGGTCAACTCTAAGACCAAGATATAAAAAAAAAACGGATTTATAAGAATTCGAGATTATAAAAACGGGAAAATAACATTTCAGAATATTTTGGTGTTCCTTTAAATATAAATTTACATAATATATTATTATTTATATTCTGATATAATGACTGTAAATACCAATAAAAAAAACCGGCCAAGTGCGAGTCGGGCTCGCGCACAAAGGGTTCCGTAGCAGCAAATATAATAAACTTATTATGTCAATTTATACACCTGGTGAATGGAGCCTAAACTTATAAGGTTCAGCCATCGTTTTCAGTGTAAGCACAATAACTTAACCAAAATTACAGTTAAATCAACCTATCTCAAAAACTATAAGAGATACTTTGATCAAACCAAAAATCGTTGAAAGAGTTAATTAGCATGCATCACCTCTATTTTTTTTAGAATTTTATACCCCGTAGTTATAAAAATAGAGGGGGGGGGACATACTTTTTACGACTTTGAGAGCTGATATCTCAAAAACCGTTCACTTTAAGAAAAATGTTTTTTAGAAAACTTTATATCATTTTAAAAGACCTTTCCATTGATACCCCACACGGGTATGTACATCGAAAAAAAAATTTTCATCCCTCAGTTACATGTATGGGGGGCCCCACCCCCAATTCTTTTTTTTACTATTTAGTGTCATAATTTTGTAGCGGTTCATACAACACATATTCCCATCAAATTTCATCACTGTAGTACTTATAGTTTCCGAGTAAATCGGCTGTGACAGACGGACAGACGGACAGACGGACAGACGGACAGACGGACATGACGAAACTATAAGGGTTCCGTTTTTGCCATTTTGGCTACGGAACCCTAAAAATGGGTGAATCAGATATTACCTACAAATTTATCTAATCAAGTTTAAATCAAATCGGTCGTCGCCAAATGCAGGACCCGGAAGGTCCGTACATAACAGGGGTCGTCTTTTATTGGGCACTTTGTATTTTTGCAGCCGGTTCATGAGCTCGGAGATCCGGCTTTACGGCACATGTTGCGTAATAAACTTCGATCTGGCTCCGTATTGGCATGTGTGTCTGTGTTATTGAATATTGGCTAAGAGTGACTTGGTTTTCTGACATGATTATCACCGGAAAATATTTATTATCAGCAAGAAATTGAAGTAAAATGAATTATTTAGGAAAACAGTGTGACGTTGAAATATTTAAGCAGAGCTCGAGATTTAAGCTATATAAATATCGCGCAAAAATAAAAAGATAAATTGAGGTTGATATTTGGTCTTGATTTACAAATCACACAAATCATCACAATTTAGTGAAGGAATTATGATTCTAGTTCTTTGTACGCCCTGCCACATTTAACGGCGTCAACGGTCTTGTTGGGAGTAAACTCTGCCTACGAAGCTGGAGGTTCCGGGTTCTAGTTCTGGTAAGGGCATTTATTTGTGTCTACTAATATGCTTAAAAAAAAAACATTTATTTCAGATCTTGCGATCCATAGGTTGTTAATTAACTATTAATTTATTTATATACCCACATATCATTAGCCCTCAGTAATGCGCAAAAATCGCATATAAAGGTCCCCATAATATAAAACTTTTTGTTACAACAAATTTCTCATCTGTAAAATGTTATTATAGCTTCATTATATTATCGATTTCAACAATATTATTTTTGTTCAAGTTTCGAACACATCTAACACAAGAAAATTTGATTTGACCTCTATTCTAATATCAGTCGAAATTACGTTTAGTGTGAAACGAATAATCAATTGCATACAATAACGCACGCAAGTCGCACGTTATTTTGATATCGAAAGAAAAGAAAGATATGAAAATTAGAGCCAACTCTAGTTAGTCTCTGAATTTAAAAAATATAAATGTCAAAACTTGAATGCCAGAAAAGTTTTTATTCCTGAAAGTCGCAATGGCGGTCGATATATATGCACTTTTAACGCATCATGAAGAGCTCATGATATGTGTGTATATAAAGCAGTGTATGTAATTGTAAATAATTAGGTATTAAAACACACGTGTAATGTTAAAAACCTACGCCTGAGTTTTAATGCCTTTCATTATATACAATCACATAAACTAATATTATTTATTGATACGTGGGTACGCAGAGATATCTTACGAATGAATGCCGTTTATTCACAAAAACATGGTAATTAGGTACATAGTAAAGATGGTACCTACGTGTTATTAAGTTGTAGGTATCCTTAAATTTTTTACCCTGAATTAGGCATGTTAACGATTTGTTATGTTAACCAAGCCGTCGGCTAATAACGTTGATTTACATATGTAAATAATACATTAGGTCTTTGCGACCTGAAATAAAGAATTACTTTGAACCTTAATTTAATTGTAAGTAATTTATTTATTTTATTTTGATTTCAGGTAATAACGAGATTCCCGTTGCCATTGCCGCCGGTATCAGGCTAAGTACTCAAATGATTTAGAAATAACTGCCTAAGATTTATTTGTTTAGTAAATATACCCTATTTGCGTTTGTCATCACCAGCCAACAAAGCGCGGGTTTTCTTTTACTACCTTGTTCTATCTAGTCAATATGCTGTGGCAAAACATGACATGCTCCTTGATGCATAACAATCATACTCAAATTAAGAGAGCAGGTTTGTAGAACAAAATAATTGAAATCGCAATTATACTGCCTTAGCTATAAAGTTCAAATTTTATTGAATGAGTTGCTTGACACTTGTTTTGCATGCATGCTAATGCATATGTAATTGCTGTGAAAGTAGTTACTGTCGAAAACCAGTAAGTTTATGACAGTTTGAGTTCATGATATGAACTATAATGCTCTAAATGTTTCTACACGGTGCATTAGGTTGGAATGTAGTGTAACGTGAAATAGCGACATGTAACCCTGGTAAGTTGATTTTTTTATTTTTCTGTTTGAGTGGTTTTAAATAGTTTAAATAAATGTTTTAAGAGTATCATGAGCATAATGGGTTGTTCTGAATGTTATGAATGTTTTTCCCGTAGACAAGACGTAGTTTCGATAAAACTGCTAATATTATGTAGTAGTAATGTTATGTATGTGCCTAAACATAATTTACTATTATTGTAAATGAACTGAAAATACGAACTCTATTATTTAGGTAATTTTCCGCTGACAACTGCAGTGAGAGCCGTGTGACACTTGTCAACTTTGATAAACTAGGTGATAGAACATCGTCATCGGAAGCGTTGAAGGTAGCGTATCAGTGAGTTTTTCGGAACTTATGTACGAAATAATTATCATTTGATATTTACCAATCGCTATCCGGTGATGAAAAACATCGTGAGGAAATCGAACTAATCGCAATAAGGCCTAATAGTTACACTCATGGTCGAAGGGTCATGGGGATTAGTTGCCAAAGCGAACCCCAGGGTCCCTGAGCCGTGGCATTAGCCGGGAAAACGCTACACACATCATCATCAGATGATGATGTTCTCCTTCTTAAAGTCAACCCCGACGCCGAGTCAATTCAAATCAAATCTGATGATTTGAATTGACTCGGCGTTTTGATGAGCGTCGTCATTCAATATCTCAAAGAATATAGGCATTTCTCGCGATAATGTAGCAGCGACTGGAATAATTTCGTTACGTTGTGGGTGTCATCCTAGTGAAGTTTTTAGGGTCCGCAAGTATTACCGTTCGTCTTGCCTCCGTGGACCCCTGCGTTGCCCCCAAATACCATAATATGACTTACTATTATTATTATTATTAAAACCTATGTAGTGCCCCATTTCTGGACAAATGCCTCCTCCCCCTTCAATTTTCAATCGCCCCGGTTTTGACCAATATGTGGCCAGCCGTTGAGATACGCGTCCAGGTTGTCCCGCCTCCTACTTCTGGGCCTGCCTGCTGCTCGTCTGTTTTGCAGTATCCACTCCGTGGCTATGTTACTCCACTTATCTGGATACATGCGGCAGACATGACATGACCGGCCCAGTCCCATTTCAGCTTATCGTTACAACTAAGTATTTTTTTAAATATTTAAAACGCGGTGGAGGTCACCAGGAGCAACAAATTGTGAGTTATAGCCGGTGCGGCGTGGACACAAAAGAGCACTTACTGCGATCTTGATGAATCTGGACCATAAATCGCCTGTTACAGTTCGAGACTGGCCCGTTGGAGAAAAATGTGTTCTTACTGTAGTAGATGTTATTAAAGTAACATTTAAAATATGTGCTGTTGCTCACACCTAGATTCGTCCCCTTAAGTACATTCGAAGACTTAAGCCCTCCACTGTCCTATGGTCGGACTGTCTGTCAAAAAAAAATTAGTACAACAACACGCTCCGTACTCAACGCAGTTATGCATAGTGTTGGTACTCCTAGTTAGAAACGCTGCAATTTTTTTACATGATGTAATGCTGTATGCAGCGTACATCGCCAACCAGAGAACTTTGATTTATGCCAGTTGCATGTAATGTACAGCTGCTTCAAAACTTACGATCGGGGTGCTGACCGTGCGTTCACTTTGGGCGGTCAGAACTATATACAGAATGGAATAAAAAGGACCGTCAAAACTCTACATAGTGAATGTAGTCATCCTGAACAACCTGCAATAATACACGATTCTTAATCCGCGATTTCGGTAATGTGCCCATAAGGGCACATTACCGAAATCGGGGAAAAAAAATTGGCTGTTGCATACATTCCGGCCGGCGGGACGCCGCCCGATTTGTATGGGGCCGCCAAATTTATTTTTGCAATTCACTATGTAGAATAAAAACGGTTCATTTTCAATCTCTATGCGGACAAAGTCGCGGACAGAAGCTAGTCGTAAAAGTAATAAACATAGGTACATTGTCATAAGTTCCTCTCTAGCATAATACGTTATTCTATCAAGCACACGAATTGTCAAAGTTTCCAAGCTGATTCAGTTATAAAACAATTTGAGTGATGGATGTTGCTGAGCTTGTTCCTCTTCCATTTGTTCCATTTGCAAATTGAACGAATGAGACACGTCTAAACATGATAACTTTTATAATTACAGTGTGGAGGCTTGAATGCTTGTTCAAGTTTGATGGTATATAAGGTATTCAGTAAAAAGGCATTCTTCACAGCTTTAGATCACCTAGTGCGGGACCTATCCTAAAGTTCCTAAACATTATGGTGCATGTATCATGAAAATACAAATGGCGGATTTAAATGCCTTAAAGCAACTTTCACCATTCATGTTCACTTCACGATTATAACATGGTTACTATTCTTAGGAGTAACCGTGGCACAGATCGATTGACGAAAGCTGGCGCGGAAAACGTATGAAACTGTCATTAATTTCATTGACCTGAGGCTGTAACAAAAGTGGAACAGCTGATCGAAAATGCACATATCTCTATACAGAGCGAGTTTTTTTTTCAAATTCCAAATGTTTTCACTTACTTACATCGTACTATGGGTCATTGACCTAATCAGCTGTTGAAATATTGTTCGGGACTTATGTTACAGCCTGTATACGTACAGCAACACAACAAGACACTTTACAGATAGATATGTAGCTCATTAATTTGCCATCGTTCTAAGCTTTAAACAGCAACTTCATTGGCGCGACAAGGTCGTATCTCCCTTCATTGATCACCAAGTTAAACCTTTATCACACTACAAGGGCGTTACCCACTTAAAGTCCCGTGAACTGTAACTATCTGCGGTGTGTTTAATCCTGTTACGAACCTTTGAAATCTAATTATGATGGATTTTGTCGCGGCGGAGACGCTTGTATGGGGTTCCCTGTAGAAAGGACACTTTAAAACGTTTATGCTGTAATATACCTACCTATAAGCTGTTCACTGCTGGATTTTGATCTTCCCCAAGGTTATGCAACCTCATTACAGTTCTCTGTAAATTCTGTGTAATTGGCCTTTTTTCATATCAATATCAATAACCTTTTTGCCTCTAAGTACCTACGGATTTCCTTATTTTAACGTCCGCTCTTACGCTAGCATTATCATTAATTATATTATTCCACTATAAATGAAACATATTAGATATTTGTTTGTGTATTTATGACGACTATTTGTTCCCGAGGGATGGATGTTTTTTTTTAATTTTTATGTAAGTAAATTTTTGGCGTAAAGTTCTTTATTATCCTCGAATAAACCACTATAATGAACCGTTGCGAAGTTTTATATGCTTATTTGTGCTACGAATATTTCCTTATGGCGAGTTCGTGTAGACGCTACATTGGGCTAATAAAAGGCTGCAGTAACGCCTCATTATCGGTCTCGCTTGCGGCTTTTAACAGCCTCCTTATTCACGTCCTTTACAGAGGCTTCGTGTTTTCAAACCAGTATGACATTGACCTAGCAATCCTCGAAATCATTCCTCTTGTCTTGTTTCTATTGAATTTTTATGACAATTAAATTAAATAGATTAAAATAAGCAATACTTACGTTAAGCTTTTATTTTAATGGAGATATTCTATCTTTCAAAATAGAAGTTGTTCAACAATGTGGCATGGAGTACTTCAAACACTATTTAGAAGCGTGCAACTGATTCTGCTTTTCTGCTGTAACTAGGGTTCCTGCCCTACAACGAACTTCGCAAAATTTCGTACCTTCGTCTGTTTCGGTCGAACAATCAAAAATGCAACAGAAATGGAGGACTACTATTAAGACTATACTATATTCCCGAAAGATACAAATCGCTTTACGAAATTTGGCGCGGAATGTCTATGAAATTAATGACAGTTTCATACATTTTCCACCCAGCTTTCGTGAATCGACTCTGGGTTTTCTTTAGCTTTTATGCAATTGGTCCCACAAAAATGATGAGAATGTAAGATCACATTTACCCTGGTCCATGTGAGCTAAACCTACACTTTTGCAACAGCTCTGGGCCCTTCATGGCAGTTTTATGCAAAAACTTTGTAACTCAAAGCTTTTATTTTAGGGACAAAGAATGTGGTTCTCATACTCGACGTGACACGGAATCGCCATTAACGCAAACAATGTATCGTTATAAATCGATACTTCTTGTTATTCGATGATTTTGTTTGTTTGAAAATCAGGCCATTAATACAATAGGGCATTATACCAAAAAGATGTCATCGTACTATTACCCCTCTGCCAAAATAATATGCAGAAAAATCATATTTTTGTATGGGCTAACAAGTCTATTCGTACGAATAGCCATACACGGCCCGGTAGAATATTTTTGTATAGGAAATGTCAAACAAGCGTATTCCCGTTGTAACAGCTGTATGTGTCAGGATGACTATTATGCTCGCGTTTTAAAAGTCAAAGCTGTAAGGCAAATTAATAACAATTATTCGACAACTTATTCGTTTAATTTACAAAATTATCTTAAAAAATCACTATGCGTTAAAGCTGTAAGATAACGTTTCTAGTAACGAAACGAAAAATTTCTACACGTAGGTACTTATACTTATTTAAAATACGTATATCTGTTACCATATCGTATATCAGAATGAAACGATTGAAATATAGGTTCATTTTGTTATTTAGTAAAACGAATGAGATACATAATATATGCTTAAAAAATCACTTTTGTACCTATTGTCACAAAAGTATATTTACTGATAATAATACAAATTACATTTCAGATCTACACACTATGTAGCTATAATATACCCTATTAAAACCTGCAGGGTTTTTCTTAAATACATAATAATCTTAAACATTAAATAACTCCTTGTAGTCATAGAACGTTTGCTCGAGAAGCCATCTTTTTAGTTTAAATTTGAAAAGTTAAGCAGTTTGTGCTGTTGTAATCATCTGAGGTACATACTTAAGCTTTAAGGAAGCTCCTTCGCAAGCAAGCTACGCTTTTTAATAGCATATAGTTTAAACTGATCCTGCGAGATCAGATACGGGTAATACGACCGTATCCCCCAATTATTATCTCCTTACGACACAAACGGTTTCTCAAATAGTTAGACTCGAGTCCACTACCGCGCTGTAAAAGGCACTTCGAGTACCACGAATGCAATAAAGAGAAGACAACGCGAGGAATTTCATCAAATCTGCTTTGCAAGTAACAACAAGCGCCTTGTGAGCATGGAGTACTTACCATTAGATGGCGCTGGGACGATTATGTATTTATGTCTTGCTTCATAAACAGGGTGTGAGAGCGCGACTGCCCCAAGGTGATTTTAAAATTATAACAGCTCTTTACTTGATATTATTTCATGTTATCCTATAATGTACATACCTATGAACCATTAAATAAGAGTAAGTAACAATTGAATGTAATTTATATAATCTTAGTGCCGCCAGACTCCAGATCACTAGCATGTAGCATGCAGAACACTATTTAAAAACGTTGAATTACTTCTAGGGGCCAAGATGTTACTTTGTACTGCGTTTCGAGGTTTACTAACGAGGAAGTACTAACGTATGGAGTTTGTGAAGAAAGAAAAAGACCGCCCATAGGCTACAGTTAGCATTTACTAGTAAAGGATGTACGTATTTTAACTATCACAGTGAAAATGTGGCATAAAACGCATATAAAGGGACATTCAGTTTGCACTTGTCTGCATAATTTTCCCGGTATGTAAGTTCTTAACGCAGTCTATGGAAGGTGATCTAGGTTTGTAAAGCTGCTTGTGCATTAAGAGTACCTGTTATGAATATTTTGAAAATCTTTCGAATGAACAACAATACAATATTGTTATCTGTGTTGAATACATTGGCTAATATGACTTTAAACGTGTAAAACAGATACCGATTTTTTTTAAATTATGGTATTCGCTCGAGAAAGTTAAGAAAATTCTATGATTTATTTTGCAATAACAATTTTCCAGACTTAGTTTGTGTTTGCAAATGCATTTAAAGAATTTTAGGCTACGATAGACTTTATAAATATGTTCATAACATTTTTATAAGCGTTTTTCTCATAGTGACTATTTCTTTTTACATACCTATAACCTAGCCCGTTTTCTTTGGTTTTGAACATGCAGTGACATGAAAAAGTTATATAATTGTAAAAATAAAATTACACAGCGAATAATAATCGCAGCTCGATTGTTTAAAATAGATCGCCCGAGTCGCCCGAAGTCGAAGTAATGAAGCAGTTTTTAATCATAGTCCGTGGGTAAATAATCCGCTTATGAAGCAATTAATTACTTACATTAAAACCCTGTTACTCGTGGCCGAACTTGGATAAATTGTTGAAATAATTGGGGTGGTATGAGTACCAATATCAAATTGTTGTTGGGATAATGAACGATATTTTTGCAGGGGTTGAGGACCATCCACCGACATGGGAAGGGTTAGAAAAGACGGGCATTGATTCCCACCGTTAACGACCTGAAAAAAAACACGTTTTAAGTAACACTCGTCATAAAACATAGAATTGGTACATTTGGCCTTGCATCAAATAAGGTAGTTCTGATTATTTTATATGTTACGAGTATATGGTTATAGGTTATAGGTGTACGCGGGCTAGTTTCCGCAACTCGACGTCAAATGATGCGCCTATTTTGCGTGGTGGGTTGCCGGCACTACTCCTGCCAACCCAGCTCTTCCAGGAAGCCTAGCAGACCCTTGATGTTGCCGACGACTTCCGGGAGAGACCTCGGTGTACCGAGGTATTGTGCCCGGTAGTTTGCCACCCCAGTGCATTCGATGATGACGTGGGCGGCTGTTTCTTCTGCCTCCAAGCAGGCCCTGCAGAGTGCGCTGTCTGTAACACGCAAAGTATGCAAGTGTTTGTTGAATAAGGCATGACCTGTTATGGCGCCAGTCAGGAGACGGAGCTGGGGCCTTTTCAGCTGTCTCAGCCTCCGCAACAGCCCGGGGGTGATTGTCGGGAGGGCTAACCTTGTTTGCCTGCAGGTTCCTATGTTAGACCAGTATAGTTGGTGTTTTACCCTGGTGTCTTGTTGGAGAGTGCTCCGCAGCCAGGCGAATGGCAGGGGTATGATCGGTTCTGGTCCTACTACGACCGTCTCCGAACCTTCCCTCGCCAATATGTCTGCTGCATCGTTCCCTCGCGAGTTGCTGTGCCCCTTGATCCATTGTAGAGTTACGTGATTGTTCTTACATACCTCCGACAGGATTGTGTGGCACTCGTGGACTAGTCCCGAGGTTAAAGTGTAGCCTTGTAGGGCCTGTAGTACTGATCGACTGTCAGAGAGTATGCGGATTGGGAAATCCGTTACCTTCCTTGCGACGATTGCGTGTGCTGCCAGTATAATGCCCAAACACTCCGCCTGGAAGACAGTGTTATGTGCACCTAGTGGTGTAGAGATGTGTATATTTAGGTCCTCAGAGAATACTCCTGAGCCAGTGCCCGACCTTGTCTTTGATCCGTCCGTGAAGATTCTCAGCTCCCTTGGGTTGAGGCCTTCCCGGGGGTCTTCATGTAATTGTATCTTGTATTTCTTATCGAATATGTATTGCCTGGGTATCTTATCAGTTGCTGCCTCTATGAGCGGCTCCTTACCTATAGCCTCGTAGAGGATTTCGGTGTGGGGTACCCGAGGCAGTCTCCAGAGGTTCATCTTCTTAAGACGTACCGACGAGTATATGTAATGATGTGGTTATGGCCAATCCAAGGTTTCGACCTCGGGAATCCTCCGGATCATAGTAAAATTAAAAATAATTTGTAATAAGAAGTCTTTTTATAAAGTTTAACGACAACAGTTCAAAAAATATTTGCATGCATTAATAGGTACGTGTGTGAACGCCGTTATTCACAAAGCGTGCTCGACGCGCCCCCACATCGGATTGGAAGAAAATGTTTTCGTGAGTCTGTCCCGCCCGTATACCTGATACCGTGGTAAGCCGGACATATCCGCCAATCAACTTATGGTAGGGCATCCGCCAGACATACTATGCAGATCCAACGGATTGTACGAACTAATTGGCCTGCTATACATTTGATTAATTTATCGTCATCAAATAATAATTATGTTTGTAGAAATTCCTTAATGCTATTACTCTAATGTAATTCGATAATTGTGGTATTATATATCTTTGACTCGGTCTCATATATGAAACTAAGGAAGTTATGCAATGCAACATTTTCACTATTGTAACCCTTACAACGAAAAATGACTGAGTTTAAATCGAAAATTCCGGGTTCCATTGTGCTACTTTGTCCTGGAATTACTAGGAATTCCTAACTTACGAGCTTAGCGATAGCGGGAACTATTAAAACTAGCCTTGCGAGCATTATGGCTGAAGACTTTTCAATGTTAGCTTTGTATACATTTCAAAGTTTAATTATTAATTATTCAAGTAGGCAGTAGGCTATATTGTACAATTGTAAAGCATGAATTAATTAATTTATTGTTTATAATAAATTTCTTGATTCATGTTTTAAGTAGTTACACTAATATTTATAAATTATAAATTGAAAGATATGTCATTTACTACAGAAAAAGTGACCAAGGCCCCCGGTGCTCAGAGCTGGGATTAAACATTACGATCTTCTGCTTTCGCAGCAGTCTTAACCACTAGGCCCGACCACGGCGGCCAGAGTCGGAAATTTACTCCACTACCCAAAGGTTGTCTGGAAGAGATCGCTCTTTAGCGATAAGACCGCCTGTTGTTACCCCTTACTGTTACTGTTCTGTATTATTATTTTATCTTGTAACTGTATTTCATCTGTGTGAGGTGTGCAATAAAGAGTATTGTATTGTATTGTATATGCAATCCCTTTTTATTTTTGAAATGCTTAAGGTGCGTTCCGCCAATCCTACAGCTCAGACTTACGTCTAGTGCTGTCCTTCAAGATAATCTTTACAGATTATTTGCAACTAGAAGCTAGAGATGGCGCCACCATACTGTACATTTGTAAAGCATGAAGTGAATAATTTATTATTTATAATTAATGTTTTAATTCATGTTTTTAAGTAGTTTACACTACTATATTTAAATTATAAATTGAAAGAGATATCTATAAATGTAGGCCGTATTGTTAGAGTCAAACCACGTTATCTTTTATAGGCAAAATACTGTCAAATATTGAAATTGTTATTTTAGGTTAAACTTTTATGAAATTATGACGTTTACATAACACTGTTATAGTCTGTGCTATCAAAATTTCATCATCATCATCATCATCATCATTTCAGCCGAAAGACGTCCACTGCTGGACATAGGCCTCCCCCAAAGATTTCCACAATAACCGGTCCTGCGCCACCCGCATCCAGCGGACTCCTGCGACCTTCACCAGGTCATCAGTCCACCTTGCGGGGGGCCTACCCATGCTGCGCCTTCCGGTACGCGGTCGCCTCTCGAGAACCTTTCCGCCCCAACGGCCATCGGTTCTACGTGCAATGTGCCCCGCCCACTGCCACTTAAGTTTAGCGATTCGGAGAGCTATATCGCTTTGGTTCTGCTGCGGATGGTCTCATTTCTGATACGATCTCGCAGAGAGACTCCTAGCATAGCTCTCTCCATTGCCCTTTGGGTGATCAAAATTTAGCTCAGTCGAACTAACATGCGACAAGCGTCAGATGACCAACGCCCCAAATGATTGAATTCACATATTATAACATATAAGTATATTAGTCACTTTATATTTACCAGACTATTACTTATATTATTTAGACTAGAGTATGCTGTAATTTAACAAATCCTTAATTTATATGAATTATTCTTCTACCTGTTTAATTTTCTACCGCTCCTTAATCCACCGTTGAAGCTTCAGCTAACTTTAACGAGTCTTCATGATACATTTTTTAATCTCGCATCCAATTTACCACCGTAAACTTGTTCATAAAATCAGTTGATGGCTCGCGATATAATAATTTCTGAAAACACAATCCACAAACCCACCTATTAGGTACGCTGGTACAAATAAAGTAGTATTTGAGTATACCAAGAGTACAGAACAATAAAGGCGGTGTGCGAACTTCCATTAGCGCAGCCTTTTCACCGCTGGAAATGCTGGAGCAAACCCCAAAGTCGGTAATTATTTTAAATCGCACTAGCCTCGCCTACACGACACTAATGTGCTAGTATTTTAAGAGTGGTTAAGGTTGCCTTGATATTTGTTGCTTCATACGAGTTTGTTGTTACGTTCATTATCAAGTATGTATTTTCAAAGGTGTCGTTCTAGTTTAAAATGGTTTAAGACATGGTACGTCGTAAACACTAAGAGAATAATGGACAAACTGACAAACGAGCTATAAATTGCTGATGAATCAAGTTTCGGTTCGGCAACAGATGCTTGAAGTGAAGGTACATAGTAGTAGATACAGTCTTGAATCATTCAACCAACGAGTATCCTTGGGCGCGAGAAAAATATTTAGCTAACATTTTGCCTGACGTAAAATATTGCTTAGAAAGTTACCAGATTCATGCTGTACATAGCAACTCTACATTAAATATAAAAACTCTAGATTAAAAATAACTGTGAAAAGTTATACTATGGCCAACAATATAGAAATGTACTTAACATTTTCCAGCGGCAGCCATTGTAGCGAACGTTACGTTCATGCGCGATGACTTCTTACGGTTATTGCCTCAAATGTTATTGCGGCCGATATATAAATTACTCTGATGAAACTTCGGTTCGGCAACAGATTCTCAGAGTGTGGCAGATACGCCATCATTAAGAAATATATACGAAATATCCATTAGCCTGACAATAGTAATGAAACCGAGCTTTGCTTGAGACACATAAATTCACATAATATACCTATTTCATAGAGGCGGAGTAGACAGAACTTATACAGAAAGGAAAAGTGGAAAAATTCATGACCTCGGGCGGCACTAGAACCCGCGACTCTGGGATACACGGCCATCGCTCTGCGAAGTGAGCTACCGAGACCATACCCGTAGCCCCGAATTTCTCCACCATATCCCTCATATGCGCGATCTCGGCGTGTATCCCAGAGTCGCGGATTTTTCAACTTTAGCTTTCCATCTCAATAGAAAGACAGGAAAAGTGGAAAATCCCGCGATTATTTTATTCCATTGAATAGTTTACCATTTCATTACAGGATAGCATGTAGTGACACAACTGCCTTGCTGAGGACGCGGCGGTGATATCGTACTAAGTAAATTAACTCCAATATATTTGATGATACAGTGGTATCACACACACTCACATCGCACTTACAGGTTGAGGAGTGCCTCAACCTGTAAGTGCGATGTGCCTTGATTAGGGAAAAAATATGAGTAAAAAGGCAGAACAATCCCTTTAACTACGACTACCCTGCTTAGAATAGTTACAAGATATTTGTACCTAGATATCAGTATTTTACTTCTAAGTTTTGTCATTTGGTAATAAAAAATAACGTGTATAGGATAATTGTGCACTTTTTTATGTGTGCGGTGCGGTATCTCTAGAACTAAGTAATCGTGCTTCGAGACCGTAAGCTAGACAAAGCCACAAACCACACGATTGTCTGACTCTCCGAAACAACTCTAGTGTAGGTATCTGAAATCAATATACATCAACTATATCACTACAACATGGTGTATACTATACAATACAAATCGAGAACCGATATCTATAGGTTATTCAATGCATACCGACATCGACGGCGGTTCCTTATTACATGGATTCTGCATAAAAAACCCTTGGCGGTATTCGACTTTTTCGACGACAGTACGAAATATGGCGAATGTATCGCTTTATGCACTAGACCCTGTGTACTGTGTAAAGTGACGAAGTCACTACATATAGAATATCTTATTTCGCTAATTAAACATGTTGGTTAAAGAAACTTGAATGGTGTTATTCATAAACGCACACCAAACATAGTTAAGCTTAATAATTTCAATGAATAGTTAAGCTTAATTGAACAGTTTCACGTTCGCCTTTTTTAGAAAGGAAGAAAACCTAATTTTTTTTACGAAAAAGGTGGTAAACATAATGATGTGTTATGTGTTTGTTAGTGTTAGAGGAAGGTACTTCAACTACGCTTCATGCTCAGGTTTGTTTTTCATAAATTTTCACTAAACTATATTATATAAATGTCTGTTTTAATTCTGATGCAGCTCGAAATGCATGAAATCAACTATTGTCGCTTTACCTAAAAAAGCTCTATATCGAATACTCAGCAATGTCATGAGCTGTTAAAAGCCAAAGTCGAATACCGCTTCAGACAGTATAATATCTGCGGTAGTTGGGTACATTACAGCCATTGCTATCCAAAATGAACCTTGTTGCCAAGCAGTATGTCTTGGGTCGTTTATGTGACAACGGAACTCTAGGCATGATGGCTAAAGATCTCTATCGCTAACCTTCAGTAGCATAGCCCTCATAGATGTTGATTCCGCTAACTTTCCGAATTTTAGCGAATAAACCACTATCCAACATGTGTGGCAGAAAAACAAAATTAGCTCTGTACATATTTTAAAGCAAAAGTAACAAATTTTTCATTATGTTTGCTTATATGACTATGATTCCAAAGACCATATTTTCATACATGTTTTAATTATAAATTTACTAAAACGTTACATTAAACGTGTAAATCTTTGAAACTTACCTCCGACGTTTCGAGCGCGACATTGCTCCCGTGGTCAAAGACCGTGGAGAAAGGCTGTGTGTTTTACACGATTAAGCCCTGTTTTTGTACCTAAATTTATAATGAGTGAAAATCGTGAAAAATTCAATATTTTTTTATTACATTTTTGACTTATGTCATTTAATTTTCATTAATTATTTCGTGGTGGGACAGTCGAGTTCATAAATATATGAGCATTTTCAATGCTTCTAAAAATATCTGTACACCCTTTCTACATTGACAATAAGGAGTAAGTGTTTGCATATTAAGTATACATTCACCTGCACAGATATTTATCTCTCAATTTAATGCTATTATTTTTTCTCTTTTCAGGTACTAATGAGACTTCTTGTCGCTGCTGCCATCTTTATTAGGCTAAGTATAAAATTCTATCGCGCTCGACTGTCAGCATCACCGCGGTTGTCAATTGCTTTAGTTTTAATGCTCGCAAAGCATGGAACTGCATTAAACAAGCATACCCGCGTGCGTAGCCAAGATGCCAATCGCTCACGCTTAATAACGTATCGTAGCTACCTGTCTCTATCACTCTTCCTCATTAGTGTCACAGTGACAGTTGCGTTTCGTTAGCGACTGAGCGTGAGCGATTGGCATCTTGGCTAGGCACCCTGCTACCATGAAATACTTAACTTTAGCCGAAAGATTTCCACCAAGATTCAAAGGTATGATCCTAAGGCATATCTATCATAGGAGTGACTATTATTTGAATGGGGAAATTTAAATGCTAAATATTTTTATAAACGGAAAAATAAATTATGACAAAACCTATAAGAAAAAGATATTTCTCTCCGCGTCACCTTTTTGCTTTGGGCATAATGTTCTCAACCGTTTATATATTCCTGCGGTCGAATCAGCATTTGGAAATGTTTTAAAATAGAAGAGCCATGTTACCATGATGGTGAACTTTTATAGCTTACAGAGCCACTAACTACCTACTCACAGAAACACTAACTTCTGCACTATCTGGGTGGATTATATTGATTGCTAAGGTATTCTCAAAGTACCTACTCTCAGCAGACTCGAGGCCACGAGACAAGCACGCCATGCATTTTAGATTTAGAGACAATATAGCAGCTTCATTAAATTGTTGCCTCTAACCTTCTTAGACCGTGACCGCGTTCATTGAATAGCGTAACGTAACTTTATAGTTTGTGACCGCGTATAGATGACTCAGCTGTTTTCCTTGTTTATCGGCTGGCGGCAGTTGTCGGTGGTGTCGGCCCACGTTTGGGTGCCAACAGTGTTCTTATTGATCTTTGAGCGCAGGTCAAACAAGCGAACCAGTGTAAATGACACGTCGTGGCTAGATACACAAGTTTCACAGACCGTGACATCGTTAATTGCATAGCGTAACGTTACTTTATAGTTTGCGACTGCGTTTAGATGCCTCATCTGTTCCTTGTTTTGCGGCTGGCGGCAGTTGTCGGTAGTAACGGCCCCATGTTGGGCGTCAAAAAACTATGTTCTTATTAAGCCATGTTCATAGTTCAATCAGTGAACCACTATAAGTGTAACCTCAAAGTTAGATACACAAGTTCCATATATTGTGATTACGTTCATTGCATGGCGTAACGTAACTATACATTCATATAATTCGCAATTGCTTATAGGTAACTCAGCTGTTTTCCATGTTTATCAGCTGTTGGCCTGAGGGCCAACACACACACACAGTTGAGTTGGGCGCTAACTAACTGTGTGTGTGTGTTCCTACTGATCCCTAAAGTTCGACTGAGCGAACCAGTCTAAGTGTGACCTCGTAATGCGTAACAGTGAGACAGGTATCGGTGTCCGATTGACGCCTTACGGGGTGCCTTAGGCATCACATTGCAAGGGAGACACGTTATTTTACTAAGATTTGTATATGCACTAAGATCTATATCTTTACCGGATTAGGCTCGGTATGGATTTGCCCATAATACTGAATTTATTTCCAGTGTCACTCTTCTTGTCACTAAGCTAGCCAGAAAGGAACGGAACTAGCAAGGGAATGGGAGAATGGGGCTTTTTGTTAAGGCAAGATAGAAGCCTATCTGCTGTTTGAGCGCTATAATGCTGGTTTCTTTAACAACGGCTGAGTAATCTGTTAGAATAGCAATAACACCCGGATGCACGGGGCCCGTGCGTTGTTTACGAGCCGTCGCCGCCGCCACGTCGCCGTAGAGATGTAACCAATATTTACAATCATAATTCGATTGGAGAGAATTTTCGTTTTCGTGAGTTTGCATTATTAGTAGCATTAGCTACCTACCATTATTACTTAGGTACTGCGCAAAAACATTGAGTAAACGTAGTTACAGAAACAACCTTCTCGAGGCGCTGTTTGGAATAAAGTCGGGTGTAACCATCATTTACCTATATTCACAATTACGAATATCGTATTTTACCATTCGTTTGATAACTTAATCTTTATCTTAGCGTAGACTCTTGCGTAGTTTGCTGCAAATTTCAAGAATGTGGGCGCGGAAGATAGATCGTCTCTAATATGACTTGCAAATTAGTCACTTGTCGCGCGGTAGTCGTTATAATATTTACGAAAATTCAAAACCACCTAACATCTCTAGTCACCACACACGCGTTGACGATATATCCTGCGCTAATATTGAATTTTAATGAACCGCTACACAAACAGCTCGCTCGGCGAATTCCCAAAGTGCGTTAAAACTCTCGTTGAAACCGAAAGTTCGCAATTTTCAGTTGTTCAATGCTTTTAATACGTCTTTTAACTGTCAGCGAACTTGACAGAGTTCACGCTCCTCTAGCACGTGGAGTGGAGTTCGGTTAATGGAATTTCACGAGGAATTGAGTTGTTGTGAGTTTGAGTTACTCGAGGAATTGTTCGGCGGCGCGGCGTCTGTGATTTTGTTAATAATTTGATATGTTATGTTTACACGTACGAGTAATCACTTTTTGAATTCTCTTAAGATTCTAGTAAGATTGTGGTAAGTATATTCCTCGAGCTTTTTTATTGCCTTAAAAGTTTGCAATGTTATACTCGTAACACTCAATAGAGGTGGCTTTCGAGCAATAGCTGTGTAAATGAAAAAGGTAACTCAGCGTGCGATAGGGAGTTACGTAGGTACAAATTGATTTATAGCGTGACAGTGCAAATTCAGTACGAAGTGCCTATCAGGCCATCCCATAATGGTGAACAAATTTTTGGCCATTTTCGATGCCATACCGAATACGAGATACAGCATTGTTTTTGCTCGCATGCACACGTCGGTTGCATTACTTGAAATGATATCCCAGTTGTCATATGCGAGGAATGCGTCGCATGTAACGCGGGGATTTACGTTTTCTCCGTAGTTTGCACTCTAAAGCTCACCTTGTCTTATTCTTAATCACAGTACAAAATACGATCCGTAAGATACGAGGGCTTAATTACTTCAAGTTTGCTTAATTATTTCAGCGGTATCATTTCCCTGTTTAACGTAACGGAAAAGCTTTGATTAAGAACGTTCTCGACAAAGCCCCAAATTGTGGGTTAAATTTGAAAAGGATTACCTGCGTAATTGGATACGAAACAATTAAAATTATCTTACGCTGGGTTTTCTTGAGGAGTTTTGAGCCACTAGGGCCATTAACGTGGGATGACAAATAAGGAAAAGGGACGTTTCCCCCAAATATTACAGCTGCGAATTCGTGTGGTGTAATCAGTAAAATGCAACGCAACAGTATTAGTAGATACAGTTGACGTGAAATATGTTTATTTTTTCACTTTTGCACTTTTTACACTTATAATAAACTCTGTAATCGAAATCAGCAGTTAAGCGCCTAAATAATTATATTTACTACAAAATTACAACCAAGGAGTTACGTTAGTATTTACCTTCTATAAGTAGTATAATTACTTTTAAAAGTAGAATTATGAGGATTGTTATCAACTTTCTCTTCATTAGTTGCGTGGGTACGGTATCCAGGGTCAATCTTTTAACAGTTTTATGCCATTAAAATTCACTAAACATGCATTTTTGTTGTAGACATTCCCTTTCTAAGATTAGTCGTCTACCAAGCATAAATAAATAATAGTACATTGTGCATCTAGGGCGGTAAGAAGGGCATTACTTACGAGGGTCTATTGAAGCCCGACGCCGTAGGCGGAGGGCTTTAAATGACCCGAGTTAGTAATCCCCTTACTGCCCGTGGTACACACAATGTTTTTCATCACATTTGCGAGGAAATAAATAAACTCTATACAGGTAAAGAAACAATAATGATAAGCGGTAGTGTAGTTGCACAGTCCACAGTACTCCGGAGTGACTACGTGCTGCGAGCGCGTGGGGGGCAGGTCCTCCGCGAGCTCCACGCGGGCGGTAAAGTAGTATGAGAATCCTTTAAAACCATGGGAATAATACAGCTCTTTAAGTGTAAGTATGCTTGCATATAATATCACCATTTACGAGCAGGTGTGATGAAAACATAAATATTGTGGGACAATCTTACACAAATCGACCTAGTGCCACGGTAAGCTCAATAAGGCTGGTGATGTGGGTACTAGGCGACATATCCTTGACTAATATGTTAACACCTTAAATATAATATATAGTTACATATAAATACTTAAATACGTAGAAATAGAAAACATCCATAACTTGATGATTCAACATCATGAAAAACACACAAATAAATGCCCTGACCAGTATTCGAACCCGGGACCTCCTGCTTCGTAGGCAGGGTCTACCGACTAGGCTAGGTGGCCGTTCATGTCATGTTAGTAGGACATAATATTACAACGTTTCTTCAAACAAACCCTTCTATATTTGTCCTCTGGCTGATAGCTGTCAGCTAGTTGTACATATTATGTAGGTATTTGCATCATTTATACCACAACAGAAGTAGGGAACTAGGAGGCATGGACTGAAACTGTTATGGAATTCCCTGAGCTAGTTATGGACGATTTAGAGCAGTCAATATCCTTAATAGGCCATACCGGGACTCCGGGAATCCCAATTGCAACACGCGTCTGATTGCAAATACTCAAATCCAATATGGTTATGTGCGTCCAGAATTGAGCAGTGAATTTTAACTATCGTAGGAAATCAGTTTTGTGTCTCCGTGGCGTCGTCGTAGCTCCTAAATGGATAAACTAGTTTGAGTGTGGACTAAAAAATTCTTAACTTTAGTTTGTCGACATGTGTCTTAGACAGGCTCACATATTCATGGCATAGATTTTATCTGCATTGAGTTCATTTGAGGTGCACACCTCATATAAGAAGTATAAGTAAGTACATAACTATGCAATACAAAGAGTGTTTGTTTTGTATATATTTCAACTATATAGATGACGCTCGTATAATTTCGTTCGGGAGGAATAATTATTATAGTTGGAGGTTGGATTTTTTTTAAGTTGATTATACTTTTGTACATATTTATTTTTACCTACAACATATCGATCGATCGCTAGAAAATTAGACCCGTTAGTAACTAAAGGTTATTTGAAAAATTAAATGTAAAATCACAAAGAGGTTGTTAACTTTAATGTAATATTTTCAGTGCCGAACTCCATAAATCCCGTGAAACTCATTAAAAATAAATCGAGCAAACGTATTAAATAACTCAGCTATTCTAACAGTCAAGAACGAGCTTAAATTAAAATATATTGTCTTGTTTTATTAATCTGGCTAACATTAAAAGTGTCTAAACATTTTTAAATGCCCCGCCGTAAATTTAAGTATTCATAAAATATCTTGAAGCTACTCTCTAGATAAACAACAGTGTGGTTAACTGGTTACTCAAGTAACAGTAAAAAGGTGGAGGCCTATTCGAAGAATACAATCAGTTATTGATTCCATTTTGACTTGATATTAAGCAGGATAGGACCTGTAGATGTAATGTTTGGATAATCAGATCTCTTTTGTTTGTTTTTTTTAAATAGTTGATTGTCACTAAATAATAACTACAAAATCAATCTTGTAGCTACGTATCTATATAATTTCTCGACACAAAACTATCGTTTCAATTTATCGTTTACAAAATACTGGTACAAATTTAGTTTAATTCCAATCTTCATGACAAATAGAAAAAAAAAAGATTTAAAACGTAATATAAAAATGACAACGATATTTTTTATGACAGAATCTGGTAAGTTTAATGTCGATGTAGCGATAGCACGGTCAGTCACAGTATAATTAGTTTCCAATATAATGACCTGACAATACCCAAACACTCAACAGAGCACCAAACTCTCTAATATGCCAGACTTAAAGAAAAGTGCCTGTGTGTATAGTTTCTACGGAAATCGACCGTGTACTAACCGTGTACTGTCTATTTGGTAAATTCTGGTATGATTCCTTTTAACTCGACGGACTCGGAGATATTATAGTAATTTCAAAGTCTTTAATCAGTACCATTCATCCATGACAATCATCTGAGACCTCGGAGTCCACCGGTGATATATCTTACTAGCTACCGACGGACAAAAGGGAGGTGATATAAGTTTTACGCGTATAACTGAGTGAAAGTATCCGTATGGTATCCAAGCTCTCTAGAATAAACCGATTTGAATGCGTTTTTTTTAATATCCAGAGCGTTCTAGATTTTAACTCATAAAATGGCGATGTTTAAAAGATAAAAGAAAATGAGAATCTGCAAAGAGTCACTATACTGTTGCCCTTGTAACTAACTGCGAGCAGCTCGTAAAGTGCACTGAATCGGTACTGAATGTACTGTGATGCTAAGTTTAGTGCCTCGCGCTGACCGGTATTTGTACCAGACTTGTTTCATTACAAGAACAAATAAGTTTTTCACTTCGCTTGCTCGAACAAATTGGACTTTAAGTCGAGGCTACGCTACATAATATCACTTTTTATGCCCTAGAGCATAAAGTAACATCGAAGGCGGCCGGCGCTCGCCGTGGACGCCTACGAGCGGCACGCGGCGGGAGAGACCCCAAGCATGGATGTAAATAACCTAATATTTTCCTAACAATCGAAGTGAAAAGCAGAGTGTAGGTATATCACTGGCATAAATACCCATTTTATCCTCAACTACTAATATACGAGTATGGCCTCGGCTAAAATGGGTTACTTTATGCCCTTGTCATACAATATCATCATCAGTAGTTCTTATCGTGACATCATGTCATTCTCTTGAAGACCAGATTCCTCCACAGGTTTCTATCTCTCGCCAAATGCATTGTCTTGTGCAGATTTAATTGCATGGGTGCAGTTATTTGAGAGCAGCATGTAATAGTAGAGGGAGGGCCCCTCGGTCTCTTGCCTTCAACTTTTCCCTTCATTATGACTCTCTCTAGCTAAGCTTTCTGGGGAACGTCGAGAGAGGTGCCCGAATAACGTAAGAAGGCGGTCCTGGCATATCGTTGACAACCGTTAACAAAAAATATACATAGATCTACCTTAGTCACCTTATAGGACACCTATACGGTTTACGTAATTTTAGGATTAAGGAAAGTTGTGGTTTTTTTGTCCAATATAGAAAGAGTAATTTAAAACTTTTAGCACCACTTGCGCCAACCAGGGTTTACCTTATAATTCCATATGAAATAAACGCTTAACTCCGAGTAAGTAGGGTAACCCCGGTTGGTGCAAGTGGCCTTTATCTTCTAACCTACAGTAATTACTCCTTTATTCCACATTTGTAATGATATACCTACCCTTATCTTATATTTTCTGAGCTACCTACATAAATAACCTACATAAAACGCCTGAAGTCCCGCAACCCACCAGCCCTCAGTATGATGGAAATGGACATGCATTGGAAGTCTCATGAATCGTGGATAGACGAGTGGAATGCACACGAACACACCGGCGAACAATTTTTCACTTTTGACCCAAAGAAGCGCCCTCCTGGCTTCGACCAACCGCGCAGATTATGGTGTCAACTGAATCGCTTAAGAACAGGTTTTGGAAATTGCGCGCACCACTGGCATAAATGGGGCTGGTGCGACTCTCCTAAGTGCGTGTGTGGTGAACCCAAGCAGACGGTTGAGCACATGGTTCTAGAATGCCCGGTTACTAGATTTACGGGACGAACGGAGGATCTCGCAAGCCTTAAAGAGAACGCCATCGAGTACCTGAGAAGGAATAACCTGAATCTATGACTTTTATTTTTTATATATGATTGTATTTTTACTGTGTACCTATCTAAATATCCAGTGACTGTAATGCCATACGATAAATAAATAACCTACATAAATGTGATTCATATACAAACGGATGATTGCTACAGCTTCTATTTTCGCAATTTTTACTAAAGAACCCTAAAAATGGTACACTTTTATATTTTTTATCCTTATCGGCCATTGAAAAAACCATTAGAAACGAGAAACAATCTGAAAAACGCGAGCCCCTTTCATGTTCATTGAATTGGTTTCTATTATTTTCAGGAGACTTTTAATTTCATACTTTCTTTCAGTTTCGGCCGCGGAACGATTCAGTAACTCCTTTGTTTGGATTACGCTTCAAATATATTGTTTTATCTCGAATATCTTTGTGCAGTCGAAAAAGGCAATACCGATTGCACAGACATAGGCATAACTGAAGGCTTAAGAGGTTGGGATATCTGGCATAGGCATATCATTTGTACCGAGTGTCAAAGCGATACGGGACTATAAAGAACCTTTCTTATTATTAATATTATACAGTTGTAACGAAAATGTTGGTGATCATCCGTTTAAGGGCGTATACATACGCCCTTATACGGGCCACCACGTGTAATATACCACGTGTAATAGCTGCAAAATCGAATCTAATATCTACTGTTATTTATTCTGAGGTAAATATATAAACAAACTTTTCGTCGTCATACTTACTCAAACTAAACAAAAACAACAATTCAGATACGAGTTAGACGACGTAAGCATTCGAGATTGATAGTTCACTTGCCAGGTAATGGTATAAAATAATAATGATAATGATGAGTACGAGTAAAATGGTAGAGCTGTTGCTTGTAGCACTGACCATATCGTCGTTTTACATAGTCTAAGTCGTATCTGAATTCTTGCAGATACGAGTTTGAGTAAGTACCTATGACTTATTTATGATTTATTTATTATTTTATTTATAATAGCAATAATTATAGGTACAATCGTTTGTGGAACGTATTACAAAATAATATATTTTCAGTAACAAAAATATTTTAAATAGTTTTAAAAAGTAATCCGATCGTAAATTTCGTCTACAAAGTTTTGAAAATATATCAAGTTTCGGCCTCCCTGTAACAGTCTTTCACAAGCTTTTTAACTTAATTATGATTTAATTAAGCTTCGAGGCTGAATTTTTCTTCAAACCGTTAATAGGCCAAGAAAATAAGATAAATAAAATCCATTTCCAGGAATATATCCCAGCAAGCTGGATATAGTTTTAATAGCTTCTTTAGGTCCTAAATACGTGTACACCGAGTTTGCAAAATTCCAGGAGTTGAGCTTGAATTTTGAGATAGTTGTCACATGTACGGTCAGCTGCAGAGATAATAAACGCCCCTGCATAGAAGTTTGTATGTAGAGGGATCTATTATCTCTGCAGCTGACTGTACCATATATATTACAACTTGGCTTGCTATAATATCTAAGCGAAGAATGTCGAATGTGACGTCTTGTGGTGTTTTGAAAAGAGTATGAGGGACCGTGTGTTACACACATTGACCACAAAGTATACCTATTCATATAGAGGTATGGATATATATATCGTTTTGGACATTTTAGTCTTAACTATCATTTAGGTCAAAAAGTAGCCTTCCTTTAAAATTAGATTAAATAAATACCGATTGTTAGACTGCAAATTTTGTTAGATCACGAAGTAAGGCTATTTTGCGTGTTCTACTCAGCTCACCTGTTAAAACTGTACTTACTCGTAGGTTTCTTTAGATTTATCATAATTATTTGCAGTGGCTTGCTGCATCTTAAGGTGGTTTGAGAAAGGCTTTTTTTTTCAAAAGTCTTTTGCATAGTAGTGCAGAAAGTTATAAGAAAAAGGACTCGTTGTTCTACTTTCATTGCTGGCAGATTTATTTTGATACTCTAGAACTTGTTTAACATTATTCAGCCACGTTTTGGCTAGAGTAGCGCAGCATTTCCATTGTGTTTCTACTATATTGAGATATCTTATTCCATAGGACTATCGTAGGTTTTACGCAAATATAAATGTACTACTTAAAACAGTTTTAGTTTCAAAACTAAGCTATATTCTATTTTTTTACTAACCATCGCGGTTTAACGGTAGATCTATAAGTTCTAAGTTTCAAAGGCAGATTTCAAACCTAATGCGGGCCCTCTAACGACTCCGATGTGATAATCGAGGTATTTTTTGAGCAAGTGTGGCGCTTACGTGCATGCATGGAACGAAAAACGTACAAAAATTAAACCGCACACAACTACTTAACATTTTACAAATTCCAGCTTCCTTGATTCAAATAAAGTTAAGTATAATTTGACAAACACGTCGCCAGGACGTTGAAACATTGGAAGCCCCAGTAAGTCGAAAATGCAAAAAGAATCCCGGCCAATTTGCTGCATTTTTCACTCTGAGTGGTTTCACAACGACGCGGACGTTGCGAACAAAGCGAACTACGACGAGAGGAAATAAGTGTTATTCACTGGGGGCATTTATATAAAACTTGCCTGAATGAGTAGGTACCTACTGTTGAACCTGCAAGGAGCATTTTTCAAAGCTGCATCTAGGTACCCTTAAAAACAAAAACGGGGACTATGCGCCATCTCTTTCGTACTTAAAGATGTAACAATAATGCAAACGAGACGGGGCTAGGTAAGTTTTGCGTTACGTTTTATGGTGAGGGTTGGCAAAAAATTTCTCACTTGAAAGACGTAGTACCAGCAGTAGCAACAAAAAACGTTTTTAAGCTAACATGGTTATTTACATTATAATTTCTATTTAAACGAAATATTTACCTACCACGAATATTGGTGTTTGTGACCTCCTGATATTTCGACACTCTTAGAAGCCCCATGTTTACGTTGTAACTGATGTAAGTACCTACTGCAAGTTTTTAGTTGTAGTTTACTCACACACCGTAGCAACCAACTCTTACACGTTGTAACAGTGTGCAGTGCCGTAAATATCGAAAGCTCACAAAAACAAATATTTTTAATAAATTAAATAGTAATTATATTAGCAACAAACATAAGACGCAACATTACGGTTGGCAGTAGTTTTGGTCTAATTTTACATTCCAATCGCATTCGAATTTTGATTATTAGTGCCATTGAGTTTGCCTCTGGTGCCTAAGACCAAAATCTTGCAAAAGCCAGTGAGGTAAGATAAATAAATAAGTCTAGAGATTGGATTAAATTCCTAACATTAAAAAAAAATCCTGTCTTATAGGTAACCCTACGCGCCCCGCAATTTGTGAGAGTTGACGTCGCTCGGCACAATCGTAGAATACTCCCGCCAAATTACGCGAAAATGCTATTTATTTCTGCCGACAGACCGATCCAACTTTGAGTGAAACGGAACGTATCGAATCTCGAGACGGTTGAAATTTTCTTGAACAGGGATTTATCTTTGTTTTGGAAAAGGCAGCGACAGCTCGGCGTTGGGGGGAATTTACATTGGTTATTATTATAGTATTTGTTACTTTTTACCGTTATCCAATAGTTTCGTATCTTCTTTTGTTTCTCATTCGTTAGATGGAGTTAAAATGGAAATTATGAATCTATTTTCAATTTACGCTTAATAATAAAAGTGTTATTTTTATTGATATTTATGTTGAAAAGTCAACGTGGAAAATTGGTATGCCACTAAATCATATTTAATAATGCGGCAATTTCTTACTGGTTGTTACAGAGGCATTTATTAATATTAAACGAAGCTTAGATACGTATATAACATAAAACGATCGGCGTAATATGGAGACTGGCAAACAACGCACAGCTTTGATGGTAGGACCACGAAATTTGGAACACACATTCTTCAAGCACAGTGGTACTACATTAAAAAGGTTTTTTTTTAATTTAGTCTCTAGGGGGTAAAATGACGGGTGAAAACTTTAACGAATTCTACGCTAACTAAGTCGCGGGCAAAGGCTAGTAACTGTACTCGTATAAACAATAAGTCTGTTTGTTTCAAAATTTAGTTGTCACATGAATCTTCCTTTCAAACTGTTCGGATAAAACCCGATTACAATGCCTTTATGCATTATAGGTAAATGAAAATGGCTGTCCGTCGAGATAATGGCGTCGGCTTTTATTAAATAATGACTCAATTCCGCGTCCGCCACCATTATGCGCCATGATACGCAACAGCATGCTCCACAAAAGATATTTTATGAAATGATTAAAACCGAATATCATGATATGCAATATGACATTATATTGCATATCATGCTATACGTAGGTAGTAAGTAAATATATCAGAAAGTTTTCATTTACCACGACCTTCATGTTGTCGTCCAGTGTAACTAGTCTAATATGGTCGGGTTATCAGCGTGGCTGTCACGTTCTAACAAGTTGGTAGGTCCGAAAGTGACGCTTAGCGTGATAGCCGATAAAATAGCATTAGTTAGTACTAATGCTATTCTAGCCCTTCACGTCATGAATTAGTACGAATATTTTTTTGTCTTGTATCCTTAGTAATCAGTTCAGATTTATTTATTAAATAGGAGGTAAACGGGCAGACGTATTGCCCGTTTGCCTCCTATTTAACAAAACATGCTGCATATAGGTAATACCTACCTGTACGTAGTCGTTAACTCACTTTACCAATGACTCGTCGAAATCGTACTATCAACTTGCCTCAAAGTCTACAAACACATTGAATAATGAATAAACTCAAACGTCCGAAATCCGACTAAGGCCACTACTTATTTAATCAATACTGTCCTAAGTCGATTTAGAGGAGACCGAAACTGTTGGTTACAGTACCTACTTGTGATCGATACGGATCAGCTGGGGCGTTATTACTAATTAGACATTATTTTCTGATGGTTAATTGTTTGTTTGGTTAGTGCACTTCCAAACGATACTGCTAGAAAAACGGCTTGGCATCGATTATTGGCTTGGATTATTTTTTGGAAAGAATCAGTAGCTTAATCAAACATAGGGAGTGAGACCACACAGAAAGAAAGAAAAATAATTTATTGTCAAAATAAAAACATATTACATTAATATTAAACAAAGACTTAAACATATTAGACTAAACCTAATCATTCTTTATTTTATCTAAAAAAAGGAGAGTACTATGTGCTGGAAACCTCGCCTCTACGGCGTGGTTCCAGCGCTGGTTTTCAGCATGCCCGAAACTGTGGCGGCGACTACGTACAGGTCGTGTTACTTTACCTATCAAAGCGCTACCAACTGATACGTTTGATGTCGGTGCCAAGCCAAATAGACACATTACCGGTCAATAAATGTCCTTACCGTTTTCTCTGAAAAATTATAAAAATGATATGGCGATGTTGTTGTTATGCATGCTTGCATTTTGACGACCTCCCTAGCCTAGTTGATAGTGAGTAGTGACTTTGCCTACGAAGCCGGAGATCCAGGGTTCGAATCCTGGTAACGGTATTTATTTGTGACTTTATCACGAAGATTTGTTCCTGAGTTATGGACGTACTCTATGTACTTAATAAACGTATATATCTATCTATGTACCTATGTATGTATATCGTTGTCCAGTACCTATAGTACAAGCTTTACTTAGTTTGGGACTAGCTCGATCTGTTTGAGATTGTCCCATTTATTTTGCATCAAATGTTACTGCACTATTATTGTGAAAATAACTGCGTATATTTGTCACTTTTTTTAAACAACGTTTAGTCAATACTGCAACCCTAAAGTAAGAAGAAGAACTGCAGGTTTATTCCTGGGCTAGTGTTAAAACTGTGACATTCCACAAAACCGTATGGCTATATGAAGCTTGATAACTTTATGACATATATTGTAAGAAAAAAAAAACAGCTATGATATGCATTTTTAACCGATTCTGCATTGAATAGCGTTTTGGCTTGGCTCCGACTTCATACATATCAGTTGGTAGTACTATGTGGTGCCACCTCCATTCGTTTGATTACTGATCCTTTCCGAACCTTTCCCGACAAGTTTGTCTGTCCTTTTCAACTTTTACGACGAAATTGATGACATTATTTATTATTGGATGTAGAAAATCTACAAGTAATTTTCAACTTTACTTATTTTTACTTACATATTTGTGTTAAAAAAGTAAAAGTAAAATATATAATTACACTTAATCTCGACACTACACGTAACAAAAACAACAATTTATTTAAATAACAAGCTGTCAATTAATAAATATATGAATTACTACGTTTTACGCTCATACGCCCAAAGTAACAAAGGTGAAAAATTTATAGATACGTCAGAACATAGACTACCTACTAGCATCGCCGCGAGTTATACAAATTGCGTTCCATTCCACGCAAAATGCTACGCAAAAAGGGTTGTGGGACACTTAGTAATATTGCGTTTTTGGAGGAAGCGGAAATCCCGTTGTTGGGAATGATTACCGTGTTGTGTTGACAAACGGGGTTGGAAATATACTGGGTACGTATAAGTACGGTACACACAATCTGTTGGTAGTTCAAGAGCAGTGAAATTTGTTTTTTTTTTGTATGGAATTGCTGTACAATGTGACTCGTTTGAGTTGCTTTTAAGTGTTATATGAAGATTTTGAGACTTGTGTATGTTAAGGGTGACAAGTGCAATTTTTCTTTGGACTCAATATCAGCGTAAACGATGTCTCTTGTACATACCATATATACGACGGAAATAACTTACATACACATCCGTTAAGTATGGTCCACAGATTTTTGTATTTCTGGAGTCTATGTTCTTAACCAAGTACAAATACGGAGTAAGAGGCAATGTCTATAACCTTTTAAAATCATAATATCTGTCTGGACGCAAACAATGCAAACAAATCGATAGGATATATATGGACACCAAAAAGGACATTACATATTCATCTGATTATAAAGAAATAAGCTATGGCGTACCACAGGAAAGTGTCTTAGGTCCTCTTCCCTTTCTTATATATATTAACGACTTGATTGAAAGCTGCGTTATTTAACTTTTTAGTGTCGAATACTACTCCATCAACCAATATCTAAATGGAATTCCCTCTTTTAAATATTAAAGATGAATTTATGGATGCGATATACACTCATAAATATTTAGTTTATACGTATTGGAAGACCTGTATACTTATACTTTACCATGTTTTGGCAAATAAATGACTAATTCACTAGTTTAAGGTATTAAGTATTGAAATTTTGGTACTATCACATTAAGCTATTTTCAGTTTGGTATGTTACTTTAAAGTTAGTAGTTTGTGCTTGTGTGTGTATGTTTAGGAATAAAGTAAACTCTATTATAGGTTAAATAAAAGCCAGGGCTAATTGTTTTACTAAACTTTCCCCAAATCCAATAAGCGTAAAACGGAACGTTATCCCAGGACTCTCCGGGACTCAACTTATGGTACTTTTGACAGAAATAAACAATTAAGTAAGAGAAATTTCACAGACATAATGTTATTATAAAACAGGCAGCTAGTCATTATTCCTGGTTTTCGATAGCAGCAGGTACAGCCAACCATTTACAAAGCGGGATCTATATAAACACTGCGATTTAGAATCGTCTCATAAGAAAGGTCGCCTTGTGCCAAATAGTATGAACACTAAGCATTGATTGATTACGAGTACATACTTATGTGAATTGATAGCTGCATAGTTTATTCATATTTTTAAAACCTTCCCTGGCATGACGGTTTCGCCTTGTTTTCTTTCCGCAATAGTCTGCATGATCTACCTACTACCTCTAACTACATGTCTTGTAGTAAGTTTCTAATAGTACAGTGGTGTAGCATCAGCGTGGGGTTTTAGTATTTAAGCGTGTGGGCGAAGATTGTTTTGCAAGTTGTTGCGAAATCACGTATAGTACCTATTGAACTCGGGCCATGAAACGTGCGGAGTCAATGACCACATTAAAGTAACGTGGTGTAAAGTAGAGTTGTAGACATTGTGGAATTGACTTATTTCCTCTCAAGAAGACACACACGGTTTTATGAAGGCTGATTTTAACTTACATTTTGATACCGAAATTAGATGTACTAAACAGCAGGTATAAACGAAACGCACTTGCAAGTATGATAACGAAATTTTTTTTTTTGGATATTAAAAAGTAATTTTGAATTAATGTCGGTCTGTTGTCGCGAATTGCACTTTTTCTGATTTTTAGTTCCATCACTAGACGGAGCATATAAAACTATTTACAATCAATGTGTTTAAGGGGTGAACCTGGAATGTTATAAGTAGGTAGTAAGTACCTATGTAATGGTGCAGGGTGGAATTTTACAAGTAAAATATTGCTTATGTGAGTTGACCTCATTCTGTTTGTAAACGCTTCATAATGCGGTGTCTGTCTAGTACGTGTTCCGTGTACAGTCATGTTTACACTCTTGCACTTTATTACAAGGGATTAAGGTGCAACTGCAAACATATCTTTGGCATCAACTCGACGACTGTGAGATATCTTAAAATGTTTTAAACTAAGGAGTCGCACCAGAATGTTTTCTTATATGTATAAACTTTTTTTTTAGGTAAGCTTTCGACTATTCACGCTCGATTCAACCCCAAGTGTCCCTGGTAATATATATTTAAAGAATCAGTGATCGTACATTTTGTAGCAATTTCGGTGCAGTAAAAGAAATAAAGCAATATCAAAAAAAAACTAGGGAGATGATCAATTAATGTACATAATACTTATTACTGTTATCAACTCGAATTAACTATCCCAGCTAGATTTAAGAATAGGGCCTACAGATGCTTTTAATGCAACAATGCTGCACTGAAATAGCTACCAAATTTACGATCACTGATAATTATACAAGTCAGTTATAAACTGAAATACGTAAAAGACCTATATTTTATCAGTGTTACTATTGTCTAAATAAATCAGTTTTACATTTACTTAAGTAAAATTTATAAGCTACTCGTATGCTAGAAAATCGTCATGAGAAGTTTATCTTCATAATTTGTGTTTGTGTACCTCTCTTGCCGACCATAACTATATATCATCATTGGCCCCTCATCCTATTTACTTGGGGTCGGCGCCACATGTTTTCCTCTTTTAAACTTATCTCTACTGGCTGTTCATTATTAAATCACATCATTTCTCACTTCCTTGGGTTGTCCTTCCTCTAAAGGTTCTCCATATTCATACCTACCTATAGTCCACCGTTTAATCGAGGCGGATGGTAAAGTAAGTTACACGCAAATTTTTGAGTCGAATGCAACTTAATTTTTAACTAAAACCGGTATACGTATTACCCTTTTACGTCTTTTACTTACTTAATAAAAATGTTTAGAAACAAAGGAAACTGTAAAACCACTCCTGTGAAACTACCAAATGAGACTGACAAACGCCCATCGCTCTGACTAACCTACAGAACCACTGAGAAGTGGCTGGTGGCTGAAATGTACTTATGTTTTTTTTTTATATTTTGAGGATTGATTCATGGTTAAAGTCCTACTTTATCATATCTCACAATATGGTTCAGATAAAAAAGCACTCTATAGAAAATTGTTCTTTTATTTCACAACACGATAAAACAATTACACCTAAATTTGTTTTTTTTTCCTGCTAAATTCGAGTAGAATGTACTAACACTGTGCATTGAACTAGTCGCGGGCGTTAAACGTGAGTCAACTGGGGGGCAACGCACTGTGATAATTAATATAAGTAGGTACCTACTTACTGTGATGCTGATGGACAACTTGTTAATATTGCGAAACATTCTCAGATATTTCTATCTGGATCGAACCTTCCCAGTTCGACATTTCAGAGCGTATTCATTATTATTCACTTTTGCCGCTGTCTAATATTTTTTAAATTTACCTATTCTTTTCTCGCTTTCTAAAACGAGTAAGATTTCCGCACCCAAATCGGGGTCCTCCTTCAAAAAAATCTTAAATTTACACTCATAGTTAAAAATTACCCAAATACATCAAATTATCACTATTATTACTATGTATCTTCTCACGTAAAACGATAGCTCTGTCATTGCACGATCATGCCTAACGGTGGGTTCGTGAGATGATTAAATTTTGAAACTGTAAATTATTTTGTATGTAATTTGATAACAAATTTACATTAACTTGAAGTGTGATAACTTTCGCTCCGTGCGTACAATATGAATATTAAATAATGAGCATTAACGCACAAAACAATCGCAGATGACGCTGCGATCATTTACAAACATCAACATTAATTTTAACATCTCATTGGATTTATGCCCACCAAACCCGATGAAACAGAAAATTTGTTAACTTTTATAGCCAATAGGTTGTTTCTTTATCCCATATTTGTTTGCTAAACCTGTGGATTCAGTTTCCGAAGATCTAGTTTTACATATGTGCCGAACTTTTTTCTTAAAATATGATTCCACATCGTTTATTAAACGTGTTTAGAAAATAAAGACGAGCACGCTACACCGAATTGTTACAGTCAAGCTCATTAATATCTGTACATGTTTTCATCAGATTGCGAGGGTTTAAGATAAAGAAATGTACACATATTAATGAAGTCAACTGTACATTGCTGCGTGATCCACAGCATCACGCTGATTTGCATATTCGAGTCTTGATTTCATGGCTTTGTTTCTTTGCCCCGTTTCTCCGAATCATGGCCGACGCATTCTTCCCGTCCCTTCGAAAATAACGTAACTACCATCGGTGTTTACAAAAATATGACGTTTTTGAACTAAAGTCTGGCCGATGGTATCGAACCTTTGTTTCGCCTTGTTCGCTTTGATGGATAAATGGATGATTAGGTTCGCTTTCAAATTGAGAATTGGTCTGGTTAATGACTGTCAATAATAACGGGTTGGTGACGTTTGCTGTTATATCGATATTGATATTTCCGAGAGTACCTACTATATTTTTCAGTAAAAATCGTTTTTAAATATTTGGGCATTCCTCGGAAGTTTTTTCCATCGTATATTTTTTTCAAGATGGCTCAACAACATTCTATTCTTACAACCTTATTCTTCAACATTTCCTCTTTCCTTTCTGTTACAAAAATCCAGTCAGTTAGTACTAAAAACTCTACATCAATTTCCTGGCACAGCAATGTCGTTAAAAATTCACGTCCTTACCGATTGAGTATTTTATCATGTTTTAACAAAATTGGCGGATATTTTTTATCTACGAGCGTTCCATACGTTCGAGTGGTCTCTCGGCGTACCCTGCTGCATAAAACTTACTAATTAACCGGAGGCCTGTACGCAGTTTAAAAATAAGAAGTTGATTGGTTGGTCGACACTCTTTTATTGCTCGTGTCGTGTCATGTCAACTCAGCAGCAACTTCATACTACTACCACTGTGGCTTATATCGAATCTCATATGCTCAAGAGGGATTCGGCTATAATGTCCACGCGGGCGCAAAGCGGGTTGGGGGCTGCACATATATACCTTAAATTTCGTTGCCGATATATGCAGTTAAATCAACGTAGTATAATGTTAACCTTTGCCACGCCAAAGACGTATTAATCGGTCATAGACCCCAAAGCAACATAGACCTTTATGCACACTCATAAAATTCAACTTCAGTTTTGACACTTCGGTGACGTGGCGTCCGAGTGAAAACGTTTGTATTTAACATGGCGTCGAAAAGGTTAAATAATCTAATTTAGATTTCTAAAGCTCGAATAGGGTTCTGAGGTACTTGAGCGGTCCCCGCTACACACTGGAAATGTTAAAGCATCCCAGTTTGTAATGAATACAATGGAAGATCATTTCAATAGAAATTGAATTTTCAATTGAATATCTTTCTCTTTATCTAGTCTTATTAGTATTATATACAGAGTAAATCGCCAGTAACTGGCCACCTTGTACTAAAAATGAACTCTGTTTACCTATTAACAGAGTTCATTTTTATTTTAAGTTTTCAATTACTGGCAGCCCTCTGAAATGAATTCTGTTTATAGAGCAATTCTTTCATATTGTTGCTTGATTCTTTAATGCAAATTGTTAGAGGTGAAGTGAATAATGGAATAAAATAAAATTCCATATATTTGAGTAAATAGTTATATTGGAAATAAATCAACAACAATGTTTTCCTCCACAATAAGTAGAACTAATCCGTCTAAAAAATTAGTTTTGTACTGCAATGCAATCGACTTTTTTTTATAAATGTCAAAAAAATCAACATACTCGTAAATGGCAGAATTGGCGTTGTAAGTAACTAATAATAATTCATTAGCACACATAAGATATTATAATATAACAAACCGCTTGATACTTTTCATGTCTTTAAACATGAAAAAATATATATTCTGTTTATTCTTCTTCTTCTATATCAAAATGAAAAATGTAAAAATGTAACAACAAATGAAAAAATTACATCATTATAGGGCGGTTAAATCGATATTGTGTTAATAAATCATTAAAACTTTAAACCAAAACGAATTAACAACATCTTTATGGCGCTTAACTCGTTTTTGCGATTTAGAATACACGCTTATTATAATTTGTAAAAGTAAATTTGGCGTTCAATTCGTTTTTACGTAACGAGTTCGTGCATAGGGCCATACATATTTTAACGTGTCGCTTGATTCTACCCCTTAAAATAAGGCTGTATAAGCATGATTTTTCAGCACTGAAATAGTCAATACTATAGATTATCACATTTATATCCGAGCTGCATTCATAACTTTTTTTTCGGATTTTGGCGCTTAGTTCGCTATTCCATAACACTGTCCAATTCAAGCTTCATAGGCAATGTAATGTCCTAATAATTATGTACAAGAAAGAAATACAAAAAGATAATGTTATAGGGTGGTATTTTTGAGACCGTTGTTCTCAAGGGTTAAGTCAAAAATATACTAGAGCTCAAACGAAATTGATTGAACTTGATTGATTGAATTGACACCCAAAAAAACAGGACCAAAAATGGAACTCCGCAAAAAGGGAAAACAAAATTTTATTCGCTGCATTTTCATTTATCCTTTTGTCGTATTGATAAAGATCTTTTGTATTCATAAAAGAAGGGAAATCGTGAGCGGCGAGAGGACGTAAATTGCTGAATTCAGAAATTTCGTTACTTACGAGTATTTGGAAACGATGGGAATTGCGGATAACCGGGAAAAAAATCGGATAAAGTCGGAGCGAATACGAAGTTACTTACCACAGTGTTACTTTATTTTATGATCCATGTACTACCGTACGTTTACATAAGTGTATTTAAACTAGTTTTTCTACTCCAGCACTTCTACATGCCAATTAGACGATTGGTAGCGATATTAAAAAAGTATACATAATATTGTTGTCTATGGTTTTCCATAAGAACATCGCTCAGCGATGGTCCTATGAATATTAATATAAGTAATATATTAACTTCTTTTTTTTTTGTAGTTGCCATACGACTTCTTCTATATTCTGCCACCATTCAAAATTTCGCTTATTTTTTTCTAAATTTTTGCTGCCGTAGAAAAACTAGTGTGCAGCATACATACATATGAGCTATTGCATAAACTACTATTATGCAACAGTGATCGAGTTTTAAGAACCAATTATGAGCTATGGGTAGATTACAACTAAAAACTCAGCTCGTCAGTTTGCTCCGTGAACATGGCGCTTGCAACAGTGTCGAAATATCGGGTGCTCAATAAAACAAACATACCTACATGGTTATTATCCCGTTTTGAATATTAGCTATAATGCAAATGACCATATTAGCTTAAAATCATATATCTATTGTGTATCTTTGACAAAAAGGTAACTAAAAGCCAAAATAATTAGCATATTTCATGCACCTTAGTGCCGCGGTACAAAGGTAGCATCCGAGCAATTTGGCCGCGATTCATCTCGGTGGATGTAAATTTGGTGGTATTTTTTCCTAGCCGCCGAGATTGTGATAGACGCTGCGGCACAGATTGTTTAATACTAGAGAGTAAATTCGCTACTACTACTCCCACTCATATACGTCCCGAAGTCCCGATGCTGGGCACATGCCTTCTCTAATGCACGTAAGGTATTGGGCCTTAGACCCTACGCCTGGCCTAAAGAGGATTGAAGACTTTGGCAGTGTCATTATAAAACTTATCCCCGTGTTTAAATATATTATGTTTTTATTTTGTCACTAGTAATTTTAATAATCTCAAAAAGCACAAAATCGGGAGCGGTGGAGATCAAGTGGAGCTAAAGACCTTTGCCCAGCAGTGGGACACACAAAGAGGCTAAGACAAAAAAATGTGCACTGTATGGAAAATTTGCATTAAAATAATAACGCATCATTTATGTGTCCTAAAATTGTTTGCTTAGTTGTTTACCTTACAACGAGTTCTCAAGCAACTAACGCGATGACGTTAGGTTAGGGACGACCGCGCGCCCGTGCAGTACCAATGATTCTGTAGGTAACTAGTTCGTGGTGTATCTATATAAATAGTGTATTATGTATTCTATGGCATGAGAAGAAATTCCGCACCGTTCATCATGCCCTGAATACTTTACGCTCTAGGTTTATCCACTGTCAGCGCTGGTATTAAGCAAGAAAGCTACTTTTGCAATTTCACACTTTTAGTTGACATTATAATGTAAGTAAATAAGCAATAATTATCACTATTTCTTTAAATCTAATGTTTATTACTTATAATTGTCTGTTTTATATTTTGAATGTATAATGCAATTATTTTATTAATAATTAAGTTAGGCTAATTATTTTATAAGTAGAGTAAGAGCATTTGCATGCCGCATTCTGGCAGAATATGCACTCATGTGTTTGCTATATTCCACTGACATGACAATTTACTGTATCTGTGTGTGTATTCTTGCAAATGAAATAAATTATCAATTATCAAATTAAAGAAAAAACGTATTTTCAAGTTAATACTGCATACATTTCCTTCTAGATTAAGAATTGTGATCGTTTTCAGTAAAAGGTAGCACTTTTTCGATAGCCGTTAATGCCATAAAGATTAATTTAGATTTGAACAATCAACAATCGACAAAGTGGTACCTTTTACTAAAATCAAGCACAGTAATATACTGTGCTTGATTTTGGTAAAACTAATATACAGCAAGGTGTGTAATATTCAAAATTATATCAAACTGGCATGTAAGATACAAATGCATTGGAAAATGAGTAGTCTAAGGAATAAATGTCACAATTTTTCCACTTTCATATATATTTAAAAAAAATGTACTTTTAGCTAGAATGAATTTAAGAAAAATTGCCAAAGTTTAGCAGATATTCATCCATTCATTCATTTATTTATTGATAAAATAATACAAGTCATTTTACAAGTCATAAAAAATTAAGATTAGTATTATACTATTCGGTCAGCCACACTGTCCGACAAATTCATCGATGCTGTAACACGCGAGGTCGGTTAACAGCGGTTTATGTTTTGCTTGCAAATATTCGGTCACTTTGTACATCCAATATTTCAGAAGGAAGAGAATTGAACAGTTTAATTCCAGTGACACTGACAGACTTCTGAGATTTAGCAAGTCTACATTTAGGAATTATCAGGAGGTTACGCCTACGAGTGTTTTACATGGGTCGTGAGACGCATCCAAGCTTTGTATAGCTCTAATATACCTCTAATATACTTACATGGAGTTAAAATATAAAAGAAAGATGCACAAAAAGCCGTAAGAATTGTGTTTTGGATACTAGATAATAATATATATTTATCAAAACTATTTTTTTTTACAATATTGCAATTAATATGCTTTATTTCATTTTGAACGATTTTCACTTTCATATCTTGACCGGCCTCTTACAGTATACATGTAATGACTCTTTCTGCAAGGTGATTTCCTCGAATAGTAGCGCTTACTTTTTTAAGAATTATGAGACGAGGAGTCACCCATCGGGTATAAATATCCATGTTTAAAACTATTCGGGTGATTTGCATATATTCGCAGAAACCAATATGTTTGCATGTACAAGTATCTCATCACTCATGTGTTAACGTAATATATTTATTATTCCGCTGTGCATGTAATTCTCGTCAAGTCGTGTTTAGTGTAATTAATTCAGCACTAACTTGTTGCATAAATTCAGGCATTATGGGGAATAATGCATTAGCTGCTGACTGGATACCTAACTCATTATTATTGTTTGTTGTTTTTAGGCTGTTTAAACTTTGCAATTCGCTTCTTTTATATACCATATCTGTTTTATTGAAATTAAACACTTTAGAACGGATTAATCGCGTTAATTAACACCATGACCTACTACTACTACTACTAGTGATTTATGTCAATGAATAACAATCGCAGTAACAGACAATATTATATCTGTTTTACTCAAACTGACATGTAATGTGTAAATCAAAAGAGTAAATAAATACGTCTTTCATCTTAGTACCTATAATAGTTCTTCTTGCACAACCTTCAATTGAGTATTTTATAATTGTAGATATAAACAGTTAAAACTTGCCTTTATTCCTAACCGCTATTTTTAATAGAATAATAGGCAAACTGCTGGATCCTTTCTAGATCTAGATTAATTACTTGAAACACCAAGGATCTTCGAGTACTCTACATAAAGCGGTCAACAATTTCAAAGCATTGCTAAGTTTCGTGGAGGAGTTTGGGGGGTGGTTCGGGAGGATGTCATTAAGGCTCGCAATATCGTGATACTTTCAATACCGTAATTCAAAAATCGACGGACTTCAAACTAGGACCAATCCGAAGAGCTAGCACAAGATATCCACTGGCGTAAAATGCTCAGTAAAATTGTATTAACTAGAAATAACCAGAGCTAAAGTCCGAAGAGATGGTTCGGCAAGCAACCGCAATGCTGTTGAATCTTTCAAGTGCCCTTGGCATTGACTAGTTCACAAGTTTAGGCAAAATTACGTGCATGAATAATTTGGTCGAGACCTCCGGCCTCGGGCGGTAGATCGGGTCTTTTATAGAACAACGAAGCGGAGCGTATTTTCTTACTGGAAATACCTAAAGTAAAGTAAGTGATATAGTTTGACAAACCAAGTCTGGCAGTCGATTTTTTATTTATTTATATGCTTCTCTATTCATTTATTACAAAAAAGAAGGTATTTAGGAAAATAAATAAAAAAATGTACTGTCAGGCTTGGGTTATCAGTCTGTAGTAAAACTTGGGTACCTGGAATTGTGCTACGCGGAAATAATGCGTTTGGGGAACTGATCGAGCTACTCCTCATTTTCACCCCCTTAGGGTTGGATTTCTAAAAATCTTTAGTGGAGCTCCGCTACGTTTGAAGCATGATCTGACTCCGCACTGAAAAATGTCTAATTTAGAATGTTATTATGATGTTTTTTTATAGGAGGTAAATGTCCGACATTCTGGTTTACCTTACGGTACACAGTATATGTGTTACTTCCCTAGTTTAGTTTGCAATGATCACGTGGATTTTTAGTAGATATTATTAATTTAAAATTTAGTACCGAATTAGTACCTTTATAATCAAAAATAATTTCTGCAGTTTAATTTGTAGTTTCCGAGTTTTTACATTTGGTTCCTAGAGAAAACATGTAACCTGTTCAGACGTCGCGCACCGTACGGCGAACAGCCATTAAACAGACGATCGAACCTGCATCTTACCATTCTTACCAGACCAAGATCACGGTTCGGTTCGGTAAGGTTAGAAAGTTATAGCTTGTACCAACTACCCTTAAAATGTTTGTTCATATCCAACATACAAACATAATATACAGCATTGCTTTCGGTCAGCGTCACCATCTTGCCATTAATCCCGTCATTCCCGTCCCTCGTCGCTGAAAGTTCCGTAAGTCAATTAGAGCGGCCCCGCGAGTGACAACCCTACAAAGAAACTAATTAAGGGCTGGCAGCGATTGGCGATGACGCCTTGTCGATAGTAATCGGCCTGTGATCCGAGGTCCAACTAAATATAAACTTACTTCGTTAGATATCATAAAATAACAGCTCGGAATATTAAAGTATTTTCTTGGAATGCACCTATTATCATGATTTTTTTGTCAAAACCTATTTTCTCAATGAATCGTGGTCATATATTAACATTCACCATATACTTTTTTGGTACACAATACATAGCCATTTCGTTGTCTATCTGGCTATTATAAATTAGGCTAATATATAATAAAACTATTTATAAAAATAGCGATGAATATCAAAATCCTAAAACAATAAATTGAAAATAGATGTCATATACTAAAGAAAAAGACCAAGCGTTAGCCACGTAAGCTGAAGACCCGGGTTCGATCCCCGGCTGGGCCTCCGATGGACTTGGTATTTTTGTGTAGTATAGGTATGACATCTATTTTCAATTTATAATTTGTATAGAGTCGTGTTACTACTCTAATAACAAGTCAAAATATTAAATGAATTAATTTGATTTGGTTGATTCACAATTCATCATATCATAAAATAAAATTACAGTATAAATTATGATATAATCTACATGTATTTATGATCGTCAGAAATAATATTATATTAAATTATACTAATTAATTCTAACCCTAGGCAAGTATTGCAATTTTACTTAATGTGAAACCCTTACAATTAAAATAATAAGATAGAAATCGAATAAATATAAATATAAAACATATATAATTAAAAATATACTTAAGGTAATAAGTATCTCACAAAGATCGTCATATTAAAACTAGCAGCAATAAAAATAACCGTCAAAACAGAAACAATATCAGTAAAATCAAATCAAGCACATAAGCAAATTAAGAAACTACATAATAATGTCAATCGTTGATTTTATAGCCATTATAAGTCCATATCCATATTTTAAAGGCATATTTCACTTTTTCACCTTACTTTTCTGTAATACAGTCCGTCCACATACTGTAAAAGTTTTATAATTTCATAGAAGTTTGATGTTTAAAATAACACAAAAGTGTTATTATTTGCCATTGGGTCCCTAAGTAAGCCACTATGCGAACCGACAGTAATCGCTCCGCCAACTTCTTATGGCTAATGGTTAGCCTATTTGGCCAGCCCTGAGTTTTGAATAGGGTTGATTAAGAAAAATGCCTTCACATTTACGATTCGTATTAATATACCGGGTGTTGCCTGTAACAGGAGCAAAACATTTTGTCATAGGTAGTCTCCTAAAACTTAATAACTTGTTCAACAACTTAAAAAAAAATGTAATCTATAGGGTTTAACTTTTTCATACAAATGGAATAGTATTTTCAATGCAAGTACGTTAACATTGGCCCGATTGACGTCTCTTGACATAGTACAAACATGACAAAACTCGCAGTACATTGGTACTGCGAGCATTGGTATTGGTATTGGTACATTGCTTCTTCTACCAAACTTTAAAGTGTAATAAAAATCAAAATACACGTTATTTTTAAAAGTCGCTGAATAAACGTTTGGTTTGGGGAGTTCTACTTACGATTAAATTTATTGCTCCCATTACAGGCAACACCCGGTATATATAATTGTGCTTGCGTTTAAAGGGTATCACTCTGTCGGTCGTTGATGAGGTTCATTTCTAAATGATTGAACGCCTTATAGGCACGTTACAAAGTGGTATCTTTTACTAAAAACGATCACAAATGGTGTTAGTCTAAATAGTCTAATAGCTTGGCTATTCATGCACGTGGCGATAGCTTTTTCATCGCGTTAAACAAAATTACTAGTATATTGTCTTCTGTTACCGCGATTGTTATTCATTGAAATTAAACACTTTAGAACGGATTAATCGCGTTTATTAACACTGACAGGGCGAGTTCGCATTATCTCAGTCACCATCTTAACCCTGTGAAAACGAATCCTGTAAAGGCTCGAAACGTAGGGTCATGGTGTTAATAAATGCGATTAGTCCGTAAAGTGTTTAATTTCAATAAAAAATCCTTAAATCAAAACCTATATATTATATATGCTATATATGCGTGCAAAGTAACTTTCTTTCAATCAGATAGAGCCTTGTATATACTTTTTATGATTTTTATCTATTTAGTATTTACACTCGAGTTGTTCATATAAAATGTGTTTTTTAATGTACCAGCCTAAAAGCAGCTGATTTTCGACACTCGGCCGTGAACCGAGCTATAATAGTCAAATGACAATGTGAATTTAACGCAGGACTCTAAGAAAATTGTCCCTCGCGCCCTGCGCCTATAAAAGTTGTCATAAAACGTATGATAATGCCGCCGACATTCCGCGAATAACCCCATAAGTCCCATAACACACCGGGGCACTGTTCCACTCGTTCTGATGGCGGGTTGTGACTTGGCGAGTAATGTGACATTGATAGGCACAGGCAGCATTAGTTTGTAGCAATGGCGACATATTTTTGATTAAAAAAAAATCTCGATGCCAGCCTTAGGGTAGGGCATATATCAATCAGCTCCAATCCTCATTTGTTGGAGGCCGAAGTCGAAACTAAAGTTGTAAAACACTGTAGCTGTAGCGTAATAAAGTCAGACTATGCTAAGTTTCCTACCATAGACTGTAAAAGTTAAATTAGTAAACGTCATCATTTCATAGTTTGACGTTTAAAATAACACTTGGTTATTTGGTTACGTGGTTTGACTCTATGTTTCTTCTGCTTTTGTAAGCTTGTAACTTGTTATTATTGGTAATGTATAACAAAGATGGTCGCCGGTGTAGGAAAACATCATGAGGAAACCAGACATATCCCAGTAAGGCTTAGTTTACCGTCTGGGTTGGAAGGTCAGATGGCAGTCGCTTTCGTAAAACTAGCGCCTACGTCAAAACTTGGGATTCCTTCAGATTTTTTCCTGCACCTGTGCTGCAAGCTATTGCTTTTTGCCAAATTTCGTGATTCTTGGTCAACGGGAAGTACCTACCCTACGTATACATTGTGATTTCCATTGCAAATGTATGGGGAATGCGACATAAACTTTTGATAGCGCTGACGTAAAGGTTTGGTTTTTTTCACATGAAGCTGTGAGGCACTCCAGACTTGTGTATGTGGTATTAATTTCAACTTGCTATCGCTACGCGTTCCCCAGGTGAAGAGGGTCTTGATAGACAGGCGGACGGACGGACGGACAACAAAGTGATCTAAGTGACCGTCTTTTCCTTTTGAGGTGCGGAACCCTAAAATCTTTAAAACTTCTTCTTTAGTCTTTGGGTAAAATATACTATTTTTAAGTGCCAGGGGTATATAATGGCACTGTCACTGAACATGTGAAACAGGGTTACTATGTTCACTTTCCTCTGGAGCAAAACATAAAATCGTAAATAGAATAGAATCGCTCTCTGTTATTTATAAGTCCCGGTCCCCAAGAATATTGAAGTGAGTAAAGGGTAGACTACCACCAACAGATACTGTATGAAGGGTTTACGAAGATCGATAGTTCGCCGCACATGTGTTCTTGTACCCATAAAATAACGATGAAATTCGTCCTTCCAGAAGTATCCGTTGACATCGATTAGGCGTCATGGTAAAGGGGATCGCGGGGCATATATGCATTGTAAATTGTAAAAATTTTGGCCCAGAAACGATGTAGGTGATGCTAATTCGTACAGTATACAATTAGGCCTGTTTTTGGTATAATCGTTGTTTAAAATTTCTGCAGCGTATTTTCTGTTGTTAAGTTCGTGCGAACTCCTAAAATCAGCGCTAGTAATGGGCGATAGCGACCTTAATTCATATGCTACATCTACTAGGTAGTGCTGCCAGTAGTAAAGTATCCGGGCCTCATATGCATAGTTTGTAAAATCTCGCAGGCGACGCCGGCCGGAATCGGTCCCGGTGGCCCGGCGACCTTTACTCTTTTAAGGTCGGCTCTACTTGTCAAGAACAATGTATCCTAACCTAAGATACAATATATATCTACGTATCGTAACTTAGTAAGATCATTCTTACTTTTGAACTGACTTAAAAGTAAGTTCTTAAATCGGCTATACGAGTACCTATGTTGTTTTTGTATGTATGTTACGCGATTACTTCGTTGTTTATGCACGCATTATTTCAGTTCGGAAGAAGATAGGTAGCTACCGTGGTCCTATTAGATCCTGGTGCAGATCTGATGATTCGACCTGTGTGGAACAAACTCCTTAGTTTTTAAAGGGTTGTTTTCAGTACATTATGTGTGTAGCATAGGTTTATAATACTTTTTTCAGTTATCGTTATTAGTACCTATTCATTGAAATGAAACTGTAAAAATACTTGTCGTTTATTATTTGAATATTTTGCATTCCAACCAATTCAATTTCACTTATGTAGGTATTGCTCAAAACTATTATTCATTTACAAAGCCTACGTATTAAGTATGCAATCGAATTACCATTGCGATTGCGGTTAATTCCTGATTAATGTTGTGTACAAATAATCAATATTTATGTACACGAAATGACAATTAAATCATACGGTCCTCAACCTGTACAATTTGTTTTAGGTAGGCTCGGTGATTAAACTAACGTTATTAACTAGTGTTATTACACGTGTGTTCACTCGTGCGTTTTATAGTACTCAGTTAATATTTAGGTACGATTTTAAGCTGTTATGGACATTCACTTACATGTTAAGTACGGGGTATTTATCCGTTTTAAACTGTAGTTAATATTTCCCTGTGCTTAACAAATTATTAAATTCCAATAACAAACAATTTTAATTCTGTTGATTTCCTGTAACGCATGGCATATAAATAAATCGTTGATATGTGAATTTTAATAGTTCTCAATAGAGTTCAATATTGTATGCCATATAAGGCTTCGTATGCAATAAAGGGTTAAGTGTTTCCTTTATAAGTGAAAATAGCAGTCGAATTTGTGTATGTGTTATTATGTGCAACGATTGACTATTGCACTTGTTTCATTGTTTTTCTGCCTTAAATTCTCACAAAACCGGTCTTCTCATTCTTACTTCTTTATTATTTTTTCTTCTTGCCTTAAATATTTACTTAATTTAATGCAGAAAGCATTAAATTAAGTAAATATTTCACAAACTCCGCCAAATTAGAAACAGGTTGAAAAACAAATATTTAAAATCCATCTGCCAAGTCCGATATAAAGCTAGGCAGTTATATAATGAAGAAACTTCTCGCGATTTATTCTATGATATGATAAAATTGTTTATTTGTACTTTTTGTATACAATCAAGCAATAGGAACCTCTAGAACCATGTCAAAATGACAAGCAGTAAGACATTTCTTACAATGTAATTTATATTGTCATTTTATGATATAGGACAGTGGCTAGGGTTCCAATTGGTTGACTTCAAACCAATTTCGACAAATATCTCTCATATATCTCTCCCATGTATCCCAGACTCCGTTGCCTAACAATGTGTAATGCAACATTATACCATCCGTGGGTGGTTCGTGATAAATCACTTGCAAGCATAATTAGAACTCTTTCTTTTGTAAAACTTCAAAAGACCTATCATCTCATGACAGTAACTTTGTGTAGTTCTTGCTGTTTTCTAATAAAGGCGAGTTTACAAAGGCACTGCATTACAGTGTGCTAGCTTGAGCTTTGTTTTTGTACCTTTGAGATAAGGTTTTCTGACGCAGCACTTCACCTCCTTAGAAAAATGCGTTTTAGACGTTTTACTTTGTAGTTGTAGTTGCAAGGAGGTTTAGTCGAAAGAAAGTTGGTGATTTTTTATTGCTGATTGTATTTTTCTTCGTACAATCTGCTACCTTCTCATTAAGAAGAATCTAACGAGCATACAACTCTGTGGTTCTATTGTTTTTTATTACATCGGACCGTGGCTTGTACCAATAATTTTCATGGAACTTAGGTATGTTTGTACGAAATTTTGGTAAAAGAAAACTTCGTACGAAACCAGATTAAATCACCCAGCCAGCTCGAATAATGTATTACTCGTAGTCCTTTCTTAAGATGATAGCGGTCGCGTAAATTACTTATTGAATTTTTGAAATGATTAGTTGTCATTCGGATAGCCACATCAAGATAGAATAGATATAAATCTACTAATAAGATGTAGTGCAATTTGAGTGGTGATTTCCGTACCGTCACGGACAGAGCTAACAGGAGGGGGCATGTTAGAAAAGCTGACCCGATAGCCATGTGGGATATATATCTAGCTATATAGCTAGAAAGAGAGAGAGAGAGAGAGTTAAAATCTTGAACAACTTTAAAACCATAACCGCAGCGCAATGCGTGTGCTCTCCGTTACAACCTACGTCAAACTACGTCGCAATTTGGCCAGTAAGGTTGTGTTCGAGTTTGGCACTTATTCCCCTGTAATAAGGATCATTGTTACCACGTATGCGTGGACGCAGCCACTCAGTTCGTTCACTTGTACACCTACACGCCTTGACAATAGGACAATATGTACTTTAGGATAGTCAATGACACTTAAAAAAATGTTGTGAGTAACCAGAGGTTATTGTCTTATCGCCTACTCAATAATATGTGAGAAAAAGATATATATGTACATTTTTATTGTAAATTAGAATAATGAGGTGAGATCCCTGATTCACTTCTTGTCTCGTGATTGTGAGTAGGAATGAACGTTCCATAACTTTCTACATCGTGCACCTGTCAGGAGATAGTCATTCAATTAATTATTCTACTGAAAAAGGCGTGCCTCAAAACTTTTCTCGGATATATGCCATAACTAGACTAGAATATCAGTTATCCTGGCAGCAATCCTCGGAATTTCTTGAATACATAAAGATGGTGATGAAACAATTATAAGGATTATGATTATCATCCAAGTCACTTAAGTAATTGTGTTAAATTTCAGCACGATTTGATATCGGAAACTGGTTCAGATCTTGGTTGTTTATTTTCCTACTTAAATCCTCGTTACTTACTTTGCGAAAATAATTTCATGTATAAACGTATGCTGTATCAGCAAAAATAAGTATCGACAAAATATTCTCATAAATATGGGACTAATGGGACATATTTTTGAGTAAGATATGTCTACCCATATTTTTACACTTGACTGTGTAGGCTTATTCTTGGTACCAAGAATAAGCCTACACATACACCTACACACACACAGTACATACCTTAATTATGGACATTATTCACTAGAACTTGCAAAAGTAATAAAAACGTATGTCTATAAACTGTCACGAAGAAGTGTTCGTGTTAAAAATGAGGGAACCATTAACGCTGGCCCAGAATTTTTTAATTACAAAAGACAACGAATCACTTTCGCATGGCGCTGTCGTGCTGACCGCCAATTATCCGAGTTACTGTACTACTGTTACTATTACACATTAACACAGTGCCGTTATAAAACAGCATTTTACCTTTCAAGTTACCCAACAAGTTGGCCTTATTGAAAGTAGTTTCCGGTCTTTGATAACTCCAGTACCTAGTCACTCCTTTAAGCGAGTAAGTACATAGCTCGTTGTATAGATCGATTCACGGAAGCTGGCGCGGAAAATGTATGAAATTGTCATTTATTTTATAGGCATTCCGCGCCAGCTTTCGTGAATCAATCTGTACTTGATACAGTGACAAAGCAGACTACAAGGTACGGACGATATTTGCGAAGATTCTCGAACGACATTCCGAGACAAATATCGGAACCATCCAGCTGGCGCATTCCTCGACACGACAGTGCTGTGGGTTTGAAATGTTACTAATGTCACTTTTAAATATTCATAACAAATATTTAATTCATGTACAAGTACCACCACCACCACCACCACCACTCGAATAGGTCTTTAATAGGTATTAAAGGTCTCAAATATCCATGTGATTTTTCTTACAAAAATATTTGTCCAGGAACTTATTGAAATTAAAGTCGTGTACAACTGAAAATAAACTGTATCGATATTTTACACATTGACTGAACGTTACCTACCTACGAGTACGTCCGCAATTTTCGCTGTAATAAATTTCTGGAAAAAAACTGTTGAGTTTGTGTTTCCGGTTGTATGAGTATATAATTTAATTACACGATTTTCACGCGCTTTAAATCAATTTAAATTATATTATCAGAAGGTAATTTGCCTGCATTGTTATGGTTTATGGTCTTTATTTAGGTACTGCTTAATACTTGTATTGTGGGTTACTGTAGGGATACTGTAGTATACTTCTAATGAAAAATTCCTTCGTGACTACATACCTATACCTACCAGATTAATAAATATAAATAAATAAAATATGCTCATCTCAAATATAGTTAGTATCATACAATTTTATAACAATATCGAAAGTGGTCGAAAAGTAAAGTCACAATAAAATGGCGAAAGTTTTGAATTGAAACCAAAAACAATCAGGAGTAAAGGTATCAACTATCAACTTTTGACAGGCATTTATAAAAAAGTCTGTCTTTATTCACGTTTCCGTACAGTAAATAAAAAGAACCATACTGTTTTCTACGTACTCTAGTAATGCTAGTATTATCACAACAAAAAAGGGATGAGTATAATTTTTTACTGACAAAACTAATTTGTCAATTATAATTAGATATCGCTGGAGTGACATGGTCGACGCGGATTTACACTCCGACTTACCATTTGGCAAGAGTTAGCGCAAGATTGAAAAAAGTAGCACACTCCCTAGGCCTCGACTAATTTTGGGTCGCTGAGCCAGAGGAGTAAGTGAGATTCATCAAGAAAAGAGCATCCTCCCATCTTAAAGTCCGGCAACGTGCTTACCACCCTGGTGTTGCGAGTGTCCATGGGCGGCGGTAATCCATCCGCTAATTTGCCTTTAAAAAAAGGTTAGCTATTAAGAGATGCGCGCAAACCTAAACAATACGGATACAGAATCACGCGATCGTTGCGAAACCGCTAGGCATAGATCTTAGCAACAATCGCAGTCAATAGCCGTGGAGTTGCTCCCGTTCCCATCCATCACACTGGAAAAACTACATATGAAACCAAAACGTCTTAAATATATGCCATAGACCATATAGTCTATTAACCTATCATAAACCTTATTGGAAGGAGATAAGGTCTACGAAAGGTTAGTTATATATGTCGCTGATACTACAACTCCCGTCGCTCTTACGCTTATTATCTTCCATATTGGATTAGCGAACTTGATATGTACTGTTAGTGAAGTAAGGGTGTATGTTAGTTAAATTAAAGTGGCGTTTAAGTCGTTTTTGTACTGAGTATTTGGTGTGCCGTTGTTGCGTGGTTCTGATAATAGTTTTTGCTTAACTATATGCGCTAAATGCTGACTATTATATGACGGTATAAATCGGTTGATTTGCGCGATTAACGTAGCGTATACTATGAATACTAAGATATTGACGTGTTATGGAACACATAACGCATTTTTTTAAAACGGTTAAATACCTTGTAGGTTCAGTAGGGTTCATACATATATGAGCATTACCAAAGCTTCAAAAATATATGTACACCCTTAGGGAATTGACAATAAGGTGTAAGTGTTTACATATTATGCAATCAGCTGCACAGATATTTTAAAAAACAAACATATAGAACTGTTCGTTTGTATAACATCTTCAGCGTTGGGCCAATGATTTTGAAGCATTTGATATGTATAAAATATTGTTTCTTCCCCATTCACGAAACTTGGCTTAGCTTGGTTTTAGCTAAACAAGCTATCGCTTCGCATCACACCGCACCGGGCCGGTCGATGCAGCGTGGGAAGGCCCCCCATAAGATGGACCGATCACCTGGTAGAGGTCGAAAGAATCCATTGGATGCGGGCAGCGATCGACCGGCTGGTGGCACTAGCTGGGGGTGGCCAATGTTCAGCAGTGGGCGTGTTTTCGCTGATAATGATAATGATACAGCTACCGCTAACACTTAATAGACTAACATCTAGGATAGACCTATTAATCGATAAAACTATGATTTATTTTGTAATTCCACCGGTATTCCCTGGACACCATTGTCTCTGATAAATTTTGTAAAAAAAATACCAACAAAAATGTCCAAGTTACATAACCCTGCCCCTCGCTGCCCATTCATCACTTACTGCGCGATTCGTCTGTTTTTTAATTGTACGGTCGGCTTCATAAATATATATGCATATGTATTCAATTTTGACTCTTTCACCTGTAACAAGTTCCGAAGTGTAAAGATATTTATAGACGTGACTGTAGGTACGATTTTCTACTCGTGGAGATTCCCATTTTGAAGAGCAAATAAGTCATTTAAACCTCTCTGGGCCCATTTATAAATCAATAAATACAATGCTTATTTTTGGATATCGATCTGTAAAAAAACACGTAAAAGGCCACTGTTATTCAATCCTACCTTGCTGACTTCATTCATCCCACTGTGGGATTAAGCTATGTTATGTTATTACACAAAACTCGTCTATGGTCATATAAAAACCGTAGAATTTGGTAAAACAAGTTTAATTGGAGACATTAAAACACGAATGTAATTACACATACACATCAGACTTTGAAATCCGTCAAAGGATCCGTCCGTTCGGCCGTTTAGTTGTACAAATTAAAGCAATCCATTTATAGCTACAATGTAATGTATACAGGTACGTCCATTCGCTCTAAAACATAACCATTCTTGGGTAATGGGGTAAGAAAGCCCCAAAGGGCAGTCACATAACCCTGCCTCCGCCGGCCCCATTCATGTACAGTCGGTGCCCTCACATAAGTATCCACCCCGCATATGCAACCGCGTAGCGCGCGTGGATACTTATGTGAGGGCACCGACTGTACGTACAAGCAGCAACACCCTAGCTGACTATTGATAGGCCTTAAGCCGTTTTAATAGGGATTACAATTGGTCAGAGTATTGGCATAGCGTAAGGATGTATTCTATACGGTGGGTTAACTCCGCCGATTTCTGGGTCATCGATGGGGGGCGCGCGGGGAAGGAGGCGGGGAGGAAATGCCGCCGAATTTTGACAAATTCGGCGGTCTATTTTAAGGGGTGTAAAATGGTAATTAGTTTGCCAATCAGACTGTAATATCTTTCGCATAGTTTTTGACAACCCTGAGCCTCAGCACGACCACCGAGCCGAGCCGTGTATGAAGTTACCTCACTGTATGGAATACATCCCTACGCTGTGGTATTGGCGATGGTACAAACACCAACAGTCTTAAGCGCCTTCAGGACAGGATCGCTTCTACACACAAATATTGTAAACGTAGATACTCGACTGTTTCCTCCTTGGTCTTTGAGCTCAGAGCAATGACTTTTTCAAAACAGAATTTCATTGTTATTAGTCTGTGTCGGACTGTTTCGCTTTTTTATCAAGTTTAGTTAAAAAAATAATATATTTAAAAAACTAAAATATCAAAAAAAGCAAAACATCATTCAGTTATTGATAATATAATTCTGGTATGAAGAAATCTTGGTTCTAACTTCAAAAACCAAATAAGAATCAGTAGAGTACGTTTATATGGAGAAATAGCCTGTCCCGATGGCTGAACTGTTGAACTGTTGCAATAGGGATTACAATTGTTCAGTTAAGAGGTCCATTTCTCTACACGCCACCATAAGAACGTTGTTGTCCTACTAATCCCCCAACTTTTGGTTATTGGTACATAGAATAGAATAGAATAGAATAGAATACTCTTTATTGCACACCTCAGTACATGAGGAAGAAAAAACATTTACAAGGTACAAACATTTGATTAACACAGAGGCAAACAACAGGCGGTCTTATCGCTAAAAAGCGATTTCTTCCAGACAACCTTTGGGTACATAGTTCCAATTTACTTTTTTTTTTTGTTTTTTCACCTAAATGGCAAAAAGTGGCCACTTTTTTTCGTTGAAGTGATAAAGCTAAAAGTAAGTAATATAAAACTGTACCATATACATCAGAAGTTGAGAAATTAGTAGGAATGGTTAATTACCTCTAGAAAGCACAATCGGTCAAATGAGAGGGAGGGTTACATGTTACATAATACACATGAGCAGTTACCAGTGTTGACGATGATACATCGGAGGACCTTAAGCTGCTGCAATGGGAATTGCAATTGGTCAGTTAAGGTGCATCTGCACATGCACATTTCCATAACAAAATTATTGCAGGTTTTAAGGATATTTAGGAAACTTTTTTGTATTATTTTTTAATGAATATAACCAATCGTGCTAAATAGTTAACGCGAATATTTTCGTATTTTTCGTTTTGTATGGAAATGTAAAAACAAAAAGTTTGATAACATAAATAAATAAATAAATAATACTTTACACTAAAATATTTAGTAAATTCGTCATAAACCTTAAATGGTACCATGGCTGGTACACTGCGATGGTAAAGCCGCGAGAGTGTACGGCCCGGCCTCGGGATTGCTTTATTGGCGCAGTGACGCGGACGGGTGACGTGTCGTTGAGCTGATCAATGGGTTGGTTTTTTTTAGGGCCCTTATTCTCAACGTCCATAATGATGCCTTGGACCAGATGGACCAGTGTAGGCTGGTCCTCTAAGAAATTATGCGCCGTGCTGTGCCAAGAGGCACCAAGCCCAAGGTTTAATATTGTACGTTACTTCGTTTATGAATTCATTCATAAATTGCCCATGTATTTTTGAACGCGTGTGTACGGTGACAACATATTTTCATTTGGAAGTCATTCTTTGCAAATTTAAAAGCTCTACATATACGAGGCCCAACCTTTTTAGTATTTTTTACCCCTGGTGCCTTAATTGTTAAGGAAACTTATCCTTCCTTCTGATTGATTCAAGATAAGATCTCTTTCGAAAATGCCCTTCATGTAATCTAATCAAAACAAATACATATAGCTACCCTTTCCGCTCTATTTCCGTTACCCCCTAAGAACGGTCGATTCACTCTAATTAATTACGCACACGTGCGAAATGTATGCCCTACACTTAAGATGACGCTGGCAGACGTAAAAGACCTTTTTTGGAATGGGAGAAAAATCCATTACGGATACTTCTGCACCGCAGGGACAGTGCAGAAGCTATGTCGGAGTCTCACCGACTAAAAACCCCGGTCGGTCCTCTTCGACGCAATCATGATGGCCCTGGGATCATCAGTGGAACACACCAGTACCGCCCTTGCGTCACGCCCCTGCTGGGAGTTCTTTTGTTTTGGACGATAGCAATCCGTAAAAGACATCTTTATTCATAAACGCTCATCAAACCTGCGTTAACTAATTTGTCGTTTGGCCTTATCTGTCTGTTTGTCATTTTTTGTTTGTTAAAAGGGATCAAAACATATTTAAACTAATATGGGTAAGCATGTTAAGTTTTTTATGAATAAGGCGTTAGTAATTCATTTTAGATTGTTTCTTTAGCGTGTGGCCATTTTTGGACATAGGCCGGCGTATCCTGGATAATACTACATTTGTGATTCGAATAGCATTGTTCGGGTTAACAAAAGGTTGAAGAAAAATATACGAGTAGCATCATTGGGTGGTCAATGGGCCGGATTTTTTATGAGCTAGTTTAGTTCGGATATCTTTATACACAAAGTTTTAAATTTTAGGCCAAGTTTCATAAAAGTTGACCATGGAATAAGGAATAGGATATGTAATAAGGTTAAATATATAGGTTTTTTAAATAACATTTATTAGTAATGTTAGGGTTAACTACATATATTTATTTATTTTATTTTATTTATTAAACACGTTTACGTGACATGACAGTTTGTGCAAGTAATGCGCGCATGCGCCATGAAACTTAAACTACCTACTTACAATTAAATATAATCACATTTGTACAGTTGTACATCTGTCATCCCTCCCCTCATAAAATCTCAAACATTCACTGTCAACAGCCGCCCTTCGCCACGCAAAGAGATGACACTCCGGTGCTGATGCCAAGAACGAATTAAGTTGTGTGAGAGCTCGAGGTAGTGGCGAGTTTTTCGGCGACCGTCGAAAATCGCCTACTTTCCTAGTTATTCATTTAGTGATTCTCCATTTCAAAAGTGACTTCAGAAGAAACACATTGTCCTTCTTTTCTCAGACAAGTATAAAACTTTTAAAACCGGTCAAGCAAGTAAAGGCAAAGCCCCATTGTTTGACATTCGCTGAGACTTATATAAGTATTGTATATTATTCTCGCCTCCAATTGCTCGTTAATTAACTTTAAGTTACGATGATTTCTTTCGAAACTATAGTAAAACAAGTATTAATTATTTCGCATAATAATGATAAGGTTTAATAATAACTAAGTAGCTTTGACATAAATTCTTAAATACAGAATCTGTTTTTTAATATCAGCTCATTAAAACATAATAAAGCGAAAATTACGCTGAAAATAATGGCTAATAAGTAATATTCTTAATAATAAACAATGCCCTTTGACATCGCCTGAACTTGATTGTAGCAAAAATATTTTACATTCAAGATGTGTTCAATTATTATCGCGTTAGTTATTAAAGTATAATAAATTCTGAGCATAAATAACGTATCTTATTAAGACATGAAAAGGGTACGAATTTCATGTACATTTTAATGGGTGACCTTTGTGTATACGTGTGGGTATACTTTACACCTGCACGTATATTTTAGCTTTCATTACAATATGGAATGTAAAGATAAAGCTGTGACACACACAGCGGTCGTAATATGCTATATTTGTTTTGTTTTTTTTATAAGAACACAACACAACATGTATTAGTTAGTCATGTTGAGATGGTTTCGTTCTTAACTATGGTGCATAGTGTCCAGGTCATCTGAACTGTTATTCAACTTTTAAACGAACAGTTACAAAGGAACGATGGCGCAATCCTACTCAATCCAACCCCCTCTTCACTGCACTGAAGTTCCAGTCTTGTTGCTTGCGTGATACCTATGTTTCTGTATTATTTTCCTATTTCTTACTATATTTTCGTGAATACATGATACATGATGTACTTTTGAAAAAAAAAGTTGTATTCGAATTAAGCTCTAACCAATCTAAGATGGTCGCGTTTGTTTTGACTGTCAAGTTTTAACAAGTATAATATAAGTAAAGTGCGAGAGAGAGCCTGGCACGAGAGACGATAAAGTTACAAAGCCTAAGCTGCTGATTGCGATTTTGTTTTATCTGAATCCAGATACTAAGAATGATACACAATCTTCAACGCACTATTTCAACTGCCCGAGGTACAGTGCCGCGGAAAAAAGTTGAGATTCACGGAGGGCGCCACTGTGCTTTAGGAGAATTGTATATTGTGCATCTCATTCTGTCGCATAAGTACGAGCAGTAAGTGGTGGTGGTACCTGGTCTTCCGAAATAAATGAATTTTATTTATTTATTTAAGTTAACTGTTTGACTTATGTTTGTTTACGAAAATAATGAAACATTTAACAAGAGAACTGGTGTTGCCACCCCACTGTGGCAACACATCCATTTTAGTTTGGCTTTCTTTAATTTCTTTCTACCTTTTTCTGTCGCACTGTACACCGCAGGCTTTATGTAGAGAAACCTTTACACTTTCCAGTGCGGGGTGTTTTTAATTATTTTCAAACTTTGACTCTAGGGAGTGTGTAGTAATTTGTCCGACTACGCGTTTGGCATTTTTATAACAGTCTTCTTTAAAATATTTTTTATTTTCATATAACCCTTTCAAACATTTGCAAAACGTACGACAAAAAAAACATGATTGAGATATTTACGACATTCAGTAGTATTTCTTACTTTTTTTTATTTCGACAAATGTGAAATTTCTATTATGTACAGTCAACCAATTGAAACCCTAGGCCACTGTAGGGCAATGTCATAGTGACGCTATAAATCAGGTCGTTTGTTTCTCGGGATGACGATGGCGTCTCTGGAATAATTTTTTGTATTTTGTGTGCAAAATTTTGTTTAATGTGTAATTAGCTATCAACAGCTAATTGTGCAGTAAACTAACGAAGCAGTATACAGCTAATGAAGAATTAATCCTGAAACGAGTTCAGTCACTCCTTTAGTCATCATCATCATCATCATCATTTCAGCCGAAAGACGTCCACTGCTGGACATAGGCCTCCCCCAAAGATTTCCAAAATGACCGGTCCTGCGCCACCCGCATCCAGCGGACTCCTGCGACCTTCACCAGGTCATCAGTCCACCTTGCGGGGGGCCTACCCACGCTGCGCCTTCCGGTACGCGGTCGCCACTCGAGAACCTTTCCGCCCCAACGGCCATCGGTTCTACGTGCAATGTGCCCCGCCCACTGCCACTTCAGTTTAGCGATTCGGAGAGCTATATCGGTTACTTTGGTTCTGCTGCGGATGGTCTCATTTCTGATACGATCTCGCAGAGAGACTCCTAGCATAGGTCTCTCCATTGCCCTTTGGGTGACTTTGAGCCTTCTTATGAGACCCATTGTAAGCGACCACGTTTCAGTACCGTATGTCATCACTGGCAACACACACTGATCGAAGACTTTCGTCTTCAGACACTGCGGAATATTGGACGAAAAGATGTGTCGCAGCTTCCCGAACGCTGCCCAACCGAGTCGGATTCGACGATTAACCTCTTTCTCGAAATTGGACCTACCTAACTGGACAGTTTGTCCTAGGTATATATAATCGTCTACAACTTCGAGTGTAAAGTCTCCGATTGTCACTGGAGTTGGTGCGACATGGATATTCGACATGATTTTCGTCTTATCCATGGTCATCTTAAGACCAACTCGCCCGGGGGCTCTACTGAGGCTAACAAGCATCGTACTTAAATCCTCCATGGTCTCAGCCAAGACTACTATATCGTCAGCAAATCGAAGGTGAGTGAGGTACTCGCCGTTTACATTGATGCCTAGCCTTCTCCAGTCCAGAGTCTTGAAAATATCCTCCAGTGCAGCGGTAAACGCTCCTTTAGTCACCAAGCGGCAATCCCGGGATCTTGGCCCCCTGAGAAGCTATATTTTAAGTCTTTTAACTATTAACTTAACATATAGCGAGGTCAGGTATACTATTCTATTTATACAATATAAGTACTATATATAATACGTGACACTGGCAAAATTGTCCAACTCTCGGACAGAAGCCATTATTTAAAAGAAGAAGAAGTAATCTCTCACTGCTTGTCATTTTGACACGGGGTCTAGAGTGGCCTAGGGTTCCAATTGGTTGACTGTACACATATTGACGGCTAAACGGTGTACTGACTAAAAATGGGTTTTGACAAATTGTTCAACGTATAACTACTGAGGACGATAATATCGCGTTCAAAAGTGCATGAGCAATTGATGAATGAATCAATTCATAAACTGCCCATGCAATTTTGACCGCGTGTGTACATAGGCTACTCGTTGGCTACTCTATTTTCGGGGTTGTATTTCTTTTCCTATTTTGGACTGATTTACACGCGGGCTGACTCGTGGGTACAGCTAGTTTTTAAATTAATTGTGTATTTATATAAAATTACCTTTTTCTAAGTAAAATCCTGATAAGTCTAATCCAATTCTGATAAGAAACCTTTAAAAAATAAACTTTGTTTTTTTAATAGCTAAGGTTTTGCCTTGAATTGTATGGCTTCGGGGTGACTTTGTGTTTTATTTTGCCATTTTTCACTAACGTCAGGTCGGATAATTCAATATGGGTCGTATAATTCTATCTACCGTTACGAAATATAAGTATTATAGAAACACAGTTTGTGCATGCATGTGCATTTGATTTTCACCAGCTAGCTTCGTTGTCAAATAGTTGGGCACTTTTCCCACAAGTCATGAAAAAGGAAAGCCCAATTAGCTCCGGGCTATAAATATATACGTTTTATATATACAGAATGTTAAAAATGGTTTATTACAGGACGCGCCATCTTTGATAGGGCTAACTAAATATCCACATAATTGTATGCAAAGCGTTCGCAAAAATTAATGTGATATTGGCAATATCACATTAATTTTTGCCTTCATATTGCCTGATATTGTTTGGCAGACATTGGAGTTACGGAATTTGTAGAACTTTGTAAAACATTATACGAGATCCCAAATAGGATCTCACTTGTATGCACGCCGCAAACAAAAGACTCAAAATGTAATTTAATGTAAACTTTCTCGCGGTTTTGATTCTCCGCCGTGATAATTAGAAATATTTCATATAATGAATACTGGCTTTATAAAATAAATGTTTATTAATGAAATCTAGGAAGCCTTGAATGTCAAAATATGTATATGAAACTTGCTACAGTCGACGCACAGCCTACATCATTTGCTTACTTCAAATGTCGTTAAGGTTCACTATGAAAAGGTTGTTTGTAATTCAACCTTTAATTGGGAAGGATGGAAAGTTTTAACTTATGTCAATAGTTGAACCATATTCCGCTATATGATTACTAGATTACTATATAGGTACTTACTAGGTACAGTCAGTCACCTGCAGTAGTATCTTCCGCTATGAAAGCCGCAAACATATCTGACACAAACTTGAATCTTGTACGTCCATAAGAGCGTGTCACATATGCGGACTTCATAGCAAAATACATTATTGCAAGTGACTGTACGCTGCGTGAGTAGTGTGGCGTTTGTTTTGGTGATCAGGATTTTCTCCAATATTCGTCTGTCATCTATCATCTCCCACCTTATGTATCTAAAGAAAATCCAACACACGACATAAATTTGCAGCATCAGAAACGCTTACCACAACACCGGAGCAAACAGCTATAGTTATTAATATTTTGTGTTTTCTATCAAGAATTATACTCGTAACTGACTGCATTTTCGTCCACACGAATGGTATTGAGTAGGTACGCAAGAATTTACATTTTGAACGGAATCAGGACGTTCCGGTGGCTAGCCGTGAAATACGATATCGTATACCATTTCGCTGATTACTTGGTTATAAACAATGGAGTTAATGTACTGTTTGGCAATGATAATTATTTTACTTTTAAACAATTGTCCACTTTTACAAGGTAACACACTTGTACAGTCAGCCACACAGCTAACAATACACCCAAAGTGCCAAAAATATGTATACACGACCTTGTCGACCTTAATGCTCAGACAATAAAGTCCTGTATACATATTTTTGGCACTTTGGGTGTATTGTTAGCTGTGATTTGGGTGTATTGTTAGCTGTACAAGGTGATTTTGTTATTACCGATTATACTCTAAGAAATGCTAATAGAAATGGCGGTCAATCCAAGATGGCGGATGTATGGCAGGTATGAATAAATTTTGGAGGTACTAATTTTCCTTTTCACGGCAGTTAGGTAAGCTTATAAGAACGTAAAAAAACTACGATTACTATATTTAAGTGGTAGCTAACAAAAATAGCGGCCAATCAAAGATAGCGAATGTCGAGTTTTATAAAATCAAATTATACCATTTAGGAATTTTTGGCCTGCTGGCCCATGGACTAATACGCTAGAACGTCTTACGTGAATAAATCTTCTGTTTCATACATTTCTTTAAATGTGTATGATTTTATTTGTTTATCTTAGGTTAACCGCTAACTCGGCGTTAACTGTCAAATTATACAGGCAGATTTTTTAGTCACTAGCCAAACTCTAAATAGTGAATGTATTGGTCATACTGACCAACTTTTATTTTAGAGCCAATACCTAAATTGTGAAGACCAACTTTTATTTTAGAGCCAATACCTAAATTGTGAATAAAAATTTGACTGTCGCCGCGTGTGTGTGCGAGGCGAGTGTGATGCCGCCAATTTGTGTGGGACATCCAAATTTTTTCATGATTTAGGCTTTGGCCCCATAATTAAAGTGGGTCAGTATGACCAATACATTCACTACTTACAGTTTGGCCAGTGAAAATGACTAAAAAATCATCCTGTATATAAAATAAACGCTTAACTCAGGGTTAGTTGGCTAACTAGTTGGTGCAGGTGGCCTTTTAAATGTCTAAGTATATAAATAAAAAAATATTAAAAAAAACACAATTTATAAACGGGATATTATGTTAAAAATTCTTTGTTTTGTTACAGGTAAACCGTCAGTCATCCATCGCCAAAAGCAATTGATTACATAGGGGAGTCAACAGATTCCCTCAAAATGAACAGAAAATATAACATTTCTGTGACATGTCACCACAGTTCCACCCTAAGCCTATAAATCATCCAATTTCAAACAATCAAACAAGTCGACACTCGGATACGATATGAATGCGCATAAGGATTTATATTTGTTTTTGGCTCGAAAATTCTCTTTTTTGGTGTAGGTATACGTTCTTAAGACATAATTAACCTTCTCTTCGCCAGTTGGGTAAAAAGCGGGCAAAAGCGTAGGGAAACTTACCAATATCTACAGGGCAACTTCGAACTTACTCGTATTTAAGGCAAAATTCTCACAAATATACCTATGTGCCAATGATTGGCAATTCTTCAAGGCTGATAATTGAGTTACCTTAGTCGGTCAACCGTCGCTGCCAGAAATTACCTGTAAGGTAGCTCATTGAAATAAACTATTGAAACGGTCTATCACGTTCGTGCAAATCAGTCTAGCCCGTGACTCGAATAAGTATATATAGCTAAATCACGAAAATCGCAAGGAATATTAAATCCCAGGTATTTCATTGAGAATTCCAATAAATCTCGTTTCTTCGACTCGCAAGAAAAGGCTGAATCAGTGAGGAAACTCCAGTTCGGCGAGCGCTCGGCCAATTGACAGAGAGTAAAGGCGGTATGTGAGAAAGTAGCGCTGTCTAATTAGATTTTTTAAATTTGACATTTATCAAAAAGTATTAAAATTAGATCCCACTAAAGTATATAGGTACATATTGCTCCGGTGAGCGTTTTCATTGATTTTAGTCCCCCATAAGGCGTTTCGCTAAAATCAAATGGTGATTGTTTATTGTTTATGTAACGGCGATATAATAAGGGTTCTTAAAATTCAAGGGTCGCTGTTACAAAACGATACATAGTAGAGTTTTTTAATAACAGACCCGAGAATTTTAAGAACCTATAATAAGCGACAAAAATAGCGAAAAAAAATAAAATAAAATAAAACAACTTTTTTAACAAAATCTGACCACCGAAAGAACGCAGTAACAGCAGGTTAGAGAGCACCTTATTGTATTTTTCTTACGCTCGTATAACCATCCCGAAAAAAGGGATGGATATAGTTTTTTGGCCTACTTTTACTGCGTTAGTTCGATGGTCAGACTATATTTAATGAAAATCCATAGAAGCATCGGTTGTCGATGTTCTTAAGGAACATCATAGACAACGTTACAATGTATAATGACTTTTTTAAATATTGCTGACAGTCATCTAATTGAAGAAGAATCATAGAATGGGACTGGAGTAGAAAAAGAGCATTTTTTAATTGTATTTAATGTAATAGTGACACAATAAAGAGCTTTTTTTCTACTCCAGCACTTTTATCTGTCAATGAAATGACTGACAGCGATATTAAAAAAAGTGAAAAACTGCTCATATGGATTTTCATACAATATATTAGCACCGTTGTTTTTTTTTATTTGTATAATGGGCATTGGACTTGTTCCACATTATACCTTTCAAGATTTTGCTTTTTTCGCTATTTTAGCTGTCGTAGAAAAATTAGAGTATGCAACAGCTCATAATTGGATACCTTTGTTACTACGACTGTTATAACTAGTTATAAGATGGGCATTATCCGATATATTCGAGAATTCTATTGTTAAAATCCCTACGCACGTGTCGTCGCGACGCTGCAGTACTTAACAAGTTGTTGGTCGAACTCGTAAAATTCAACCAAAGTGTTTCTTTATGATGCATTACAATTTCTTCGAGAGCTTTGTATAGGTACAGTTAACCAATTGGAACCCGTGACTACCGTAACGGTATAAATCAGATTATAAGAATCTCTTTACTGCTTGTCATTTTGACATGGTTCTAGAGTGACCTAAGGTTTCGATTGGTTGAGTGTACAGTTATAGTTTGAATCTACGAACATTCCAAACATCCGTAAAAGAAAAAAGAGAAAAAGTATGACCCGTCGACTGTACCATACTTGTTCAGGGCCTTTATAAGGCAGGTTAGCCCAGTAGGTACTTAAAGGGAGGCTGTACTGTTGTGGGCAGTTCCGATGGCCGCCTCCGGAATTACTCCCATTATCTACCATTGTTCTTTTCATTACGGTGTTGAGGCTCAACATTTATGTTTTAATGACATGGCGGTATTGTTGCTTCTGTATGGTTTACAATTATTATCTTTATGCTAGTTATACAGTACATACAGCAGAGTTCTTACAGCAAATGGCCGCGATTATAGACCGATTGTAAATTTGAAGTAACTTGTTTTTTAACAACTTCAATACGAGCTTGACATTACTCGCATTGTATATCATAATTTATCGAGTTAAAATCGGTCGGTAATGTTGTCTAAAATAACTGAAGACAAACTACGGTGCTACGCCGTAGCACCGTAGCAGTATCTTCTACTTTGTCGTGAAAATCGTTCATATAGTAAATTCTTCATATGTGCATGCTTTAAAATTAGTTCGAATACAAAAAAAAGTGATCGAAAATAATCGCACGTGGAAATTTGTCACGATTATTTTCGCATGATACCATAGTTCGTATTTTTGAAAGCCACTGGAATTATCACTCGAAAAGCTAGTGGAACTTCTTTCTACTTCGTTTTTATTCACATTTGAATTAAATATTCGAGCGTTCGAATCTCAAAAATCGGCCCCCTGTACGTTTGACAAATGAGGAAATGGCTAATCCGCAGAAATTCACATCAATGTGTCCACTTTGATACGTGGAATCGCATTCCTGTATGTATACCTACCTACTTGTATAAATTCTAGTGTCTTGATGATTCAACCAATATACTTTAGATTACTTACGTTGTTGACGTGTGATGTTTAATAACTCGAAATACCCTCGGTATAGCTGCGTCCCAGTAAGACTGCCGACAGGCAGACGGAGAATTAAGGCGAGCCGTTTGTACAAGAAACGGAGCGGAATGTGGAATCGGTCCGGCTGTCCAGGGCTATTCGGGGCGAGAGACGTGATGTATGGACACGTAGTTTGAAAATTATTTGTGAGAAATTGTGAATTTTGCTCTGCAGGTGTATTATTCTCGCGCTTAAAGCGCTTGGTATAACATAGCATACATCACTTTTAAATTCCACCTGTGGTGTCGGTTTTTACCACCCCTTTACTTCGGTGTCTTCGAAATTGACAGTGCGATATTGTTTAAAGTGTGTTGCGGGCAATGCGCATCGTTATTTTTAAATCCCCTGCATTGCTGAAAGTGGCACTGAAACTTAAGCAGTGTCATACGCTCTGCCTACCCCTGAAAATTACCGCCCACGGGCGGCCGCGCCCGAATTGTCAACTGGCTCTTACATTAGTGCCCAGTATTCAATATCAAATATTGTTATACTGAGTATCACTGTCCATACGTTGGAATCTGAGGCTATTCCAGGCTATTATGTAAGTTCTGAACGGCCACCGCGCCCGAATTGTCATACGGCTCGTATTCCTTGCGTATTTATATAAGGGCACAGTAGGTATTCAATTAATTCAATATCAGTTGTTTCTAGAATGAATGTCGAATAGGGTTATTTTTTCTTTGGTTTTTATTGGTATCTGGCTTATTAGTCGTTTTTAAGGTTAAGCCTTAGGCAAACAAAAATTCACATGTTATTTTCTATTAGTGATTGGAACTGTAACAGCCATTCGAAAGTCAGAAATCATAAACGTGCCGTCAGCTAAAAATAATGGCATTTCCTTTTGTAGCAATTTTTCAAAATTTACTTATTTAAGCATATCTCTGTTCTACTACAAATAATAGCTATGCCAGCGGGTTTCTTTCTGTGAGCATTTCTATACGAAGCGACACGTTTTCATTGATCTTGAGTTTATTACGTAACCTGCGTTAGGTAGAAAAAGGAAGATAGAACCAAGGTTGAAGGTCGATCATTGATTCGCCGAGTAGGACTTACTACCGCGAATATCGAACAAACGAAAATTGGTATCTCCCTTTCTATCTCACTCACATATTTGATCGAAAGAGATGTAAATATGAATTTTCGATGTTCGCGGTAGGCCCGCTAGATTACCTATCGCTTCTTTTATTTTGGCGGATATTTCTTATTTATTACCTGTGTTTATTTGTCCACGCCTGGAGCTTGGGATATTTGTAAACATTAGTGGGGAGTGTTTTAAGGAAAATGGTGTTTGTATACGTAGTCTATGTTCCTAAATTACTAAAAAGGCCAACTTCCAATAATAGACATTTACGTGTTTTGAATGAAATAGTTACACAACTAAAAGCATAAATTTTTTGCTAGTGTCGAAACACTATTTTTTGTGTTGCGTTACCACTTGGTCATTCAGGAAAATAAATTATGCGGAGGGAAATTCGGCCAAATATTTTCCGGAAATGCCCATGAACAACAATTACGAGTAAGTTTCTGTAATAAACGTCATGCCGGGAGTATATCATTAATTATTTTTTTAATGAAGTAGACGAAAATTAATAACAAAAGTGTCATAAGGACACCTCATTATAAAAATGCGATGCGATTCATCAGAGACGTCCTGTACATGTGCATGATTTAATTTATATAGCTTTAACGTGAATTAAAGATACGGGATGTCGGGATTCGCAAATTTAATTAAAGATAAACAACGCGTTGATTTAACTGCGATAACCCAAAAGGAATGAAGTCCGCACTATACCTACGCCGGGTGAATGGAAAAGCCTTTTTCATCACACTTGCTCGTAAATTCTGATATTATATGCAATTTCTGTGGTGACCTTATTCTCTTTGGAAACTATCCATATTACGGGGTCTGTGTAGTCTGCAATATTAAAGAATACCTTAACAAGGATAATATTCTACCACGACGATGCACACGATACATTTTGGTGCGTAGAGCCTCTTACGAGTAGTTGCATATGAAATACTTTGAACTATTAAATACGAAATATTAACTATGAATGTTTGTTTTATAGGTTTCAATATTTATACAATGCTACCTGATAGAATATTTCACTGACTTTACCTTTACAAATTATAATTATTTTTGCAAAAAATGTGAAGAAAAAATAACCGACCTTTCATTATTTTAAAAAGAAAAAATATTTTGATGGTTGAATTTTGCGATAAATATACTGATTCTCAGAAAAATGTCGCAATTTCGAATGAAAATAACATCTCACATTTTCTTTGGATAACGGTTTCTGTAGATATCTTTGAATCGCAAACGGGCGGGGTTTACGGCATCGGCAGTATTCAAAGTAGTAAAAGAAAGGAATTTATGCATGGATTTGCCGGTTTATGTTCCTGGGCTGCCATTAGCGATCCGCTTAGGGTTTCCTGAGAAAACAATCACGGGAATATAAAAGAAAACGAGGGATAAATCTGATTTAGACCAAAATCTACATTAGTATATCTTAGGCCAATAATATAAATTGAGGCGACGCAGTACGCCCGACTGAGTTGTCGCACACGGTACTCAATGCTTGATAATGGAATTCTAAGATTACCTAAAAAGTGACTAAAATACGAGAGTTACGTTTCCGTAATTTATTATAATTTTGATATTATGTTCCAGGTATCAAAATTATAAAAGTCAGTGTGCCACCTGAAGATGTGGTCCTAACACATTGCATGAAAGCTTCAGATATTACAGAACATTAATTCATGCCTCCAATATGCAAAATGTATATTCTTACATAATGTTGGTTTACATGGGAACAAACTTTAATTATTTTCGAAAATTTAGATTCAGTAAACCCGCTTAAAGCAAAGCTACCTTCACGAGATGGTTTATCGATCATCCTTTTAAAATTGAGTCTACAAAATTTGTAAATTTAACGTGCTATGTTGAAATAAAGTTAAGCTCAGCTCGCAAACTCTAAGACGCCATGTTGGCAACCGGCTAAAGCCTAGTTACTAATTAGCGTTCATTAGCAACTCCCACTGTCGTCATAGATAACTAGAACCAGACGTCCAGTTATGTCAAAAATGACGCATCATTATGAATATTCAATGGCGCATATGACTTTATATAATTCGGAGTTGGCTAGATTTAGCTATCTGGGATAACGTAATTGCAAGATTCGTAACAACGTACCTAGAGTGGTGTTCGAACATTAACAAACAGGATCTGTTCTCATTCACCCTCGTGTTGCCACTTCAGAAAAAAGGTGGGATATAAAGTTTTTTTTAATATACCTACTGCGCAATTTGGCTTGTCAGACTTTCACACAGGTTTTTCTTTAACCCTTAACGCATGTATTACACTGATGCGGGGAACCGCATACCGCTGCGGTGTGTGACCGGGACAGTGCTAGGCACGTACATATTGCAGTGTTGCAACCTACTCTACTGTGTAATACGCATAATAGACCTCATTGTGTTAGCCATACTTTGCTAAATGAATTTAAAGGCATCTCTGAATATTCGAATGGAATTAACACCGAGATAATTAGAAAACAAAATAAAAACCCCCTATACGAGTTACACCGCGATTAGTGTATGCAGAATAAATATCAAATTAAAATCTAGTGATAAAGTTTGAATGGCGCTTCTGAATAGCTTCCCAGCACTACTTTGACATTTCCATAAGCTTGTTATGTAGCATCATTTAATTTGATATGTGTTTCGACTGTTTCGATTAAACTCGGAACAATCCTATTCTCGTCCCTTTTGTGATGAGGTAAAATATGGTAGATACCTACACATTATTAGAAAAGTACAACGGGTCTATCGCGAATTTAGTTAATTTACCTTAAGATACCGATGTTTCGAGACAGTTTCATATGTTATGGTCTCGGCTTGACTGATGAATCAGCGAAGTTTCAACGGCGATCTTGCTAGAATGTTCGCATATATACCCGGCGGAAAGTCACTTTAAAAATTTAAACTTCTATGAAATTTGTACTAGAAATTTACCCAAAGACCTATACAAACAACTGCGTAAGATATGTTTTTTAAAGATTTTTTTGCTACCTTCTGGTTATTCCTGGCCCTTCAGTCGATAATTTAACATTTACACATGTATGTTGTAAATTTACCTAAGTATACCACTTCCAGTATGCCTACCAACCAAATATGCCTATATACTACAGAATTTACCATATTGTTATAAATACGTCCGCAAACTTACAAAACATATTCAAATGCGGACCTTTTATACTGGGAAGTATAATAATTTGTAAAGTACCCTTTGCTATCAAATCCAAAGTGCGAGAACTACTCGCGGGTTATTCTGTAACAGCCCTTAGGCCATGTAAAGTGTAGGACATAGGACATTTCGAGTGGGGAGACGATCTTCCTTTTTCATGTTTTCCCTCGCTACATCTCGGAGGACCTCCGAGCCCAGGGGATAATGGAAAGCGGGCCTTTAATATGTAGCTCGGGTATTTGTGACCGATGTCGCTTTCAACAGTGTAAACTAACTGCACTGCGTTTATATTTGTCTCTTGGGGCTTGATTTATTCTGGAACGGAACCCTTTCGATGGATCACGTTTTTTCCGATTGACGCGGAAGTGGAATCCTTGTTAGATTGGTTAGAGATAACTGAGTAATACCTACGTTACTACCAGTAGCAGTTCGGTTCAGTTCGGTTTTAGTGTTAAGAACACTGAAAATAAATCTATATTAAGTAAACTTTTTCTATCCTACTGAGTGTGGCTACCTACACTTAAACAAAAGCACCAACCTAAACTTAACACATGCGTGTTTTAGGTGTACTTACACGTGTGTGACGTGTGCCTTCACTTATTTTTGTCAGAGTGAGCGAAGCGTCTCCGTTTGAGATTGGGCAAGAATGCTTTCGTGTCTGTCTATTTGGTCTCCTCTACAGGTCGGATTTATCAACTAATTCTTATAAAATTTTGAAAGCAAGTTCGTTTACATAAAAAAATATGTTGATCCAGTTTTTGGAAATTTTCAAAATGGCGGCAATTGGTACTAAGGTCCTAAGCGCCATAGACCCAAAGGCACTTAGGACCTTAATGCCAATACCTCTACCATCTCGCGAGGTCTTCACTAGTCTACAGGTCACAGAGCCTCTAGTAATGACTATACCTTAAATCTCTGAGGCATTGTACTATAGCGTTCAGAATTGCATGGACAATTTATGAATGAATTCATTCATAAACTGCCCATGCAATTCTGAACGCGTGTGTACCTGGGATGCTGGCGGCATTTCCTCGTTGTATCGCAATGCTGATACGTTGTGCGAGGAAGCCATCAACTCTTCGGTCACCAGCTACATCAACCAGACGTTTCGCGATTTCTACGAAAAACTTGCGTGCAAGGGTGTGACGTCACGACCCGCGACGTCACCGCGGGGAGCGGGGCGCGGCCGGCGAAGCGCGGCGGCGACATCCCCACCGCGCAGCCGACCGCCCACGACGCGACCGGCCACCCACGACGCGCGCCGCAGCTATAAAACCCCGTGCGCTCCGGCTGAGAACAACGGCGGCGTCCCCCAACCCGGTGTGGCGGTGTGTGCAGAACGCGTCGTCCCGGGTTGGAACCCCGGGTCCTTTATAGGCCGTGTGTGCTATAACGCATTTGTGCCGAAGGACCCTTCCCACCTCCTACCCCGCTCCAGCTTGCTTGAGGCCGTGTGTGCACGTAACGCATAGGCCCGTAAGCTATCCCGACCGTACCCCCGCGAACGAGCTCGCGCCGGGCCGTGTGTGCAGCAACGCATGGGCCAGTGAGCTTATCCTACCTACCTTCCTTAACCCTTTCCCCCCTCGGGGGGAACGTACCACCAATTCCTAGGCCCGGGCCTCGCGACCGTAGAATTATAATATTAGTACTTGTAAAAGTAGGCACTAGCCATTTAATTTAATAAAGGGCATAAAAGACCCGCATTTATATTAGAGTAACTGAGAGTTTAACTTAACCCTATCCTCCAAACCCTGAGTTAGTCTGGAAACCCTCGCACAACCCTTCAGGTCGAGGGATATGTGTGGCTGTCCTCACGGCAACCATCACATTTGGCGCCCAACTAAATAACTCACAGACAGGGGAGCTCAGGAGGAAGGGAAGTCATAAATACAAGATCCATTCAGTTTGCTTCTCAAGAATAGAAGGAACTAGGGGGGGAGTGTAATAACCTTGTGTTGCAGAAAACTCCGTGATTAAGCCGCCGTTCGACGACAACCGTCGAGAAGCCAGCCCTCCCGTCCGAAACCGCATTGGTAAAGCCCCGTAATTTAGCCGCCGTTCGACGACAACCGTCGAGAAGCCCGCCCGCCCGTCCGGAACCGTATTGGTGAGTCGTAGCCGCAACCTCAGTCGGATCTCGGCAGCTGCAAAGAACTGGTGAGTCAGACACAACTCTCAAGGAACGCCACGTCAATGCCGACGTCTTGGATATACCAATTGAAAAAGGAAGAGTTGATCCGGGAAGCTAGCACCAGAGATCTAGAGACTGAGGGGTTGACGGTGGACCAACTAAGGAAACTCTTAGTGGACGTAGTAAAGGAGGCCGAAGAAGGTAAGCCAGAGGAATTTAAGACGCCAGTCAAAGAGCGTACCGCCGTAATGTATCAAGAGGACGAAAAGTACCGGCCAAGGAACGTAGGGAAAATAATCCGGGAATGGAACCTTATGTTCAGACCTACAGACGATCCGGTCGAGTTTTTGGAAAGAATAGAAGAGCTGATAGCAGCGAGCAGTATAACGCAAGAGGAAGTCTTGACCGCCCTACCCCGGATACTAGAAGGTAAAGCCTTGTTGTGGCACAGGAATAACGCCGACGCATGGGAATCATGGGATGAGTTCATAGAGTTATTCAAGCGATACTATTTCCCGGTGAATTACGAGGAAGACTTAATTGCTAAAATAGTGACCAGGAAACAAGGATATAACGAGAAGTTCACAGATTACCTCACCGATCTCCAAACGTTAATGAGACGATACGGGGGTCTCACAGACGAGCAAAAACTGCATCGTGTTCACGAGAACATGCAGACGAGGTACAAGTTGTACATAAAAAAGCAAGATTTCAGGGACCTCAGGGGATTACTGCAGGTTGCCTCCGAATACGAGAATATAACCAGAGCGTCATGGACGGACCGGAATAAGACGAGCAGGTATGATCAAGACGATGGTCAAGACGCAGTCCCACAGGATAGCCAGGGAGCTACTCGTAAGGTGAACCCAAGATACGATGCGAGAACATGCTGCTGGTCATGCGGCAAACCGGGTCACGACACGAAAGAATGCCGGTCAGGAAAAAGGTTGTTCTGTAGTGAATGCGGGAAGCTGGGTGTGTCGAGCAAGGACTGTTGCAAAAGGAACAAATGGGGTAAAAACGAAGCCGCAGGAGCCGTACATGATCAAGACCGGGAAGACAACAGGATTTTTATAAATGCAGATATAATGGGGAAAAAGTATCGGTGCCTCGTGGACACAGGCGCCACAAACACATACGTCGATCAACACACATACCAAGAATGCGTCAAAAGCGGCGCGGAGGAGAAAGAGGTGCACAGGAAAGTGACGCTAGCGGACAATGGGACGTCCCGGGTCACAAAGTGCGTACTGGTCGACGTAACCGTGAAGGATATCAAAGTGAAGCACTGGTTACGTGTCCTCCCTACGGCCACACACATCATGCTCGGTATGGACGTACTGAAAAGAGTCGGCATGAAGATGACGTGGAAAGGGGAGACGACCCCGAAGAAGGTTGAGCCAGACAAAGCGGCTACAACTGCTCAGCACCGGACAAGCAGTCAGGAAAGTACCGAAACCCAGGGTAACAGAGCCAAGGCCACAGGGCAGGACGTTCCGGCATCGCAGGGCAATCGGACACTGATTGATGACAACACGGCGGAGTTAACCAAAGCGCACGGGCGCAAATTGGAAGTATTCTTCGAGACGTGGGCTGAGCACAAGACCAAACACGAGGTGTACGCGGCGTGCATCCAAGATGTGCTGGACAGAGCGACGCGTGATCCGGACACGCTACCAGTACGAGGTAGCCCGGAAGTCCAGAGAGGTACAAGAACGAGACCGAGGAGGGGCCGTCTCAGGAACAGCCGGTCCCGGAGAGGCATGGTCAGGCTACTACGCAGGAGGCGAGAGCCAGATTAAGGCCATCCATTTTTATAATTTTATTTTCTTTTATTTTATCCATTTTTAATCAAGTACCGGCCCAGAAGGGGCTTGCCTAGGTTAAAGGCACAGTTTTTTTTTTACCATTATGCACTTTTCTTTCATGATATATTATTTTGCTTTGTTTTCCGATTACCGGCTAAAACGTCCCGTTTATTATTATATATTTTTTTTCCTCTTGCCCAAAAAAATGGGAAAACTAATGAATAGCCTAGGAATATACGAAGGGACCCTAACATAAACAAATGTACCATTTACAATATGCTAATGCATCCGGCGATTTTTACTATAGGTAAAAATCTACTCTTCGGGGGAGGCACTGTGACGTCACGACCCGCGACGTCACCGCGGGGAGCGGGGCGCGGCCGGCGAAGCGCGGCGGCGACATCCCCACCGCGCAGCCGACCGCCCACGACGCGACCGGCCACCCACGACGCGCGCCGCAGCTATAAAACCCCGTGCGCTCCGGCGAGAGCCAGCAGTCGATGCTCTCAGCCCGCGCTGAGAACAACGGCGGCGTCCCCCAACCCGGTGTGGCGGTGTGTGCAGAACGCGTCGTCCCGGGTTGGAACCCCGGGTCCTTTATAGGCCGTGTGTGCTATAACGCATTTGTGCCGAAGGACCCTTCCTACCCCGCTCCAGCTTGCTTGAGGCCGTGTGTGCACGTAACGCATAGGCCCGTAAGCTATCCCGACCGTACCCCCGCGAACGAGCTCGCGCCGGGCCGTGTGTGCAGCAACGCATGGGCCAGTGAGCTTATCCTACCTACCTTCCTTAACCCTTTCCCCCCTCGGGGGGAACGTACCACCAATTCCTAGGCCCGGGCCTCGCGACCGTAGAATTATAATATTAGTACTTGTAAAAGTAGGCACTAGCCATTTAATTTAATAAAGGGCATAAAAGACCCGCATTTATATTAGAGTAACTGAGAGTTTAACTTAACCCTATCCTCCAAACCCTGAGTTAGTCTGGAAACCCTCGCACAACCCTTCAGGTCGAGGGATATGTGTGGCTGTCCTCACGGCAACCATCACAAGGGGACCCCACTTCTCCTGTTTCTTGGCGTCTTCACGGCTTTAGCACCGGCTCAGGGAGCCGGGGGAGCTCGCTTTGGCAACTAATACCAAGATTTCCCGTATGCACTCGTTGTATGAAAACGATTGCCATCTAACCTTCCAACCCAGATAGGTTAACTAGGTCCCTTTGGGATCAATCCGCTTTCCTCACGATGTTTTCCTTCACCGAAAAGCGATTGGTGAATATCAAATGACATAAGTTCCGAAAAACTCATTGCTAGTAGCCGCGGTTTGAACACGTGACTTCAGAGTAAAAGTCGCGTCACACTCTTAACGCTGGGCCACCAACTATATTAATTACTACTTATACTATATTTATAGTATTTCGCTTTATATAAGGTCAGACAATGAATCTCAGATTTCAGAACACGTATAGTCAGTAGTAAATATTTATGTGATGCTCAGAGATGGGCATTATTCGAATAAAAAATTATCTAAATGATCATTCGAATGACGAATAATCCACCAATTTTTTATTCGCGAATGATTTATTCGCGGATGATTTATTCGCGGATGATTTATGCACGGATGATTTATTCGCGAGTAACTTATCGGCGAATAAATATTTCGACCGGTTTTTAACTTGAGGAATGACATACTTATTATAGTACTCCTATAAATTTACTAACAATATTTAAGGTTTGTTGGTTATTCTATTTAAAAAAATAATAATCATATATTAAAAATTACAAATTTTTACTAAAGTTCACGATCGACTCAGAGTTTAGTGATCTATTCGATATGATCTATATGAGCCCCGTTAATTTTATTATGTACCTAGTAAAAAACTGCACGTGTTTAATGATTTGTATATTGAGCCTAGGTGGCGAAATAGGAATCTTAATGCAGCAAATTGTGTAGAAAAATGCTTTTTAGTGCCGACCGGCGAAAACACAATAGGATTATCCTACCTGAATGATTATTAAATTGTTACATTTTTTCCAGACGTGTTGAGCTTATAAGAAATAAGACCATACTTCCATAATTATTTAATGGGACCAAACGCACAGTCGCTTCGCTTATCGTAAAATAACACCTTTTGTTTAAAATGAACACCTGCATTGTTGCAATTATGTATGTTATTTTTTCTACTCCAGCACTTCTATCTGTCAATTAGATGACTGACAGCGATATTCAAAAAGTCTACATTATAACGTTGTCTATGGTATTCCATAAGAACACTGCTTCTATGGATTTTCATACAATATATTAGCACTGTTGTTGTTTTTTTTTATTTCTATAGTGGGCACAACATTTTCCCTATTCTACCACGTTTCTAGATTTAGCTTTTTACGCTATTTTAGCTGTCGTAGAAAAACTAGGGTATGCAACAGCTCATAATTGGGTCTTAAAACTCTCGGGGTCTATTATTACAAAACTCGGCATCGCCTCGTTTTGTAACGGCGACCCTCAAGTTTTAAGAACCCTTATTATATCACTGTTGCATAAACTACTATTATGTATTTTGTTATAACAAGAACAGATTTGGAACAGAAGAAAATGATACCATAGAAGTCAATTACTTGTTTAATACTTCTGAGCAAAGAAACCGCCTAATTTCTATGGCATAGATTTTGTCAACTTTCTGTACATTTCAATGACATATACCATCTCCGTCTAAAAGGGGCCCGTAGTTCTCATTAAAATAAGCGAAAATAAAGTTCATTCCATGTAAACTAGTTTACGGTCATAATGTTTAAAAGAAATTGTGTCAATGAAACTAGGCGGTTGAAATGAAACTTGAGTTATTAATTCATAATTAGATAGCTATTTTAAACAGAAGTTGATAAGGTATTAAAAAATTATCCGTGGCAATTCATTCGGTGAATAAATTATTCGCGGATAAATTATTCGCGAATAATTTTATTCGAATACAAATAATCATCCGAAATTTCATCCGTCATCCGCGAATGATTTGGTTATTCGTCATTCGTCATCCGTCATTCGAATAAATTTTGCCCATCACTGGGATGCTTCGAATCTATTATACTCGAGTTACCGACTCGAGAATGAAAGTCAATAAGCCCATGCGTTATAATGAGCGTTGCTTCTCGACACGATACTGACATTAATTTATACGAGTTAAATGACTGCTTTGTTTACTGTCTGTTGCATTATATGCACGTGTATAATGGTCGTCGCCAGGGTAGGGTGCAATTTTTTTAATAACTAATGCCCTGTTTATATACTGATGATTTAAATGCAGTCAAGGTGCTCACAAATTAGGAGATACTTCCGGTACTGAGTTTGTGTTAATCCAGTCATTGAACTGACAGCTTGTATGGAAATAATCAAATTATTTGGGAAATCATTTATAATAACTGATTTTTGTAGCGTAACGGATATATCGTGAGGGTAGTATTATGTTGACAACAACAACAGTCACAAATATCACAAACATGTTTCAAACGTTTTCCTCGTAAGATTTGTACGTACATACCTACTTATGTATGTTTTTTTAGTCGCCAAAAATGGGTCAGAACACTCAGAACCAGTCGAGAACCGGGAATTCCCGGGAATACCCGGTACTGTTTATGTATAGAAAACAATAAAACAAGTATCGGAAGCACACCATAACTATAACAAATACAACTAAACATAACTCTAATGTCAAGGCGGTCGCGTGTTCAGATATTTTTGAACACTTTGACCACTCAAATCTATCCAACAGTGACTTGCAATCTGCCAGTAACGGCTATCGGAAACTAATTGAAGCTGGCAGGAAAAGTGGCAAATAAAACTCCTAAAAAGTAAACCTAAAGTTATACACAAAGGATTATCAGAGAATACCCAGTTCAAAATCCATTTGTGTATCTAATCCAGTCTGCTGAAAATGACGCAGCATAGTGCACCTACGCTAAGCTCTATAAGCATCGGTTCTTTTATCATTTTGATTGTTTACTGCGTCCATGCTTCCGCGTGTCAAGCCAAGATGAAATATGAGCCATAGTGGCATTTTAGAGCTCCGCGGAGTTTGCTTAGGACCAAACGCAACTCCTTGACGGAGATTGGGCGCACGAGAGGCGTGCTTTCTGTGCGAGTAAATAAATTTAGAGAAAAAACAAATATCTTAGAAAGAATGGAAAAGTGAACCCGCGACTCTGGGGTACGCTCCCATCGCTCTGCCCACTGAGGTATCGAGACCACACCCCGTGGCCCTAATGTTAAACGTCAAATTTCTATGAAATGATGACGTTTACTTAACACTATCGCAGTCTGTGCTATCAATATCAAAAACAGTATATCGTTAATTGCTAGAAACGGTCCTCCCCCTAGAATCACGATTTCGTCTTACGCAACTTATGTTGCATAATTAATCTTGAACACCATTCACCGCCACCGTAATATGTTTCACCGTACCAAGCAAAATTTCTAACATATTCCATGTTTCCTAAACTAATTAGGCATCTTATTACACCACCGTGTGTTATAAGTTATAATTTTACAAGTTGCAAGCGCTAGTGCCCTAGTACACCATATCTCCCACACTGTCACAGTAAATTCAACTTACCAACTTACTAATCCGAATCGGGAAAATTGTTGGGATAGGGAAGGGGGAGTCATAGGGGCCGGCCGCGGCCAGTTGTAAATTAATTAAGAGTCGCACCTCGTAACTTGAACACCCACAGTAAACAGTGAGATACCATTACGATTTTGAATACGCCCCAAAATCTTATAATTGACTACTTTCCCATCACGGAACAATGTTGTTCCGGACCTTTGGGAGGCGCACGCGGAGCTGGAGCCAACACGCAGAGGCCCTTCGACAATTTATTCAAATGTAAGGGGTACCGAGCGGATGTTGCACCTGGCGGAGTCATAGGACGCACGCAAAGACAGAACCAGCCAGAGTGTAAGGACTATTGAGAGTTAATGGGAAAGGAGAGGAAGAGGCTATTATGTGAAAGTTATGGACTAACTACTGGGTTATGGAGTATAAAACCCGGCGCCTGCCTAATAAAATAGTATGCTAATTGACAACTTCTACTAAGATAAAAGCAATAATTGGAACTTATTTACACAGCCACAAAAATGTGTCTTTTATGTACGATATAGAAAAATGAAATGTGACAAATCGATTAGCCCCAAGAAAAATGTGTGGTTCAGTGTCGTGTTTCAGCTTCCAGAGCGGTCAACGCCTACAAGCTGTACAACCCAATGTTTGAAAGTACTGCTTATAATAATTGTGCTGCGAATTTGTTAGGCACTAAAGACAAAGGAATAACAGGATGCACAAAGTAGTGAATAATATTGTACTTGTTTTTGACAGCTAAACAAAATTATAGGTACATACTTATTAAGAATTGTATAGGTACAATAAACGGATTGCAGTTAAAAACTGTATGAACCGACCCTAAGAGATTCTTCTTCTTCAAACTTAAGAGCTGTGCTCTTGTCGGTGGAGCTCTCCAACTCATCCGGTCCTCTGCCAACTCCTTAACCTTCTGGTACGACACAACCTGAACCTTCTCTTTTATTTGGTTAAAATAACATTATTCGGTCTTCCTCTTCCTCTCTTTCCCTCTTTCCTTCTATGATGTTCCTAAGAAACAGGTCATGTCGTAACAGATGTCCAATTAATACCCCTCTTCTGTTTTCTATTGTATCTATTACTATTCTAAGAGATTACGCTTGATAATTTAGTTACTATAATATCCAAAAGGTTTTTTGCACCACATAAGCTTCTTCTAGAATTATAAGAAGTTTCTCACATAAAGTAGCAATGACTGTAGTTATGCAATTTTTCCTCAAAACAATGCGTGCACAAACAAAGGATATGTTTTGATTCAAACTGTTTTAATGTGAAAATAACCCACTTGTATTGAATTTAATATTGAAGCGAAACTAGTTAATTAAAGTATTGTTTTGTTTTCCAAGGCTTAAGCTTGTCGGTTAAATGGAAAATGGAATTAGTTATCTATACCTCGTTTTTTAGGATTAGTAGAATCATGCGATTGTCGTTGTGTGATTTTTAGGACCACAATTTAAAAGCTGGCATATTTGCCTCTTTACTTTCTTCACCATTAATTATGGTCCATAACATTAATTTGAATTGAATTGAACGTTGAATCTTACCAATTATAAGACCAAGGTATAGGTCTGCGGTTTAACTGAGGCATCTCCCTGGGTACGCGAGGAGAGGCGGGCGGGGTTACAATTACCTCATACTATACAATATTGACATAACCGCAGCACATAAGACAGATTAATGATGGCTCTTGTCAATGGTCCACGACCCCTCTTCACCCGCGCTCAATCCCAGGGAGACGCCTCAGTTAAACGGCAGACCTATACCTGATAATTGGTAAGATTCAAAGTTACAACGTTTGCGACGCAATAACATTTAAGCTTGCTATTTAGGTAAATAAACTTGCTTTTATCTGCGGTTTGACTTCTTAGATATATTCTATGTCCAAGGCCTAAATATTTTTCTATTTAAGAATAGTTATATCGTATACTTATCGTTGCCAACTAAGTACAAGTATGTAAGTATTTCTTGAGGTTAGGTAGATTTGTGTATGATTATTAATCTATTTTGTATTGCTTTTTTACATAAGTCCCCAAAAATAGAGTATAACACTGTAAAGTTTTTACGATCTCAGAGTAGTGTTTGGACTCAAATCAGTATAACCTTAGATTCCAAATAACCTCACACAACAATAATCTAATCTGTGTCCCAGGGTCCATTATGGGATTGCCATCACAATGTCCCAACACGAACCCACCCCTTTCCCATAACGGGATAGAAAGGGGTTACACAAATCGGTAAAGGGAGTTACCGTCTTTGTAACGGAAAGTAGGTCACGCTCACGACCCGGATTTTTAAAACGCAGCCTTATGAATACCTTAACATGTGCAAATACGTTGGACACGGAAAACGGTAATTAGGTTTCCGAAATGCATTTTTGTGACGTTGGCTCCTTAATGACTGTTGACCGATGATAATCATTATACACATATGTTGTGCTGCAAATGGCCTGCAAGACGAGTATGTTCCGAAATTACTGGACCGACTGAATTGAATTTGTTTACACATAATATAATATACCTACGTGTGTCATGTTGTAAGTCGAAGACGGACGTGAAACAGAAATAAATGAATTAAAAATTCATACAGGATACATTTTGGGGGTAATGGATGGAAATTGGAATGTCGTCATTGCAATATATATTTATCGTTTATATTGAATAATTTCTCCCACCATAAGTAACCTTATGAGATGTGGAACATGTTGACTGCATCATATCTCCCCGATGTCCCCGATGTTTGCACTCATCTGTTTCCAATGGTCTCTTTGAGTCACTTCGACAGGTCTTTGGAAAGACTGAAAGCACCAGAACCAGAAAAGTTTGTAAAAAAACGTGTTTTTCTTCATTTGGCTGATAAATATTTCAACTTAGTTCTGCAAACTGAAGTTGTGAAGATTTCACACAAACTTCGCGTTCCCGGCGAGCTTCGAGATGGCGAAAAAAGACGCTCGTACTTTTTAATCATGCTGGAGGTAATTTAGCTGAGAATTTATCTGGACCCAACTTAAGCTAAAGCTAAGTACCTTTTTATCGACTTTAAATATATTATGAAGTAATGGAAAAGGCAAAGACAGTCGACCAAATGAAATAATAAATGGTTTTTCAACTTTCGTCCAGTAATATTTTACAAAAAAACCTAAATAAATTAACAAGTGCAACAATAATTATGAAAATGTTATTGTTGCACTTGTTGACTTCCAGTGAGTTGAAACCTCTTAAACCGGGCCTACACTTGTATCATATTGCCGTATCGTATCTACGTCAGGTAGCAACAAGCCCCCCGTCATAACTAATCTTCAAAGTCAACAACAAAGTCATACATCCCTCCTTTACTTCCTTACCAAGTAAATAAAGTGTCCAAAAGAGATGTACACATTGTTATTTTTCCGATTCCGTAGGTTGTCACAGTTTTGGTAGACCCAGCCTTAGCGTTACTTGCGCCGACCAGGATTAGTCAACAAACCTGCAGTTAGCTCATAGCTGTCAAAATCCGTACTAAAAAACTATAAGTGTTCCGTTTTTGCCATTACAACAGCCACGGAACCCTAACCGCGCTTAACTCTGGGTTAGTTGGCTACCCCCGGTTTTTTTTTTAATAATCTAGATTGAAGTTAGTATTTAGAAAGTGTATATAACTTTGGTCTATTGCCGTTTTGTCAAAAAATGTGGTTCCCATATAACTTTCAGTGCTTAGAGTAGGAAATCTTCCTGACCAACTCAAAAGGAAAGAAAGTAGGAAAGAGTTCCAACATGTATTTTTTTTCTTAGATAAGATAGATGAAAATTAAATTACAACTGTGACATTGTTACAGTAAGCGAGTGAAGGTTGTCAGAAAACATTGTTTAAAGGGTAGAAGGTATGATGGAATATACTTTTATTTCAAAGAAATATATCTACAGATTATTGAAAACAACTACAGCTAGAGAATGTAGGTACATTCTTTAAAAAGATAGACCAGATCATGCACGACAAAATTTTTTCGTGTCCACACTTTATATATATTAATCCCTTCACAACTTGCGGTTGGCAACCATGGTTCTGTTTCTTCGTTCATCGTACTTTTCAAAACACGCATGAGTGTGGTTGACATCAAATACTGTCACGATATAAATACATTAATCATGAGAAAAAATACGCGGGACTCGATAATGGAAGTGTCTGAAGGAAACAAAAGACCCGCATTTATATCGAAATTAAACGACGACGATAACGATGATAACATTGATTACGTTTGTTTATGCCCACATTTTAATGGACTAATTTGATTTATTTTCAATTACAATGTCTATCAATTGATGATATAATTTTCTTCATGGTCGGTTGGTCAAAGTGACAGAGTGATAATGAGCGTGTCTTTGTCTTTCAATCATGTGGATAATTTCGTTCCCATATAAACCTACAGTATTGCAATACTGCACAACTGTATTAATTTAAGACAAGTGAAACGTACAAGGATAATATACATATGATTTTGAATACCTACATAATAAATGTTTTTAGTTTGCGTCAAAAATTACTCAACCAAGCAAACACAAGTTAAGACTGTATGCGATTCTGTGATAGATTCAGCAGAACTGAGTGGAGACTCGCGTTAGTCGACAAATCCACTCGGATCCTATCGGCTCGGCCCGGCTTTTAAACGAGACGATTTATAGGCGCGCCACACTACCCGAGCAACTTCTAAAGCTTACGTGTTGGCGAAATAAAAACCACAGTTAGACATTTCAAAACAAGTAATTAGACAACATTATTATAGTCAATCTGAGTTAAAAACATGCTTTGAATTTGACTGCAAAATTTTATATATTACTCTGCAGCACTGCTCGCTTCAGTAATTTCTCGTCATAAGTTAACGTTTGACAATTTAGTTACCACAAAGCATGTGGTGCCGTACAAGGTTCATCTAGTTAGAATAAGCTGCCTAACTCGGGACATGATTGTCTGTTAAACTTTACGCCTCTATTAAACAGTGCCCGGACGATCAAACGTGCTTGACAAGAACCTGACTACGTACATTTAATGAATTTCATTTATGTAGGTACCGCTTCATAGTGGTAATTACAATAAATATGAGCGGGGATTTATCCCTAGCAGGGATCTGATGTTATGGTCACTGTGACAAGTACGAAATGGTACATACATAAATCATATTCTTTGGCGTACACCTACGTGTTGTAAGTCTGTGTTTGCTAAATCTGCTTGAATTTCAGCTTAAATTCAGTTTCAGATTAAATAACGTGTTTTGGAAAAGATTGTGTGCCAAATTGCGCAAAGACAAATCCGTAACAATAAGAAGCGATTGTCAAACACGCCTACACGAGCAGTCGATTTTTCGTTAGTATTATTTTATTGCCAAACGTCTTCAACTTAGCTGGTAAACTGATAAACGCGATTGACAAGAAAACGTGTTTGTCAAGCATGCTTGATTGTCTCCACGCCACATTATTCCATTCTCCTTACATGAGGTAAAGGATTACCATCCCTGTATACATATATCAAGCCACATATCTCGTAAACATCCCCGTGAATAGGAAAAGCAGTAACTTTCCTGGAAGGCTTCTCACTTGGGCGACAATAGATCTTTACGATCGCGCCGTGTGCCTCTAAAAGGTTAAACTTGTTCCTCCACGTGAGTTTCTAGTGTCTGGGAGTGAACGAAATTGTTTTGATGGTCGCACTGCTCAAATATGATGTTTATTTATGTGGGATTGGGCCCAAGTCCCTATTATGACACTAAAATAATGCACTAAGGCAGCACGAATACTGATTTGCCACATTCTAGGACGTATACGTGATTAAATACATTTTTTAATATAAAATACGTTACGGTGACGTTTGCTTATGTTTTGATTTTATCGGTAGCAGTAGGATTGATATGAAGTTACAAACAAAACCAAAGCTTGTTATTTCTCTCAATTACACAATATTGATGGAATATGGCAAATGTCTACCGAATCTTCGAAGCAATCTTCGTGTTTCCGGACCGATACGACCTTCAAACCTTCAAGAAAAGAGCGTACTCCCAAGGCCGGCAACGCACTTGCGACACCTCTGGTGCTGCGGGTGTCCATGGACGACGTTAATCGCTTACCATCAGGCGATTCGTTTGCTCGTTTGCCACCTATAGCATAAAAAAAGCAAGTCTAGAATCTCAATCTCATAAATATTAATTTTGACAAAGCCTACCCTGTAATAAACGTTAAACTTTAGTCCGCCTCATTTGTAATGCGCCGTCTAAACGTCGCGCTAAGTCTACCATTAATACTTAATTTTAACAGTTTTATTATGAAATGAAAAAGTAAACCTAATTTGAAACTTACATTCTTGCCCACTAGTATATTATTTGATAACGATTACTCATAAAAGTTGTATTGTTTCAGGTAAATGATCAAACATCTATCTTCGCCTACAGTGATTTTGGGGCAATTCTCTTGAGCTTCATTTGCCATCGATGGTAATAACTTTGTTGACCGTACCCCATTGAGATAAGGTTTGTAAATTGCCACCGAAACTTTTGATTTGATTATTGGACTTAGTTATATTATATGTTAGTTATTAAATTCCGGAAAAAGGCAAGAAAACATTTGTAACATCTGTGTACATATTTGTGACTATAGTTAGCATATATTTTGTTGGATCTGGTTGCCTACATAATACTAGTTGAAAAATAAATATATATATCATTTATTAATTATTTAAAAAAAAACCATACAAGATGCCAGCATTTAAATGGTTTTCCTAAAAAGCGCACGACGGAAATCTCACGATTTTTCTAATCCTAAAAAAATGAGGTAGGTATAGTTATAATTCTGGGTCTGGTAAATTATGACTTCCTTTTCAGTTTTCTGTTGGTGTGGTGTTTGTGGTAGTTCGTATATTGTTGACATGCTATTTAAATGCCGTAGTATGCCAAAAAATGGTCATACTGTTTCACAAAAGCAGTAAGACAAAGTTTTGTAGGCACAATCACATAAAGAGTAATTGTTGGTAAGTGGCAGGATGTTTAGTTTTTTGCGCTGTTTCGCTTGGCTGTGGAACATAGTTCCGTTGGTTGTAAACCAGAGGTTACTCACTGCTAGAGTCCAACAATCAGTTAAACCAGAACTAAGACGCTGTCAAATTTTAATATTCAACGGCATAGAGTCTAATTAATATGTAATTAATCATTATTAATACTTAGTTCTATGCAAAGCTGTATGTTAACTATACCTTAAATGCATGAATTATCAATATTGATCCTAAAACATCCTATGTGACAGCCAAATTCATTTCAAATTAAGAACTTGCGACGATATGACAATAGTCTACATTCCAAGAGAACTTGATAGTCACTTGTATCGTTTTTGTGTCATGAATTGATCATCATGCATTTAAGGGGTAACTCGAGCATCGTTAAACGGACCGTGGTGAAATTTGGCAGGTCGTTAGATGGGATAAATAGAATTGCCTAATTGGAATATGAGCCAAATTGGTCAATGGGTTGCCAAGATCTACCTCTTGGCTATGTATATCTTGGCAAACGAACTCTGAACTGAATTGAACGTGTTCACGACCCGTAGGTCGCGAAGTTCACGTTCGGGCGGACCATTAGTTTTATTTTTGTAACGGAAAGAAGAATGAGCGCTGTTAGGGGGAAGAATAAGCACCGTATTGCTCATTCAGAAAACTAACTAGTAAAAAAGTTTTTATATTTCTCGACCACGCCTTCATCGTTCTTATAGTACTAGTCGATCGCCTCGAACGTGAAAACGCAAGCCCTATATTTCGGCAAACCCTACACCGATTTTGCATATTCTCGAACTTAAAAAATATATTTATCTCATCTAACCCGTGCCAAATTTAACGATGATCTTCAACGATACTCGAGTACTCCGTCGAACAAAAATACAAATACACATAGGTAAAAACATAATACATACAGTCGACTCGGAGGACCTCGCTCGCTTCGCTCGTTTGTTCAATTAAGTATGTGCAACCCTAGCGAGAGAGAACGTGTTTTGTGTTAAGTAGTTGAGAGAAATATTATGATTCATGCTATCAAACTTCGGTTGTTGTTAGCTGTTGTCTACTCTGTATGCCGTCTAGTCCAGATACTGATCTTTAGTAAGCACGGCGCTTTTGGATTACACAAAGTTTTGAAAGTTTTGAAGGATCTCAATGTCTCAACTTACTGGTTGCCCTGAAAGTTCGACTTTCCTGGATCGATGGAAAGAAGGGTAGGCGTTTATGGCCTAGGCCGTAAACACATGCTGCGGTCGGTCCGATAGCGACCCTCGTAAACGACACGCCCTGTGAAACAGTTATCTACAACGCTAGTAAAGTAGTACCGCTACACGACCCGTGGATCACTGGTGCTAGTTGATGTGCTAGTAGTTGGTGTTGACGAGTACGGCTACCTAGGCGGCTAGCGTCCGTGTAAACTCACTGTCAGGCATTTCATTCACACCAGCATATAAGTACGAGTGTGGTGTATTGAGCCTATGCAGCAACTAGCGGTTACGGCTGTGGTTAAGTAGAAATCTTAATCCCGTGACGAATTCCCATCGGTCCCACATGACGCGATTACCTAAACTTACGACAATAGCACAATCATGTGTCATGTACACCTTTTCAATACAGTTGTTAATTACAAGTTTCCCTGTAAACAGACTCCATTATTCCAACGAGAGCCGTTATTTATTAATAGCGAACTACAGCGGGCAGCGTTCAATTAAACAATATAGTGTTGCTCTGTTTATATAAGGGGGCTTGGAAATACACCGTCTTTTGGTAGGGCTTCGATAACTTTCCCTGTCAACGGTAGATATACTAGTACATTTTATGAGCTTTTATTGCTTTCTACCTTCTATACGGCGATATTATTTAGCTTGGTCCAGTTAAAATACATATATTTTTATGATCATTCATAAAAGTAGTTACAAACTTGAAGAAAGTTCCGTTATTTAGTCGACTGAAGTCGCAAAAAAAATCTTATAAAATGTATATATATTAGTTGACATAGCAATAAATAAAGTCGTTAACTAAATTTTGAAACTGACAATGTTATCTCAAAAACATTCAGAGTTGCTCGCAGTGTATTCTGGAGCCGTAGGTAAGAATAAGAATAAATTTATTATCAGTAATATACACACACAAATTACACCATAGATGTCCGGCGAGCTCCAAACTAGGCTAAGCAATAATAATTTTGCAAACAGCATTGTATAAAAAAGGGTGAATTGAAAAGGGGAGTCGTTGAGCGTGTGTAGTCTGGACAGGAGGTACAGGGACTCTGTATGTGCGTTTATTCATTATGAGATCTCTTATTGGTGACTTGACAATCCCTTTGTGAACTCTAGTAACTGCGTTGAGAATAAATAATTGCCGAACTCTGAGGAACCCTGTTTCATTATAAAGCAAGTCAGTGGGGAGTCTAAAAGGTTTTTTAAGCATTACTTTAATAACCGAATGCTGAGCACGATATATGCTAAGTATCCCAGATTTTGATAGCACAGAATGTGAAAGTGTTAAGTAAACGTCATAATTTCATAGAAGCTTGATGTTTAAAATAACACTTTAAAGTTTGACAGTTCATTTGCTTGGAAGAGATAACGTGGTTTAACTCTGTGCTATACAGTATGCAAACTAACGAAAACCATTCCTTGAAACTCGTTGATCGGGAGCTGGGGTCCATTGCAACGACATACATTTTACGTGCTTATTTAAGTAAATGTTTAATTATTTTAAATCACTAAATGAATTTTCTGTCCTCCGGCCAGCAATCAGCCGCAGGCCGCTACGCTAAACAAAGTCACCGCTTGGCGACTGCATCGAGCAGAAAAATAGTTTATACACCTTGGCCAGTAAATAATAAAAACTCAGATCACATATTTGCTTCACTTTCAACGACAATTACACGGGATCTGAGACATTTCTTACTTTACGGGCATCGATATGTAACCTACTATTATTGAGTACCTTCTTTTTGTAGTCGGTTAATGGTCTTTGTAACACCCTGTTGGGTTTGTTTACGTTTTTGATTTGTGACAGTGTATACGTATTGCTTACTGTAAATGTGTAATTAGGAGACACTGATCAACATTTACATTGTCATGGGCAATGTTAATGCGCTTAGAATACTGTTTATGAGTAACCTATGTAATCTACCTAGACTTGGCTCACGAGGTAACCGCCATGTGGGAGGTTGATTCGGCGATCATTGTACCGATAGTTGTTTCGGCGAACGGTCTTATAGCGAAGAGTCTCGACCAACATCTCGAGAGGCTCTCGCTACGAAGTTGTGGTTGGATCAAGGGTCAGATGCAGAAGGCGGTAATACTGGACACTGCGCGCATAGTCCGAAGGTTCCTCTCTTTGCGGCCCTAACCACTTTCTTCAAAAAAGGAGTGTTAAAGTTTTTAAAGGGTCGGCAACGCGCATGTAACACCCCTGGAGTTGCAGGCGTCCATAGGCTACGGTGACCGCTTACCATCAGGCGGGCCGTATGCTTGTTTGTCACCGTCATAGTATATAAAAAAAAATCGTTTACAAAAATTCAGACGAAAACATCCCTTGACACCTATTTGTCAGTTCATAATTTAGGAGAAGTCATTTATAAGATTGTAAACAAATATATGTATACCTAATGCAGGGCGGTTCCAAAACAATATATATATTTTTTGAAGATTGCGGTGTATGTTAATATACGCGCCAGATACGACTTTTGCACAATAACGCGCGAAAATACATCATTTACACGTTATCTTCATAAATAGGCATACCAAAGGATTACAACTATACAAGGAGCTACTCAGCCACCCAATTTTTCGATATCCACTACTTACACTTCAATACTCTCAGTCTCTCATTTTTGTCAATATGACCTCTCTGCGAGCCCCCGAAGGCATGTGAAGCAATGTCTCAATGCCGCATATTTTATAGCGCTAAACAGAACGATTTTAAGTGCAGTTTAAGAAAAAAACACTAGGGATAGATACACACTATTTATAATTATAATTTTTGGATAGAGTATTACCTGCATATTACTCTATGTAAAAAAAGTTGCTGTTTAGCCAGAAAACTTGGCTAATGTTAGTGTATTTCTACCAAGAGTTACCAAATTTAAAAAAAATATACTTAATAATTTTGTGTGAAAATGTTCAAAACTGTTTCATTTATACTGAGCAAGACGAAAAATGTTTTATGTAGAAACAAAAGCAATCGGGTCTATGTCTAAAACCAGATAGATGTTTAAAGCTCACTCATCACAAAATGGTAAAACAGCTGTTAACAATTTTGAAACAGTTTTTCATTTATATCATTTCAATTAAAATGATGTTTCAATTTCTGTATTTAAACGTTAATGTTTAGATCATAAAAATAAGCATGGTTGCTTAAGCTTATTTTTATGATCTAAACATTAACGGATTTCATTAAAATGGTTTTCATTAGTTTACATACTGTATATTTTGTGTGAATGTTCTGTAAGTGTTTAATAATAACACGTTGTATGTGTAGTTGCTTTATTTTAGAAATCGTTGCACCGCTGCCGCACATAAATTGTACGCCAACCGCAACCAACGTTTTAATATTAAAAGCTACCGCGTATCCAATAATTTTAACATTCTGCGTATTTTCCTATAATCTGTTCAATGATTATTCTCTTTGGTTTTCTAATTTTATTAATTACATTTAAATGATTCAATGGTAATGTTTACTAGGCTTATAGTTAGATATACATATCTGTGTACCAACCAAGTTTTTATACTTTTGTTCTTGTATTAAAATTGGCTTTCAGATTTAATTTGCGGTGATTCAAACGCGTAAAAAGTAAAATAATCTTGAGATAAAGTTTCGTAGTCGTCTGAGCTGAGATATTTGATGGGAATACGAGGAGTTAAATTAGAGAATCTTTACAGACGAGCTATAGTATAGCACATCGACTCTTGAAAATGTAATATTGAAAAAGCAGACGGAATTCTTTGAATTTCAAAACTTATATTTGTTGATTTCGAAAATATGATTGACCCTATAAGCTATAAATTTACGCATCGTTAAAAACTAACCTAACCTCCGACGTTTCAAGGGCGAAATTGCCCGCGTGGTCCCAGCCGGAGAAAAACTGGCAGGGGTTGACATCAACATCTTCTAGCCGCGCGGATTTTACGAACTACCCGAAAAACCATTGACAGGATCTAAAACCAAATAAAAATCTGTCGCTAAAAAGCTGTCGGAAGCTAAACCATGCCACGCGGCCTTGAAAATACAACCTACATCCATTGCATGCGAACATTGTGAACTAGGACAAAGTCCGGCCTCTGGGGATGTTGGCCAAGGCTCAAGCAGCTTCCCGGTCCTGGGTGCCAAGGCTACAAATGACGCTTGTTACTTGTACTTGTAGTCCACCAGGCGGCGTCACTCATGCGTGAGGTCACGTCAAGTGTCAGAAGCTTGGTTTTGTATGGTGACAAACTCAAATTAGTTCGAATCATTTATAATATTATTCAACCGACTTCTAAATTTCAAAAGGAGGAGGTTCTCAATTCGTGTGTATTCCTCTGACGTTCCGAAACATAGGGGAATGTAGCCAATATACTACGCGATTAAACCATTTTGTTTTATTTCAATGAGTACTAATCGCGGAAGCCTTAGAAAATATTAATTGAATACATTTTAAACGGTCAATATAAATATGATTGTAATTTTTAAGCTGAGTAATTTTTCACTTTTTTATTACCTGCGTATGACACATAGAGCTATTTTAATCGTATTTGCCACTGAATATATTTTCGATTAAACAAGAACATTAACAAAATCTCTGTAACTGAACGCTACACCAGCGCACCTAGCGGCACATTTACTCGTGGTTTGTTTCGTAGCCAGTCCACATTACGTTCACATACAATAAACATGAAATCTAATAGAAGATGATCAGCACTTCAGCAGAATAGGTAGTCAATCATTGCACAAAAAACAAGTTATAGGCCTCTAAAAATTGCCAGATACTTTTGCGTATTTCGTTGTGCAAAATGTTTCTGTAGTTTTTTGTAGTCATCACAGCAATCTACTAACTCCATTTTAATTGACAACATGACATAACTAGATGTTGTTATGCGTAGGTACTTACATGTCGCTCCCACGGTACTGCGAAATACATGTTTAGTAGCCTCGTGAGAATTAGTCGTATGTACCTACTTATGTTTTAACTCTGCCGCCGTGTCTAGACTAAGCCGGCGGGTGAACCTGGATTGCTTCCAATTTCAAATGAAGGTTAAACAAGTTGTCTCAAGCAACCCGGCTGTGGAACTCTCTCCCTCTTGATATAAGGCGTGCTGAATCTGTTGCTTCTTTCAAATCTCTCCTTAAAAAGCACTATTTATCACTTCCTTAGTTCCTGTTCATGTAACTATTGTTTTCCATTAATTTGACTGTGTAATCTCAGTAATCTGCTATCATCATTTCGCTTAATTAGTTTGTATTTGTATATATGTATTTATATATTTATGTATTTTGGTATGAACATATATATATGTATGTATATGTAATTGTGTGTGTGTTTGTTTTCTTTTTTTTTTTTGTAGATTTGTTTTTTCTGTTTTTGTCATATATTTTGGTTCTCACATAATACTTTTTCCAGTTTTGCACCACCTACTGTATGTATACTTTTCTTAGTGTAGTGTCTCCTCTACCCAAAGGTTGTCTGGAAGAGATCGCTCTTTAGCGATAAGACCGCCTGTTGTTTGCCTCTTTTTCATGTGTAATCTATACCAGTTTGTGCTATTTTTTGTTATTTTGAGGTGCAATAAAGAGTTATTGTATTGTTGTATTGTATTGTTGTCCTGAATACAATACACATTCCGACGGGTTATACAGACATTTAGACAGTTAGCCCAAATTGTACACTTGACGTTGACCGTGGACTTAGTCGCTACTCGCTAGCGTCCTAGAGTGCTTTTTAAGCAATTCCCGAATTTAAATAAGTTGTGTAGATCAACTGGAAATGATCCAAATATTTCGGCTACAGACTGAACTACAAACTAGAGTTTACTAGAGCAATTGAAACGGGTTACTTTGCTTATTTGATTTATTTAGCCTCTAATTGACCCTTTTTTTGCTCTTGGGTGAAAGTGTTACTGAAACTTTTACCTTTTGCTAAAGCGTTCAAAGGAAACAAGACAAATGCGATATCACTGTATATTTAAATAAGAAATGACCTTATTCTCCTGGATATTTTATTTCTCAAAGGGGTTCGTGTAGTTGTCAAAGCAGATCCCTGACCTGAGCCGTGGCATTAGCCGGGAAATCGTTAGGAAGAAGAAGAAAGGGGTTTGTGTAAATATAATCACTGCAGCATCGCCCACTCGCCCAGCTTTTCAAATTAAACCAAGGGAATAAAGACGGGGGTGAACGGGGAACTAGTAAGTATATACAGAGTGTTCTTAGCCATTGAACAAATCCGAAACGTATATCTGAGTTATGGTGTTTTGATAGGTATTTAAAACCATCACACAAAGTATCATAATCAATCGGTGCAAATTAACAAATTAATATTTGGTGCTTTGGAGCAGCCTTGCAACTAAAACTCATGACGTAATAAATCCTCATAGAATAGTATGAAACCTTCACAGTCTTTTGACTATCGTTTTTATTTATGTTATTAGATCACTTTGATTGCTGACAAATGTTATCATTGAAAAAAAAGGAACAGTGTCCAACTGTCCATAATCCATATTATGCTATGCTACTGCCTAAAACACTGCCAATAATAAATACAGTCTGTTAATTTTTGTTGTCGATTGCGTTGCGAAATAACTTCGATTGTTCCAAGCACAAAAATGTTTACATATTAGAGCATAACTGAGGTGTATGCCCAATGGCTGAGGTCACCTGTATATAGGTGCCTATATGTATGGTGCACGTAGTTTTATTAGTCATGTTTCCAATCACAAACGATGAAAGGCATACTGTGTACTGTGACGCTCTCTTTTCAATTATTCTGACTCGCATAGCAAATGAAAACAAGCCAAAAGTCGGCCGGAGCCCGAAAGGCTGCGATTTAATCCCAGCGTTAAATGTATGGACAAACAGGCCGGACAAAACTGAAGCCGAATAAGCCTTTTTATTTAATCACTTTTTGTTTTCGTTTTTTTTTGTTTAAGAGGATAATGTATAACAGATATACATTATCCTCTTAAACCAATGTATGTCCCGTATAAAGTTTCTTGGTGTATACTCTAATATAATTTCATTTTGAGTACGTATTTAAGCAATAAAAACACAATCTTGTTTTGTATTATTTGGCCACTTAATAACGTGCTAGTCAATTGACATCGATAATACAATATATACTTCCGTGAGTCAACGAAAGTATTATGACCACTGGTTATAGTGCTGTCTGATCCGAGGAGGTGTCAAGTTGTCAAGATCCACTCTGTCCTGTCTGACGCTAACTGCCCGAGGCAGTCGAAACATGACACACTTATTGTGATAAAAATTCGTGAGATTTAACCTTCTTTTTATATTATTGATATCCATAATATTTTCTGTATTCAACACTAGTTCTGACCAAAACATGTAATAAAGGATCTATGTTTAAAAAATTCAAGTGTCGAGTCTCTTGTTAAAAATCATGTTTTCACGTTTACCAGTTTGAAGGAAATATGTTGAAGTTTTATGTATAGTTATGAATATCAGATACATAATTGTTATAGACGTCTGAATGATAACAATTTGATTACTGTGGCCTCTTAAATTGATAATGATGTGATTATTTATTGAATTAAATACTTTAACTAAGTTGAATGTGTAAAAAAAAAGATTGATATGTACACACGCGTTCATAATTGCATGGACAGTTTATGAATGAATTCATTCATAAACTACCCATGCAATTCTGAACGCGATAGTACCTACTCTGGCGCTCTTTTTCTTCCATTTACCCTTTAATTTTCATTTTATTGTCTTTGTAATCAGAATTTATAGGAGGGTACAAAATTAGTCTAATCTTTAAATGGGACTCGGAAACCGTGGTAGTACCCAAAGAGACTTTTGACCAGGGCACTGAAGTCAATAACATATCCAAATTCCAGGACATCTAATTGAAACCACATTTTCCACACTTTAGGCCCGGGGTCCAAGTTTAAACGCTTTTCAAATAGAACACAGTCTCATTTGTTTTAATTCGTTCGATGTTAAAACAAATGAAGTTGAATTCTACGTCTTGAACAAAAGATTTAATATTCACTGGCAAATTTTGATGTACGGGGGGCGGCAGGAAATTGGCCACACATATGCAGCACACCACCGCATGCAGCTCCTACATAATCGAGATATGTGCATACTAGATAACTGCCTATATTTACTGTAGTATTAAGTACTAGCTGTTACCCGCGACTTCGTCTGCGTAGTATTATAATGTTTGGTAGTGTATTTTTATTAGCATAAGTATTAAAGACCAAATTGACTTGAACTGTAAATTGCTAATTAAATTCCGGGGCCGTATAAACAAACAACTAACTTGCAACTACAGTAACCTGTTTTTCTTTTTTCTCATTAATAATTCTGGAAATACCAAAAATGCTGGTGATCAATATTGTAATCTGATTTGGAAAAAATTGGACTGAATGTTTTTTCGACAAACATTTTCTGTTTATTTTTTCTCCTAATCACAATACGATACTGATTACGCATTTAATCGAATTACCAGCATTTTTGTTACAGCTGTATGTATATTTGTATCTACCACATATTAATCTTTCAGTGGTTAGATACGCTGTAGATATAGTAGAAAGTACGTCCAAGTTTACATAAATTATCTTTTTATTAAATAAGTAATCAAGGCCGAGTGTTTTTGATCGCGGTTTAAAACACTGTCTTAAGCTCACTGAATTTAACCCACGGAATGTCATTCGATACCTGATTACAACTTACTTCCCAGAGTGAAGAAAAACATTGCGAAGATACCAAAATAATTACGTCGCGCATATAAACTTTCATTAGGTAGGTAAGTATATATGTCTTATCCAAGGACGATCCTATGATAGGATATAGGATCGGCATAGGCCTTTATTCGCATGTACCTACTCAACATAAGGTGAAAACAAAACTGCTGTAAAAAAGTGCAATGCACAGGATTGAATTGACTATTCACTTGCTTCTGTCCCCCTTTGCACCTCTATAGAGGATGATTTTCGTAACAAAAACAATTCTGTCCTTTCCTAGTAGTCAAAATATCCCCATGCCAAATTTCACCTTAATCCGTTCAGCGTTTTTAATTTAGTGTGAAGTGGTAACAGATAAGATTTCATCAAATTTACAATATAACCATCGCATGGAAATTTGTCATGATGTAGGTATGTGATCCGCGTGTACAATGCATGGTGGATGTTGACAGCCATATTATATTACACATTGACTTGCCGTCTTTGTAGTGGTAGGATTCCGGCTTCCGCGGCACTAAGACCTTAATGATATTGTCCTGAGGTCTCTTCAGTCAGCGGGTGTTCATTCCGTTCTGGAGCCACTGGGTTAATTTTTTCATTAAACTCAATTTATATCATTCGGTTACGCATTTAATAATCTTAGATATTATTTGACAAAATAAAAATTCAGACGAATTGAGAACCTCCTCCTTTAGAAATATTGAAGTCGGTTGAAAACCAACTAAACTGTTAACAGCGCCATCTACCAAATCTAGAAGACTTTACGACATAGTATGTTTCCCACTTTCCCAAGAATGAAAATGTTAGATACAGCTCTAAAGAGCCTTAAGTAGTTCTACATGTAATATATGTATAGATGGCAGTGTAATAAACACAATATTAACGGGAAAATGTACTTTTTATGTCTCTGCCCATTTCTTTCGATAAACTTATTAAATGTGTGCACAATTTTATTCAAAATAAGGTCCGCCGATTAGCAAAATACATATAGCAATAAAACCATGGATTTAACGTGGCATATTTACTCACTTCATATGTAAGCAAATAGGTGGCGCCAGTGTACCGTGTGTAGTGTGTGTTTTAAAATATTACTTGGAATTTTGAACATTTTTATTATTGTTGCAAATAATCTTATGAAATTTACCATAATATGCTTCTTGAAAGGGAAATCCATGTAGTAGCATACGTTTAAAGTATTTGAAGCATATAAAGTTTGCATAAGTTACAAATGTTCTACATCACGATGTCGAAATTTCAAAAGCACGTTGCATAAATACAACTTCCAACTTACTAAATTTAATACTCTATTGCAACTTTCAAAAACCCTATAAAATTTCTTCGCTTATAATATTAGTGTTTTTTTTTTATAATAGCCAAGATTACTGTTAGCGCCATCTAATAATATTTGAAGTACTAACAACATGTTGAATGACATATTGCAGGCATTGTGTAAACGCTTGGTTTAGATGTAAATTGATCAAGATGTCGATCGTATTTTTTTTTAACGAAACAGGATAAAACCTTATTTGTTACTCCGGTGCGTAAAGGTGGTAATCCACCTTAAATTTCATTCAATTCTGTTCGGTAGTTTTGGCGGAGTTAGTGAACAAATTCACAGGCAGACGGATAAAAATTCTAAAAAACTTTAAAACGTATTGTATTGTAACGTAACTGATAAGGCCTTACGTAATGTGATAAGTAATGGGTCCAGCATATTAGAAGCTTTAGAAAATGGGTAACCTACCTACAACACCCTGACAGGAAAGGGTTCATAAAAATCACTTAATTCCTATCTTATGGTTCATTTGATGGTATTTGTGTTCAGCTAGCGCCACCTATGGTCGGTTACAAAAACGAAATTTACTCAGGTGTTATAAAATTGACAATCGTATAGTACCATCCCTCTCGGTCTCCTATATCAAATATTTGGGCGAGCAGGATGGCACTACGACGAACGACGATGGGATACGACGGTATTTCGAACATTGCAGCAGCTTTCAAGTTTTGTACAATAAAAGCCGTACCGCTAGCGCCATCTATTATGAGCAATGCAAACTATACATATGTAAAAAAAAAATTTTTACGAAACCGGATAAAAAGTATCCTAAATGTTACTCCGATACATAAACTATTACATATTTAAACATAATAATTAAACGGGTCTAACGCGAATTAATTTGTTTACCTTATTTACCGACGTTTCGACACAGGTTTCACTGGTCATGGTCGCGGCTGACTGATGTCCCAGCAAAATGTCAAAACAGAGATTTGTGTAACTACCCAACGAAAAGTCTATGTAGAAATTTGGGGTAAACACACAATTTTTAAACTACCCACAAAACATATGTTAATTATTGTCAATAGTCCGACACACGACACTCACAATATCCCCGCGTACATCCGAAGATATATCCCAAGGGTAGTTACACAAATCTCTGTTTTGACATTTTGCTGGGACATCAGTCAGCCGCGACCATGACCAGTGAAACCTGTGTCGAAACGTCGGTAAATAAGGTAAACAAATTAATTCGCGTTAGACCCGTTTAATTATTATGTTTAAATATGTGTTTAAATCGCGAAAGTTTTAAATGTTATATAAACTATTACCATACCAAATTTCATAAAATTCTGTCCAGTACTTTTTGCGGAGTTAGCGAACAAATTCACAGACAGACAGACAGACAGACAAAAATTCTAAAAACCATTGAAAGATATTTTATCAACGTTTCTGATACGCCCCTACGTATTTTTTTTTAAATATATTTATTGTACAGATTTTTTATTTCTACTCTCTTATTATATGTATTGATTTTAAATTTAATAATCATTTATTCATAAAAAGTAATAATAATAACAAAATAAATAGGTAACAATAATTCACATCTCGGCAATACGAATATGGCATGTATTGATTTAGTTACTGTGTGAGAACGTATGCAAAACAGAAATCGTAAAACAGCAGTAAGTACCTACTAATGATATTTTACACTAGATAAGGCCGGAATCATCGCTTAAGTGAGCCAACATCAACCTTAATTCCTGACTTTAAGGTTCATCGCAAGTGAAAGTGTATTTTTGTTGAACTTTTCCGTCATTCACACTGTTCACGCACTGGTTGTACTTGTAGCACTTGAGTAAAGAAACATAATAGAGTGACCCTTTTTTATATATGAAAATAATTAATTACCTACAGTATGTATTTTATAGTAGTCAGTTTAAAATATGTCAACGATTTTGATCCTTATGCCTCGAACAGACGTTCTAAATTGTATATAGTTATATTATATATTATTAGACGTGACTGTACTAAGTAAGCATTTCTGTATAAATTGTGTGTTATTTGTGTAGTCAATAGTCATGCATTTGTATCGATTCGCTAAGAATAACAATTCCTGTTTTTTTATTAATCCGTATTATCTTTGTAAGGTGATTAAATTGTTCTCTGACGGGTAAGGTAGGCGCTATCCATGGTGCTCGTGTAACCTCATGCACACTTAGGTAGGTACTATCGGTTGAACCACTTAACTCGGTCCGTTTCTCTACTCCTGTTACAACCGTGTTTACTAGGTCAGGTCACATTACATAACACATACTTGTAAAATTATTAATTTATATAATAAGTGCTTTTGCGTGTCATGACTGTCATGTTGCTGATAACAGTGATAACATTTAAGTGCGGGACTTACCAACTTAATTATAACCTAACCCACCAACGCCCCAAAACGTTTCCAGTCTCGTCTCGTTGCAATTTTTTGTGACCAGGCCGCATGAGTGTAGTGAATTCCAAACCCTAGGAAAATTCCATAAATTAATAACCATCGCTTGTTTTTCATCGCAATACGCAAAATGCTACCTTTATAAGATTTTTGTGCGGGTAGTCTACAGTAACCGACAGATTTTCAGGTCTTTGGCCGCATGGTCACGTTTCCACGGTAGTACTTATGGCTGCAAATGTTCACTTGGTATCAATTTATTACATGTAAAATGCAATATTAAAAAAAAATACATTAAACGAATAGCGAATAAAAATTATATCATGTGTAGGTACATAACACGAATGATTAAAGTGTTAATTAATACATTAATGTCTAATGTGTTGTCGCTGAGGGATGGCAACACCAGGTGACGACTGCTGACGTCACATCCGAGCGAGCAAAGTGGTTACGACGGGTTTCTCGTGCCACCTACCTGTGGTGGAAGGGAGAAGACCGGCGCGCCACACTTTTGTACTTGACTCCGAGCAAGAACGTTGTCTTGAGATTATTTATTAGTGTTCCTTGTTGAAATATATACTTACCTTGATTATAATAATATTCTTGATATCTTGGTTTTATTTATATCAGAAGTGTTTGAAACCACACGCTATGGCGCCAAAAAGAAAAAGTAAAGATATAAGCCGTAAAAGTAGAAGTAAAGATAAACGTAAAAGTAGAAGTAAAGATAAACGTAAAAATTCACACAAGAAGCGTAAAAATAAAGACCGCTCACCCTCGGAGTCAGGCACGTCTCGAAGCAGTTCGTCATCAAGTAGTAGCTCCTACAGTAGTAGTAGCTCCGAAAACAGGAGGAAACATCGCAAGAGGAACAAGAGAAGTCGTAAGCGCTCCGAAACCGTGAGTCAGAATGTGTTATTATCTTCGGTAATTCCTGAGTTTGATCCTTTGATTGACGACGTATCGATGTGGCTTAATGTAGTGGATGCTAACGCTCGGGCTTTCGGATGGTCAGATAAAGTAATTAAATATCAGGCGTTACAAAAGTTACGAAATACTGCGAAAACGTGGTACGATTCGTTGCAAAAAAATCGTACTTGCTGGACTGCTTGGGATTGGAAAGACTGGCGCAATGAAATGTTAGACACGTTTCAAATTAATAGAAATATGTATTCGTTGCTATCGGAAATGATGACGGCTAAGCCCAATGAAGGACAATCTTTGTACGAGTTCTATTTTACGCAGAAAAGTAAGATCGACCGGTTGCGGCTATCGTTCAAAGAGAAAGATGTGATTTCGATTATAGTAGGAACTATTGGGGATAAAAACATTTGTACAGCGGCGGAAGCTGGTAATTTCCAGTATTTAGATGAGTTAGCTTCATTTTTACATGGCAAAACATATACGACGGTAGAAACAAAACAGTTAAATAAAAATAATGCAACCAGTGTACAACCTAGGCAGCACACTTCTCGATCTTATGTTAGTGGGTCGGGTTTGAGGAAAGCAGAGCCCAATAATGAAGGCATTGCTAATGAACATTCACAAACGAAAATTACTTGCTATTCGTGCGGTGAAATTGGACACAAAAAAATTAATTGTAATCAAAAAGATTCCCTTAAATGTAACTTTTGTCAGAAACCTGGACATTCAGAGGCGGCCTGTAGATCTAAACCGAAAACTAAGACTGAGAAGTCGGCAGAAGTAAAGTTCATTAGTACATCAAACTCCCATGAAAAATTTTATAAGGAAGTGTATTTAAATGATTGTAATCATCGAGCTTTCATTGATCCGGGCAGCGGTTGCTCATTGATGATACCATCTTTAGTTGCTGAATTAAATTTAGTTCCGCGGCAGTTAGACATACCGGTTAGGCTCACCGGATTTTCGAAAGGTACATGCGAGGAGGTGACGGAAGTAGTTTCAGTGATGGTTAAACTGGATAACGCGGAATTAAACGTGGAATTCTATGTTTTTAATGGGCTATCGGGAAGTGACATTCTTATAGGTAGAAACTTCACCGAAAGTAAAGATATTATGTATACGCGGATAGGTGACACATTGATGTTCCAACCGGTAACAAAAGAGCAAATACATTTGATTGAAACATCAATGTACAATACTAGTAGTGCGGAGCATGTTCAAATTTTACGCGATCTGTTTGCAAAGTATCCGAAGTGTGTAGCAAACGACTTATCCAATTTAGGGGAAACATCATGCGTTGAACTTGACATTGAAGTTACCACTAATAAACCCGTGTGTCAACGACCATATCGCATGTCGGAGTCAGAAAAAGAAACTACGAGGGAAATCATTGATGATCTATTGAAAAACAATATAATACGTGAGAGTAATTCACCTTACGCGAGTCCGGTTTTATTAGTGGATAAACCCAATGGCCAAAAACGCTTATGTGTTGACTATAGACAACTGAATAAGATAACTGTCAAGGAAAAATACCCGATGCCGATTGTAGAAGATTTAATAGATAGGATGCGCGGTTGTAAATATTTCACGTCATTAGATTTGAAGTCTGGATACTATCAAATTAAAATTAAGGAGGATTCTGTCCCTAAATTTGCTTTTATAACTAGTGAGTCAAAATATGAATTTTTGAGAATGCCATTCGGAATATGCAACGGACCTCCGGTGTTTCAGAGATTGATGGATACGGTATTGGGTAAACTTAGATTTGGCCGTGTTGTATGTTTTATGGACGATTTATTAATAGCAACTGAGACAATGGAGGAAAATATTCAATGTCTTGAATCAGTTTTGAGTCTATTGCAAGAAAACGGGTTGACGATAAATTTAGAAAAATGTAATTTTTTCCAGAACAAGATTAGCTTTCTTGGATATGAAATCTCGGGAGAAGGTGTAAGACCAGGAACAAAAAAGTTGTCTGCAATCAAAGATTACCCAATACCAGAAAATGTGCATCAAGTTAGGCAGTTTCTGGGGTTAGTCAATTTTTTTCGGAAATTTGTGAAAAACTGTGCGATTTTATGTAGCCCTTTGACGAAACTATTAAAAAAAGGCATTGCGTGGGAATGGGGTGAAGAACAAAATAAAGCTGTTAATGCATTGAAAGATGAACTATTAACGAACGCGTTACTAACTATATATGACCCCAAATCACCTACAATATTATATACAGACGCGTCACGCGATGGGATTGGATGTATTGTCGTACAGGTTACTAAAGATGGTGAAAAACCTATTTATTTTTATAGTCGACAAACAACAGCGGAAGAAAAAAAATACCATTCGTACGAACTTGAGTTTTTAGCCATTGTAGTCAGTTTAAAAAAGTTCAGGCATTATCTGTTAGGCAATAAATTTAAAATCGTGACTGATTGCAATGCGGTGAGGTATACTATAATGAAACAGGAAATAAATTCGCGTATAGGTAGGTGGGTATTACAAACACAGGAATTCGATTTTGAAATTATACATAGGCCGGGAGCTCAAATGCAACACGTGGATGCGTTGAGCAGAAATCCAGTCGGGTACTCCGCAGCCCTTGTCAATAAAAGCGTGATGTCAATATCGGTTATGGAATCTGATTGGCTCTTAGCAGTACAGTTGCAAGACCCTGGTATATGTTCAATTAAAGATATTTTATCATCAGGTGAGGCCGAGTCGCATAAGCAGATATTTAAAAATTATGAATTATTGGGCAATAAAGTGTATCGTAGAACTGAATATGGTAGGAGATGGCTAGTTCCAAAACAGTGTATATGGCAGGTCATAAGGGCTAATCACGATGATTTAGGACATTTTGCGGTAGACAAGACAATTGAAAGAATAAAGAGCAAGTATTGGTTTCCTCATATGAAAAAAGTTATAACAAAATATGTCAATAATTGCATAAACTGTATTTATTGTAAAAATGCTAATGGGAAAAAGGCAGGTAAATTGTATCCGATCCCTAAATACGCCAGACCCTTCCATACGTTACATATAGATCACTTGGGCCCGTTTGTGAAGACAACGCAAAAGAATACACACCTTTTAGTTATTGTAGATTCATTTACAAAATTTGTGTTTATAGCCCCGGTCCAAAATACTAAAAGTAAAGGGGTACTAAACGAGTTAAAGAAAATATTCAAAGTATTCGGGAACCCCAAGAGAATTATATGTGATGCTGGAAGTGCCTTTACCTCTAAGATGTTTCGCGATTTTTGTGTCGAGGGGAGGATTAGGCAACATGTTATAGCCACGGCGATGCCGCGTTCTAACGGACAAGTAGAACGTTACAATCGTACAATTTTGGAAGCGTTGCGTAGCAAAGGAGCAGATACTGATAATAATAAATGGGACACGCATATTACTGATATTCAACAAGGCATCAACTCAACAATTAATAAATCTACAGCCGCTGTCCCAAGTGAAGTATTTTTTGGATACCGTTTGCAAACAGAGTTTGATAACCTTATTGATGAAAATATCGAGCAAGCAGTAGATGTAACGGCCTTGAGAAAAACAGTAGATGAGAACATTAAAAGAGCTGCGGAAAAGCAAAAACAGTTATTTGACGCGAAAAGAAAAGAAGCCCGAGTGTATAATGTAGGGGAGCTAGTTGTCATGAAGATACCGAGTCAAAGCAACGACGGTCAGAGTACAAAATTACTACCGGTTTATAAAGGACCGTTTCAAGTTGTAGAGGTACTAGGACATGACCGCTACAAAGTGGCGGACATGCGAGGCGCTGTGAGGACTGCGAGGCGATACGAGGGTGTCACATGTGCAGAAAACATGAAGCCCTGGGTCCGCATCGCGGACATACAGGATGAGTAAACCTCGTCTATGTAAACCGGATGTTGTCAGGTATTTATCGAGGACATATTGTTGTTAAAAAAAAATACATATAGCTGTTTTCGTTCAAAATATTTTATTCACTAAAATTTACAATGAATGGTATCAATCATAATTAAAGTTTTTGTAGTAAATATTTCTTGAAGTAAACAAAGATAAAAACATGACTTGTGTCTAATGCATAATGCTACGAATTAGTGTATGTTACAGTAAGATTTAGTGAAGGACTGGCCGTTGATGGAACAATAAAACTAATGAGAACTGTAAATATACTATCGTTCATGATGCATAAATGATACAGGTTATTTTGGTATATGTGCGCTTGAGAATATTGACCGGTGAAGGAACAATGGACTCTAGAGCACAAAAATTAGGCATTCATTATAATGCGTTGGTATGTAGATGTCAAAGCTAGCCGCTGATGGAATAGCAAGGACATGGACAAGCATATCGAACACATTATGAGGTTGAACCTAATAGCTACTAAGTACTAATGCAATAAACTTATATGTGATGTTTTGTTCGCAGCATATGCATCAGACTTGAACGCATACGGGGACGTTATGCGTACGTAGGACGGCCGGATGTTGTCGCTGAGGGATGGCAACACCAGGTGACGACTGCTGACGTCACATCCGAGCGAGCAAAGTGGTTACGACGGGTTTCTCGTGCCACCTACCTGTGGTGGAAGGGAGAAGACCGGCGCGCCACACTTTTGTACTTGACTCCGAGCAAGAACGTTGTCTTGAGATTATTTATTAGTGTTCCTTGTTGAAATATATACTTACCTTGATTATAATAATATTCTTGATATCTTGGTTTTATTTATAAATGTTCCAAACAATATCCATGCTAAAGATGCAAAAGGCGTCGGGCTATGGTGACGATGTCTCAAAATTCTCGTGACCTCCCGATTTTCCTCATTTTTTTGCTAGTGTTACGCAGCGTTATCAAGAGCTATTTTGTAACGGATTATACTCGTACAGGGTTACGTACCACTCTCAAGCATCTTAATCTCAAGCAGACAATATGCAGAATACTTAAGAATCTTGAGATTCAGTGTAAATGTCCATGATTAATCAGGTTCCGGAGCTCGGATACACCTGCATGGCAGACACGCTGTAATTAGGCCATTAACTGGACTAATTGGGTAAGTTAGGTCTAATCGGGTCGCTGGGCGAGCTATGTACAATTAAGTCAGTAGGTAATACATATACGTGCTCTACATCTTATAAGTACCATATATTATCATTACCACGTCGGTGGCCCAGAGGCGTTGGTGACTCAGCGGGAAGGCGCACGCCGACTTTCAATTCGAAGGTCGCGGGTTCAAACCCCGGCTCGTACCAATTACTTTTTCAGAACTTATGTACGAAATAACATTCGATATTTACCAATCCAATCGCTTTTCGGTGAAAGAAAACATCGTGAGGAAACCGGCCTACTTTATCCTCTGGGTTGGAAGGTCAGATGGCGCTAGCCTGCATAAAAACTAGCGCCGACGCAAAATCTTGGGATGGGTTTCCAAAGCGGACCCCAGGCTCCCTGAGCCGTGATTAAAGCCGGGAAAAACTAGGAAAAAGAAGATGATATTATCATTATACTATTGACACTGCCTGACAAAGCATGGCCTGAAGTCCATTGGAGGTTGAAATTAGAAAGATTTATTATTAAAATATTGTTAAGCATGATTGTATTGTTTGTATTTAATGATATTAATTTAATACGATCCGAGGCAGTCTCATTCTTGAGATATTTGTCGGTTCGATCGATAAGGCGATAGTTACAGCCTGAGATTCATTTCGAAGTTAACCTTATCAATCACCTACCGCTTTAGTGAAGGTTTAGAAGTTTTGTGCACGCCAACTGCCATGTATTATGTCACTTGTTTCCGCTGCCTAAAGGAAATTATCGCTTTTGAGCGTTAAGACCGCATGTTCTTCACCTCTTTTTTTGCTGTATTTTTTGTACCGATTTCTATTGAGATGTGCAATAAACCGTATTTATATTGTATTGTATCTAAGGTGGGCTAAAAGATCAACGTGCAGCGTCAGATGATATCTGTCGAACGACAAATAAGCTTTGGATGAGGTTAGCACACGACCGATAAAAGTGGCGTAATAAGAAAAAGGCCTATTACTCAGAAGTGAGTGAATAAGGGCTGATTAGATAGATTGTATTGTAGTGTATTTAGGCTAAAGTGTTACATTAAGCCTAAATTAATCACATATTTTTCTAATTTTGTAAAGCTTTACTAAAGCGGCCTTCAGATTAATACCGCGGCGGATACCGCTGCTGTCTTGCGCATGCATACCGCAGTGGCTTGCAGACCCGCATCAGTATGGTTACTGGGATTTTTGTACTTAATACAACCCTAATAGTATGCACATAATACGACTAGACAGGCAATATAACCGATACAATAGCCTAACCTAACACAGTTTACTGCAAATGGACCGAGGTGTACCACTAATCTGCCTTTCAATTGTAAAAAGGCCTAACTCACTAGAAGATTAATGTCTTATATGACTGTTCATAAATGGCGGTGCGGTAATGCATCGACCTCACTCCAGTCAGGCAGTGGCCTTAGATGAGTTGCAGTTTTCAAGGAAAACGAAACAATTAGGTATAACCTACGTGTGTATTTATTTTTATAACCTCCAGGTCTTACCTAGTGCTGTTGAGCTAAAGCTGTGTCTAAACTAGTTTCTTATCTGTTGTAAAATTACATTTGTGAAAAATTATCAAAGTACTTGTTTGAATATCGACAGTGGAAATTTCAAATGTCATAAGGGACATATTTGAGAATTCCACTGTCGATATGTAAGTTATGTGTATATTTTGATACACGTTCTGGAACAAAATTCTTTGCATGGCTCGTGCCGAGTCTTGCCACTGACCTGTGGCTTGACTTAAGATATCTTGAGACTCGTGAAGTAACGACGTCCGCACTTGCATGAAAGTGTCAAAAACAAGCCTAATTGATTCATTGCCTCGGAAGTGCAATCTGTGTGTTTAATCTGTCTTTGTCGGGTGCATATCACTTTAGATAGACCAAGCCCTTAGTCTTTATCAAGCTTTTCTTTAACTCTCTTTTACGAGGTAATGTGGCTACTTATGTTTGTTTGTGGACATTGTGGGTTTATTTGTTCGGGTCTAATCTTGCAAGCTGAATTTGACTAACATCAAGTTATTCGAATAAACTGAAATTTCAGTTGTTTATGTAGGTTGGATGAGAATACAATGGTACCTACCGTCGACGTGATCGGATGTTGAAGACCGGAGGTGGCTAAAGGAATTCTATGATGATACAACCAAACCCCTGGTGTTAGGGTTTCTTTAGATGAGTATAAGTTGGTCGCGGGAAGGAAAGTGCGTCAGCGATAAAAGCTTGTATCATCCAAGTCACCCTGTTATGCACATGTAAAACATCTAAGGCTTCTACTAAACACTGAGCCAGTAATTACCGAACTACATACAAACTCGTGCCTCGTGCTAACCCCAGCACAAGGTTGGCGCGTCGCCAAACGCCAATTAACCTTGCAGCCCAATGACAAGCTCACATCTGCTGGCCTCACCACAATGCAGATAAAATACTAGTTAGTTGTCTACGTGATAGATTCTGCAATAAGTTTACACTGTCATGTCTGCCAAATTCGTCGATTAGTTTGAATTTACAACTAGGCTGTCTACTACCACATTTGCCATCAAATATTTAGGAGTAACCAAGGTTCGCACGACTATCTATGCAGGATTCGAACCCAGGACTTCCGGCGTCGTAGGCAGGTCACACCGAATGGATTAGGAGGCCGTTATATGACAAATGATCCTTTATACCTAGTTAGTCGCAATTGAGCTTAGGTACACGTGTGGCCTTCATATCCACTGCAGAGACTTGCTACAATGCGGATGCCTGTCCCAACATATAAACGCAGCATATTTGTGAAGAAAGTTAGTGACTTACGTCCTCCTGTGCTAGTATAAGTCTTTGAAATTTATCTTTGGACGAGATCTTGTTTAAGTATACAGTTGCTGCCAAAATCTGTTATTTTATTCGCTTCCGGAGTCCATCTTCTCAGAAAAACTAATATTAGTCGCAACTTAATATTCTAAACAAATATACGCGATCACCGTTGTCTATGGACGCTTGCAACTCCAGGCGTGTCACATGCGCGTTGCCGACCCATTAAAACTTGTAGGTAAACTCCTTTTTTGAAGAACCCCATACTGTAGTCGCTAGGGAAAACCTCGGCAGGGACGGCCTATTGCTGTAATGCTATATATCGCGTTTCTAGCGCTGTTCCATCAATTCCGTTATTTTTGGTTGACATTCAGACCTCGGACCATAACAACTCAACTTTCGCATAATGGATTGCACTGCGGAAAACGAAGCAGTTAGTTAGTTAGTTATCCGCAACTCAACATCCAATGTGCCTATTTTGCGTGAAATTCGAAGTAGCGGTACTCTAACCCCTCCACAAAACCTATATAGCAGCATCGTTTTTAGGTTGCTAACTGCCTCCTTTAGTGTACTCGGAGTCCCTATGTATGTGTTCCGTATACTTCTATTCTACCTGTTTCCAGTACTACTCTACTCTTTCAAAGTAATAAGCGAATTACGCTTCATACTCGTAAGTCGTCTCTAGACCACGAGGAATTGCTTAAACTGTAAACCTTCTTTAGAAGGTTTAAACCCAACACTATGTTTCATATTTGTCTATTGCAATTTTTTTCTTGTGACCTATATATGTAGGTATAATAAAATTACAGAACGGTAGCTTGGTTGTCTAATAAAAATGCCCCTGCGTATTGTTCCAGGCAATGGTTATGTTTTATGTATGATGTTGTACCGGGTCTTGTTTATTTAGTTTAACTCTCCGTATGTACCCTTTGTACCTTCTACCTTTTGTGCCTTCATGAAAACACGGTTTTTATATCCCAAATACTAAAATTACTGTCTGATTGCGCAGTTTACTAGGAAATTTTACCGATTTTCATCTAAACAGTAATAATATTAAGAAAAAAATTACGCGAAATATATAGACGTCCATTGAAAGCCCAGTGAGATATGTTTGCTCTTAATTTTTGCGCATTTTAATTAGATCATGAGTCGAGATTACACAACCAGGGGGCCTACCACGGATCACTAAGTTCGTTCATATGTTTGCCTCTCTATCGCTCTTGCAAATTCGAGCGGCAAAGAGGCGAATACACGAACGGACGAAGGAAGTGGTAACTGGTAAGCCCCCAGTAGTTTGGAGCAGTAACTGATGACTTTCCTATCATTTGGCAGTGCGTGTATGAATATTGAAGCAGCCAACCACGGAGATCAATGTATTGAATCGGATCAGTACGAGTCTAGTTTGGCATCGCCATGCATTCGTTAACATAATAATCGGGTCACATACATTATTTATGAAGGTGATACTAGAATCGTGAATACGTCGTTAGGCCGAATTGTGTTTTATGCTGATTGGGTTGACGGGGTTGTGAGAATTAGGTAGCGACTTGCTGTAGTGAGTAGGTAGGCTTTAAGACGTTTCTAATTTTTAATAAATATTTAATGCACACAGTGAACTTGACAGTTGAAGTTGAACTTGCATCTTACTTACGAGAATAATATGTGGATAAAAAATCATCAGAATCATCAGCGCGGTGGTGAAACAGGCGGCAGGTCTTCAATCTTCATAACTGCTAGCGGGAAGCTACATTGAAACCTTAAAAATTAAGTACGATCTTAAAGAGAAAATACAAGTAATCAAAAATGGTATAATGGTTCATGTTATTATATCACAAGTCACTAAAAACATTTAAAACCATGAGCCTCAATATGTCAAAATTATACGCCCCATGTCAACTTACTCACAGCCTACATTGCAACTGTATAACTGACTGTATGAGATGACCTAAATACCAGCCATAGCCATAGAATAGCAATATAAAGAGAATACCAAATGTAATATCTTACCGTGAAACGGTCCTGAAAGCTCCGAGCTTTAGCCCGTTAGATATTGTAGATAGCTTATAACTACAATATCTGACTAAATTTACCTACTATAAAATAATGTCCTTATATTGTACTACGCTTAAGAGCCTTCTATGGCCCGACTTTGTTCATAATTAAACAATAAAGACTGTGGAGAGCACCTGAGGGTCAACTCGATTAGTTCCGCTACCTCGTATTTCTATATTCTGCTATTAGAAAAGCTGCCTTTATTTCTATGCCGTAGAGTCCATTTTTCAAAACAACTAAATGGGTGAGACACTTGTTTGTAAATAACGCTGTATTTTTCGTCAAAACGGTGCCTGGGTGCAGTATAAGAGATTCATTATTTACTTTTAAGTCACCAAGAAAGGTTTTTCAAAAAATGGGGTGAACGCTGGTAAGCAGACACAGTTGCGGTGGAGATTAGTAAAGTACAGGCTGTAACAAAAATGCTTCTGATCAGTGAGCCTTATTTTAATTGCCGGTCGTATACGTTTAGACATATCCGTCGGATCTGCCAATCAATGTATGGGAAATTGGTCTAGCGGATGCCCGGCGGACATACCTACACACTATGGAGATCCGCACGTATGTTGCTGGAAAATGTAATAAGATTTTTGAACCAGCATTTTTGTTACAGTCTGTATACGGATCGCGATTGTAAACAAAAAAAAAACTATTAAATAGTTTGTATTATATATTTTTTTATGGAAATCATAGTTGAACTATAACGCACGAATAATGTACTTAAAGAAACCTAAATGTACATTTAGGCATCTATTTTATACCTAATCTGTAACATTTCTGTGTCTGTAACTTAGTTTACCACACGCTTTTTTGAGCAATCAAAAAAGTCTTGCCTATAAACATTGTCTACCTTAGCCAATAACAATAACCATCTGTCTCGAATTGATTGCTAGACTAAAAACTGTTATCGAGGTTTCGGGTAGTTTGGAAACCTTTTATCAGGTAATTGCATTTTAGGTTCGGCCATCTTGGAAAATCGTCTGGCTGACATTCGAAATCGTAAAGGACAACTTATACAGGCAGTCTTGTAAACTCAATAGCTAATTCACAAAATGTGTTGCGTTGAATTATGAATAAACTCTTTAAGTAGTTTTGTTGAAGAAATCACGCGCAACAGCAGCAGTTAAGAAATTTATTCATTTTATATACTTACATATCTTTAGCCCTCAATAATGCGTGCAAATACCAAGTATAAAGCCCCCATAATATTTTTTTTTTGTTACAACTAATTTCTTATCTGTGACAATGGTATTATAGCTAAATAATATTATCGATTTGGATAATATTATTTTTTTCAAATTTCGAACACACAAGGAAATTTGATTTGACCTCTAGGAAATTTGATTTGACCTCTATTCTAATATCAGTCGAGATGACGTTTAGTTTAAAACGAATTGTCAATTGCATACAATGACGCACGCAAGTCGCACGTTATTTTGATATCGAACGATATGAAAATTGGGGCCAACTCTAGTTTGTCTCTGAATGAAAAGATAATAAATGTCCAAACTTGAATGTCAGAAAAGTTTTCATTCCTGAAAGTCGCAACGCATCATGGAGGAGAGCTATGATATGTGTGTATCTGTATATAAAGCAGTGTATGTAATTGTAAATAATTTAGGCATTAAAAAACTCGTGTGATGTTATTATGAAACTCGGCACACTCTAGTTTTAATGCCTTTCATTATATACAATAACATAAACTACATACTATTAATCATTGTACCAGGACACCATTATATCACTTAAGTGTCTCAAACAACTTACGATTGTTCCATACAGTTATCGTGTGAAAAAAAGAACGTGTCAAGTGTTAGATGCGACATTTATTTTAGTCACAGTCACAGTGAAAACTTAGTAAGTCAGCACGTATCAGTATGCTCTTTTCCGGGACCTAAATAACATCAAAGAGCAGACTTAAGTCAAAAAGAGGCAGCGAGTAATAATCCCGCCGATGAATAATGTGGCCGCGGCTGTTCCCCGCTGAATAATTTATGCCACCAATCGTACAGCGGTTTATGTATCTCTAATGTTATGTTTAATTTTGTGCCTTGTGTCAGTTAATGCGAAAAGTCACCCCTATCTAAGTGGCTTCTAGTCTAGTTGGTGTTTTGAGGGTCCACTTTAAACGTTTTTATGAGATCATTTTGGCATTTGAAGTTCCTACTTGGAGTGGAAACCCGATATTGTCTATATTTGTTCAGTGTTGTCATTCGCTAAACAGGTACCTTGTGGTAAATATAGGAAAGCAATAATCCCGATGAATAATGTGGCCAGGGCTGTCTCCCGCTGAATAAAATTATGCCACCAATCGTACAGGGGTTTATGCATCTCCAATGTAACATTTAATTTTGTGCCCCAATACGGATGGCGTGACTCGAGCGGTATGTCTGTTACTGACAAAGGTCCCTTATCGAAGTGGCTTCTTGTTGGCGTTTTGGGGTTCAACTTGGCTATATGTATTTATAATTCTGGAGAAGAGAAGCCAGGCATTACCGCCTATCGATTTTCTTACAATGTTTACCTTCGTCACAGAATAAATAATAGTAAGTACAAGTCGTCGAAAAGCTAGTGGTAAATATAGGGAAGCAATAATCCCGATTAATAATGTGGCCACGGCTGTCCCGCGCTGACTAAACTATGCCACCAATCGTACAGCGGTTTAGGTATGTATTGTATCTCCGATGTTGTACTCGTTATGTTCAATTTTGTGATGTGACTCGGGCTTTGTGTCAGTGAATAGGGAAAAGTCACCCTACCGGAGAGTAGGTAGCCTGGTATTATAGTTTGTACAATGTTTTTCTTTACCAAGAAGCTAGTGATAAATATAGGGAAGTAAAATTACTTCCCAATAGCTGTCCCGGAATCGATTGAATAAATTATGCGACCAATCGTACAGCGGTCTGTGTATCTCCGATGTAACATTTAATTTGGTGCCCCAATATCTACGGATGGCGTGAGTCGAGCCTTGTGTCAGTTTATGGGAAATTCATCCATATCTAGTTTGTCTTTGGCATTTTGAGTGGCTACATGGCTACTTTAATCTCATGAATCAGGCGTAGAGTGATTTTTCGAAATCATTGTGGCATCTGCACTACAGTGGAGAGGATTTCTGACATTATCTGTATTTGTTTCCGTATACCTAATGTTTTTCTTCAGCGAAAAGCTAGTACCTAGTTAATATGGGGCAGCAATAATCTCACGATGAATAATGTGGCCATAGACGTCGCGGGTTCGGAATAAATTATGCCACGGGTCCAATGTTCAGAAATAAATAGTATTTAATTTTGTTCCCCGAATACGGGAGGCGTGACTCTGAACGTTGTGTCAGTTAATGGGAAACAGCTACTTAATTTTAATTGGAGTTTGTGTAAAGTTTTCGTAATCATTTTAACACTCACAAGGGCGAAACCAAAAGGGCTAGCGTGGTTGACAGCCATGGTGGTGATAGTCGATATAAACCTGACCATAGTAGACTAGCAGGTTATTGGCTGGTTACGCCGGTTAACGATTCAAAAACGGTAGGTTTGAAAATCACTCATGTACGCGCAGGCATCTTATCTAAGGAGTTTGGTATTATTGTGTAAATACATATACCTATGTCCTTTTTGTGTTAAATAAATGTTTAAGTACCTACTTAAGATACTTTTGATGTAATCATCAAGAGATCAGAAGGTACCTTCAGCGAAGGGGCACTAAGAAAATAAACTTCTAAACAGAAACAAAACAGCGTTAATCAAATGGCAATTCTACAATAATGTTGCCATTTACGGAAAAGAGTTAAAAGTTTTGAATATTACATCAACAGCAAAACCATATATTTAGATATGAAAATCTACGCGGTTGCTTAAGTTACTTATTAATTGTAAGCCATTTACAACACTGTTCTTCTTTATATTCATGATTTCATTATACTTAATTGAACGAAAATCGACTAAATAACGTGAGTGACCCGTTTTAAATATTATTTAATATGTTCGAGTCTCACGAGAGTTTTATAGTTAAAATTGCGTTATAATACTTATAATTACATACGTAACATTGAAATTAAACACTTTAGAACGGATTAATCGCGTTTATTAACACCATGATCCTACGTTTCGAGCCCTTTACAGCACTCGTTTTCACAGGGTTACAATGATGACATCTAAAGTGTTTAATTTCAATGAATAACAATCGCGGTAACAGAAGATAATATTACATACGTAACACTTTCAATATTCTCTAAAATAACCGAAATTCGAATATTTAACTATGAAATTATCAAACATACAGTGTTTTGTGTACAACACCAAATACATACCGAGTTTGCGTTCCAGTCAATAATCTCTGAATAATTTAAGGCACCAATCGTCCTGAAAGCGGTTTACGTATCTCCGAGCCGAAGCTATAATGTTTACTTAGTTCGCTTGTGCACAAAAGTGCGTGCTGTCAAACCCGGGCCTCCAATTAGGCAAAGTGGCTCCATGCGCTACGATACGCCTTCCGTTCGCGAGTTTATTGGAAATTCGACTAATTTATCATTGGGGGCTCGTGTGTAGTTAAGATTTATGTTTCTTTCGGTATTGGCAATTAACTTGATAAGAAGAAGGCATATAAAACTTCAGAAAATTTGGTCATGGAATGGTAGTAATGGAATTGATATTAAGATTTAAATGCTTCCATTCTAATACAATATTAGGCATTACTTCTGCCTTTTCTATTTTATTAATAAAGAGATAGGTACCTAATATTAAGATCATTAATTTATTCTAAGTTATCATTCTCTTTCTTCTCAACATATTTGCGTCCACTGCTGGACATATAACTCTTTCATGGATTTCCATGTTGATCTTGATGCGGCGATTCTGTGCCAGGTCGGCCCTGCCGTCTTTTTAATATCGTCCGACTATCTGGCTCGTGGCTGTAGTGATTCTTTCTACCTCTATGAGAAATTGGCAGATCTCCCCGTCCCGTCCCGTTCTAGTGTGAGTCATCCTTCATCCGTCTGGAAACGGTAATTTTAGAGTTTCGCGTTTGCTAATCAAATGTATGCCCTAGTCATATATCGTTTTAGTTGCAGTATACAGTCCTTTTGCAGTAGATACCCTTTTTGATTTATCTATACCACAGAGAAATGGGCAAACGGGGTTTATCTTTTTAATATCTTGCTAAGAATTGCCAAACATTCTCCCCAGGGAAGAAGTATCTTCGGTCTCTTAAAAGCGTTCTCTTTGAATAATGGGCTAAAGGATTTCATACGTGTGTTACTTGTGAGTTATACATATTACACGAAATTAATACATGCTTATTGTGTGTATGTATGTTTGTACACCTTACATATTGAAGTTCACGAGGGTGTAGCACGAATATTGGATATTCGACATTTCGTGTCTCGCTCGCTACAAGAGCAAGAGCAAGAGCTATGCAAGAGCGTTACAGAGGGTGATACGAATTGTCGATCGTTTGATGTTCGCGGTAGTAGGCCAAGAAAGAGGACATATATGTAGATACTATAGCATGTCCTTAAAATCGGCACGGGAACGTAGCCTTGTCCCAATTTGAGCAGACTCAAGGCTGCTGCGTCGACTTTTTGTTTAATTTTGTACTTTTATCTACTTAACGGGGATTTGTTACGAATTTCGGGATGGGGATGTTTTCTTAATGACAATTAGATTGGGCCTTCGTTTTGTTTAATGGGGTGTCGCTCTTTGTCTGATTCACTCTAAGTATATAATAAATTAAATAAAATAGGATAACAATGCAGACATCTCTGATAAGTAGACCCCGTCATTTTGTCGCACTGACATTGCTTCTCAGTGTGACAAAACTCCTATATATATAAATAACCCTTACTTAATTACACTGACGGAGTAGAGTTGTATAAAGTTTATTCAATAATTACAATATACCTAAGTCTTAACTAACAAACAACCGAGACTTTTATTTCTTCGTTTATAAAATTATATATATATATATATAAATTAAAGTGATAGTACCTAATAGTGACTCCTCTTTGAAATTAACAGTGATATGTAACTTTAAGTTCTACACTATCGACATTTAGATAGTCGGAAAAAAAAAACCAGTCACCCTCTACTGAAAAGCAATGTCAGTGCGATTAGATAACGGGGTCTACTAATAAGTAAGTCTGATAGGTTTTTGACATACCCATGATGGTCATCAATTTGGCGAAGTAAAGCATTCCTGCGTCTTAGGTTTGTGGGCCACATAGTTTAAAGAAAAGATCCGAGAAAATTGCTGTATGTCTAAGAAGGTAAGGAAAGAAGGTAAGAAGAAAGGTAAGGTCTTAGAGAAGCGCTCTCGGTCAAATGAGCCCGACAAGGTAGAGGACCTTAGATGTGGTGATGAACGCCAGTGGATGTAGTCTGCACAGCGACACCCTTAAGTAGCTGATGGTTCTGTGGACTCTTTGTGATAATATATAGATGGATAACTATATATCACGATACGACCGTAGAATTTAAGGTACACACGGTAAACACGGGAAGGTACCTAATAAGCTGCCTTCTTTGATATGTAGTCTCATATATACTATGTGTAGTCTCAGATATAATCATGTGTACATAAACCTTTGATACAATACAAAACATGAAAGAAATGAATTTCCTGTTGAACACATCTGCATTTATCCTCAAAATAACAAAAAAAATATCGAAATTTCTAAACAGTAATGTTATGCAAAGAAACGGGCTCTTTGTAGATGAAATATGTCAGTAAGATTAAAACGTGACGTCATATTTGAGCTTCAAGCGGGCGATGTGGGACCGGATGACAGAACAACAGTCTTATGTGACAATACTCCGTTAAGGCGACAATCGTGAGCTATAGTCGCGCTTGTCGCACGACAAAGACAAGTGAAACAAGTTTCTTGACACCACTCGACACTGACAATATATTAAGTGATGCTACCTTTGTACATACTTGAATGTTGAATTATACAGTGCCTTGGTTTCTCTGTCATGCTGTATATTTTTTTTTTTTGTAAATAAATAAAAAAAAATGCTGAGGTCAATTTAATAGTGACTTAATAAAAAAGTTTACTACGGAACCCTAAAGATGGGGATTCGTGCATAGCGTCCTTCTGCATTATCGTGAGAAATGGCTTATTGAGATATCCGCACCCCATCGTCGTCGCGATTGGGAATCACAATTGCGATGCAGTTGATTGCTGCATATCTAGTGCAAATGACACATTTACTACGTATGAGTTTTTGAAACCAGCATTACTTCGGGGAATACCATATTAATTAGGACAACAATATTACTTTGCTTTAGCGGAATATGGCGGAATGCCAAAGTAACATTATTGTTTTGAATACATTTATTTACATTTTCCGCAATTATATAACAGGGTTTAATACGGTACGAAAACTTCGTCAAGTCGCATACGACATTCCTTTGCCAAAACACGTTCCATCCCGATCACGGGCGCGATTGTATCGGCAGTTTATTTTTCCCGATATAAGCCGTCGTCACAAAGGTGTCACAAAGACTACATATTAGATGCTTTAAGGTATACATGTGGTAGGTAGGTACATGGTAAAATTGGTCATAGGTTGCGTAGCTAAATCGGGGCCGCATGTGCGGGCACTGACAGGACCCAACAGCTAGGTGAAAGGGATGAAAAGAAAAAAGAAGAAAATATACATGCTCAATTTAACTCAGTATTTATTATGACATTCAGCCAAAAAAACAAATAAACTTGCTCTGTATACCTACCTACTTTCGTTTAACAACGGTTAACAACTTAATCCACATTTTAAAGGCTCGTGCTATCAGCTCGATAAATACAATGGAATAGAAATGACAACTAGTTTGAAAAACTATTAAGTAATCTATTTAGTCCGTCAGTTAGATTATCCAAAATTCATAGACACGTTTTTTTTCCTTTTTCAAGAGAACTAATATTGACAAAGATGTAGAGCATCAAAGTACCAGGGTGGGGGCTGCTGACGTCACTGTTAGGTAAGAATCGAACCTGAATGTGACGTCACGCGAAACTTTAATGCACTGTATTCCAGTCATTTTTCATTAGACGAACAAAATAAAAATTACGTGTCGGATTTTTTTGTCTTCTAGCGACGCTTCATTCGACGTAATTCTAATATAACCCGACCGATAGGTATTATTAGTTGATATATTATCAACTAATAATACCTATCATAGTTTAAATCAACTATTACAGTTTGAGTCAAATGTATTTAATAGTAGCTACGTGGTACATGTTAGGAACGTATGAGGTGTATGGTGAACAAGGCGGTACTACGAACATTTTATATATGTACATGTAAACACGCGTTCAGAATTGCAATGCAATTCTGAACGCTATAGTAGGTACATGTATTTAAAACGGATTAGCAAGGCAGTATTACTGTCGTAATTAATATGAACCTCGCAAATGAATTGTTTTAATAAATTATACTATGTAAAAAAGAACACTGCACAACAAACGAGAAATACCAAATCTTTAACTAATTTTGGTCGTTATTGTATCTATAGGGCATAAGGCTGAATACAGCGTACCGCGTTAAGCGGAAACCAAGGCCTAAACATAGCCTTTAACCCCATGCATTAGGATTATGTAATTGCTTATTTATGAACTCGAAAGCCGTAAAATTCGTAAAAGGATGTGTAAGAGATTGTTTATACTACTCGTAGGTTACATGCCCACAGGGGAACGAGGCAGAGGGATCACTTCATACAACAGTATAGATAATGTATATAGGTTTGTTTACAACACTCCGTATCTTGCGCAAACATATTGGGTATTACTCAATAATAAAACCACAATATTTGAAAGCATCCGATGATGATACAGTTCCTTGACACAATTCATTAAAAAAATGACAGATACCATCGCAGATTTCTTAGTTCGTGTCGCCGTGCACGATATTAGTGCTGGTGACGCCGTAGCTGGCCATATACAATCGTTTCCTATTATCTTCCGCTTTGATATAAACCACGATTTTCCGACAACTCCAGCATTTTGACAGATTTTTGAACGAGCGAGCGAAGTCTACATACAAATATACATACAAACGTGTATGTTTGTATGTATATTTGTATATTTATTCGAAGACAACTCGAGTACCCTTGATCGGATTGTCGGCAGGTGGTTAAATGACATAATATATTTTTTACCATGACGTCTTGAGCTTGACGGGATTCAGTTTAGGCTCAGTTGTATGGAAGCGACTCAGTTTAGGTTCTCAATTGATACGCGGTAAGACGTCATGGTAAGGCCCCAGGTATAGACGTTGGAGTGGTCCTTTGCAGTACCTACTAGTGCACTTTCTGTTAAATATTTTGTGTGACACTGGATGGTAAGGGCCATTAAGATTTATGAGGCACTTGGTTTCAATGACGCGCCGATATAAAGGGATGGCGACTGCGGAAATAAACCCTATGCTCGAATCGAATGCCCATTAAACTAAGTACTTACTTTACTAGTGATCCGTAACGCACAGTACACGCGTATGTAAATTAACTTATCAATAGGAAAAGGAACTTAATAAAGTTAATTTTTTTCATAAAAACTAATCGTTATTTTTAAACAGGGTTGTTTTTTATAGCTGGTAAAATTCTTAACGCGGATCTCCCTGTGCGAGTTTCGCACAACTTTAATTGCAGGTCGTCTCCTATTGTATTATCACCTATTTCGGCAACACTCCACGAAAAACTGTAATTTGAGAATGAATGCCATAATATAGCTAATGAGATCTAGCTGAACATAGAAAATGTGATACTAAATAGGTTAAGTAACCTAAGTATCACATTTTCTATGTTCAGCCAACCTAAGTAGGTTACCTTACATGCTTCGCCTTTAGTATTGACACCTGTCTGTGGGATCAAAAACCTTTTTATATATTGAAAACAAAAAACACTTTAAGAAAATAATTTTCAACTAGGTACAGTCGTAATTCTCCGTCATCTAAACAGTACGTAGAATAAATGTAGGTACCTACCTATTCCATGAAAACATATTACCTTCAAAGCAATTTGATAACAATCGATATAAAAATAAAATTGAAAATAAACCAAGCGGGCGTAATCTACGTCGCGTATAATTTCGCTCCCCTACGCACCGAGGAATATTGCAAAGGAATCAAATAAAAACGGGGGAGGGAGGAAATTGGAACAGTGACACTAGGCGATGAGCGCACCTGCGCCAATTATGCCGGGCTTCCCCGGGTAATGTGGTGTGTACGGCCTTTAGATTGGACAGGATTGTAATTATTGATGAACGAGCTGGAGCTTCTTGGTGGCCGGCTACTGTATTTTTTGTTAAACGTGGCTCGTTGACAGTTTTAGGAATAAATATAGAGCGAGAATATTAGTGTTTTCTAGTTGTAGATGTAGATCGTTGGTTCCGATTTCCGATTACTTGGAGGTAATTAAAGAATGACTCACACTAGGACGGCACGGGACACGGCGGGACGGGACGATCTGTCAATTTCTATAGAAAGCATCACGTGATAGCTCGGAGCCCTCGGTTTTCTATAGAAACTGACTCATTGTCCCGTCCCGCCCCGTACCGTCCGGTTCTAGTGAGAGTGATCCCTAAAACGGCTATTTCGAGCATTATCCATTTATGCATCTATAGTTTTTCCTTGCGTTTCGAGTTAAATTTCCGATAAAAAAGTATATCCATATTCATGTACTATCGCGTTCAAAATGCCATGGGCTGTTTATAATGAATTCATATATAAATTGCCCATGCACTTTTGAACGCGTGTGTACCTACCAGGGTTGGAGAACATTAACAGTATACAATATATCGCCATCATTCATTCACGTACGTAGGTACTTATCTCTATTAGGTATCAACATTAAAATGGAGATCAATCAATAGATACAATCAGAACACATAGAATAGAAGTGGATAAATAGCTAATCTTTGGCACATCCTTGACTTAATATCCTTAATCGGTAGACCATCTACAATTGTTCGATTTGTCCGTATTTCGCTGCAAGAATGTACCTAATAATAGTTATATTCGTATTAATAGTTGAAACATATATTACGAGTGATTGCTAATTAAATAGTGTTTTTTTTATTAGTAATATAACTGCTAACAATAATTAGAAACAAATAAAAAAAAAATCGCTGCTTTTGGCGAGCGAGACTCGACCTTGGGACTGCTGCAGAAAAATGAAGATATCCATCAAACAGACAATCTGAATACCTACGCGGACAAAAAAAAAGAATTAATGTCATAAAATGGATAGTTATCGTCTCCCCCTGGATCCTTCAAACGCGTAATCATTGTTTTAAAGTTTCTGTGTCAACAGAATTAAGGCTAAGAATTAGCGAAAAGCCTTTAATAACACGCCACAAAAGTCCTCGTTTAATGCAAGAACACTTAGCTGTAAAGTGGTCCCGAATTGTACAAGCTCTGTTATCTGGCGGTGTGTCCGCATTGCTACGCGAGCTGGGCGAAGCGAGATCACGAGATCTTGCCTAACCAGTGTCAGTAATGCAAAGAAACTGTGCTTGTTTTCACTAAAAGGTACCACTTTATATGTTGTTGATGAAGTTGACTTCCAAATGACTCTTTATGGCTTTAGTCGACCTTTATGGGTTTACCAATTTGTTGCTAGCCTTATCAGCTAGCGACTCAGTAAGGTAATCAGTAATCACCTTACTGAAGACTTAATATTTAAGCAACAATTCAAGCGACTGCTAGGCAACTAAATAAATAATTTACAACATTGTTGGCGCCAAATATCTATGGCAGTGAATAACTTTAAGTTGGAATTACCGTTACTTTCTGATTAACTTGAAAGCTTAAAAGCTGTAAGTATCAAACAAACCCTACAAAAAAACTATAGTCTTCATCAAGGTAGCAAAGGAGATGCAAATTAGGTGATGGATTTAGCCTCTTTGGCATAACGCTTTATTTATTTAGTACTTGTGATAACCTCAATAAAAAGTGGCTAGTTCATGCAGACTGTTAAACAATAGCTTAGAATAGGGTAACCACTGATAAAAGTAAGAGCGTACTGAATCTGAGGGAAGACCCTCATTCATCAGTGCTCGAAAATTTGTTTTTCCTCTCTATCGCTCTATTGCACATTCCAGCATTAGAGAGACAGACAACCATATTTCGATTATCAAAGTTCGCGTTAGACCCTCTGGTGATAAAAGGGTGTATGAAGATTGAAGAGCTTGACTGTGCTATGCCATTCCCGTGCTCGTGAAGTGACTGGAACGGGTCTGCTTTCATTCAGTTTACGTCTTTTTATTTGCCTGGGCGTGTAATCTCGCCGGCAATACGTCAGACTTTGTTTTGTAGCTGTCATCTCGGGGTTTATTCTCTTTATAAACAGGTACAGTCGGTTGCGATTATTCACAATGCCATGCCATTTTGTTGTCGCTTCGGCCCAGTGGCTAAAACTTTTCGGATACATTTAATTTCTAAAACATTTAATTTCTAAACATTTGTGTTTTAATTTATAAGTTCTGCAGACGGATGTTCCCGAGGACGATTGTGCAGATATATGTATCGAGAAAATCGTTTTAGAAATATCAACCTCCCGCCACCAACCGCACCTTCTTTTACCGGTATAACTTGCTATGGGACATATTTTTGAATAAGATATGTGCACCCATATTTTAACAGTTACTGTAGGTATATATATCTTATTCCATTCATTTGCAAGCAATGTTGTTCAATTAGATGTAATTGAACAGTATTAGGCGTAAACTTACATAGCTTGCCCATTTCGAAATACGAAATATATTTCAGTCATATTTTATATGTATTACTGGGCCTCAGAAAACTTCGTGAACCTTGATTATACATACATAAAGTGTATGTCCGTTCTTCGTCCTAACCCTGAAATACTTCGGTTTATATAACTAATACTTTTGTGAAGAGCTCTTGACAATTGTCACAAAAAACACGACATATATATGTCACAATATTCCGATGGAAGCGTCTCATGTCTAATACAACCGAAATTCTTTAAAACACTAGTATTTGTCGTGAAAACTTTCATAAAGTCTTCACCAAAAAATTATCTATTTATTGACGATACATTGAATGATTGAATGAATGAATAGTTTATTTTAGACGTTAAAGTCCATACAATTTTGTTAATGACCTTAATATTAATAATATCTTATACTAAACTTAGTACGCACCCAGCTCCGTGATGGTAAATGGTTTCCGTAGCCTATGGACGCCTGAAACGCCAGTAATTCAGTAATTGTAGAAACTGTCACACTTGTCAGCGTGGTGAGATAGGGGCCTGATTGTATCGACTGACTCCTCTTGACTGTGACCTGCTCAGTCAGATTCGGCTAATCGGCTAAATCGAATGATCAATTGATACGAGCACTAACTGATGCACAAACGTGATTTTAACCTGTTTAGTGACAAGTACATACATAACTTTCCCGTGCCGTTTGAATATATTTTGAGCTCAAGATGTCATGATTATACGGTGCAAATTTTGCAAAACCAGTGGTGTGCATAAATAAATTAGGTGCAAAAACATTAAACATAAAAAAATGTTTTGATGACCGCAGTTCGTATTATAGAGTTTGTGTACTTATTGAGATTTAGATTTAATAATTATTTCACCAAAATAAATATGATAGGCAGTTGGCACTGAAGAAATTTAATACGGTTACAAAAGTCACATTTACGAGGCGAATAGTTGGGTTATACTAAGTGGTTTTCAAATTGCGTCTGGATATTGATAAGGATTAACACGTTCACTGCCGCCCCTGAAACATGTATGAAAGTTAAGTATAAGTATTGTGCCATTTTTAGTGGCACAAGTTGCCGACCTCTCTCAACCAGCACAAAAAGTGCCTAAAACCATACTCATGCAGATCATAACCGGAATGCTGTGTATCTACTCTGCCGACTGTACCGTTGAACTGGACACCCTTATTAAGTGCGGGCTCACTCAGAGCCCCTGTAGGGAGGGTAGGGTCAGCGCGTTCCCATTGTTTCAGGTAACGCGAGCTACTTTTGTTTTGAGGACTTGTTTATTGTGGTGGATACCTGCGGTTTTATTTTACGCACATTCCGTTGAAGTGTGAGTTCATGTAGTATATAAATATTAAATAAATATTGTGATTCTGACGCTTTATGTCAGGAAAGCAGAATGTCAGATTAGCAGGATGCCAGTGGTGGGACAATCTTACACAAATCGACCTAGCCCCACAGTCTGCTTAATAAGGCTTGTGTTATGGGTAGGTACTAGACGAAGATACATAATATAATATACACATATATATACTTACATACAAAACACACACATACAAACGTCCATACATACATACATACACAAACATACATACAAAACATACATAGAAAACGTCCATAACTTCGGAACAAATATTCGTGTTAAACACACAAACAGGTAAATGTCCTGACCAGGATTCCAACCAGGGACCTCTTGCTTCGAAGGCAGAGTCACTACCGACTAGGCTAGTAGGCGGTTAACGGTGTCTAGCCCGTTAACGATGTACACCATTAAGTATATGATGACATTAAGTATCTAACGATGAAAATTAACGGTATGTAATATTTAATCATTAAAAATAAAATGTCCATGGCACTGGAAGATATCTATTCGCCTTGAGCATAATTATCCGCACCCATCCTATGCCAAATATACAGGCTACATCTCTCAAATGATAACTCAAAACTTTTGGTATTGCTTTGTATCCTAAAAACCACACAACTATGGAGCAAAAGCTCATAACTTTGATTCAAAACTAATTCAAATATTTTAGGTTACGTAAATAACATTGGTATTGGCTTTGAATAAAATTTTTTTAGTATGTACTAGGTACTGTCCTGGACTAGTTTCGTTTTACGGAACACCAATCTGCTACTTTAAATTACTAACGAACCATTTCTTTCGTTTTCAGGTACGTTAAACTCCAAAAGGATCTACTTGGCTTCTATTTCGCAGCAGGTGTAAATTGAAGGGTAATTTTATGATGCAAGCTTATTCTTTGTCTATTTTTTATGACCGTATTGTGCTGAACATATAACAGACAATAGCCAGATAGATGCGTGTCAAAATTAGGCTATTTTAAATCTAAAATGTGGTCTGAGGTAAATTTCAAGACTGTCAATTCGATTTTTCGACGTTCTACCAAAACAGCCATTGAGCCAGGAAAGCAAATCAGTAAGAAATTACCGGTAATTTATTTTGATTGTATTACTTCCAGACATGCTCTGTGAAAGCCTGTCGAGCGGTAATTAATTATTCGACTTCGTCGGCAGAATTGGTGAGAAGCTCGTGGGCTATCCCTCAGGGAGTCGTGCCTTCTGGTCGCTCGCCAAAGCTGCCGAGGGAAATTTTTGTCGGTCGTCCTTACCACCACTGCGAAATGCTGATGGTGATCTGGTCCACAGTGCAAAGGAGAAAGCTGATCTCTTGGGCAATCTCTTTGCCTCGAACTCGACCATGGACGATGATGGCAGCACCGCACCGCCTACCGTCCCGCGGTGCGGTTTCTCCATGCCCGGTATTATATTCAGGCAAACTGATGTCCGGCGGGAGCTGCTGTCATTAGACGTCCACAAGTCGAGCGGGCCAGACGGCATACCAGCAGTGGTGCTCAAGCGGTGTGCTCCCGAGTTGTGTCCAGTGCCCACGCGCCTTTTCACGCTCTCATATCACAAACGGCAGGTGCCGTCTTCGTGGAAGACCGCCCTTGTGCACCCTGTGCCTAAAAAGGGTGACAGATCAGACCCGTCGAATTACAGGCCAATCGCTATAACCTCCCTTCTCTCCAAGGTGATGGAGCGCATAATCAACGCAAAGCTCCTGGGATACCTAGAGGATCACGATCTGATCAGTGACCGACAGTATGGCTTTCGCCATGGTCGCTCCACTGGTGATCTTCTAGTGTATCTCACCCGCCGCTGGGCTTCAGCTATTGAGAGTCAAGGTGAGGCATTGGCAGTCAGCCTGGATATAGCGAAGGCGTTCGATCGGGTTTGGCATGGGGGTCTTCTATCGAAGTTACCATCTTACGGACTGCCCGGGGGATTATGCGAATGGATTGCCAGCTTTTTGTCCGGCAGATGCATACGAGCCGTTGTCGACGGAAGTTGCTCCGATAGCATGGACATAAATGCTGGTGTCCCACAAGGCTCTGTGCTATCCCCAACGCTGTTTTTGCTGCATATCAATGACATGTTGTCCATTGGCGATATTCATTGTTATGCAGACGACAGTACTGGGGATGCCTATTACACAGGCCGTGCTAACATCCCTCGTCCCGTTGTGTTAGAGAGTCGTGAAAAGCTTGTGTCAGACATCGAGAGTGCTCTCTCTGATATCTCACTGTGGGGCCAGGAAAATCTTGTCCGATTTAACCCCACTAAGACACAAGTTTGCGCGTTCACCGCTAAAAAAACCCCATTTACTGTGGTCCCACAATTCCAAGACACAGTCCTTACCATGTCAGAGAGTATTGGGATCCTGGGTGTTGACATTTCCAGTGACGTCCAATTCCGTAGCTACCTGGAAGGGAAGGCCAAGCTGGCATCCAAAAAGCTCGGTGTGCTCAATAGAGCTAAGCAGTACTTCTCTCCGGGGCAAAGACTGTTATTATACAAGTCTCAAGTCAGGCCCCATATGGAGTATTGCTGCCATCTTTGGGCGGGAGCACCTGGATACCAGCTGGGCCCCTTTGACTCGATCCAAAGACGTGCTGTCCGAATTGTCAACGATCCCAAACTCACGAGCGATATCGAACCCTTAAGTCTAAGGAGAGACTTCGCCTCCTTATGTGTTCTATCGCTTGTACAATGGATTGTGCTCTGAGGAATTGTTTGATATGATGCCAACGGCTGCATTCTACCACCGCACCGCTCGCCGTCGGCAGGGTGTTCACCCGCATACCCTGGAGCCTAAATGGTCTCGTACCGTGCGGTTTAAGAGGAACTTCCTCCCGCGGACGCTCCGGCTGTGGAATGAGCTCCCTGCCACTGTTTTCCCAAAGGACTACAATATGGGGTTCTTCAAAAAAGGAGTGTTAAAGTTTTTAAAGGGTCGGCAACGCGCATGTAACACCCCTGGAGTTGCAGGCGTCCATAGGCTACGGTGACCGCTTACCATCAGGCGGGCCGTATGCTTGTTTGTCACCGTCGTAGTATAAAAAAAAAAAAAATTATATCGTACGAATACAAATTTTATCTAAAGATTAAATTATGTTTTTTTATTCTATGTCGTGATTTGCGTTTAATTTGTTTCAAGTCACAAAATTGTAACTGGGAAGGGCTTACTCCGGTTTAAAACCCAATTCCAAGGCGAATCGAGTTCACAGCATAAAAAAGGTTAGGATCGTTACCTCCCCTAACATTTACCCCAGCTTTAATACCCGTTTACGTTTGTCAACAATATGATTATAAAGATTAAGAATTGTTCAGGGGTTAAAAATAGATTTGCATTCTAATTTTATTTTTCTGTGTGCTACAAGCTACAATTAAAAGATTATAGAGACAATTGCCATGCTCTTGTTATTATATAACTATATAGAGTCTTAACTGCATCGCAGGCAGATAAAGGGTTTTGAGCCATAACCAGAAACTAGTCTCCAATATTTCCTTTCCGTAACTGAAGAGATAAATTGTTTTTAAGACCTTGTGGCGTTAATCATGAATCCACAATCAAACACAGTTTAGCTAAAATATTTTTGGGTCTTATCTGTCATGCATGTCAGTTTGACAGATAAGAAACTTCTGTTTTTTTAATGAGTACGTTAGGATATTGATACGTGTATAACAGCGTGTTGCCGAGGCTTCTATGGAGACTTTTCCTGCCAGAAGTGTGGACGATCTTGCATCAAAGGCGATGTCTCGTGTGAGATGCGTTTATATCGTCTGTAGTAGAGAAGGCCAATGATGATGGTAACGGTGGTTATAAAATAATTAGTAGGACCACATATTGTAAACATTTTTACTACTTTGTAATTTGTTTTGAAAAACTATGTCCCGCCGAGTTTCTTGCCGATAGTAATCTTGTCGTGTACGGCCAGAACCGTTGCTAGCTTTTTGGCGTTCATAAATAAGTACTTTGTATTGTAATATGCCTAAATTAAAAAATAAAGATATTTATCATATATGGTAAAGTATAATTATAAAGCTTGAATCAAATAATTTATAATAACCCTTGGCTGGGCATTGAGGGCCTTGGTCGCTTAGTCTCTTTCAATTTGCAATTTGATGGTAAAGGTCATCGATGGTCATTTCCATTTATCCTTATACGCAATTAAGAAATCGTTAACAGAACATTAAATTAGGCCGTTCGGTTACGCGATTTTTCGATGTATCGAAAATTAAGTATAAATGAAGGAAATAAGAAATTGTAACAAACTGGATATATTGTTTAACTTTATTTACGCTGTTTTTTATCTATTGAAAAAGTGCGTAACCAAATGTACTAATTTAACTTTCTTTTACAAATTCCTTATTGCTTACAAAGAAAAATAGAAATTCCCGGATACAAAATGACACTTCTAAATGCTACGGACGGTTTTCGTTAATTGCGGAATTTAACAAGCTACGGCGTAGCACTACCAGCGTAGAGTCACTGCCTCTCGGAGATAACGTTACCAAGACGCATTTATATTTTCATATTTAATGTTGAAATGTATACATTGCGCAGCATTATAACAAGTAGGTATTACAAATTACGGTGAAAACATACAGTTACGTACGTATAACTACGACTCCTCGTACATAATATTTTCTATACCGTCTTATTTCCCAAGCATTCCTTACAATAAACTTAAACATCGCGGAATCAACGTCAATATTAACAATTCAAGTTAAACGGAGCTCCTGTCCCTGACATTTTCACGTCGAATTAGCTCTAGAGAGAACATTCCAACTTTTAAAGTCTTAACTTGATTTGATCCGTAGTGTATTTAGTAATAAAGTACCTCCACATACATGCATACAGAATTATCAGTGTCTACAAAACCGATCTTTGACAACGGAGGTCAATCAAGTTGTCCCTTTCCAACACACGGCAAGTCCTATTTCTCGCTCTCTAGAAGTACTACTCGAATAATTGAGTTCAGCAGCACACTAGGGGTCACTTGCACCACCCGGGGTTAGGTGTAATTTGAAAGCCAAACTCCGGGTTAGCGGTTAAACCTGGTTGATGCAAGTTTAGTCTAGGATGGTCACCTATTTATTGTGTCATCATAACTATCATGTTCTAACCAGTAGGTAGGTATATGCGAAAGTGACGCATCAGACGATAGACGAAAAAAAAGCAACAACCCCTTCCGTTCTGGTCTTGCTCTATTTTACATTTAAGAAGGCGCACGATGCACTGCAGCTAATGTCACATGAATATCAAATCAAGTGGAAGTTATGGAAGTTGGAATCGGCTCCTGGTTATCAAAGGCATGTCCATTTTAGTCGTTCGCCTTTCCCTTTGCAAACAAAGTAAAAGGGAGAGGAAAATGCGATGTCTCGATGAATAAACAGCAGATGTTTAGGACGACGCGGCTAGGAGCCTTATTCTAGAGAAAATAATGAAAATAATAGTTTCGTACGGTAACTAAAATTTAGCATAAAATAAAGATAAGAATATGGAATACCAAATTAATATCACTCAGCGTAAGCGTATGATTTTTCATCAACCGCGCAAAATAACCATACAAGGTGACAATGTTACCTCTGACTCCAAAATTTGAGGTGAAATCGTTAAGTTACGTCATTTGGTCTTAAGGATTTCGAAGCAAGGAATTTTCAATTTGTCCAGTTTTTTATGTCCCCCAATTTGTAGGTTGGTCCAAAGGGGATTAACGTGAGTCAATTCGCCGCTATGGGCGCTAGTGGAACGTGGGTCTGACGCGGACATTTCAAACGTTAACCTACATATTGTATATCTCTGCTACATTCAATTAGGAATAAAAAGTTTTGCATGCTTGACATCCAATAAGTATTCTGTAAGAATCTATTTTGAATAAAATATTTTTGATTTGTTTTGATTTGATTTGATTTGTCACTTTGGTAATTCTTTCATATAGTCACAAGACCCTGCGCATAAGTGGCGCCGCCTGATGAGCGACAATACGGTAGCCCCCATTGTCCTCGTGTTAGGATTTGATATTAAGATCTTGGATAAATCGAAAGGTCTCTTGAAATATTATGATCACTGAAGATAGCCTATAAGACCTAAAACAGTTGATCCTGAGTCCGCCAGAAACATTTAGCTTTGACTAATTTTTATTTCATTTTATTATTTTTTTGTTGACGGGAGAAGTGAAAGTAATAAATTGCATTCGTATTTTCTACTTATTAACAATTATTAGTGTTATACCTACTATGTCTTTCCCATCACTGAACAATGGTGTTCCGGACCTTTGGGAGGCGTACGCGGAGCCGAAGCCAACACGCAGAGGCCCTTTCGACAATTTAATGAAATGTAAGGGGTACACCGAGCAGATGTTGCACCTGCCCGAGTCATGGGACGCACGCAGAGGCAGCACCCGCCACGGTGTATAGACTATTGAGATTTAATGGAATCTAAAATATACTGGACTATTAGGTGAAAGTGGTGGACTAAATACTGGGTTATGGAGAGAAGAAAAAAATCGGACGTCTGGTAATCAAAATGGTAATCAATTTTATTTCCGGCAGACGGTGACTCGCCCACATAAGATGCGCCCCCACAAAAAGCGACATCTAGGATGGCTCGAGGGCAACACCGGTATGAGGGCTGGGGGTAGAGAGGTGTCACTAGACTTTAAACATATAGCCAACTCGCCACTTAGGTTTCCACATCTACCCTCGAGAACACAGCTCTCGCGACCCCACTCTGGACGGCCGGTTAAGGCAAGCCAGAGGCGGAGGACTTGGTCGGACGACGGAGTCCCCCAGGAGCGCTCAGGTACGTGGGGTCGCTACTCCCCAACAACTCGCCACAAGCTGCCCTGCGTTGACTAATTGCTTAATAAACCTGCTTAATAAATGCTCTATGCTTTTGGCATACAACATGACACCATGGAAGGCATCTTTTGCTGTGGTTGGACCATTTTAACATGTTTAGTGCAGAAGACTCTTTCTCTTTTTAAGTTATAGTTCTTGAGTGAAATTGGTTTCACTATTTTCAATAAAAATTACTAATAAGACATTGTTCGTCAGTCACTATATTTTCAAAGACATCAGGCTTTCTTTTTTAGAATAAGGCCGTAAAACGACTTGTCCACATATTTTCGAGCGTTCCGCACTTCTTTTTTTAGAATAGGGCCGCTGGACTCTGTACCCAGATGGGCCAAATGCGTAATCAATTTGCGTTAGTTTGTGCAACTAGCCTGCTGCCGACATTTTCCGGGGTTTGTCAAGGCAGACGCTTTTTTGCGAAAACCAGGGGTCAACTTTATTTATAGGATACAGTCAGTGCTATCATTCTGCAGTTATACAAACTGTTTATTCCATACGAGGAAGACTATAAATAAATATTCTGGGACAATCTTACACAAATTGACCTAGTCCCACGGTAAGCTCAATAAGGCTTGTGTTATGGGTAGGTACTAGTCGACGATATATATAATAGATAAATACTTAAAACATCCATAACTCAAGAACAAATATTTGTGATAAACACACAAATAAATGCCCTGACCAGGATTCGAACCCGGGACCTCCTGCTTCGTTAGGCAGAGTCACTACCAACTAGGTTTATTACTTTTTTATGTTAAACACTTATAACACTTATAAAATATATGAAATAAATTTAATAACTGACTTCCGCTCCATGGTTAAGATCAAAAGCTATACCCTCAATGCTCGATCACTGTTCCTTAAAAACCTTAATGCCATCTGGGTGGATACATAAGAGTTAAAACTTCAAAAATAATGAGTAGCTAGGAAATCCTTATAAATTTTTGAGCTGCTTAACTAAAATATCCCCGCGTTTATTCCAGACAAAACTTTTAATTATATCCGCAAATTAAAAACTAAGTGCACACTAAATTTTATAAATATAAATGAGGACAATAGTAAACAATTTCATTTCATTTAAAACTACTCTTGCGAGCTTAAAATTTAAAATAATCATAAATTATAAATGAACTCCATTTAAATAGCTCTCCATTCATTTGCAGTAAAAGTTTAATTGCATGCATTCTAATAATAATGGCCACTGTCCCGAAACACGTAGGGCAAGCCGGGCAAAACGGGCACGCCGGGCAAGATGGATCGACCGACTGGACTAATTATGCCGAGGTCGGTTTCGCAGCATTAATTAAAACGGTGCATTGTCTGATTCGCGGGCTTAATAAAGCTGTGTGCCTTTTGGCCAAACCGAGAGATAACGAGACACCTCGTTTATGAAGATCGGAGTTGAGGCGGGTTGCTTCTTGTTTTTAACCCTTTGTGAAACAAGTGTAACATTTATTAATATGTTTTAAAAAAAGTTACTGGAATAGAAAATAAAGCTAACAAAACTATACGTATAACCACAAGTTGGGAGGTTTGGCTTCTATATTGGCTGAGCTGCAACGAAGTATAGTTTGGCAAACCAAATTACATACTAGATTTTCAAAAACTCTATACTCCTTTCTTTTTATAAGTGCCAATACAAGCGTGAGAAAAAGAATTTTCTATAGGTACCCAAGCACGAATGACATCAGATTCTGGCCAAACTATATTATTTCCAATTAAAATATGTTAAAGACATTTGCTCATATGTCCACCAAACATAGCTACTCGTAAGTACCTAATTTTAGGAATCATCCCGACAAACAACGCTTCCGATTTTGGCCTGAAATCATAACTACCTATTCGGGAGTTACAAATGCACTAATACATTTTTATCGGTATTTTTTTAAAGCTTTCGAATCTTAAGTGGCGACTTTAGGTTTAAGATCACTTAAACCTAAAGCCTCACTTAAACCTTTACAAATAATTTATTATGAGTACAGAAAATTATATTTAAATAAAATAGCCAGGGTTAAGAGGGTAAATTTACATTCACACAATATTCGGACAACAAAAAGTTACCGATACGAATTACTAAGTATACGCTTTATATTCAATTCATAAAAAAGTTAACAAACGTTTTAGTTAAATAATGTTTTTGCTCAATCTTTCTAACAAGCGCAAATGTCAAATTGGCGGATAAGGACAAACATGTATCATTATCATTTATCTTAACTGTGTTTTGATCTACGTTTATGAATAGCGCCATAATTGAGTAAAATATTTAACTGATTTGCAACTGTATATACAAAATACGTAAATAATACGCTTCTGAATATAACTGAAAGCAGTTACTGTAAACAATTAATAAGATTAAACCACGTCTGTATATTTGTTGTATTAAACACGAGCGTGAATATATTTTTTACCATTTGTAAGCTGAACGGCATTAATTGTAATTCCATTGTTTGTCGGCCCGAATTAATTGTTTTATGTTTCCAATTGGTTATGCCCATTAATTCTTTATTTTAGAAAGGTCTCGTGTTCCTATTGGTTGCGCGAAAGCGGGCGAATCTAAAATGTCTATTTAAACTTCCATTTATGTAGATTTATTTACGAATGAGTAAAGTACGAAAAAATGAGAGTGAAGTTCGGATATTTGTGATCGTTTTTAGATAACGCTACCATTTCTGGCGCTAGCCGAGGCACTAATGCCACAAAGACTCATTTAGAAATGATCCTTATCAACATATATTTTAAACTTTCGTGATTCATCATAAAAGCAAATTTAGCAACATTAATTAATCCCATCGTACATATACCATAGTACACAAGCCACGTGATAGCTTTTTGACTACAGTATGGAGTAGTACCTACTTTAAGAAAACTAACCAAGTGCGAGCCGGACTCTGAAGCCCATTAGGCTACGGTAACAATTTTCCACCAGACGGGCATTATTTTCGTTTGTCACCTACGTCGTATTAAAAAGAAGGCATTTTGGCAATAATGATTAGGTATTGGCTAAAAAGTTTTAGTAGGTAGTTAACGAATTTTAAATATAAAACTCCCGTGAGTGTGCGCAGAGCAATCACCGCAAGCGCTTCTCACTCATGATTTATGACGCGGACCGTTCAGAAACATGTCGAGCTATTTTCGATTTTATAGACGTGAGTAACCCGATATAAGTAGTTGAGTCCGTACGCAAACTGGCGACATTTCTCTATATAAGTTCCTGATTGGCAACACTGCAAGCGACTAGAATGGCAGGCCGGAGATGGACTAACAAGCCTAACGACTGACGAATGCGTGAGGGGGATCTTTATTATTTAATCAAACATGTCCCCTCCACAGTAACGTAGCAATGTATATTTATACTAAGAGCTGGCTACGGAAATAGGTTTGCAATTAGTAGAGCAACGACATTCCTCTAGGTAGTGTGCCATGCTATCATGATTAATAAATAATAATGCGGGTGCCTGGCAGCTGTTCAGTGGTGGGTGTGATAGTTGCTCTTTGTCCTTGCCTGGCGGGGTGATATGCGCTTGTATTTTTTGCACACACGATTTTGAAGGTCCACTCTAAGGAATAAGTATAAATGAGACGACCTCTATAAATGAGACACTCTTTACCGCACCTTGGACGTCACCTGGCCCCCAATTGAAATTTGAAACGCCTGGCTTTGCAATATTTGATATAAATAGGTACATAATTAGCTATTATATTACACCAAATTCAGAGATCTATAAATTATACCCCTTCCCTTTTTCACACTTCACATCCACCGCTGAACAGCTGCCAGACGCCCGGATTAATTAATAATGATAGTATGGCACACTAACTAGGGGGATTTCGTGGCTCGTCTATACTATGCACATATGCAATGCATACGGGTATAATTGTACAGCACTTAAGGTGAATGAATGGTCGACATATTTTCTGCTAATGTAAGATAGATATTTTAAGATATTTTCTGCTAGTGAAGGGCTTAGATAAACTATTTATCAAACTCATAAATAATTGCTGCGAATAAATGTGAGATAAACCCTGGTGAAATTATCAGCCTTGGTGGAGGTGATGACTGTGCAATCCATATGAGAGGTTACTCACACACCTGCAACAGGGGCAATATTGGAATTGGACCCTTAATTGCCTCCTTAATTGTGATGTGTATTGGCAACCAGGGGCAATTTTCAAATTGGGCTTGCAGCAGGGCGGCAGGGGCGCAAGACCTTCCTAACTCCCTAGGTTGTATCTACCGCCCTGCTAGGTTGCCGCATGTGTAGTACGATTGGGACAATTCCAGTTAGTTCATTGGCGACAACCGAGCGGAGTGCACGCGCCATAATGGAGAGAGAGCGTGAAATTTTGACACGGATAATAGATGTATACAAAGATCGGCCCCACATGTGGGATAAAAAAAATAAACAATATTTTAATAGAGATATGCGTAATCAAACTTTCCAATTAATGTTTGAAATATATCTTGAATACTCAGAAGGCCAAGGCTATGCCAATCTTTTGGTGTTTCGACAACACAGGAGCCATTCTCATGCACGTGCGTTCAGCTGGACTATCACTTATATACTGAACGGCAGGCTTGTGTGTAGAGAACAGCCGAAATTGCTCCGACCGCCGCCCGACCGGTATTGGCCCTGCTGGTGTGTGAGTAGCCGGCTTAAACGGAACCCACAACCAAAGCCTGATGGTACCCATTACTTTTCAAATTACAAATATGGACGATTTTTTCTGTTATTTTTTTATTATTATTTAGGTACTCAAATTCAATACTTCTTTCGATTCTAATAGAAGCAAACAGTGTCCCATAGTTGGAATGGCTAAGTATCTCACTTTTTCGTTACTTCCATTCCGTTTCCTTCATAAAAAATTCTATACAGAAGTTCAAATTAAGCGCAATTATTATTTTACCATAAGTTATTAACATTTAAATGGGTTGATAGCACTTCGATTCTACTCATCAAGTAACTACGCTTTGAAACTATAATAATGGGAATATAACCATCTGTCTATTCTACCTACTTATACTTGTCTATGTTAATATGTTAAGGTACTTTACTTCTACGTGAACTCGGTGCTAGTAAAGTACAATTGGCATCACATTTATGTAAATGTAAATACTTACATTTAATCTTCTCAAAGTGCCCTAGGTTTTACATGATCAATGTTCCAACATTCTACTAGTGTATTAAAATTCTCATAGCGGGTTACTCACGTCAATAAAGTCGAAAATAGCTCGACATGTTTCGGAACAGTTATGTGGACGATGTTTTCGCTATTGTCACAAAAACTGGCCTTGAGGGATTCACAGAGCACCTTAGCAGTTTGCACCATAAAGTCAAGTTCACGGTGGAGAAAGAAAGTGGTGGTACGCTGCCGTTTCTGGACGTTTTGGTTGTGCGTAGACCTTGTGGGCGATTGCTTACCACAGTGTATCGTAAACCAACGCATACGGACAGGTACCTTAGGGCGGATTCACACCATCACCCGAGTCATTTGTTTTCTGTGCCTAGGACGTTGATTAACCGAGCCTTAAGTTTGTGTGATCCTCAGTACGTGGATTGTGAACTGTTTCATGTGAAAGGTGTCTTGGAGCGCAACGGGTATAACTGGAGGCAATGTAATCGGGTTGCGAGTGCGTCGGCGCGTCCTCGGCCGGCTGGAGTAGAGAGGTTGCCTGTGTACTTGCCTTACCTTAAGGGCGTGACGGATAAAATCGGACACTTGTTACGCCGTAGATATTGTATCAAGACGATTTTCCGCCCTAATATGCAGCTCCGACAGTTGGTGCGCTCCCCAAAGGATAAGGAGCCGTTAAGTACCCCTGGTATCTATATGATCCCCTGCTCCTGTGGGAAGAATTACATAGGAGAGACTGGCCGTAACATTTCCACAAGGATTCGAGAGCATATACGCAGCATGAAAAATCGGGATACTCGGGGTTCTGCCGTGACGGATCATGCGATGGATTCGGGTTCTCACTATATCAGATTCGATAAGGTAACCGTGTTGGCGAGGGAAAAGTTTTTCGTTCCGCGGAAAGTACGGGAGGCTATCGAGATAAGTCGTCACCCGAATTTTAATCGCGATGGGGGTTGGTCGGTGCCCCCTAGTTGGAAAACGGTTTTGAGTGCTGCGCCGGTGCTTCGTGTGGACGATGCCGTACAGTGTGACGTAGTGAGTGTCGTGTGCAATCGTGCAGTTGACAATGGGTGTGAAAGAGATGGTAGTGTCTCGCTTCTAACTTTGCCGGCGCTTGCGCCGCCCGCACCCTCCGCGCCTGCGCCGCCCGCTCCCTCCGCGTCGTTGCCTCAGTCGAGAGCTGACCGCGCTGGGGCTCGCAGTGTGCGTAGAGCAGTCGCCGCGGCTACACGCATGACTCATGAATAAGGGACACGGACTGTGGACCGACCGGATCACAACGACTGGCCTTCTCTGGATACCTAGTATACAGACAAGACGAAATCTGTCCAACTGATGGACGAGCCTACCGAGGACTGGCAATCCTCATAAGGCGAGCCATCATCCATCAACAAGTGGACTTCAAACAACTCCGCACCATGACAGCACTGGGAGTTGACTTCAAGCTCCGAAATCACGAAATACGCCTGTACATTATATACAGGCCTCCGTACGACGACGCCACAACCCACGACTTACAGGCGGACCTCCAGGACCTTCTGGTGGACTCTCCCTACCCGACCATCGCAGCTGGGGACTACAACGCGAAACACCCAGCCTGGAATTCATCTAGAATCTCGCCCATGGGGAGAGCCCTCCATGAAGCCACCACAAACCTCAACCTCGACACAGAGGGCCCTTATGATCCAACCTGCTACCCAGTCTGCGGCGCAACCCCGGACATCATTGACTTCGCCATCTTAAACAACGTCACGACAACTACAACCCACGAAGTCCTCCTCGACTTGGACTCTGACCACCGCCCGGTCTTGCTAACCCTAGCAGACCGGGCCATCACCACCTTCAGCCGAAAGCCCCGGAAGCGCTATGACTGGGGAGCTTTCTCCGAGGCACTATCCCAAGCACCCAGAACTGGGCCTATCTCCACGACAGCGGAAGTAGACGCCGCCGCCGAAACCATAGAAAACGATATCAAAGAGGCCCTCAACGCCGCCGAACTCCCAGCCCGAACACGCGAGCCTCGGCAAGACTTGCCCCAGCACCTAAAGGACCTCATTGACAGGAAGCGCTGGGTCAGACTCCAGTGGCAGAGGCTGAGAGCTCCCTCACTCAAAACCGAGCTCAACAATTTAAATCGCGAAGTCAAGGAAAAACTCGCCATCCACCGTGGCGAGGCATGGAACAACTACCTGGAGAAACTGGAAGACGACGAGGAGCCACACTCCATCCACCGCCTCTGCAAAGCCCTAGGGACAGTCCCTGAACCAGTCCGACCGCTGCTCAACGTTGAAGCCGACAAACTCGTCTACCGAGCAAACGAAAGAGCGGAGATGTTCGCCCAAAGCCTGGAGGCCCAATTCCAGCCAAACCCTGCCACAGACGCCAACATAGACCACATCCACCACGTTGAACAGCACCTCCAGAGATACTTCGAGGAGCCCACACTCCCCACAGAAGACCCCCTCTTCTTCTCCCCAAGCCAAGTGCTTAGGGGGATTAAGAACCACACCAAACCCAGAAAAGCCCCCGGACCTGACGAAATCCCCAGCACTGCCCTCCGCCAACTGCCTCTCAACACCCTGGCAGCCACGGCCCGACTGTTCAACGGCATACTCCGGTCGGGCCACTTCCCCACGAGATGGAAGCTAGGAAGAGTCATCCTAATTCCAAAACCGGGGAAGGACCGCAGACATCCAGCAAACTACAGACCCATCACACTTCTCAACACGCTCTCAAAAGTCTTCGAGAGAATGCTGCTCGCCCACCTGCGCCCACACATCACACCAAGGGACGAACAATTTGGGTTCAGACACCAACACTCAACAACACTGCAACTCACCAGGGTACTCCACCACATGGGGTACCACCTGAACAAAAAGGAGTACACAGTCGCCGTCTTCCTGGACATAGAGAAGGCCTTCGACAAAGTGTGGCACGAGGGCCTTCTCTACAAGCTGTCCAACACCACGGCCCCCAAGCGCCTAGTGAGGGTCATGGCGTCCTTCCTGGAGGACCGGCGCTTCCACGTTCAGGTGGAAGGATTCCTGTCCACCGAACGCCCCATCAAGGCGGGAGTCCCGCAAGGGAGCTGTCTGTCTCCCGCCTGTTACGCCCTGTACACGGACGACATCCCAGTTGGAGAAGACGCCAAGCTGGCCCTGTTTGCGGATGACGCGGCATTCTTCGCCTCATCGTTCAAGCCCCATCACGCCGTCACTAAGATCCAGCGGACACTCGACGCCCTGCCAGCCTGGTTCTCCAACTGGAGATTGGCTGTGAACGTGGGAAAAACTCAGGCACTCATCACAGGACAGACCCACCTGCCGGACCCACCAACACTCCACGGAGCACCCCTCACATGGACACACACGGTGAAATACTTGGGAGTGACCATCGACAGACGCCTCACACTGCTACACCACGCGAAAGAGACTGCCCGACGGACACAACATGCACGCTTCACACTCCGTCCAGTGCTGGCGAGTAGACTCCCGGTTAAAACCAAGCTGGGGGTCTACAAAACATACGTAAGATCGCGGCTCACATACGCGACGCCAGCCTGGTGGACCTTCACCGCAAACACCACACGCCGCACTCTCACGGCACAAGAAACCCAGTCTCTTCGCACAATCGTAGACGCACCCCGCTATGTGAAAAACCGCACAATAGCAGCGGACCTCAAGTGGCGCAATCTGGAGGACTTCATCAAACACCTAGCGAAGAGTATGTTTGCAAGGGCAGACAACTCCCACCACTCGCACCTCCAGAACATCGCGCCACACTACACGAGACCGCCCGACACCCACGCAAGGTCACTCCCAAGAGACCTACTACAAGACGACGCCAACAACTCCGATGACGATATCGACGACGACACTCTACCGCAGCGGAACTCACCATCCGCTACGAACTAAGATCGAAGACACACACACACACTCACATACCAACTCGGACTCACCAAGGCCGTCCCCAAAATGACGGCCCACAAGAATCTGCCCACAGCAGGTGGGTAGCAACCCGGAGCTGCCTTATTGACTCTCAGTCAGGAAAGGCCTCCTCGCACAGCTCAGAGGAAGACTGTGACGAAGAAGAACGGACTGGACTGTTCCGAAACATGTCGAGCTATTTTCGACTTTATTGACGTGAGTAACCCGCTATGAGAATTTTAATATGTCTGATACTCACGGGAGTTTTCTAATTAAAATTCTACTAGTGTGGTGTGGGGTGTAACGCTTCAGCTCTGAAGTTGGCTCTTTGACTAGAAGTTCAGTTAATAGTTGTGTGCCTGACAAAGTATTATTTATTTAGTGCAAACTCACTTCAAATTCCGTTTTATAGATAATTAAATGGGGAAGTTTGGGAAAATTTATCTAATACCTATGTAATTATCGATAGGGCTCGTCAATCGAGTACAAATTACATAAGAAAATGGAGATAAAATAAAGCAACTTTTTTATAAACGGTCCAAATTACTACTGTTAAAGTTTGGGAATATATTAGGTACTGAAATTCTACGTCTGCTGCAGTAGGTATTACAAGTATTACAACGTCACAGCTCACAAATATGTAAATTTAAATAAATGTAATCTTCACATAGTGCCCTAGATTTAACATGAACAATGCTCCAACATTCTACAAGTGTGGTGTGACATATGATGTCCACAGAATACGCTACAGCTCTGAAGTTGGCTCTTTGACTAGAAAGTTCGGTAAGTACATACATAGTTGTGAGCCTGACAAGGTATTGCTTATGTAGTGCAAACTCACTTGAAGTTGCATGTTAGTTTCAAGTAGTAAATGAAAAATAAAGGATAAGTTATTAACTTACAGGGCGTAAGGGAGCTAACTAACCCGGAGTTAAGCATTTATTTCATATGGAATTTGACAGTAGACGTCGGGTTAGCGACGTACCCTGGTTGGCGCAAGTTGCGCTTAAAGATAAACATTGCAGAATTCTAAACTACCTTCACGGTTATTATTTTGTTTTGTCTAGATCACATCATTCACAACACTCAACCTTAATTTAAAACATTCCTCTTATTCCCAAAACGGGTTTTGAAAGCAGGTTTAAGGAGAATAATAGAAAAAAGCTGGGTGTAAAAAGTGACAAATGAAGATGATCTAAGAAGAGTAATGGGGAGTAGGGGAATACTGCAGACTATAGAAACCGGCATGGGAGAATGGATATTTTATACGATATGACTCTTTCATAAATAACATCATAGAGGGAAAGATTGAAGGCAAGCGAGGAAGGCAAAGACCGAGGATAAGCTACATCAAACAAATATAGAAGATAGTAGTCATGACGATGAAAAGAAATAGATAGACTAAGTACGTGTAGCAATTTTTCCGATTATTATGATTTGCTAACTGTTTCATAGAAATCCCGTGTTGTAGAGGCATTCCACGAAAATGGTCCCTTACGACATGCGATTCTTCTAATATTTCTGAATACGCTACGAAAGCAATTTTGTGTCTGATAATATTTCATGACTTGTCGAACAAATTGGCAGTATATTCTCGAGCTTAATTTGATTAAAGTAACTGCCATAGAACGCAAAAGCATTTGGTAAGGGACATTATCGTGGAATGCACCAGTGTGCTTACCATGAGTTGCACTCAACTGTATTCGATAGCGACTGTGGCGCTCGAAAGTATGTCCGTCTCGCTCCTGACATAGTGGCAGGAGCGAGACGGACATACCCCCGAATGCCGCAGTCGCTATCGAATACGGCCACGTACAACTCGCGGTAAGCACACTATAGTGTTTTAATGAAGTAATCCTTTTCCGTAATCACCAGGCGGGATAACTACATTACCTTCCTACATATTCCTTTTTATTCGTGTTTTGCTTAGAAAGGAATCAAATAAACCTGTTCAACAAAAATCTCTATGAACGGAACGAGTTTTCAAAATGAAATAAAATCCATTTTAGAACGAAGCTAGTATCCTCTTAGATGTAATGCATTCGCCCTAATAGCATCTCGTGACAGAAACCACTGAACTGAGAAGAATCTTATTTTGCTTGACGTCGCACACACGTAGCGTACACCTACGTAGCTTACCGTCTAAAATAAATGTAATATTCTATTAGAAAGAAAGAAAGAAAGAAAGAAAGAAATTATTTATTTGGTTTAAAAACATTGCAAGGTTCAGGATAAACAAGTTGCACATAAATATACCAAAAGGGATGCCACTCAGCATGAGCCGTGACACACTTAAGTGTACCACGACACTGGTTTTCAGGGCACCCACAAAATCATACAGTAAGTAAACTTAAGTTAAACTAAAAACATAACGTAAAAGAAGGTGGTTGGTTTCAAAACAATATAAAACAATATAAAACAATTCAAAACAATATAAAATAAGTAAGGGAATTTAAGTTAAATTTAAGTTAAATTATTAAGTTAAATTATAAATAGAGTTCTTAGGTTTGTTATTACATTATTTTTTACTGTCCTGAGCTGGTAGAGAGGTTAGTTAGATTTTTTGTGCCTGCACGCCTACCACGAACATCGAAAATTAGCATTGACGGGTAAACCTGTTTGTCACTCCAATAAGGAAGTGTGACAGGGATGGAGACATAAATCCGCAATCGTTCGATTTTCGTGGTATAGGCCCTGATCTCAAAAAGATACCTCTCAGGCCACGCGTGAGGCCTCTACTAGCAGTGCCAACGGCGCGCACCGTAGCTCATAGAAACTCGCCAATCCTTCGAGCTCTGGGTTTACTGAATGAGCTCCTGGTATCAGCTCCAGAATGTGATCTGCTTGCTTGGGGATGGACGGATCTGTGTCAGGAATGCTTGAGATTATGTGAGGCGATGGATGATAGGGTGTCCAGTATATTTAAATAATGTGTACTAAAATAGTATCAGTAATGTTATTGTACTTTGTAGTTAGTGTAGTTTCACGGTGTCTTAGTTGTATGACTGTAATACTGTGTTACAAAAATAAATCATTAAATCATTATTTTCTTAGACTATTTAACCAACCTGACTGAATAAGTCTGTCATTTTCTATACAGCCTGTATTTTTAACATTACCTCAAACCGTAACTAAACGTAATTTTAACTTAGTCTTAACCACTAAAGCGTCATTAATTTTAAAAAATTATCGAGTAGCAATGTATTGTGTACACTGGTTTAACAGCAGTTATAAGTTATCACTTGTGAGTTGTGACGTCACTCCGCTAAGACAAAGGAACGATACATTGCGTGCTTAATTATTTTATAAGAAAAATAAAGTTAAAAAGTAAGTTTTAATTGCAATATCGGTTCGGTTTGCTACGTCTGATTAAGATTTGGGGTAATATTAAAAATACACGCTGTATATAAAAAAAAACTGCCGATTTTTGCGAAGGACACCTCAATTGTATGGCTCTTCGTACGTAACGTACAAATAACTATGTCAGATAAACGTCTGTCCATACAATGAATATGATCGTTGGTCATACGCCGACTTGTCAATTGTTAGTCCGGTTGGTAAGATTATTTTACTAAATAAGATCAATTTACGTTTGAAGCTTTTTTTATTAAATATTTACTAACTAACCTAAGCTAGACTACTCGAGTTCTTTACTCAACTAATTAAATGAAAGCTTTTAAAATAGGTTCATACTCGTATATTTGAAAACGAATATCGGTTTTGTCAATACATTTAATAGAAACTACAACAATGAAGCATGTATAGGGTAATATGTCTAAAGCGAACGTAATATACGATGAATTTATTTACTTAATAAAAAAAGATACAGTCCTCAGTTTTTTGAAGTCTGTTAAAAAAAATAGTGCGAGATTTTTAATGTCACCAATTACGTACATTTTATACTGCTGCCGTAAAAACGTGAATTTCGCTCTTGCATCTGTTTCATATTCATGATATTCAGAAGGGGAGTTTGACGTCTGCAGCGGTAATAAATAGCGCAAAGTGCAGTAAACCTGGTGGATCAAGCCAATTAAATACTATTTATGGATTGTAATATCCTGAATAAAGTAAAGCATTTACGTTAATTATTAAAACAAACGGACACACTGAAACTTTGCCATATCTCGGAAACGCGGCTTTATCGACTGGTGTCGACTATCAAGGAAGGACAAGGTCAGGGTTCCAAAGCCTCCCCAGTACGCAAGCACGCCTGGGTGAAAAAGTAGAAAGGTTTGAAAGAGTGTTTCATTGATCAACCACATCACGATGCCTGTTTTAATGAGAAAACATATTAATAAACAGCTCGACTTGTTTCGGAACATTCCGTGTCCCTTATACATGAGTCATGCGTCTGGCCGCGGTGGCTGCTCTACGCACAAACTATTTTCGACTTTATTGACGTGAGTAACCCGATATAAATATTTTAATATGACGATCAGGCATCCGACTCCCGTTCACCTGGAGGAGTAATCTGCCGACTAAACTAAGTGGACGACAGATCCCGTCTCGCATAGAGCGCTGTACAGCCACGAACGCAAGTGTCGTTCCCAAGATGCTGCTTGAAACATCTGACGTAGATAAAGATAATCGCTAGTAACTGGCCACCCTCCAATGATTATGGTCGGTCACCTTATACCAGAATTGAACTTTGTTCATAGGTGCTGTGCACCTGCTGTTTAAATACATTTTCAATAATGATGCTAGGGTTGCCAAAAATTAACCACGTGTTAAATAAAGAGGGGTCGTGGTTTATAAGAAGAAAAACAAAAACAAAAAGCGCATGTCTTTTCGCTTGTCAGGATTTCCGTAATTAGAAATTACATTTGTAATTGCAAACTATTATTGTTATTTGTCCAGCAGGCGAAATTCGGCAACGAGATGGAAGAAAAATGCTCTGACCAACGTTTAGTCTCATTGTGACTTCAGAAATTAGGGTAGACATTCAATAATAGTGTCATATGACAGAAATATTTTTTAGTTAAGATGATGAATAAAAATGTATAAGGAAATGATCCTGATTTTATTACAAACATAATGTAGACAGATGAAAGTTTCTTCAGGAGGAAATGCGGCTGCGGATCGTACAAGCATTCAATAAAATTAAGCGACATGTGCGGCAAAATCCAAATGTAATGCGTCGCGTTCACGAAAACAACCACTGCCACTTGATTCAAATAACGCCACATTGGATAACGTGGTATTTAATCTTAAGTGTGCACATAGCCTTTTTTTTTTAAGAGGGGAAAATGCGTTACGCATACCGTCCGGGTGCGGGGACGGACCCGGAACGGTTATGTGGGACTCCCTGTTGGGCTGATGAAACCCCAGGTATACCCACTAAAAACCCCTCTATCTGCCGCCAGTGTGCTATAGCAGTGGGCTGCAGGAACGCTTGCGCTTAACTTCTGCAGCACCACCAGCACTTGTCCGTTTGCCGGACCACCTTCGGAAGCCCATGTTGGCCTCTATCGTCGTATGCCATATATAATGGCCACCCTCGCCGGGACTTGGAGGTGTTTGGATGACAGACGTCCCGGGCCTGTCATCCCAAGTTCCCTTACGGGGGCAGGCGGCGGTCGTTTCCGTCTCACCTGCGCCCGATGCGTCTGCGGCGCCGTTGGTCGGCCATTGGATCGACCTCCCTGGCCCGTTCCGCTTGCTCCTTCTGCAGCATGATATATTCGCAGAAGTTTTTAACTGCTTCCCAGGACTTCTCGTCTTCTACCATGGCCTTAACCACGGCCGGTAACAACAAGTCCTGTCCCACTGTCGCAATTAGGTCGTCGCGCTCTGGCCCCCACGCAGGGCATGCCTGTAAGGTGTGCTGAGCACTGTCGACCGCTGCGCCACACTCATGACATTTTTCTGTCTCTTCCCTGCCAGCGATTTTGTGCAGGTATCTCCCAAAACAACCATGCCCCGAGAGAACCTGCACTAGCCGATACGTGAGAGCGCCGTGCTCTTGGGTCAGCCATCCTGCTAGGACTGGCCGGATCGCCTCGATAGTTTGGACGCCTGCAGATGGTCTCTGTAGCCGTTCCACCCACTTTACTATGGCTTCCTGAGACAGTTCCTCCCGTTTTGCTCTCACCTCTGCCGGTGCTGGCCAGAAGTCTCGGGCTCGCGCTTCCTCACGCCAGAAAAAGGCAGATGCGAGGGTTTTTGCGTCCAGGTCCCACGGAAGAGACCCTGCCAGCACACATGCAGCCTCGCCAGAAATCGTTCGATAGCCCCGTATGGACCTTATCGCCATCACCCGTTGCGCTTGGCGCAGTTGGGTGGAGCTCCGGCTATTAAGATCCTCAGCCCACACTGGGGCTCCATACAGGGCCATCGACCGGACTACTCCCGCATAGAGACGCCGGCAGGACGACTTCGGCCCTCCAATGTTCGGCAGCAGGCGACTAAGCGCACCCGCTGCACCAAGCAGCTTTGGTGTCAGCTGCTCAAAGTGGGCTTGGAAGTTCCAGCGGCTATCCAACGTCATGCCCAGATACCGCATAGTTGGTCTGACGGCTATCTGGACACCACCCACGATGATATGAGCCCCCGCCGGGGGCGCCCTGCGAGGTCCATGGAAGCAAATGGCCTCCGACTTGTTCAGGGCGACCTCCAGAAGTGTGCACATAGCCTTGCCACAACTGACATTTCATGTGTTGAACTTGACCTAGCTTGACGACCGGATGACAAATGTTACAATTGTAAACACGAATTAATTAAATTTTAATTTTTGGTCTTTAATCATAAATTCCTAAAAGCGTTAGTATTTCAATAATTGAAATACCTCACTCAACTTTACTTATCGCCTAGATATGCCCGGGTTTGAATAAATGGTTTTAGTAAGTTTACATACTGCATAAGGCTTGCTCTAGAAACAGTTCCTAAAAATCACTTTATGTCCAATTAGACGAAGATAGGTCACACAGGAGAAGATACGAAACTCGATGGTATTAAATTAAAACCGTCTCCACAAAGTTTTGTAGGACACGTGTTGCGCCGACGTGTCACTCTCACGCCGCGACCGTCAACATATTTAGATCATCAACAAAGTTTTCGTTGCGTCCTGTACCTGGTTCATTTTCCAAATGTTTGATTTATCTTTGACTTTGCTTTTCTTCTTGGTTCTACGCCTATACTGAGTCTATATACCTACCAAAAATCAGGGAAATCGGGCAATATTTAGAGGTTGCACACTGAGGCAACTTTTGTATGAAGAAGTTAATATTTAACAAAAATCAAACAAAAGTTGCCTCAGTGCGCAACCTCTAAATATTGTCAGATTTCCTGATTTTTGGTATATATGCGTTTAAGATAAGCTGGACCCGGAAGCCGAGCAAAGTCTGAAAAAATATCACAAATTATCACAAAATCAAATTTTAGCATACAAATGTGAAACACCCTACATACACCGTGTTTCTATTCATTTGCTTTAATAAAAAAATAAAAATAAAAAAAATAAAAACATTTATTTCGGAAGACCACGTTCCATAGAAATATTATCATTAAATCTATATTAAGTACCTACTACAATTAAAATTACAATTAACATTATAAAAATTAAAAAAATTAAAATTAAGTTAAAGGTATGCATTCTTTTAACTTAAATTAAGTTAATTTCTCACAGACATTGGTATTCTAATTAAATTAAATTAAATTAGTATAATAATTAAATTAGCTCCACTTTGAAGATACCTAATCACTAATTGCATTTTATATGTTAAGATATTTGCAAATGTGTAAATGGATTATGAGTATTCGACATAACATTAATATGTCATAGTAGTCACTTACATAGCGCCATATTGAATTATCAAATATATTTGATCATAGATCTGTATGCCTCCCTTTATCTCTAACGTGGTCAGAGATATGATCGTATAGGTACGGTATAGTGTAATACGGGCCTAAGTAAAGTTAATTAGAATGCCCTTTTTACAGTACCGGTTGATGCATCATGTAATCTTCATCAACATCTTCACATTTATATTTTTCACCCGATTCCAAATTTATATAGATCCATATTCAATATTGTGCAACTACCGCGACTCCGTTCACGTCATAGTTAGATGTCGTTATGACTTTTAATCCCCTTTTCACCTTTTCAGGAGTTCAATTTAAAAAAACTTGATGAGCTAGAGCTAGAGATGCTAGAGCTTAACATTTAACGGCTATCCCGTCGTTAACTGTCAATTTATATATGAAATAAACGTTTAACCCCGGGTTAGTTTTCTAACCCCGGTTGGTGCAAGTGGCCCTTGAAGAATATTTTTAGATATCAATTAATATTTTCAATTTGCTGTAGGTATATAAATTATGATTTTAATTAAGCAATCCGAAATCCTACTCTAAACTCCGACATTCAAACCCACCGTTTTGTCTACAAACGACCAAATTGAAATGAGTTCGATTCCGATTATAACGAGAGTCACTCGACACCGCGTTCCTCGGCTTATACGAATCGCAATTATAAAATCAACTCGAGCCTCAAAAGGAAATTACGAAACTCATCGCGCTTTGACGTCGAGACATTCCGTTCGTATCGGATGCGAATCGTAAAGTCAGTGGCTGCTGATTCTATGTTTCTTATCTCATTTTGTCATATTATTGTTATAATACGCATTTGACAGGCACAGTCAGTCGATAAGCTCGAGCGAGATGAGATACTGATCTGATCAACATCCCTAAAAACAAAAATTTGAGATGTAGTGATCTTTAAATCCTTAACTCTATATCGCCCTGGCTATCCCTCTGGAACTTCATGTGATTTTTGTCTCAAAATTATTAAATGCTGAGATTTTTTTTTTAAATATACAAATGACACTTTGAAAAAACAATTTTAGCGATAGGCACTAACAGTACTGGAACTAATCTCGATATGACTCGTTAAGCTGACAAAGCATCTCTAAACCGTCAGCAGCTTCAAGTCTTCATTAAGCCAAGCCTATTGATTATTCAGCCCATCTAATAAACGGTAAATTTGCCTCAAAACGCCGTTCACTGGGATTTCAAAAGAAGCCTTACTATCGGTCTCTTTGTCCTGTCGTTACTCTATTCTTATTGGGAAGTCGAGCAAGGGTAAAATTCTCGAGCGCCAGTGGAAAAAAATCAAAGATCCCTAAGAATTAATGGTAGTCGGAGGACTCGCTTATACTGGTTTATATGTTCTGCGGTTGGAATGACAAATCAGACCGCAATTATAAAAGGACTGCTACGAAATCCCTTTTCCATCGATACCTACAGTAGTAACAGTAGTCTCATCCATCTTTTACCTCTATCTGGTTAAGCTAGGCTAGAAAATAGGGACAAGCAAGGCTATTTTTGTTGTATGTACCTATATTTATTTTCATGGCTTGTGCTCGATCAGTTTCTATTTATGGATGAGTGTAGACTGCTTGGATAAAGTTCATGTGATTTAGTGTTTTCAAGTATAATTTATTCAAAATAGAAATACAAATAATTTATTCATGGTAAATATAATTATCGAGAAAAAAGACAAATATACAACAAAATTTACCACGAACTGTGTGCTTACCATGAGTTGCATTCGATTGCGTCTGCGGCATTCGACAGTATGTCCGTGTCGCTCCTGCCAGAGAAGTGGTCTCGCTTCAGAATAATGTCGACCCGAAAGTCAACGCTAGCTAATCGTCCGGCCAGACCATGGGCCGTGACCGCAGCGTGTAAGCACGGGCTAGTGATAAATATAAATAATATTGAATGCATCACGCAGTGAGCAAAGCAGTGAGTGTGATTTTCCTTACAATCGAAGTGAAAAGCAGAGTGTATACCTCGGGCATAAGTACCCATTTTATCCTCGACTACTATATTGGTCCTCGTTACACTCGGACCAATAAATCGCCTCGTCTAAAATGGGTTACTTTATGCCCTTGATATACAATCTACTATAATAGTACCTAAGTACCTGAATCCATTGTGTTAGTCTTAAAGAATTGTTACATATATGGCGTTATTCATACCGCACTACAGGCATAGTTTTGCTAAATGATTGTTCGTCCTTCACGTGTCACTTTGACATTTGCCTTTTTTAGAAAAGGAGAAAAAAATACCGTGTTTATGGATACGCACGTGTTTATGTTTACGAATACACTTTACAAATAAGGAAAGAACAATCACAGTAAGAGCGTCTAAAAGGAAATGCGAATACAGTCCTGACATTTCGTAACATAATTCCGTGCATTTAGCAATTAGGCCATTGTAAATAAATGAAATAAACAACGTCATTAATAAATAGATGGTACAAATGACAAGGAAAAGAAAAACGCAGGGATTCAGAGAATGTCTTACTTTGTTATCCCGACGTAAACAGTGCGACGCGAGACGGATCTCTTTACAATATTAAAATATTTTTAGAGAGAAATTCTTTTGTCTGCGTCCTTCTGTCAATGTGATTTTGTTCCTAGTGCGCATCCTAAGTATATTTATGGTGTGCCCGTGAGTTTATATTGCTTAAGGACGATTTAGTTTCTCTTTTTGCATACATCTACAACTTCTGTGGATCTGTATCATTGTCAGGGTGCCCACACACTAGGTGCAAGATACCTACTATATACGCTTTGTGTAATGTGCCTGGGTTTTAGTGTTTTCTATGAAGCCTTGACCTTACAATTAGACAAATGGGCTGACAAATGCTTCTGCGACGAACAATGTAGGAGAGATTTGTTAAAATTAACTCTTTTAGAATATTATTATTTCATATATATATATATATCATATATATATATTATTTCAAATTTAAATAGAGAAATTTTAGATATGAAAAAGGCGATGGAAAATTGTCATAATACCATCCGTGAACAACAAAAACTACTAACCTGCCAAAACCACAACATCCAGGTTATCCTCAGCGTTATAACTGGCACAAATAACACGGCTGGCTCACCAAACACTTCACTTAATGAGTCCGGTCCTCAAGGTATGGTTTTTCTGGCTGATGAGCAACCCCCTGTTACCCCGCCGCCGCCTGCAACCCTGCATGCAACCGATGTACCACCAGCACCAACAGTAGTCAGCACGTCGGAACAGACCCGAAATAGGCTACGTCGACATGCTATCACTACTGCTAAAAAGCTAACGGAGACGGTGCTTCCTCGTCAAGATGTGTTGCAGTCGCCGTTAGAGGAGAACCCACCCCAATTGCCATCTTTAGCAGGAGCAGCTCTTGCAGAGGGACGCATGGGGTCGTAGGCGAATACGCGAAGACTATAATGACCCCTAAACATAACATAACTCACAAGTCGATTTTTTTTAAATTACCTATTAGAGTACACTTTAGACTAATCGAGAAAAATATTGTCTAACTGTTTTAGATAAAGCTTTGGGTAAAATATAGGTATTTGTTACCGACGCGTGTAAAATCAAGGAAAGATTATGCAAGTCATATTTTCTATCTTTATATTATTGGATTAAACTATTTGAATGTCACCTGTCATTTTATAACAAATTCGTCGAAAGCTTTCTTGAAGCGAGAAAAGCCTACATATTTTCTCCAAAAAAAAACTTAAGTACATCCAAGTACCTGAAATGTGTTAAAAAATTATTTAGATAACGAATAGGTTCCATGTCTAACGTATTCATCAATAGTTTCAATTTATATGAAGAATTAAACTTTTAAGGTCTTCTGTTAACTTCAATAAAAATCTAGAAATTTTCAAGTTGGTACATTTTGTTCATTAGTATTATAGAAATGCATACACCGAAATTATAAGAAATACATCAATAGCTCTAAATTTTATGATCTTATCAGTTCGCATCATAATTCGAACTCGAAGAGATTTGAGCGGGATAGTCTATCGCGCTACGGCCCGTGCTGTGCGACCAATCACATCACGATTACGCAACGCGTTTCTTACATTTCGTTTGTGCTACGTATTAAATTATGATCTGTAATGTAAATATTAATTTGTTAATTTTAAATTGTAATCCATATTGGTACCTAAAGCAAAATTGTTTTCTTCTTTAAATAAAATATTAAATGCACGCGTAGTATAAAATTATTTATTCAAATACTGTTTAATCACTATTTCTAAAGAAACCTCATTGAGACCGATATTAGACAGACGATGTGTCCTTTCAAAGGGTACGCAGTGAAAGACTTAGATTTTTTTTTAAACATAGGAGTCGTAAAAGAGTTCGATTTTATTTTGACAAAAAGTGAGATATTCATAAGTAAATTTAAAAAACTTAGTTTTTGTACCAGAAGTAACTACTTGGTCAATTTTCGATGGTTGTTGTGCTATAATGACACTTACTTTATACGGAGGAATTGTGTAGAACACGCTAAAATAAGCATGTTTTGTACGGACAGTTTTTATCTAAAATCAAAAATGGCCGACTTATTTGACCCCAAAGATGAACAATTTTAGATCTTACTAAAATTTTCGATAGTTGTTGTGCTATGATGACACCTACTTTTTATGTTAGTATCGTTTAGAGCACGCTAAAATAAGCATGTTTTGTATGGACCGTTTTGTTCTAAAATAAAAAATGGCCGACTTATTTGACCCCAAAGATGAACAATTTTAGATAAGTAAAATTTTTGATGGTTGTTGTGCTATGATGACACCTACTTTTTATGTTAGTATCGTATAGAACACGCTAAAATAAGCATGCTTTGTATGGATAGTTTTTTTCTAAAAAAAAAAATGGCCGATTTATTTGACCCCAAAGATGAACAATTTTAGATCTTAGTAAAATTTTCGATGGTTGTTGTGCTATGATGACACCTACTTTTTATGTTAGTATCGTATAGAACACGCTAAAATAAGCATGTTTTGTATGGACAGTTTTTTTCTAAAATAAAAAATGGCCGACTTATTTGACCCCAAAGATGAACAATTTTAGATCTTAGTTAAATTTTCGATGGTTGTTGTGCTATAATGACACCTACTTTTTATGTTAGTATCGTATATAACACGCTAAAATAAGCATGTTTTGTATGGACAGTTTTTTTCTAAAATAAAAAAATGGCCAACTTATTTGACCCCAAAGATGAACAATTTTAGATCTTAGTAAAATTTTGCGATGGTTGTTGTGCTATGATGACACCTATTTTTTATGTTAGTATCGTGTAGAACATGCTAAAATAAGCATGTTTTGTATGAACATTTTTTTCTAAAATCAAAAATGGCTGACTTATTTGACCTAAAAGATAAACAATTTTAATTCAAAGATTCAAAGTATTTATTTGCATCGAACACAGTATAGTGGGTCTTACAGTTAGAATGGTTAAGTCCAGTGCATTCAACCTGCATGCAGGCGTGCAAATATTTCGAATAGCGTGCAGTATTTACAGTACTATATACAAATATATTAACCTTTTATGTCTTAATAATTATATCTAAAATTATAAAAAATATGTCAAGATAGATAAAAATGCATGAAACAATGTGTAAATTATGAATAAAACCCAAAAATAAAAAACAAAAAACAATTGTGGTAGGTAATGAATGCAAATGTCAATAAAAATTCAATATTAATAATAATTAAAATAGATATGTGAGCTATATTCTAAATATTCTTTAACACTGTAGAAGCGATGGTCTAAAAGCCAAGAAGTCAATTTATTCTTAAATCTATTGCCTTGCAGGAATTTTATGTCAACAGGTAATTTATTATAAATAATTATACACATATTAAAAGCATTCTTATCATAAATCATTTTATGAGCACGTGGCTTGTATAATAAATCCATAATGTTTTGTCAGGTCTGTCTGTTATTCATAATTGCACGTCGCGTTTTGAATGAAGTTTGGTGGTTGTTTACAAAAATGCATATATCCCTTATGTACAAACACGGTAATGGCAAAATATGCCATTGTTTAAATAGGGGGACACATGGTGTTTGGTGGTTTAGGTCTTGCACCCGGCAGGAGCAGCTCCCGCCTTAGTCTACGATGGTTTTTTTTATCCGTCCAAATAAGATAACTTCACAGCTGGCTGTTGGTTGTCACTTTAGACAGCGAGCGAGCGAAGCGAGCGAGCAAATCCTCCGGGGCAGAATCGACACGGATTTGGTTAGGTTACAAGACTAAGGCGAGAGCTTCGCTTCCCTTATTAAAAATAAATAACCTGGAAGTCTAAGGCGGGAGCGAAGCTCTGCCCGGGAAGGTCTTGCTCGCTCGCTGTCAAAATCATACCATCAAAAATATTACCAAGACATAAAATTGCTCATCTTTTGGGTCACATCAGTCAGTCATTTTTTATTTTAGAAAGAAACTGTCCTTACAAAACATGCTTATTTTAGCGTGTTCTACAAGATTCTACCATAAAATGTAGGTGTCATCATAGCACGATACCCATCGTTTTTTTTTGTAATAGCCTGTTTTTGTGTCCCACTGCTGGGCAAAGGCCTCCCCTCTCCTTATCCAATCCTCCCTGTGCTGGGCAAGATCCCACCAATACCGCTGAAACGCATCCAAGTCGTCCCGCCATCTCTTTCTCGGTCTGCCTCTGCCACGACTATACCGGGGATGCCAGCTAGAAAATTTGACTGTCGTAAAATATCTTCTATCTTTCGAGTCAAATAGGGTAGACTGGGGACGATTAAAACAATTTGCCTTTAACCGTCTGTGACCGTCATATATTTATGAGTTGAAAGATGTCCGCACAAAAACTTCATGGTTAGTTATCTGGTTCCTAAATAAAATATATTTGGATGGTCTATAATGCATAGTTTTTGACAATGACGTAATAAAGAAAATAGGGCAATGTGGTTCAATTGACCCCACATGACTGTCAATTGAAACACTATGTGAGGTCAATTGAAACACTCAAATATCTTCGGCACAATTACTTATATTTGTTTTTATCTTTTTCATAACTTCCTCTGCATACAATGAGCTCATCAGAAGTTCGCAAGCATTACATAAACATTTCCCAATTTATGAGCATCTGAAAAAAAACGATAAAAATACTTGAACAAAAAAATATAGCTCTTTTAGTCTTCTTTGTCGCTGCTACATTATACAGTTACCTTAAACAAAGTAATTTTAATGCAATTATAAGATATAACTTTAAAGAATCGCAGAAATAAGCATAATTATGTTTCATACAAAAGTGCTTGTTTCACCTATAACAATGTTTCAATCATAACCATTCCCACACAATTCGAGACAACGAGTGATGCAGACAACGGGATGTAATATTCAGTAATAGACGCCATAAAGTATTATATTATATTTCTAGCTTAAAATAATCAGTTTAAATTGTTTTATTATGTATACTTACTTAAACATGTATACCAAATAAAAAAAAAATGTTCCGTAACTCTGATTTGAATTTTAGTAGTAGGCGACCTCGTTAATCAGTTGTTGCTAATAGTACATTGTGCATCTAGGGCGGTAAGAAGGGCATTACTTACGAGGGTCTATTGAAGCCCGACGCCGTAGGCGGAGGGCTTTAAATGACCCGAGTTAGTAATGCCCTTACTGCCCGTGGTACACACAATGTTTTTCATCACATTTGCGAGGAAAAAAATAAACTCTATACAGGTAAAGAAACAATAATGATAAGCGGTAGTGTAGTTGCACAGTCCACAGTACTCCGGAGTGACTACGTGCTGCGAGCGCGTGGGGGGCAGGTCCTCCGCGAGCTCCGGGCGGAAGGTAAAGTAGTATGAGAATCCTTTAAAACCATGGGAATAATACAGCTCTTTAAGTGTAAGTATGCTTGCATATAATATCACCATTTACGAGCAGGTGTGATGAAAAATGTATTAATATGCTTGACATATGTGTTATTATATGTCAAAAATATCAAATCAACATATAAAACATTCTGTAACAAGTGTTGCTATATGGCGATATACCAAAATAAAATAACATATTATGTTTTTTATGTGACATAAAACAAAGTAGTTGTGCTCACCGCATCAAAATCAGTTTAGCCGAACGCGAGATAATCGTGTACAAAACAAACATAAATACGAACATACGGGTCAAACTGAGAACCTCCTTTTTATGAAGTCACATATTCTCAAAAAATCAGTATAAAAAACATCGAATATCTATAATTTAACAACTAGGTCAAAAACTACACAAGTGAATAATATTGTCTTCTCTTACCGCGATTTTATTCATTGAAATTAAACACTGAAGAGAAGAGAAGAACGGATTAATCGCGTTTATTAACACCACGATCCTACGTTACGAGTACAAGTGAATTTGAAAAATAAAAGAACAAACTTGTGCATCGAATACAGAATCTTATATTATATTATATTCTTATATTATTTATTATTTTTTTCGATATTTGTTCCTGAGTCATGGATGTTTTCTATGTATTTATGTATTTGTATATTATATATATCGTTGTCTGAGTACCCGTAACACAAGCCTTATTGAGCTTACTGCGGGACTTAGTCAATTTGTGTAAGAATGTCCTGTAATATTTATTTATTTATTATTTATTTATTTATTTATATTTCGCCCACCACATTTTTCAGTTCAAAGTCAAATATTATATATAAAAAGACTCGAACGCTGATCAACGGCTGTTAAAAACATTCGTTTATTCTTAAATATAACACCTACATAATTTAATTCGTCAAAATACAAGAGTGAACGAAGTTATAAGAAAATATACGAAAACATAAATACTTATTTTACACCGCGTAAACCTGTTTTGGCTCGTGGATACTCCCGTAACGCACCGGCGCTCGAGTGGTACTGGCCAAGTATTCAAACATGGCTGGCCATGTTTTCAGAGTGATGCGTCAGACGCGTAGGTATTATAGTTTTCGAAAAATTTGAAAAGTTTCAATTATAACGTGTTTCAATTGTCCCCTTTCTACCCTAAATCGGCCATTTTTGATTTTAGAAACTTCAAACAAAACATGCTTATTTTAGCGTGTTCTACACGATACTAACATAAAAAGTAGGTGTTATCATAGCAAACCAACCATCGAAAATTTAACTAAGATCTAAAATTGTTCATCTTTGGGGTCAAATAAGTCGGCCATTTTTTATTTTAGAAAAAAAAACTGTCCATACAAAACATGCTTATTTTAGCGTGCTCTACGCGATACTAACATAAAAAGTAGGTGTCATCATAGCACAACAACCATCGAAAATTTTACTAAGATCTAAAACTGTTCATCTTTGGGGTCAAATAAGTCGGCCATTTTTTATTTTAGAAAAAAACTGTCCATACAAAACATGCTTATTTTAGCGTGCTCTACACGATACTAACATAAAAAGTAGGTGTTATCATAGCTCACCAACCATCGAAAATTTAACTAAGATCTAAAACTGTTCATCTTTGGGGTCAAGTCAAATAAGTCGGCCATTTTTTATTTTAGAAAGAAACTGTCCATACAAAACATGCTTATTTTAGCGTGCTCTACACGATACTAACATAAAAAGTAGGTGTCATCATAGCACAACAACCATCGAAAATTTTACTAAGATCTAAAATTGTTCATCTTTGGGGTCAAATAAAACGGCCATTTTTTATTTTAGAAAAAAACTGTCCATACAAAACGTGCTTATTTTAGCGTGCTCTACACGATACTAACATAAAAAGTAGGTGTTATCATAGCACACTAACCATCGAAAATTTAACTAAGATCTAAAATTGTTCATCTTTGGGGTCAAATAAGTCGGCCATTTTTTATTTTAGAAAAAAACGGTCCATACAAAACATGCTTATTTTAGCGTGTTCTATACGATAATAACATAAAAAGTAGGTGTCATCATAGCACAACAACCATCGAAAATTTTAGTAAGATCTAAAATTGTTCATTTTTGGGGTCAAATAAAACGGCCATTTTTTATTTTAGAAAAAAACGGTCCATACAAAACATGCTTATTTTAGCGTGTTCTATACGATACTAACATAAAAAGTAGGTGTCATCATAGCACAACAACCATCGAAAATTTGACTAAGTCCAGCGCACTAATTCTGGTAAAAAAACTAAGTTTTTGTTAAATTTACCTATGTATGAATATCGCACTTTTCGTCACAAAATTTTAAGTCTTTTACAACTCCATGTTTTTTGCACTTTTGGCAAAAAAACATCTTAGTCTTTTTCACTGACATCGACCCAGACGTGCTAGTCAATTAGTGCCAACCCGTCGTACCTACTTGCGTATTTTTTGCATGCAAATAGTCTTCCCACCCTCCCACCGCAAAAAATAAATACGCAAACAGATATACAAGCCACCACCAATAATATAAACCTCGACATGTGTTTAATTGTACAATCGAGTTCATAAATATATGATCATTTTCAATGCTTCAAAAATATTAGGACCCTGACAATAACGTGTAACCGCCTTATTCATAAAAACTTAACAGACCCATATTATCACATATTATCACACGACATTGACATTTTGATATAACTATCTTGCGTAAACACTCAGTTGTAGTCATATTATCGACATCATTGTTATGTTATTTGTTGTTATTGACAGACAAGTGAGACAAGGTGCAAATACAACGACCTACCGATGTACGTACCGATTCACCGAGAGGCAAAGGCGCCTGGCGCGCCGGCTGTGATGTGATTGGTCAAACCGCCCCCGTTCCGCGCGAAACACACGCGATATTAATTCCCGCGCGTAGCTTCGAGCATTTGAATTACGCCTAGAATTGATAAGATAATAAAAGTTGAATCTTTCGATGAAATCCTTAGAGTTTCCGTATACATACTATTTAAATGATTTTGAACTAATGACCTTGACTTGAAAATTATGAGATTTTTTTTATGGCTAGGAGAATTTTTTTTAAATTCTAGTGCCTACATAAATTTAAGCTATTGATGAATGTGTTAGAAATGGGCTCTAATAGTTATCTTTAATAATATTAAATGCATTTCAGTTACCATAAAGCACTTGCGTAATGTTTTCGAAGAGTAATATTTTTTTTTAAGTTTTCATATTATATTGAAATAAGTTCTGGTCAAATATGTTATTAAATGATAGGCGACGTTCAAATAGTTAAATACGATTATCTGAAGAAAAAAATTTCCTCTTGTATATTTTTTCCTTAGATTTAAAAGGTTGGTAACGAATTTTTTTTTAATTCCTAAAGCAATATCAAAATCTGTTATCTTTTTTTTTTACGCTTTGTTCTAAGAGTATTCTAACCGTCGACAAATAATATCGCTCTTGGGAGTTGTAAAATTTTATTTCCTTTACGTACCGTACTATCGGTGCAAACAGAGGCGCCAAATTCCACAGCGATGGAGGAATCGGTAGCTGCATCTATCTTGGCCGCAGCACCACCAGCGATATTGCCGACGGCAGCATCCTCACCCGCACCGGTATCGGCTGAAACGGGTCTTCGAGCTGCTGGTCCCCGCATCGTAAGCCTTCATGTGTTCAATCTGAGCGAGGACACCACACCCGGCGACGTCGTTCGACATGTCCAGGCTCGAATGAGAATACCGGCGCCTGTATGCGAGCAGCTAGTCATCACCCGCGGCAAGTACGCTTCTTTTCGCCTTGATGTCCCAGCTGATAAGCAAAAAGCAGCAAGGGATTCCAACAATTGGCCAGCTGGGGTGTCAGTGAGATTATTCAATAACGTGCCGTCAAAAAACTCGTCAGCAAAACACTTAGGAACACTACCACAAATAACCATATGAATTCCAAGTTCATTATTGTTCATCAAAACGTTCGTTCACTATGTAGCAAAACTTCGTTATTGGAATTGTTAATAAATAAGGAACAACCACATGTTTTAGGTTTAAGCGAAACATGGTGCCGTAAAAATGAAATTGCAAAAGTGAGATTAGGTGGGTACTCGCTGGCCGCGCAATACTGTCGCACGCGCATCGCTCATGGCGGTACTGCGCTGTACATAAAGGAAGGCATAGATTATCGACAGCGTAATGACCTACTTATGTTTGCGGTGCAGTATCATTTTGAGTTCGCCGCAATTGAAATTATAAATTGTAAATTGATTATTATTGCGATGTATAGAACCGGTAACGGTGTCATTGACATTTATCTAGAAAATTTAGAGTTACTATTAGGGAAAATAAATGACGAAAACAAAAGGTTTCTTATTGTCGGCGACCATAATATCGATTATTTACAAGATTCTAGCCTAAAAAGACGCGCGAATGATGTACTGAGTGCCCATGGTTGTTGTAATGTTGTGACGTTTCCGACTCGCGAGACGGCGGATTGCGCAACGTCCATTGATTGCGGGCTATCGAACATCCCGCCTGATTGGCTCACCGTAACACCGTTAGTAACCGCAATAAGTGACCATAACGCGCAAAAGTTCGATTTGCTTGTTGAACATAGTTATCTTCAAATACCAATCGAGACTATCGAGCGACGCTTATTTAGTGCAAACGCGTTTTATTTATTTTATTGTGACATTGATAATTATGATTTTAATTTTATTTATGATGATGACCTTGACATTAACTATAAATTTAGTAAATTATTTAACATTTTGACATATTATTTAGATATTCATTTTCCATTTAAGAAAATTAAGCACAAAACCAACAAGACCGTTCCATGGCTAAATGATGAGCTGCGGGAGCTGATTCGTAAGCATAGTGACCTTCACGAAATCAGACGTCAGTATCCTGGTAACCCAATACTGACCGACTGCATCGAGCACTACTCCTCATTAATAAAATTAAGAACGTTGCAGGCCCGTCAACACCACATAGAGCATAGGCTGACTTCCAGTAGCAACAAATCTAAGGAAATATGGAGGATTGTTAATGAGGAAGTGAGTGCAAAAGTGAAGTCGAGACACATAGGCCTCCGTGACCCTACTACCAAATCGGATGTTGAAAATAGCGAATTGCCAAACACATTCAACAAACATTTTCTGGGAGTAGGGTCGAAATACGCGAAACAGAGTGACTTAGCCACATCGGCTAAATACCTTCAGCAGCACTCAGGTATTGGCGCCGATGTACCCACTTACATGCTGCCGGTCGTAACCCGTGACTTATTGGATGGGACCCTACAGTCGTTGTTGAAGAAACGGGACATCGTGGATGCTTTTGACATTTCGCCAAAAATTATTCTTTGTGTATGGCCAGTCATTGGCGACATACTTGTCGTCCTCATAAATACCATATTCAAATCTGGCACATATCCCGATGTGTTGAAAAATACTAGGGTGTGCCCAGTCTTCAAGGGGAAGGGTGACAAGTATGACGTCAATAACTATAGACCGATTACGATAGTTCCTACTATTTCGAAAATGATTGAGTCTATCTTATCGTCTCACCTTATGGCTCATCTAGAGTCGAGTAACCTGATTACAGAAAACCAATTCGCGTACCGACAGAGTAAGTCGACCACCACTGCGGCCTACAGGATATTCGACTGTATCATGACCGGGTTAGACGATAAAAATAAGATGGCAGGAATATTGTGCGATTTGTCAAAGGCATTCGACGTTATTGACCACACACTACTCTTAAATAAGTTGGAGTCGTATGGAGTTAATGGCAATGCCCATAAACTATTTGCATCATTTCTGTCGAGCCGCAAGCAAGTCGTTAAACTGCTCAACGACGGCAAGGCAGTTCAATCTGACGCAGGTTTTATAGATATTGGTATTCCTCAGGGATCATCCCTTGGAAATACCCTTTTTCTAGTATTTATAAATGACCTGCCGTCAAACATTGTGCCTGGCTTGCCTGTATTGTTTGCGGACGACACGACTGTATTAGTCAGTGGGAACTCTTATGACCAGCTGAGCTTAAACATCAACGAGGCCTGCAAGCAATTGCAGACCTGGTTCTCAGCAAATGGGCTTTTGTTGAACTGCGCAAAATCCAAAATCATGTTATTTTCTGGTCGAAAGGTCTCACTGCCGCCGTGCATGGATAACTGCCCGATGCCATTATGCCAGGAAAGTAAGTTTCTTGGGTTCCAGATCGACTCCAACTTGAATTGGAAGCGCCATGTTGACAGCCTCTGCGATCGGTTGGGTAGTGCTGTCTTTGCGTTGCGTAAATTGAAGCCACTTATCTCTGCAGAAGCCTTAAGACAGGTGTACTTTGCGCATTTCCATTCTATTATGGCATATGGCTCATTGCTTTGGGGCAATTCAACGGATGCAAGCAGAGTTTTAGTGATGCAGAAAAGTGCAATCCGCACGCTTGTCGGAGTAAGACATAGACACCCTTGCAGAGACCTATTCATTTCGCAACGTATAATGACGCACTACTCACAATACTTGTTTGACGTACTGATGTATATAAGAATTAACATATCGGAATTCAATCGTGTGTACCATCCGGACATACAACTTCGAGCAGCTGGTCGTCTTAGAACAGTTCCACGTCGCATGGCGCTTTCAATGAAAAACCCACGCGTTATAGGACCTACCTATTATGAGCACTTGCCCGCTAACTTAAAAAACGAGCCATGTGACGCAGTCTTTAGGCGTCACTTAAAAAAACTTTTGTTGGATAACCCTCTGTACTCTGTAAACCAGTACATGGAATTGAATTTGTAATTGACTGTTTTATTTTTTGTGATTATTTATTATTAACTTGACTTCAAATAATGTTTTATACAAATTTTTATTATTTAATTATGACATCTTGCTTTGTACCTATTTATATTTTCTGTTCTGTTTGACGATCATGATGGGAATTTGTATACTTTGACATTAACACTAAATTGTATATATAATTTTCTTCGTGAAATAAATGAACTAAACTAAACTAAATAGACACATTAGTGCGGTGCACCATTCAGGCTATATTTGTTGCTTTGTGCTGATGTGTTTATCCGGTTTCCGATGCCCATTAATGTGTAAATCAGTGTAAGAGAGTAGGTTTACGCTAAAGAACCTCTGCGTGAAATGAGTTTTCTCCGGGCTCACCACCCCGAGTTCGCCTAAACTCAAAGCAAGCAGCTCGAATTGTCAACTGCCAACGTATTTCTGATCGGCTTGATCCCTTGGCGCTGCGTAGAGATGTGGCCTCACTCTGCATTTTCTATCGCATGTATTATGGGGAGTGTTCCGAGGAGTTGTTCGGATTGATCCCTGCCGCTTCTTTCCGCCAGCGCCCTACGCGACAATATTTCCACTCTCACCATTTAGATGGTTGGCAGTCCTCAACTGTGCGCTTTTCCCGAAACTTCCTGCCTCGCACAGCTAAACTGTGGAACGAACTGTCGCCAGCGGTGTTTCCGGACCGATACGACCTTCAAACCTTCAAGAAAAGAGCGTACTCCCACCTTAAAGGCCGGCAACGCACTTGCGACACCTCTGGTGTTGCGGGTGTCCATGGACGACGTTAATCGCTTACCATCAGGCGATTCGTCTGCTCGTTTGCCCCCTATAGCATAAAAAAAAAACTTACTTTCAATTTGTTTTACTTGTAGAAATATTTAAGCTACGGTCAAATAATTTCATGTTCGTTCGATCATAAGATTCTGATAGAGACAATTGGCAATCGAGATCTCTTGATTCTCTTGTCTCTATCGAAATATACTGGTGCAAAAATGAAATTAAAAGGGAGGCTGGGCCTTTTTATCCTACAACATACACCAGAAGAATACACAAAAAATAAACCTCCAATATTTCTTAGTCACTGAAATACTGAGAAGTACATTCACCACCACAGTCAATGCAATTCCTCGGGAACGCGTAACTTGTTTACTTCCAAGTTAAATGAGACACATTGTGTTTAAAGTTGTTCGTGAGACAATTAGTCATTCATTCAATGCCGAGTCCAGTTATTAATATTCGTTAAACGCCATTGTGCTTTCTTTTTACTTTCCGTTGGATTTGTTTGAAGGGAAATTTAAATTATATTGTATTTTTAAATATGACGTGACATGATAATTGTCACTTTCCATTTCTATGAGAAGTTAGCCTTGTAAAGTTTTTAAGATCACGTAAATTGGGTCAGAACATTAAGCTTTACGGTATATTCAGAAGTAGAGCGTGTGAGTTTTCTTAATTTTAGTTGTCAGAGTTTGATATTGTATAGATAGGTAATTAAACATGCCGTTTGTTTACTCGATAGTATACTAAAATTAGATCACTAAAAAATATGTAGATAAAAATATTTACGAACCACGGACATGCAATATCAGTAGGTACAGTATGGATACAAAAACCCAGAATAAGAAAAGAATAAGAATAACAAACATTTTTATTGTACGAGTATATCACTGATATACAATAAAAATGTTCTTATTCTTATTATATCAGTGACCGCTTTCCATCAGGCGGGCCGTATGCATGTTTGCCACCGACGTTGTATAAATCAAATCAAATCAAAATATTTATTTTTCAAGTAGGCATGTGTGTATAAAAATAACTTGTCATTTTCTTGTCATTGTCTATGTTGTATCATAAGTCTGAAAGTAGCACCTTAGCACGATGCCATAGGCGGCATTAGTAACCTACAAAATATTTAAGATTTTCGTACAGCTAAGCCTAAACCAGGTACTTAATTCACCTGACTACGGAAGGTAAGGTATTAGTGCGGCCGTCTGTTTTACGATTCTAGACCACAGCGGTACGATATTGCTTCGGCGGTCGAATTTGCATGGAAAGAACCCCCTGGAGCCGCCGAACGATCCGCGATTGCCTCCAAACGGCACCTGAACTGCTATTCAGTTACCTGGCACCAAAACCAGTGTACCTGAGATCCCTGAATACAGGTGTATAGTTGGTAGAGATTTGAGATTATGTTACACTGGATGTGGATTATAAATGATAGAATGTATCTGGAATGCGGTAGCTGCATTGCCGCGTCGACGACCAGAATCCGAGAGCAGCCATTAAAGAAAAGATTACGGCGTTTATGGTGAAATAAAAAACTATGCCTTATATGCATAACTCTTACGAGCGTAAGTACTTACCTACTATAGAAATTAGAAAGGAAACTTTTACTAATAGCAATCTATGGTATGGTATTACCCGCTATTATATTTAAAACACACGCACGCTTTTTACTGATTGGAATTTCGGTTTTTCAAAAACCAAGTCCAATCGACGATGTTACTTTCGCTGTTGGAATAAAATTAATTATTTACTTACGTAAACATTAAACTTAAATGAAAAATAGGATGTTGTCGGAATTCGTCAATTAAATCTTTTAATTACAGTATAATTTGACAAGTCCAAATATAGAGGCCATTGTACTTTGATGTTATTAATGGCTCACTAAATCACTAAAGCTTTGATTATAATATGGATGTACGGTCTGTAATAATTAAGTATAACACCTATATTTTCTGGTACAAAATAAGCCGCCTTAGTACTTAGACACTCACCGGTTTATAAAACCGTAATCTCCATAAAATACCCGGTATAATTTAATCCAGCGCACTTCAAGTTTTTGCAGACCCGTCGGCGAAACAGTAATATCTCAGTATAACCCATGGCGAGATGAGAATTTGTCTTATTAAGCGCGTTTATGAAGCGGCGTCATTTATTATGAGCAGCTGTGACCCTGTCTTGGCATGGGAGTTCATTGTAATTATTTATCGTTGGGAGTCTTGTCTACATACAAACATACCTGTACGAGTTTATCGAGTACGATTTAATTATACATTTGGAAGCATTAGGTGTGTAAATAAATATTTTGGTGAAATATGTAAATAAATATTATAATTATAAACTTTCTCGGGATTAAAAAGTTCACGTATAAAGCATTACGAATAGAGTAGATCAGCGAAACCCGGTTCTCGCGCTTAGTCTATATCAAAATCTTCGTACGAAAATGTAGTGTTTTGAAGTGCCTTGGCTGTTCCAAACGGTACAATCGCAGGCTCTAGTAGACCAGTATAAGAGTCTATCGTGCGATCTTAAGGTAGTAACGTTACAGTTCATGTCAGCAGGCGGACCACGACAGTAAGTCGCGCGTAGTCTGTGAATCATGTGTTCCAGCCGCTTACGAAACACTTAAAATTTTAGTAAATTAGTATAAGACCACCATCGCTACGCATAGTTACGGGTCGTGTTACATTGGACCGTTGAAGAACTGATTCGCTCAGCCAGTATATGACGTGAACACCCGGCCAGGAGCCAAGACGGAGGTCACGTCGAGGCAGGCTGACGCCGCGCACGTCCATTCGCAAATGGCGCGCAAAATTATACGCTCCGCTCCGCACACACGAGCGCACCGTAATGTACTCGAGAGCATAGACAGTTGGAGCAGTAGATAACCCAAGACAGTGTAGATCTGTGTGGTGGCGAAAACGTGAGGTTCCTATAAATGGCACATTGTCGGACTCTGAAGCAGTCTATAAATTGTGTCACATTTTAGGACATCGCGCCGTAGTTACTTAGCAAATCTTTGAGAGGCTCAAAAATATGCCTAGGTATATCTAGAAGTTAATGCAACTTTGTCATGTGAACGCAAGTGCCGCGCGGCCCGCGTTCACATTCGACATGTAAGTATTTATGATCCAGTCTTAATAGTTTTGAAGTTATTTAGAACATAAATTACTTCTCTAAAACGTTTTCTCGTCCCGAAGATGTAGCATGTTATTTATTAAAGTATAAACACGCGTGTAAGTACTCGCATGCAGCATTTAAGTATTCAGACAATATATGTCTGTGTCAAGTTCTTTTACCTCCACACACAAACAGCAGTAAGAAAAAGAACTTGAAATCCACATACGACATTTGTTTTTTAAAACGCCATTTCCACGAGCTCATCGTGTTATGTAGATTTTTGCTTGCCGAAAAGGATGAGCGTTTTAAAATGAAACGAAAATCTTCACTTTGTATAATTTGCATAACTTTGACGTTTTCTCATGACTTTGCGAAATTGGTTAATTACGGCCATGTTGTGGGGTTAGAGGGATAATTAGGTCGCTTTTTATTTGGCCCGGTTTCTTGTAATTAGACACGTGTGTGAATAGATACGTACCTTGTACATGCTAAAACATGGTGTCTCAATGTGGTCTCAAGATTCTAGTGTACATTTAGGTTGAGAAATTCCTTCTAGTTTATGAATTTGTACCAAAAAACCGTAGTACCTACTTACCTACCTAAAGCCTAATGTCCATATTTCCAGGAATTAACATTGTGCAAATACATATTTAGAAGCCCATGAGCCTTACCATAACGTCTTAATGCGATTCAGTTTAGGTTCAGTTTAAGCTCAGTTGTATGGAAAAGACTCAGTTTAGGTCGTCAAATGAATCGCGTTAAAACGTTATCGTAAGGCCCCTGAAAGCTCAGTTATATGTTAACTAGCGACCCACCGCGGATTCGCACGGATACAATTCAACTTGAATCACTCTATCTATTAAATAAACCGCATCAAAATTCGTTTCGTAGTTTTAAAGATTTAAGCATACAAACATACATACAGATAGCGGGAAGCGACTTTGTTTTATACTATGTAGTGATACAACACCACCAGCTAGTTCCTTTGTTAGATATTATACCAATAACATGCATTCTATCTATGTTTTACATAACTTAAAAACGAAACGTACTCAATTTACACAAGTATATCATGCATTGAGTAGACGCGTCATAAAATATTACACCCAAAAGGGTAGGCCCGGCGCCGATGTTAATACAATAAACAATAAATAATCCTTTATAATAATGGCTATTCCAAAATTAACGCAAACTAGTAATAATTAAACACGGAATTTACATATAAATGGTTTCAATTATGACCGAACCTGCAGGTAATGAGATTCCTATTCGGTCAATAACACTTGCGAATAATTTAATTTCAGAGTCGCATACAATACTCTAATAGATAACAGAGAGGTGTGCATAATTTGAAACTGTTAAGGAATTAGGTTATTCCTCATGGTTGTGAAAAATTTAGTCAAATTAGCTTCTTTAGACTTTGGATTTGCATTCCTTTAGTGTAGTTAGTGGACCTGCTTAAAATACATCTACATAGGACCATCAAGGACGGGTTCGTTTGTATGAAATTCATTCAGCTATTATTTAGTGACCTGTTCGCATATTGCTCTCATCTTTGAGTGCAATATGCGATATATAGGTATCGGAAGCTAACGTTCCCCACTCTCCAGAAAGCCTAGTATAAAAGTTGTACGACATTAACTCCTCGACCGCGTTAGCGTATCGAGGGGTCAAGATATGAAAGTTGGCGGATGATTTAAATAAACGGCAAACATAATTTGAACTCCCGATACGCTAACGCGGTCGAGGAGTTAATGTCGTACAATTTTTATACTAGGCCTTCTGGGGCCTTACCATGACGTCTTAACGCGATTCAGTTGATGACCTAAACTGAGTCCATTCCATACAACTGAGCCTAAACTGAATCGCGTGACAACATCATAGTAAGGCCTCTGTACTGACCACGGCAGGGGCCCATTGTGCTTACGTTATTAGACTAATATTATTAATGTGTTGCCATGGAAACCCATACGCCCATGACAGGTCACGGGCTAATAATATTAAGCAGTGCTTGAAGATCGATCCGATCCGATATCCACATATCGACCTATTTTCGACCTTAGGTAAATACGTGAGTGGATTACTCACATCTATCATATTTTAATACTAATAGGTAAGGCCTAAGAGGTAAGTATTTATTGACATCATTTGTGATCCTGTTTGTTTTCATAGTATTTATCTGTAGCTATAATCATAGAGAATTAATTAAGCTTAGAGTGCTTAACATCTACGTGGCTACTCATATTTATTAAATAATAAGATAGTTGTACGAGAGGCATGGTAAAGCTTATTATGAGTAAGCTTTAAGCTCGCTTCGCAAAAGCAAAGTTTGCTTACAACTTGTTAGGTATAAATAGATAGGTTTTTAGCGATGAGTGCAGCGCTAAGCGTACTAAAGGGTACTTACGCGTGTGCTTGTTAGTAAAAGGTACCAATTGTCGGTTGTGGATAAAGTTAATTTCCAAATGAATCTTATGGCATAATATAGTGCCGATAACCGAAAAAAGTGGTACCTTTAGCCGAAAAACTTTATATACTCTCGTATATCTGCACATGTAGTTCTCAAACATCAACGTAACCTAGTTTTAGTTTCGATTTGCGTAAGATTATTCGATATTTAAAATTCAAATTTCCTTGTGCAATGGCGTTGACGTCTCACTAATTGATGCCGATTCAAATGCATCCAGGCTATTTGAACAAACACTAGGTCGGGCCATGAGCAAATCCGTATGAAGTGACGCTTGTGAGAGCTCAGCGGTTATAAATCCTGTTGGTCGTTGAAGCGAACTAAACAACTCGTGAAAACGAGACTGATTAGATCTGGGCCCCGTTTCTTGAAAGCTTGTAACTTGTAATACACGCGGAAGTCAAACGCAAAGGCGCTTCAATCGTTTCAGTCCCAACTTCCAGGTTTCCGAATAAAAAAATTCAAGACCAATCTGTTATTTATGGAATATTAATTCATTGGCAATTAAGCTGAACGCAAGATAGGTACCTACTTGGACCATAGATTACACAGTTTTATTTGGTTCCAAAAACTGTTGGCGCTAAATCTGTAAGAATAATTTGTACAAAGCAAAAAAAATTAGATAGGTCATCTTGTTCGATATTCGAAGGCTTACAACTCTTACAAGCGATAGGAATGGCTTTTTCTTGGTAATCCAGACTGATTCTAGACTTCGGCCGTGTTCCCCGGGGAACTAAACGTATGGCCGCGATTCCCAATTAGCTGCAACTTGGACTCATATTTCCGTTGCGGTGGGCGGCTCGCCTTGCCCAAGTGGGAAGTTATACTTGGGAGATAGATTTAGTCCGGGATGAGCGAGCTTTCAAAAGTGCAAAACGGTAGCGTCATTTAACCTGATCTCAGGATTATCAGGCGATGCAAAATGTTCGTCTTTGACTACTGAATTGCTGCTACATTTTTAAGACGTCAAACCATTGTTTACCTACATGAAAGCGAAAACAATAAAGGATGACTCACAGTAGTCCGTTCCGTTCCGATCCGATACGGGACGATCAGTCAGTTTCTATACAAAAAAGTCACGTGACGTCCGAGGGCTCCGAGCTATCACGTGATACTTTATATAGAAACTGACAGATCGTCCCGTATCGTATCGGAACCGGAACGGAACGGACTACTGTGAGCCATCCTTAACCCGACAGGCTTTGACGGTGTACCTATTCCTGACCGCATTTAGAGACTGTAATAAATATAGAAATAGAAATTATTCATCTGATTCACAAAAAAAACTTAATCTATGTACATCTTTTACAAAATATCCGGGAGAACCAAAATGGATGCCACTCAGCATATGCCGAAAAATAATGTCATGTGAAATTATCTGGATATGGCTTAGCCTGGATACAACCCAGCCAACCAGACCAACAATTACCTTAAACTTCTAAAACGATTATTGACATGCTTACCTCGCCGGTGCAAATGTCCGACATAACTACAGTTACCCAGTAGCGATTAAACTTTAACTTCGACCAGCTCGATTCAACTCGGGGCCAAATCGATTCAAAACATCACTTGGTTTAGCCAAATTGAAGTTCCTAATGGCGCAGTTTTAGGTTCCTCGATAATTGGTAGATGTATTAAATAAATGGAATCTCAATTATTATTTATTAGAATCATAAAAGACTTTTACAACTTTTTAGATTTATTAAGATTTTATTGTTTTATTTTTGTATGTTTTGATATGGGTGCTTGCCTGAAAACGTCATTTATTTATTTATAATTTATGTAACATTACAGGATAGACCAAAGCGTACAACATTCTGACTTGACTACTTACTTACTACCTCAAACGCCTTAATATGAGGTTTTTGACTTGCTCCTGTTCAAGTACCCCCTTCCACTCTGACATCACATCAGCCTCGCTATCGCTGTCGTAAACAAATCACAGTCAGGCAGCGCGTCGAGTAAGGAGTTGACGAACGTGGTCGCCCGCATAACGGAGGAGTGCAGCACGCCTACCATGAACATCGAAAATTGGCATTGACGGAAAAAAGAGATCGCTCTTTAGCGATAAGACCGCCTCTTGTTACCCCTTACTGTTCTGTATTATTATTTTCTCTTGTAACTTTATTTCATCTTTGTGAGGTGTGCAATAAAGAGTATTATATTGTATGTGTGTAGGTAATGTAGGTATCGAACCAATGGAATTAATTTCTTCTGTATTGAAATTCAAATACCAAAATGGAAGAACATGAATTTATTCATGTTACCTTTAGATTTGACCGTAAGGGATAAGTTTGAAGTACTATCACGTTCAAAATTGCATGGGTAATTTAGGAATGGATTCAGTCATAAACTGCTCGTGCAATTTAAAACGCGTGTGTACCTAGCTCAAATTACCTAGGTACCTAGAACAATACTAAAAATAAGCAATCTCGGAAACGGCTGTAACAATTTCCTGGAAAATTAGTTTATAGGGGTTTTAGGGGACGAAAAGTCTATATAGCTGGATCTCATCTCTGATAAAACGCGTGTTTTCGAGTTTTCATGTATTTTCCGCGCTTCTCTCGGTCGCTCAGGTAGGTACTAATAGAAACTTACTATAGGGCTTTTGTTGCTATCAAAATCGGACACGTTTTTCAGGGTAAAGCAATACAATACAATACAATACAATAATAGGGTGACCTCAGTCATTGGACAAACCCTGAAATCTCACATAGGGCTATATCTCAGTAATACTCTTACAACAAAAGATAAAATACAGGATGTAACAAAAGTCCCGAACGATACTTCAAAAGCTGATAAGGTCAATGACCCCGAATCCAAAGAAAGTGGAATAATTGCGAAATTTGAACCTTTGTATGGAACAGCTGATCAGCTGAGCGTGTTGTCATGTCATAGTCTACATTATTATTATTATTTTTAACTTTATCGCAGCTTTATACACTTAGTATAAAAAAAACATGAGCTTAGAGCTCATGTTTTTTTTTCTTTGTCGTAAAAAGTTTGTTAATTCTTGAATTTTTAATAGCAAAGCTATGGCTTTAACATAGCCTTATAACTGTTAAAATTTTAGTTATATTTATTTTCAGTCCTCCGGCCGGTAAGCGCCACTTTACGCAAAACTAAATTGCCGCCTGCCGGCTCCATCGGGCAGAAAAATAGTATACAAACCTCGGCCGTTAGATGGGAAAGCCTCGGATCACATGTTAGTCGACCTCGGCTTCGCCTCGGCCGACAATTACATGAGATCCGAGACATTTCCCACTAAAACGGCCTTGGTATGTAATCTACTATTGTTCGTTCTCGTGCGGTTTAATTCTCTAGTGTATAAGTTAAATACACTTGTGAGTTCCTATAATTGGCTCTTTGTTTCCATCATCAATGTATAATTTATGATTACAGCTGTTGGTTCTCCGAATAAAATAAAATAAAATAAATAAATAAATAAAATGCACCTATCAACAAAGAGATACAAAGTAATTTTTTTTTCGAAAATTTTCCACTTGCTGCATATAATTTTCAAACAAAAACGTGACGTAAGAGGGATTTTTTGAGACATTTTTTTATTATCAGGATCGAATCAGCTCGGGATTCTGATTCGAGTGAGCCCAAGCAAGTCCGACTCTGGTAGAATCAGGTTTTCGAGATTAAATAATAATCAAAAAAGACGAAGAAGGATTCATAGATTCTATCATCTATGAGGATGTTCTTAGGTCCTATAAGGTACCTCATGAGTTTTAGTTGCGTACCTGTAGACTTCTCCAAAGTAACAAATAGTTAATTTGTTAATTTCTTCGTATGCACCGTTTGTTACGATACATTGTATTCTGGTTCTCAACACCGTAAAGCATAGACATGTTTGTTTCGGTTTTGTCCAATCGCTAAGTAAACCCTGCGGGCCTACCACGAACATCGAAAATTGGCATTTACGGATAAACCTCTTTATTTCTCCAATAAGAAAGTGTGGTAGAAAGGGAGATACAAATTTCCGAACGTTCGATTTTCGTGGTACCGTACTAACCCTGTATACAAGCTACAAGGTATCCAAATCCGTGGTAGGTAAATCATTTCATACAAGGGGGTACAATTTACGACATATAAAAAAAATTACCGCTTAAGTACATCTGTTGCTCGTAATGATCTGCATTTAATGGATACCCGTCCACATTGTTCAAATGCCCATCAATCTTACTTACCTGAATTTCGGCGTTTGGAGTTTTTAATTAAAAATGGCCGTTGCGTTTTAACGATCGGACCAAGTGATGTGCCGTGGGAATAATTCATTTACTGGGAATATTTACATGCGAGAATTACTAGTTCTAATTTATCACAGGAAAATAGTTATTTGGTAATATTTATATTTGTATCGTTTGATATGATGACGAGTAAAATAATCAAAACTTACTAGCCCTAGAGTCAAACCACATTAACTTTTCTCAGCAAGTGAACTGTCAGACTTGAAAGTGTTATTTTAAACGTCAAACTTCTATGAAATTATTACGTTTACTTAACACTTTCACAGTATATAAATAATAATAAATAAATAAATATTATGGGACAATCTTACACAAATCGACCTAGTCTCACGGTAAGCTCAATAAGGCTTGTGTTGTGGGTACTAGGCGACGATATATATAATAGACAGATACATATAAATACTTAAATACATAGAAAACATCCATAACTCAGGAACAAATATTCGTGATAAACACACAAATAATTGCCCTGACCAGGATTCGAACCCGGGACCTCCTGCTTCGTAGGCAGGGTCACTACCAACTAGGCTAGGAGGCCGTCAAACTAGGTTAGGAGGCCGTCCGTATATGCTATCAAAATCTAGGAAACTTAGCATAGACTGACTCTATGTGTGTGCTTAGGTGGCATGCGGCTCTTTAGGTAACATGTTTACTATCAATTAAACTCTAATGGCGTTATTCATAAAGGAACATCAAACAGAATTCAGCTAAATTACTGTTCGTCCTTATCTGTCAGTTTGACATTTGCCTTGGTTAGAAAAGGAGAAAACATAATTTAACTAAAACGCCTGTTAGCTTTTTTTAATAAGGGAGTAAATCTATAGATAAAGCTGAAGGAAAGTCATCAAGGCTTTTATTATGCCAGGTCCGTTTTTGAACTGGCATCCTCAACGGCATATGCGGATGACGCTATAAACTTAAGGCCTGTATATTTCTGTAGTCTCATGTAGAATATAGCCGGGAATATTTCAGCCAGGGGAAATATATAATAATAATAATAATATGTGGGAGGTTCATTCTTCGATCATTGTACAGATATTTGTTTCGACGAACGATCTTATAGCAAAGAGTCGACCAACATCTCGAGAGGCTCTCGCTATCCGAAGTTGTGGTTGGATCAAGGGCCAGATGCAGAGGGTGGTACCTAATACTGGACACGGTGGGTATAGTCCGACGGTTCCTCTCTTTGCGGACCTAACCACCGGCACCATGGCCCAAGCCCCGTTGCCGGCGGCGGCACCCTAGGTTAGGTTTTTTGTAATATGTTTGTATGTATTTTTAATTGTTTTTGTATTTATTTTTGTTTAAGATTTCAAAAAATAAAGGAAAAAATATTATTACATATCCGATAGAGGACCATCACTAATCGTTCCATGGAAATGCGGCGGGATCGCTCATAAATTAATCATTTACTCTGCTCTCTGCCACTTACAGACATTTCCTATTTTCTAAACTCAGGGAAACTAAAGTTTTGAATTAACTTTAAAATTATATGGTTTCTTGCGCTGTTCTAGTTAATAAACGGTTGTGCTACCAATTAGTTTGTATTGCGGGGAATTGCCCGTAAGTCTTCAGCGAAAGTATTGAAATATTAATAGAACGTTCCTTTAACGAAGTGGAGTGAACGAACTTATTTGTACATCACAGGTAGCAAGTGCGTTAGAAAACTAAAGTAGTTTTTATCAAGCTAGTCTCCGCTTGCGACTTTGTCCACGTGGAAGTCGTTAAAACTTTCAACTTTATTTTCAACCTTTTACCCTATTAGGGACAACACAAACTTTGGTGTTAATGGATAGGTACATCGATGCATATTTCCACATTATACCTTCAACATATTTTAGGCACTGTCAGTTGTGTATGTGTATTTTATTGTTTAAATGTAGATATTAACTACATTCTCATCATAATTTACTTCAGTATGCACAGGAACTTATTAAAGTTATGAATCACTCAAGATTCACTCAATCAAGCTTTATACCTTACTACCTGATGCCTGCGACTGCGTCCGCGGATAATCTTTTTCTTTTATCATATAACCTAATAGGATATCTCCCTAACGTGCCAGTGAAGGTTCCATCTAAATCAATTCAGCCGTTTCCACGTGATACTCGAAGAAATGAACCAGCAGACAGACAAACAGACACAAATTCCAAAAATAATTGAAATGTGTTCAGTTATCAATTCTTAGAAGTCTATTTTTTTAATAATATCTTTAATGTACTTACTGATTTTCGACCCTACTCTGATTCATTATATGTATAGAAATAGATAACTGTATCTAGACATAGTAATTTCTTATATTATGATTTTCTTCTATACGTTCGATTATTATTGTCATTTCCATGCAAGATATGAACTTATGAATCGCAAAATTCAAACAACGCGGGTATAATCCTACACACGCACACATCTGACATCCCTTGACGGTTAAAATAAACAGCACACAAGTGAAACATGCCCGATTAATCAAACTACCTACCCGGCAGGGGAACCGAATAAACTGCTCCCGCAAACACGGCGCGCCGATGAAGTTAAGGGGCCGGTGCTGATATTTTCATTTATTTTTCGATATTTTCCAGTAGTTAATAGCATTACCATTAGTTTAAGATGTTTATATTCTAGAAAATTGTTAACATAACTGAATATATAAGCTACTACACACTATATAATATATGTTTTTTTTCATGATTAATTTCTACATAATTACACCCGCGTAAGACTTGGTGGTCCAGCGGTAAGGCGTACGAATTTCAATCCGAGGGTTGCGGGTTCAAATCCTGCCGGCTCATACCAATGAGTTTTTCGGAACTTATGTACGAAATGTAATTTAATATTTACCAATCCCTTTTCGGTGAAGGAAAACATCTTGAGTATACCGGACTAATCCTAATAAGGCCTGGGTTAGCATCAGGGCTGGAAGGCCAGACGGCAGTCGCTTTCGTAAAAACTAGCGCCTTAGCCAAATCTTGGGATTAGTTGCGAAGGTGGACCCCAGGCTCCCTGAGCCGTGGCATTAGCCGGGGAAAAGTTAGGAAACATACTGACTTCTACTACTTTTATCCACGGTTGCTGTGGAGTACAAAATCAAAATCAGGAGTTTGTGTGTTAAACTATGTTTTAATTGCAGACTATGCACAATTTTTAATACTATTAGCGTTTTTCATTTTCAAGTTGACTACGGGCTCTTAAATAAATATTTTGGTTACGCCGCTCCGTACTCGTCACGTTGATTCAATTACTCCCTATTAAAGTCTCACTCAATCATACCGATAAAAAAATAAGCCCGCGCTTTTTAGACTGTGTATTTTGTATCTCATCGGATGGTCTGTTGCAAAGTCGACTTAGCTGCCTGGTGCTAAAGGTAAATTTTAAATAACACCCCGTGCGCAAATCGGTTCATGAAGTATTCGAAATTGTCAAATTAATACGGCCAACAACGCGGCCTAAAATGTATTTGTTTTAATTGGAACTACACTCTCTTGTTAGAGCTATTAGAGCTACATCACATTTTTAAAATCTGAGATGCCTCTTTAAGTGCACAACTTGTTTTTGTTTTTCATCATTCCCTGAATTATTTTGCGGGTAAAAACTAAATTCTTTTTGAACACGATTCGTTTGAATTTGAATTGTGCATAGTGTAATAGTTGGTTAACGTACTTGTGAAACGAGTTTTGAGAATAAATTCGCTTTGAGTGTGTGTGTTTTGATGTTTGATTTTTAGTTTTATTTCAAATGAATTTTAGAGCGAAAATGTTTTTGTGAAATTCAAATATTTAGCATGAATTCGCGAATATTTCTATTCGAGTATATATTACTATTTACTACAGGGGTGGAAATATATTTCATCCCTTGTGTGAATGTTGCTACTACATGAAGGTGTACAAACGTGTTCAAAAGTGCATGAATGTATGAGTTCATAAATTGCTTATGCAATTATGAACACGATAGTATATCATCATTGTGAGCGGAATATGAACTTTATCGATAAGTAGGTACTAGTTGCAAAAAAGGCATCACATTCGCTCTTTAGAGTGAGACACACACAAATCACCACTTTTTAATAACAATTACAACCAGCTATCTATAAAAGACAATTTTAGACGGCTCTCGTGGTTGTATTGCAGAAATACCTCTAAGTAGAGCTATCAAGTCCCTGTAATATTTTTTTGTCTTTTTATCGCCTATTTTGTGTCCCACTGCTGGGCAAAAGCCTCCCATCTCTTCCGCCACTCGTCACGGCTAAGTGCATGTCCCCGCCATTTGCTACTAAAGGCATTCAGGTCGTCGCGCCATCTCTTTTTAGGGTTCCGTACCAAAATAGTAAAAAGGAACCCTTATGGTGCAACTCAGTTTGTCTGTCTGTCGTTAAGGCCGTCCCCTATCCCAATGACCTCGGCGATTTGAGCTTTCTTCCTCTCCCGCTTCCTTTCCTCACTGGTTATACAATACGTCAATAAGCATAAGTCGCCACCTAGGAAGAGCTGCTTGTACTAGGACGCAACCCTATAAACTACTAGTGCCATCTTACACGGCTAGCCCCCGTCGCCCGCGTAGGCATCTCGAGCCGGCGTTTTCGGAAAAATGTGTGTAATAGCTTTTTCTCGAAAAGTACAAAACCTATTCAAAAATCAGTAGATGCGTTTAAAGTAAACATAAATATATACTGCTTGCCTTAGTTTCTTGTACCTACGACGCATAATAAGGGAGTAGATACAGATTTAAGGTAGAAAAAAGGGTTTACGTTTATTTATTTTTCTCTTGATGTATTATGTTTTTCGACAATTTAGTAGAACCAAATGTAGACCAAATACCTGGCTACATTATATATTTTTTTCAAGCGTTGTGCTTGGAGCTGAACAAAGCCTGTGAAATATGCCGGGTAGCCCCTTAAATATCTGGAGAACTACTTAAGCCACTGATTTGAAATTTTGAATAGTTATGAACACTGTTAACCCAGACACACTGTAAGAGGATTTATCATATATTTTATTTATTTTCAATGAAAAATGCCTGATAAAAGAGGGGACTAAAACTAAAACTTTAGTTGGCTGGGTCATGAAGGATATCATTTGTTGTGTGGGACAATAATGTTAAAAAAACGCCTAATAAAAAATATAAAAAATTCAAACTATATTTGAAATTTAACCGCATCAGATTGTTTTTTTGTTCTTGCAACGTGTAGGATATCATGCTGTAAGTACCGTAGGTACTTAAAAAAAAAGTTAAAAAAAAAGTTCACGTAATAAAAAAATATCAAGGAACAACAAACTCGCATACTAACTCTATGTCGTGCAAAAGAGTTATCCAATCTGTCGATACATGGGATTGACGTCCGATTTCTATCTCTAGTTGCAGTTACAACTCAAAGATAGTACGGAGCCATCGGTGCGCGAGTCCGACTCACAATTAGCCTGTTTTTATTTGGTCTGCCCCTGTCATGATGTATGTACATAAATGATTTAATTTATTGAATCAGGCATTACTTAGCGGAAGGTCCGTTTCAATTACGAGGAAAATATATATATCTTTCCTGCCGAATAAATAAAATATTTACTGATTTTTTTATATTTTTTCAGGGGTGAAACTAACACCGTTCGTCCGGCACTGGCAGCCGGCCGCGTACGAGCGCGTGCGGCGGCGGCGCTCGGCATCGACGCCCTCGCACGCGCCCAAGCTGCCCAGCACCCTGCGGCTCTCCTTCCGCGCACATGACAGGTAACATTACAAATAATACAGATTAAAACATTTGAAACTGACACCGTTCGTGCGGCCCTAGCTGCCAACCGCGTATGAGCATGTGCGGCGGCGGCGCTAGGCATTGGCGCCCGCGCACGCGTTTAAGCTTCCCATTCCCAATGCCCATGCAAGACCCCGCGGCTTTCCTTCCGCGCACATAACACGTATGATGATAGATATTTAAACTAATACCTTTAGTGCGGCCCTGTAAGCCGGGTATTTTTAGGGTTCCGTACCTCAAGGAAAAAACGAAGCCCTTATAGGATCACTTTGTTCTTCGTCCGTCTGTTTGTCAAGACCCTTAATCTCGGCAACGCGTAGAGGTAACGAGTTGAAATTAATACCCCATACACAGGTTCTTTTTCATGCAAAATAACACGGTCATTAGAATTAAATTTACAAGGTAAGTGACTGCTACGAGTATGACATATCAATGTCATGTTGAATACTCATATTTCGTTTACACACTTGCAAATACCATATAAGATAAACTTAAGTTAGTTATTATCTTTTAAATGGAGCTAATTAGGATACCAGTGTGTTTGAGAAATTTACTTAATTTAACCTAAAGAATGCGACTTTAAAGTTAAAGCAATTACATACAAAATATCGATTTATTAGAACTCCGCCAGTCTCCGCGTCATAATCAATCGCCACGTTGGAGTTTTTGCCTGTCTATATTTGTTCTCTGATGATTGATGGGCATCATCAGTAGACGACAAACCAAACAGACCCTACCCACCTGACTTCCAAATATATAAAGCAGGGTGTCTGGGTAACTCGAATAAATGTAACTCACTCACCGCTAGCATAGTGCTACGCCGTAGCCGATAACATTGGTTTTCTTTTCAGCTATGTAGCGAAAATGCGTTGTAGAGGTATAACGACCACGTGTCGCCGTTTTATTTCATTCTGAACGGACAATATCCTGTATGTGGCCAATCCATTTATATACATATTTTTCTTTTATGGGTGAAACCACTAGTGCAAAAGGCAACACAATCGCTGCAGAGACAGCCTGTTATACCTAATCAGTCGCCGGCTTGCCGCGCTTCCGTTTTTGTCTGTATATATTTATCCTCCGATGATTGATGTCTCAATACCGTTGGCATCAACAAACCGCCCATGCAATAACTAAAACAACATGGGTTCAAACTGACATCGATGATTTAATTTCAGTAAAACAATAAATGAACCAGTGATTCCCAAAAGGGTTAATTAGGTACTCGTAATACCGTCATGTACCTATATAATATTAATTAATTTATATTTATATAGAAATCAGCACTAGCATATGAACCTTACCTACGTGCTAATCTTATTATTGTAATATACATGACCATCTGTCCCACTTTGCGAAAAAGTTACTAGATATACTTCTTTCAATTTATCTCCTGGCATCTGACCTTCCGACCCTCAGGGTTGGGTCAAATGCTATTTCGTACATTAGTTCCGAAAATATTATAGTTATGAGCCGGGGCTTGAACCCGCTACCTTCGGTTTGAAAGTCGCACGTTCTTACCGTTGGGCTACCAACGCTCACGCCTCTTAGGTACCTACTTTAATTAAATTATCCTTATCTTGTGCATTATTAAAGATGAATAACATGGTTCGCCAAACCCTCGTTAAGCCAAGAAACGTGCTTGACGTGTATATACGTCGCGTATTAATGACGCAATTTACCTCTCTCAAAACCTCGCGCGGCGCACCATGTTACCTATCTCTATCAGATGTTACCCGTCGGTGCCATTAATAACATATTGTTCCTGTATTCTGTTCTCAATATTACGTTAGGTAGGTACTCCAAATAACTGACTTTGCATGTTTACTCGTAGTCGTCTATTAAGCTGCAAAATTCTTAGAATAATCCAGATCACAACCAAACTCAGTAGCAGGTCTTAAGGATCTGAACAAGCACATTTTTATACTAAAGTTATTGCAGGGTTTTTGGGATATTTAGGAAACTTTTTTATATTATTATTCATCAGTATAACCAATCGTACTCGTTATTTTGCGGGAGTACAAGAACATGTACGCTATAGCGTAAGTCTGAGCTGTAGGATTGGCGGAACGCAGCTTAAGCGTTTAAAATCTGAAAGGATTGCATATACTTAGGAAATTTGGGACCATGGCTGCCGTGGTCGAGTAGCCTATTAGGTCGGGCGTCTGCCGTGAAAGCAGGAGGTCGCTGGCTCGATTCCAGCCCTGAGCACTGGGGGCATTGGTCACTTTTTCTGTAGTATATGACATCTCTTTCAATCCTTGACTTGACTTTATACAGAAAATAAATAAATCAAGTAAATTACTTACCTCTTGTACTCAAGAACCCTCCCTCCTTCCTTCCATACCTCTTGTTCTCATACTTGAGTGGAGGCCTGTACCCAACAATGGATTGTATATAGAATGCAGCGCTCAATGGTTACTTTTCACTTGTAACCTACAAATTAGGTTACCACAGCCACTCAGCTGACTTAGCATGGCATTGATAAGCAGCCCCCATTACCGATAGCATTTGCCTCTCATCGGAATGTACCGAACTAATCCATTTCCAATACTCATTTCAACAATATCACATCTCACAACCTTTTCCTTTTCTAATTCCAAATTTAGCGAAACGCTTTAAGGTTTATTTTGCGTTGGTGCCGTGGGAGCGATAAGAGGTTGTGCATTTATACAGTCCAGTTGTAAATGTATTGACCATCGAGTGGAGTGCAAGGGGAACATTCCAAATGCTCGCTAAGCGTGAAGTTCACTTCTTGTACGCCGTAAAAAGTATGCGCCGTGGTGTTGAATTACCCGGCCAATTTTAAAAGACTAGCAGCCAACATACAACCTACACTTTTGACGATAGAATCATAGAACCATGGAACCGTGCATTCTTCAACTCCTGTAAGAAAATTATTTCGGTGGGTGAAAATACGCTTGAAAGTTTAATCAACTTCTAATCTTTCTAGTAAATTATAAATAGGCATTAATAAAATAAAATCCCAAACCTTTATCATAACCTCATATAGCTCTTACTTACGCTATTGTCAAGCAAGTGTGGCGTTGTCGGCATGCAAGTATTTGCATCACCCTACTAGACTGTTAACTTGTGTAAGAATGTCCTATTTTTTTTTACCAAAGTCAATGGCACATTTCAATGGTTCTTCTACAAGTGGACTCGGGCTCTCACTAACAATGATACACGGCCACTGGTCCATTCCCTTAATTAAACCGTTTCCAGCGGACAGTCGGTGGCGTGCCTTATTTAAACAGCTTTGTGATTAGGAAATTAACTATTGAAAAGTTTATAGCTCTGTAAAACCTGGTTTCGACTGGCTTTGTTTGTACAAAGGACTGCTCTCGGACGAATTGTTGTATTTGACATTGAGTTAATGTGTTCGCAGGTACTTAATGCATGTGGTCGTATGTTAATTTTGTTTTGGGCGTGGATAAAAATACAGGATTGGTTTGAATCTAAATCCGAGTAATGTTAACTATTGATTTTGGATACAAAATATGCACTGATCTTTTATTGTTTATTTATATTGTAATGAATTGTTGCTTTTACTGATGCGATATTTTCAGAACGACAGATTACGTATAGCTTTAACACTTCGATAACCTTGAAATTTACATTCTTCCAACGCTGTGAAGAAATTATTATTTTTGTAATTCAACCTCTAACCCTTTCCCGGAAACCGGGGTCGAAGTCGCGACTAACATAAAATGACGCAGTAATAACTAACATAAAATGGCAAAACTAGGTATATGTTGACATTACCTTAAATTATTTACTCACATAATTAAATTATAATCATCAGAATTAACGTCTGCAAGGTTATTAGGGCTCACTAGGATGTCGACATTTCAACGTAATTATCGTAATTAATGAACGACTTGACCATATTCCTCTGTATTTGATTAGACCGGCCCTGCGGGGAGAAGTTACTTTGAGGGTAAATAAGTTACGGTATAGATTAAATAAAACCACAGCAGATACTTAATTCTCATACATAACCGTATGTTGTGTTAGGTATTTGTCATACTTCTGAGCACAGGTGTGCTACAGATTCAAGAAAGAATTAGCTCAGTAGATAATTAATATTAGGCAATTTTTAAATAATTTTATTCTAACTCTTCATTGATTTTCCGATACGATGATCAATATAGCAGAAGTATAGGAGCAGGGACGGTTCAAAAAGCTTTCATAAAAGAGAACTCACTCTCACTCACTCACTGCCACTACATATAAGTAGGAAAATACGAGCGGAATGCACTGCTTAGTTAGAAGCTAGTGATTACGGCCGTGATTACCTTCTTGAATCCCATACAAAACCTGACTAGAGTCCGTCTATGCTAAGTTTCCTAGTTTTTGATAGCACAGACTGTGAAAGTGTTAAGTAAACGTCATAATTTCATAGAAGTTTAACGTTTAAAATAACACTTTCAAGTTTGACAGTTCATTTACTTGGAAGAGATAACGTGGTTTGAATCTAGCGAATTCTTAGGCGCGAAAGTGTTAAGCAACTGACATTTCAACGGTGTCGTATCTGCCACTGTGCAATCCGTGGCTGCATACCCTCGGGCAGGGCCGGGCCCCGGCGCACCGCAACTTGTCTAACTACTGGAGGCTGCATTAATACTACATGTGTACCGTAAAACTCAAGTTTGCGAGTTTCATCTTCCATACTTGTACGTGTGAAGGGTGTTTAAAATAGTTTTTGTTGACAATATATCTAACACGGATACGTGTTTTGTGCTTGTATTGTGGTAACATCTTTTTTTTGTGAAGAGAGTAGTGTTGATTGTTGATGTACAGAACAACACTATTAACGATGGCTCACGCTATGTTGTGTACATAATTTAGTCCTCGTTGTCTCCTATACTTTATTTTTTACCTCAATGATAAAAGTGTTCAAGATGCTTAAATACAACTTATTTACTTATGTAGCGCGGCAGCAATAGTAGCGTCAATGTATTTTACATATTAATTATAATTTCATAATAGAAACCTAACCACGACTCGGTTCGTTTACCTCGACATATAAAACCAAAAAGAATAAAGAAACATATAGAATATCTTAATGAGGTTGAACTGAAAAAACACTACATTTTATATAATAAATGAACGTAGGTAAATGGTCCGACGAGCAGCGCACTAACGAGAATAAATAAATTACATTATCAAGTCAAATATTTGTTCCATCTAAAATTTATTCCCATTTGTAAATTGTATTTACGCTCAATTACATTCTATGTATATTAATTATGTTATTCTTTTGTCTGGAAAATGTTTATTTTAAGTGCTTTTATCGAGTTTGAGCGCAACATAACTAAAATATTTGTAGTTGGTTAGTTGTAGTTGAGAGCTTTTTAAAGCATAATTTTTTTTACAGCGTCTCCCGATATATATTATAATATAATTCAGTTTTATTATGGTGCTTAAAAAAGTGCTACTGGCGAGCTAGAGAGCCATTCAGGTTTTAGAAATATTTTATGATTGTGTTATGATATGAGTCGAAAGTAATAACTTGCTCACTTTAATATGAAAGTCCAAAAAAGATGATATCAATACGAGATCAGATTACCATGAGTTTGTAAAGTCGAATCGGCCTTCTACGCTACTTAATTTGTTTATTTTAATATACAAAGTAGTATAACGTCTACGAACCGTAGCGGTAGCACCTGTAGCACTGCTACGAGCTGCTTGAACCGCAATATCAGGGTAATATAGTATACAACATTTGTTTACACGAACACATATGAAATACAAACTTAGGAGTACAAATACAAATCTCAACTATTGTGACAATTCACACAATATGTTGAATTTCATTATTGAACAATAGTAGATCTGAATGTTTCAAATACAATTTACCTAACTGTAAAAATTCAAACGGAATAGTTTACTGTAAACTAACGCAATATTTATTGGTAGTATATCAATTTTCCTGCATTGTCGTTATTAAATTACAACTTCGCTTCGCTGCCACATATTTTGACTCGTACAAATATTTAGCGTAGCACGACATGAGGGATTATTTGTCGATAAAGTCTTAAATGTTAGCACATTTCACACAATAAGTACTCATTATTCATTTATAACTGCTACGTTTTGCGTCAGACGTCGAAAATATCACATTACAATAAATAACATAGTTAACGTTGTGTAGCACAAAACCGCCCAGCTTAACTGGCTTGGCTAAATACTAAAATACTAAACGGTAAACTAAATGCATTCGTTTAGGCTAATGGGACGATTAACTTTAAGCTAATGATTACCGATTCTTGTTACGGCCGCTTTTCTGTTTTATTTAATTGTAGTACTTAGAGTTAATTTCACTGAGTATAATTGGTTCGGCGAAAGTTGGTACCTATTTGCATTTGAGCTACGAGTATAAGCGTTTGTGGGTGAGATTTTTTTTGGGTGTAACAAAAATTTTGATTATATTTTTAATAGCGTAACCGGTTTCATTAGATAAAAAATTGGAAAAAACAATTTGACCGAAAATTGTTTTTATGGATGGTGGTTTTTTACATTTTTGCGTTAAGTTTTTTTTTTTTCGTAGTCGTAATCGCATACCGATTACGCCCTTAAACAGATAACCCGCATTTTTGTTACATCCTGTAGAGACTGACAAACAACGCACAGCCAGCAATGACTGTAAAAAAATATTGGGGACAATCTCACACAGATCTACCTAGTCCCAAACTACGAGTAAGCAAAGCTTGGACTATGGGTCACAGTCTTGTTTGTACCGCCATAAGAGCGTGTCACATATTTTTGCGGCCTTCACAGCGTCATATATTATTGCAGGTGACTGTACTAGGCGACGATAAACATACTTATATAGATAAATACATACATATACATATATATACATAGAAAACAGAATATGTACTTATTTACGACTTATTTTATCAACGGCCTTCTAGCCTAGTTGGTAGTGACCCTGCCTACGAAGCAGGAGGTCCCGGGTTCGAATCCTGGTAAGGGCATTTATTTGTGTGTTTATCACGAATATTTGTTTCTGAGTTATGGATGTTTTCTATGTATTTAAGTATTTATATGTATCTATATATTATATATATATATCGGCGTCTAGTACCCACACCACAAGCCTTATTGAGCTTACCGTGGGACTAGGTCGATTTGTGTAAGATTGTCCCACAATATTTATTTATATTTATTTATTTATTTACACGCAGATGAATTTGTGGGTGGAGGCTAGTTGGAGTAGTAAGTAGTAGGCAGTTCACATGTCAAGAACAATTTCTGTATAACGCAACTTCGTTTGTATTAAATACATGCCTGTGTGTGATATTTTATTTAATCACAATATCTAAAATTAGATGATTAACAAAAAGATATACGATAACATAAAAATGTGAGTTCCTTTGAAGTAATTTATCACCCATTTTAACATTGAGTAGTCACTAAAGTAGCTCAACTATCTTACTGCTTTTATCACTTAAAAGAGTCCGGTATACTTTTTAAAGTGAAAATTAATAATTAATAATGAAATAACGCACATACATTGCAATTCCTAAGATATTATGAAGTATTGGTATTGCAGAAAAATAGTTTTGATAAATATATATTATTATTTAGTGACCAAAAACACAATTCTAACACAACTTGTTTGGCGAGGTGGTTGATTCATACAATATAATATAACTTGATTTTTAGTATACATTTTTATACCACCTAATTTATTTTCATACCCGTTAATTAGGCATAAAATGTAGTTTATTTTTCCACCTTAATTGTTTTACAATGTACTTTATTCATGCCCAAATAAATCTGCTAAACTTTGGCAAATATTATAGAGTTTACTTTAGCTAAAGGTACGTTTTTTCGAAAAAAATATATAATGGTGGAAAAAAGCGTTTCATTTATTCCTTACATGACTTATTTTCCAATACATGTGTATGACTTACATACCGGTTTGACATCATTTTGATTATCAAAAAGCTTGAGCCTTTACCTCTTCGAGCAAAAATCGCGTAACAGGCCTCGGATCTAGGTACATCATTAAAAATCGTAAAACAAAAACAGAAAAGTAGTTCATACCTTCTTCTTCCTAGCGTTTTTCCCGGCTCATGCCACGGCTCAGGGAGCCTGGGGTCCGCTTTGGCAACTAATCCCAAGATTTGACGTATTAGGCGCTAGTTTTACGAAAGCGACTTCCATCTGACCTTCCGTCCCAGACGGTAAACTAGGCATTACCAATCTAGACTAATACCAATAATAGTCCGGTTTCCTCACGATGTTTTCCTTCACCGAAAAGCGATTGGTAAATATCAAATGATACTTCGTACATAAGTTCCGAAAAACTCATTGGTACGAGCCGGCAGTATTTGACCCCGAGACCTTCGGATTGAAAGTCTCGCGTCATACCGCTGGGCCACCAACGCTCTTAACAACGCTATTAGTTCATACATTCGATTTGAATTAAAATGATCTTTCGTAATATGCTAAAAAACGAACAGGATTCATATAAGTTGCTCCAATATCGTATCAAAAAGTTGCGCAAAATCGCAAAAAAGTATACCGGACTCTTAGCATCGTAAATAATACCTGAGACTTTTAAAAGTACTCCCCTGTGTCCTATTTGCAGAATAAAGTTCAGATTTAGGAAGAAGCAGATTTACTTATATTGCCGCTTTTCTTCCAGTATTTATCTGTCGGAACAAATACAATAATAAGTTATGAATACTTTTTTATTTCCAAACATAATATGCACATTCCCAAGTCGATATCCATATAAATAGTCTATGTATACGCTGTATTCCTGTATTCAGTAAGCAGCTTACGAACTACATTGATGTGTAGAATTGGGGCGGCATTCAGCTCATTCATTCGGAGCCAAACAGATGCTTACATATTCAGCAGCTCTAATGGTGAAACTTCATAATCCGGGAACGGCGTACTTAACTTACACGCCTCTATCTGTTTAAATGTAGATCGTGAGCAGATTCAGCTCGTTCTATGGGAGTTTAGTGGTTTACTACCGTGGCATAATGTAGAAATCTAGTTACGTTCAGAATACGCGTTTATTTAAACTCGTACTTCGTCATAAACGTGATGTTATACCAGTTTGTGTGATTTTTGTAGTTTTGAGGTGCAATAAAGAGTTATTGTATTGTTGTATTGTATTATAAAAAATAAATAAGGATTGCATCCGGTGGGGAGGTCCAATGTTTGGGAGGTTAGCGTCTTGATAGGTATTTTCAGAAGGCAGCAGGCGGGGCTCTTTAATTAATTCTTCTTATTTGAATTTTATAATTGTTGTTATTAGGTACCTTGTTTTAAAGATTACAAATTTAATTTTGTAAATAAAAGGGAATCTATATAAAATTAGCAATAGTTCGCGAGACCGGCTTGTGTGTCGGCGTGGCTGGTAAAGTGGAAGAGGCAGTCGCAGCGCCCCCGCGCGGCGGTGTTGGGAACTCATTGTCTTCATGACTACTCCGGTAGATGGCGCTGTACACTCGAACAATAGGTACTGCTATTGTAAACGGAATTTTAGATTTGACAAAGATATAGTCTGACAAGCCAACGAGCGCAGTAACAGTACCTAGGACAAAAAAACTACATCCATCCCAAATAGGAAATTAGGGTTCCGTACCAAAATGGTAAAAAAGGAACCCTTATGGTGCGACTCAGTCTGTCTGTCTGTCTGTCTGTCACATTGTTAAATATCTCGAGAACTTCTTAAGCTACCGATTTGGGAATAGTTATAAATAAACAAAGTTAATCCAGACACATAGAGAGAGGACTTTTTATGTATTTAAATTTATTTTTAATGATAAATTCCCGATAAAAGAAGGAGCAAAAAATTCAAGATTAGTTACTGGTCATGTGGGGTATCATTTGAAAGGGCTAGATTTACATATTCTAAAAAGAAATTATTATTGGTTTACAATGAAATTTAAGTTGGTTTGCTTTAGTTGGCTTTAGTTTCTAGATTTATCTTGAAATAGAGGAGCCATGCAAGAGCCAGGTTGTCAGCCCACAGAGCTACTAGACGTTATTCCTAAGAAGTAGGATATACTCGTATCTTTTTTATAGTTTCAATATGCGCGCCTTATAAGATCGTTTAAAGGAAGACATTACTGACGGACGCGCGTGAAGCGTTCATCATAATGAAGTCATAAAAAGGCGGCGCCGTGTAAAATTTAAATTGCGTCCCACAAGTTATTGCTTACTGACACGTACAAAAACATACACTACTAGAGTAAGAAGCTGCATTTTCCAACTAACCTATGTACTTCTAAATGTTGTAAATTCTTACTTTAACCGTTGTCTCACTTATATCAATAAAAAATTATCAGATGTTGATGAAATTGATATGTTGACAAAAATTGTCATCATTTCAAGAACCACACTGTTAATCATTTAAAATGCAAGTTATAATTTTGTTATATCGTCGGGGATAGTGCAATACCGCGTAACTAACAAAGTCCATAGAGTTCAATATTCAAACAACTGACAAGATTATTGTACCCTATTGCAAATCAAATAAATCAAATCATATTTATTCATGGTAAAAATCAGAAATACAAGAAAACATTTAAGTACCAAAGAAAAAACAGAATATTTTTACCACGAAATGGACTCGCCTCAGCATAATGCTATCCCGAAGGATTGCATTTGTTAGTTACGTGGTATTGCACTATCCCCGACAATATCGCTAATACGAGTATTTATGTACAGTCGCCATCAGATACATCGGAGCGCCTGACGTGTCCAAAAATATCTGAACAACCACTCTAACACTTATTAAAACTGTCACGATTCTCACATTTTAAAATTTACTACAACGCGGCTTAATCCTGTAAAACATTAAATTGAATCTTTCTCCGGGACCACGGGGACAATTGCGCCCTTGAAACGTCGGAGGTTAGTTTTCCATGTTTTACGCAATTAAACCCCTTGTAGTAAATTAAAAAGCACTAACGCCGTTACATAAGAGCCGTGTTCAGATATTTGTAAGCACCTCGGCTGTTCGCTTTATACCGCCCCCTATATACAAGTAATAGTTATTTATATCTATGCCATAACGCACTCTATTAGGTCCATTATTATGAAGCGATGTGCATTTACCTTGTGTGATTTTTCATTATGACTGTTTGTTGCCTAAATATAAAACTCCTTTTAAATAACCATAAGCACTTTGTTATAGCATATTGTACCCTCGTCGACACATTTGAATAATTGTAATCCCAATTGCAACGAGATAAAGTAAACCGTTGGTCAGTTATACAGTATGCCATATATCATACTGTATAACTGACCAACCATACCACCATACCATAAAAAATCCTCCTATAAGAAAACTCCGGCAATGTGTTCGATTTAGAGATACATGTCTAGGATAAACCTAAACCTAATAAAGGAAGTTGTTGCTATTAATAAACATGTCCTATCAAAAAAAGAAGGTTACGAAAAAGGTTCGGAACTCGGCTCATAAGCCTTTTTGGAACTTATGGACGACATATCATTTGTAAACCTCTTTTCGGCGAAGGGAAATATAATAAGGTTATCAACGACATGTACACATGTAACAATAACGTAATCTAAAGCATTTGACAAAATTATATACGCTGCTAGTATAGTCATCTACTGACTTGACATTAACACGTATTTGTCAGGTTAAACTGTTAAGACAGATGCACTATGGGTAAATCAGAACTTCCGGTTGATACTCGGCGAAGCCGTTTCTGGAATAGTTTTTTTGTTTTTTTGCTTTTTGTTTTTAATGTGTAATATTTATAATTTATTGTGCAGTAAACTAACGAAGGAGTATGCAGCTAATTAATAATTAATTCTGAAACGCGTGTAACCGTTATTTAGTCAGCCTGGTTGTCCCGGCATCTCAGCCCCCTGAGAATTTCTGAGAACAAATAGCAAGGAAGTTACCGAACAACGTCGCAATATAGATACTATTTATATGATATACTGATATACCTACGAGTACCTATTGATAATATTTGACATTGGCAAAATTGTCCAACTCTCGAGCAGACGCTATTATTTAAAAAAAGAAGAAGAAGAAGACACTATAAATCACATTATTTAGCACTAGCAGTGAATAACGTTGTGGAATAGCGCTAGCAAGTTCCCTTGGAACGATTCACTTGTCTTCGAGTTCCTTTACAATCAGGCTGGAAGTTTTTGAAAGTTAGCGTTTACGAGTACTTACCACTTTTGCGGTTTTAAAGCGCTTGCTATGATTTACAATGGATACGGTATTGTCTTGCAGAAATATCTTCCCTACTATAATACACTTATTCATCTCTTTTAGCCAATTCCCCAATCATTTGAATTCCCATCGCAGTCCATTGGTCATCGTTTTGAAAATACTCATGGAAAATATTTTTTCTTTCATGTCAATACCTTCTGAGTTGCTTTCTTTCATGTCAATACCTTCATAGGAGATAAAATATTATGTACCGCGACTGTCACGTTTTAATAAGTATCAGTGGCGGGACGTTCATCAACTCAATTAATGTCGGCCTTGCCTGTCATGCCCTGCCCTAAGAAAATTTTGATCACCACTGATAGGTATGTACAGTCAGCTGCAGAGTGAAACTCACGTTACTCTTGCCGCGGATTGACCCTAATGTCTGCTATATATAAAATCCAAGTGGCATTTTAACCGCTCCAATAGTGAAGAAACTGATTTGACATCAATCAACACCATACGTTGAGGTATCATGCCAAGCGTTCCAAAGCAAATTGCTTCGTGAATGTGTCAGGCCCTTTTATTAAAGTTTAATTCGCGCCGCGGGCCTCGTGTTACATTAAAATTTTAATCTCACCTCGCCCGAGCGTTTGAGATTATAGTGCCCATGTGATATTTACACACGTGCCGGGTTATCTGGCCACGTCTCTGGAACAAACACCAGAGTTTAATCTCTACTAGTTATCGCTTACACCTAGGTTGAGCAAGCAATATGTGCAGGGGAATCTCTGGAGAGTTTATCCCTTTTCATCGACGTGTTGCCATTTTATCCATTAGGCACGAATTTCGGCTTCATATTATGTCGAGATTCGTCTATTTTACGATTATGATGATGGTCTAAGAGCTAGCCACGGAAATATGTATAAAATTTATATAGAATTTACACATTATTATTAATTAATCCTGGCACCTGGCAGCTGTTCAGTGGTGGGTGTGGTAGTGATCGAGCAACAAGGGGGTTTTATAATCAATTTAAGGTGTGAAATTTATAGAACTCTGTTTGGTGAGATATAATAGCTAATTATGTACCTACCTATTTAATTCGAATATAACATTGCCAAGTGTCTTAATTAGGGGAAAAGTAATGCCATGTGACGTTGTAGGTGCGCTCAAAAGTGCCAAAGTCGTCTCATTTAAAGAGGGTCCGGGTCTATACTTTTTCATTAGAGTAGACCTATAAAATCGCGTGTGCAAAATATGGGCGCAAATATTCAGTCGATCACCCCGCCAGGTGACGACAAAGAGCATCTATCGCCACCCACGCCCACCGCTGAATGTCTGCCAGGCGCCCAGATTAGTAAAACATGTAAATGTGCAACATACACAACACAGTAATTTATTTCACCTGCAAAAATTATATATAAAGTTTTTCTGAGCATACAAACTGTTTGGATCTCAAAGTCGGACCGACAATATTGAATTTGCTTCCGATAATCTCGGATATCGGGTCTAGGATCCTACATTGGATCGAAAAGTGTGAAAACGCTCTAATGGAATTGTGATTTTAATTGCAAACGCCTAAGTCAATAAAAATAAAGACCTAGAACCGTTTACTGATGAATTTAAGATTAAAATCGGCTCCATCTAGGATTGGAATATGATGAATTTCAACATATATATATATATGCATTATTAAAATATCAAGTTTTTGTTAAAACACTGCTTAAAAACATGAAATAGGTGTTGTGAAACCCTCTCTCGTTCATATTTCGTATCCGTTTATCGGATTAAGTAATACCTACTTATGAGGTTTTGTTTAACCTCATATTAGTCAAAGTTTACAGACCACTTCACGTCTGAAATTTCATATAGTAGTTTTAATCGTACATTTAACCCAATTAATTCCGTTTGACAAGATATTTACAGGACCGTTAGTAATCGCGAGGTGTCCAATAAGCGGTCAGGGCCAATATATCTTTGATTCGATTGTATTTCAAAGAGGTCAAGCGAGGGGGTCCTTAGGGGCCCAGAGGGGGTTGGGAGGGGTCAGGTGGATGTTAAACTGGCCGCAACTTTAATTGTATTTTCCGGTTGTGGCTTAAAGAGACCCGACAATTTGCGAAGTTTAAGCGAAGTTTAGAGCGCTAAGCTGATAGATATAGTACCTATGTTAGACGTTCTACTGATTCAGTTGTAGGCAGTGCGCCTAAGTCATAGTTCCTTCAATTCAGTGCTACGAATGGTTTGGGCGCGTGAATGTTGTTTTGAGGCCTTACCATGACATCTTAACGCGATTCGGTTATCACATAATATCGTCCTCGTATAATAATATAAATATCGACCTAAACGCTGAGTCGCTTCCATACAACTGAGCCTTAACTGAACCTAAACTGAATCGCGTTAAGACGTCATGGTAAGGCCCCTGGTCGCTGCATTTTCTACAACAGCATTGCTGTTGCAGTTGCATTAGTATGTCACCTTCAGCGCCTATAATACCTTTGCAAAAATTATATACCTATGTATTATCGGTTTCAATCTCTCTTTTAACCCTAATGGACATTCCATTCGATAAATTTGCCCTATTAGTACTTGCTATCCAAGTGATTGACCGCAATTCTGAACTTATTTGTTATTTATTCTGAAGTGCTCTCGAAGAAAATCCTAGATGGATTTTATCGTACCTATTCAGATAAATCTATTTATTTATAGTTATCGATACAAAACATGTATCAATACATTTATCAGTCTAGTTCTAATCATATTCTAATAATATATATTGTTCGTAACAAATTCTGTAGTTGACCTTAATTGTACCATCCTACTCTCAAATTGCTTGAGCAAATATCTGTTCTACTAACTTTATAAACACGAAATACGTATATATAACACTAAAAACGTCCAATCAAAGTCTTCATTGCCCTTCATCATATTCATTGCCCTTGGATGTAGTTTGTGGTGTAAGTTCAGATTTTCCCGTTTTACGGCGCTGTTACTTTTATCGAGCCTCTAAGCAGGTGCGGGAGTTAACTAAAATCATAAAGTGGTGACGTGCTCGCCGTCCATATATCAGAGTTATAGCTGATTTATAGTCTTTACACCACCAGCCCTGCTCTTCCACATTTTAATACACTTTTAAACAGAGACTATTTTGTGGTACAGACTGGAACAGACGCTAGATGATTTCCATATTATGTTGCGTGCATTTTCAGTCTGCAGACGTCACATTAGTGAGTTGAGGTCAACACTTTAGCATTGTAATACATGTAGGTTCTTCTTGCTTGCATTTTCCCGGCTTGTGCCACGGCTCCGCAAGATTTGGCGTAGGCGCTAGTTTTACTAAAGCGACTACGATCTGAACTTCCAACCCAGAGAGTAAATTATTCTGATCCCCTCGCGATGTTTTCCTTCACCGAAAAGCGATTGGTAAAAATCCAATGATATTTTGTACAGGAAAGTCCCGCAAAACTCATTGGTGTGAGCCGGCAGGATTTGAACCCGCGACCTTCGGATTGAAAGTCGCACGCCTTACCGCTGGGCCACCAACGCTAGGGCAAGGGCGTAATGCCTATATATATCGCAAGTTATATATATATAATAACAATTTAACGTTATGTATAATTTCATGTGTATACTTTATAAACTTATTTAGATAAAACTTTTATTCAAAATATGACGGTTTGAGAACCATATTCTAGCATATGACAGCGCTACGCTATCTATATATATCAACACGATCAAATGCAACTATGTGCCATCGCGTCAAAAATATAAGTATACTTTTGCACCTTATTACAAATGATTCCCTACACAAGTGAAAACATCTATGACAACAAACAGTCTTTATATCAAATAGTCTCTGCTTTCAACTCTACGGTGCTAAATTATAATTAACGTCGTACGTGCTTCGCGAACATTATGAGAGCCCTTTCTTTCGGAAAAAACCTAAGCAACTACATGTCGCAATCGAGAATATAGACTAGAGAAGAGTCACAACTAATAACGACCAAAACTTTCCCGTTTATCGATGTCAAACATCTAGAAATAAAAGTCGTATTGTTAAGTGGATTCTAACCAATAACAGAAGAAAAGCTTGACGTTTAAAATAACACTTTAAAGTTTGACAGGTCATATGCTTGGAACAGATAACGTGGTTTGACTCTAGACCACAATAGCCCTGTAAGATAATAAAAATAATAAAATACCATAATAAATCGCAACGAAAATCGTGTGCTCAAGGTAGCTGAGGACCGCAGAAGGTGGCGCAAGATTGTTAGGAGGAAACTGATCCATTGTGGATGCGCGACCTTCAGCAATGAGGAATACGATGCACGGTGGACACCAAAAATGTAGATACAAAATTCATGAGCGTTTTTAAAGGAACTAGCGACCCGCTTTATTATTGTACATATAAACCTTCCTCTTGAATTACTCTATCTATTAAAAAAAAACCGCATCAAAATCTGTTGCGTGGCTTTATATTAGATTAAAGCATACATACATACAGGACAGCGCGAAGCGACTTTGTTTTATAATATGTAGTGATAAGGAAGTGGTAAGGAAATTCACTACCAACTAAGCTAGGGAGGCCACTGTATATCGTGCTGTAACGTGGGCTTTTACGTCATACTTATTTGGCGTTACTGCTCTCGACTTATACTTCGATAATGTGCGCATAATCCAGCATTGTTTACCTTACCCTAACTTTGCATTTATAAGGTTTACTCGCCCTGCTTGCCAGTCATCTGCGTAAGCCTAATCGAAATGGCATCTTATTAACCAAATGCGATGAGATTCGGGAAACATTTCCACAACTCCCGAAGCATCGTGACGTCTTAATGCTGTTAGACGACCGTTGGTGATGTGCCGGGGAATATTCCTGGGAATATTTTTCTGTTGTACATATTCCCTGTTTAGCATTTTTAATTGTTAGTTAAATAAGTATGTACATATAACTACGACATTACCGTTACTTAGAGCGCTTTAAGCTAATAATCGTTATATGTATTTTTTTGTAGTTATATTTCTTTTAGTACTTACACAGGTATTTTATTAATATCTCAGACATGCCAATAAATGAATAAAAATATAAGAGAATATACGATAAACTCTATAATCAAAATTGTACAGCATTGGGTACCTATTGGGAAATTGCTATATAAAGGTTCTTGATTTCATTACTGTCCATTACCTACATGTATCTATAAATGAAAGTCCCAAAATATCCCAATAATACCCAGGCGAAGGCGGTACAACCTTATTATAGGCAGACAGATTAATTATGAATTTGGTCTAACTTTGTTACTCACAAATTGCGGAGACTCCATCAAATAAAGATAGGGAAACCTTTCAATAATGTTACATTAACGGATTCAAAAATCTTAATTTCCCAACTTTACCTTGGTTGGTACAGTCGAGTTTATTAGTTTGTGTACATTTATTCGCCTCAAATCTTAATCCCTTGTGATAAGGTGAAATAGTGTACACATATTAATAAATTCAATTGTACGATACCTACAGCCATGTTACAGACAGAGAGGCTTACTAATTAATTACCGGTGAATTGCGTTGACTGCATCAAGTAAGGTTCTAATCAAATATAAGTATTAAAACACCTATCTACTTGAAAAATGTAAATTTGCTAATTTTACTTTGTTTGTCTATGATACTGCCCAAAGGAAAAGGTATAAGTACACCGTGTTTTTGACCGCTCTATTAAAAAAACAGGCATATATTTGAGTACAGCACATCCCTATCCCTATCAGACTCCCTATTTGTTTGGTCTAACTTCGTTACCGGCAAACTTGCTCAGATTCCATCAAATAAAGCCAATGAGAGCCGAAGCTACCGTACGATTCTCGTATTCCTTCTTTTTCATCTAATAAAAGTATGTTCAGCCAGTATCATAAACAATAGCAGTAAATAGTAACTCAATTATTGGCCTAGAGCAAGAACGTGCGTTTCGTATACGTATGAAGTCAAGAGAGACAAGGTAGTAATAAAAAGAGAAAATATATGTTCGCCGAGTAATAGAAAATTGCGTACGACTTTTAAAAAACTTTTCTTAAAGGTTTTCTTCGGTGGAGTAGGATATGTAGATTATGTAGTGAAAATCGAACTCACACTCCTGATCGACTTTGACTTTCGGGTGGTAAGCGGGCTTTCACTGTTATGACGTCCTTTGGTTTTATTTCATATGTCCGATTTTTTATTTTACTAATTAAAAGAACTCGTAACCAAAACCATGAAAATGCTATTGTTTTATAGCTATAATTTTTGCTTATTATTAAACATAATAAATCATGACCACTTCAATCGGAATGTTGTTTTTTTAGGTTGTATTGTAACAGTCTATATTTTATATGTGTCTCTAATAATGGTACTCGTAATAGAAGTAAATATATAGAATGCTCAATTATTTCAACTCTGCTTTCGTAACGAAATTGGACCGGCGATATTCCGTAGGCCTTTTGTGGGGTAACCGGATATCTTACTTGATTAGTGAATTAATTACATGGCTACTAAATGTTGTGAATCAATAGGTAATAAATAGGTACTGTTTGCAAATGCTGACTTACTGATATACAGCGTGTATTTTTAATACTACCTCAAATGTTAACCAGACGTAGGCGTTAGTGCTGCTATGAACCGATATTGCAATTAAATCTTTTTTTTTTCACTATTTATTTTTTCCTTATAAAATAATTCAGCACGCAATGAACGCTACTTTGTCTTGCTGGCGTGACGTCACAACCGATAACTTTAACTGCTGTCAAATAAGTTTACGTAATACACTGCTGCTCGATACATTTTCAAAAATTCATTACGCATTAGTGGTTAAGGTTAACTTAAAATTACCTTGCAATATCGGTTCATAGTAGGTACTAAAACCTATGTTTGGTTACGGTTTGAGGTAATATTAAACATACACGCCGTATACATCATCATTAATATAGGTGTGGTAATTAATACATACCTATGCAATTGTATCTACATTAATGATCATAGTTAGGCCCGACCCGTTGTACCGTACACAATGAACATACTAACTTACTTAAATAACTAAAAGTAGGTAGTGTTAAAATAACAATGCAATACTCTACATTAACTAAAAAGGAATGCACTAATAATATTCCCATTACAAACTAAGTTAGAAAAAGTGAAGTTGCCCCAGATAGAGCGACATATTAGCTATATTTAGACAGGCCCAGACACATAACGAAGTTAGCCACTCTTTATTAAGTTGTATGAGACCGGCAGCGACGACATAAATATAAGTAATCTAATTAAAACACTACGGTGTGCCCGAGAACCGAGTCGGCGAGATCTAAGGATATTACTTGTCTTTATTTCGGGAAATGTTCGCACTAAAGTTAACAAGATAAGTGCAAACATGTAGATTCCGACTAAGCTAAGTTTGCATAGATTTTGATAGTAAGTACCTACTAAGTACATACAGACTGTGAGTGTTTCATCGAAGTTTGACGTATGGAATATAATTAATTTTTTGACAGTTAATTTGCTTGGAAGAGATTGCGTTGTTTGACTCTGATGGGTTGGTTCTCTGCATAATTCAGGACACTTCTTCTTCAATTACTAGGTTATTATTTTGTGATTCAGCTATAATGTATTACTTCTTAGTATCAGCAACAGCCAACGTCCCCTTCGTGTTAAATTCAAAGATTATTTAGGGGTTCTGTAGTTTTCTCCAAATTTGGCCGTCCAGGCGGACGTCTGTATATTTTCTGAACATTGCTGGGGAGATCTGCACGTAAAGTGCGGTTTTTTATTTCGCTCCATAATCTCTTTGGACAGATATTTTAAAAATAACAAGAGACCTTTCTAATACATTTTACATACAGCTCTTCCGTTTTATCACAAAGAAATTCAATCCAAAGACATTCAACATCATTGTTTCCTCAAACTACATACCTGAATCGCACCGATACTAAAACATTAAGTAACGAGAATAAAGCATCGTTTCAAACCCGCTCACTAAGTACTTTGCACAAAGACAAAGCCCCGAGACTGTGTTGCAAGTCCTCAACTCCTTAACGCCCGAACATTCAGGTCGGATCGAGTCCGCGTTAACAGCCCCTTTAAATGGAAACAAAGTATCGCCAAGTTTTATTACCAAGTTGGAACTTGGCCCACATCTACCGTCCATCCTCATTTGCAGATCTGAACTCCGAAGTTATTAACAGACGTAATTTCCAGAAGCTATCACTCATTTTGGACGAGCCGTCAGAGGACGTTTTGTTCGGGATAACTTCTAAAATGGCTGATTCTCGTAAGTTTCACGTCCTAGTCAACCCCCGAAAGTAGGGGATGAGTTTTTTTAAATATTTTCTTCGTTAACCTAACTTACGTAATTAAGATATTGTTTAATTTTAAGCCATTTTATGAAGTAAGTAACTACACTTACACTATCAAAGAGAAATGAAGTAGTTGTAGTAGAAAAATAAGTGGCACATGTAGAGCCCGCGCAGACAAAGAGCGGTCTAGAGTTCCGATTTCCACGTTCAGAGTTCTGCGTTTTTACGAATGTTCCGAGTCCTTGCGATACTGCACACAGCAGGCGGTCAAAGTGGAACGTCGCGTTCTAGAGTTCTTTTGCCTCCGAAGCCGCGTTCGCCGCGATGTCTGAAGTTGCATTGGTTAGAGAAAGGTGATTATTATATGATTGAAGTCATATACAATACATCCTGATAAAAAGTGGAATCTGGGCTAATTCATAAAAAATACTACTGAATTCGCCTTGTTCTTCTCGTGTACTGTTAATTGCGTGCACTCCATAAAGGTAATGCTTCTTCTTCGGAAGATGAAGTCGACATGTTACACGTAACGTATTTTTGTTTGAGGGTCTCCTAGCGTAGTTGGTGACCCTGCCTACGAAACAGGAGGTCCCAGGTTTGTATCCTGGTCAGGGCATTTATTTGTGCGTTTATCACGAATATTTGTTCCTGAGTTACATAACATACATATGTTGTCTATGTTGTAACTTGAACTCTAAGTAAACGCTAAACTTGGAACTCCAGTCCTCTCTCTGTCTAAGCGGGCAGCGGGCAGCGGGCACTAAGGCGCCTATTTTCTACCTACGTACCTGCGATATGGAAACTTATTTTTTTTAGTCGGGCGCAATATGCGGCCTCTTACTCGTACGTACCAGTTTGATTGTTACAACTGATACCGCCCGCGCGGATACTAACGCATATAATCAATTGTTGTGTTTAACGATCTTTTATATTAAAATTCCCATAGCGGGTTACTCACGTCAATAAAGTCGAAAATAGCTCGACATGTTTCGGAACAGTCCGTATCCCTTATTCATGAGTCATGCGTCTAGCCGCGGCGGCTGCTCTACGCACACTGCGAGCCCCAATGAGAATTTTAATATGTCTGATACTCACGGGAGTTTTCTAACGATCTTTTGTTAAGAGAATGTTGCCTTTGTTGTTCCCAGGGACTTCACGCTGCTGCTGAAGCCGGACACGAGCTCAGTGTTCGCGGAGGGTGCGCAGTTCCACTCATCGGCCGGCCCGCTCGACTACACCGCGCAGGTCTACACGGGCAAGCTGGAAGGTTCGTAAACTAAATCTAAATAAATTCTTTTAAATACCATGTATATAAAACAGCGACGATGATGAGGACTCGGACAACGCACAATAAACCGTTGAAGATTTAGGTATCTAATATCTATTTAAATTGCGGGAAGATCCACTAAGAGTTGACTTTGAATGTTTTGTTTGAGGGGATCAAATGGTGCTGAAAATATTGCGACTGTCGCTTATCTCTTCTATACGGACAAAGTCGTTAGCAAATGCCTGCAATACAGCTCCCTCGAATCGACCAGAGATCCACCAGATTCACAAACTTTATCGGAGACGTAATGCATGCATGACGTTAAAAGCCGTTAGCAGCTTTTTAGCAGTTCCATGCGTATTAGGAAAATAGCGTTACGTAACCGACTTTTTCTTATTTGCACCTTCAGTTACGTTGGAATAAATATCGCTACAGTGGGCTAAACCCACGAAAAGTTTACCCCACCAAAGCACATAATTTAGCTAAGTCTGTAACTAAAATGTCTCACGTAAAAGTTTGAATGAACACACTTGATCGCGGCCCACTCCAATACCGTCCACGCAAAGACGCGACCGTCCTGAAAGAGCCATTCGGAAGTTTGTCAACCGTCTCCAGCTGCGATATTCGCATCGGTCGCTAATCGTATCGCCTTAATCGCACCAGTATAAGTTTGGCCACCTAGATCCGTAATACGTAGGTGCTCGTATAAATGATATGTCCATGGGATGTGATGATGCCATGGAGGGTTCCCAGCTGGAAACTCCACACTCTCGATCGATGGCCACGTTCCTTCAGGTCATTTTATTAGAGTAGGCGTCCCGTAACATCTCAGTGACGCACATACACCTCCTTTACCCACAATCCTTTGCCTTTCTCTACTATCTTCCTTATTTTTTTACATAAATGTAGCGCATTTCTAAAGTAAGGTTTTCTCAATTTGCCCTGTTAAAAGGCTGTGTTACGATTCTTAAATTGAAATTTGATTTTTATTTATAAATGTATTTACATATTAGGCATGATAAAAAAGGTAAGCCACCGTTACTTACCTAGCTTCCATAAGCACTTTGGAATACCACCAGAACAAAATTGGATTGCATTCTACACTCGCGCCTGTCCACTCTTGATAAACCGGAGCTGTCGGAGTATTTACTAAAACGTCTAGGGTTATTGTGTCCGTTAAATAACGAGCGAACGAGAGCTCTGCAAATCCGGCTTACTGCTACACAAAGCTAGTTTGACCATAGAGCTAGACGCTAAACACTCGTTGTGGTCCAGGATGTTATGTGCTTCAGACAATGTATCACTAGCTTTATAAGCCCCTTTAAGCATTTTAGACCAACCTTTGTTTTTGGTTTTATTTTTAAGTTTTTGTTTAGGTAGCTTGCAAAAGTTTTTTTTTTATTGACAGTGCGAATTCTCATTATTTCAATCATCATTTAACCCTGTGACAACGAGTGCTGTAAAGAGCTCAAAACGAAGAGTCCTGGTGTTTTAATATACGCGATTAATACTTTCATGCAGTGTGTTCATTTCAATGTATAGTTAGTTAGAACACTCACATGGATAATCCCAAATTTACTTAAATTTTGCTAGCTGCCTTCTTGGCTTGCTGTTAAGGGCCTCAAAGTTTTTTCTTAAAGTAAAATTATATTCAAAGCAATTTTTTTTTAAGTTGTACGGTCAGCTGCACATAATCAACCCAACGCATTCCCCCCCACGCATAGTAGAAAGTTTGTATGCATGGGAGGTAACTTAACTCTGGAGCTGACTCACATATCTGGAGCTGAGTACATCCCACTTTTTTTAATTACATTTTTAATTTATAGCCTGATAGGAATTGAAGGTTTGAACAATATATGGACATTTTCAGACAACTTTTTTCTCCTCTCAGAATCGAATGAGCTCGCGATTCTGAGTAGAAATACCCATTATAAAAAAGTGGGAGGACAACATTAGATACTCCTCACTCTGACCCAAATCATGTTATGTTATTGTCTTCACATACAATTTTCGATTTCTACACATATTTATGCTGGTTTCTACCTATGGTTCTACCTATGGTTTTATACTCCGAAAAGCAACTGCTTTTTTATCAAATGAGATTTCGTACGTAAGTTCCGAAGAACTCATTAGTACGATCTACACTTTGTTGGAATGTATATGCAAAAAGTACCTACTTATTTCCATTACCAATGCATGGTGCAACAGATAAACGTAACACACGTGAGGTGCATACTTCCCACGACCGACTAACGCCAGTGTAATTGAAAATAACATACTTGTCGATGGTAATCAAAGATCGTTCTATTGTTACAAGTTTGTTTACCGCCATTCCTAATCTTTACTTAATTATACTCGGATTATGCAGTGGACGGGAATAGGGCAATTATATAGTGATGTGCTCAACAATCTTAAAATTTCGTTGGTATTGAGATTAATATTAATCTCAATACCAACGAAATTTTAAGATTGTTTTAAACTACCTACATTATTTAAAATTATTTTCTTCACATTTTCTAAAATGAGACATGCATCAAGCTAATGAGAAAGTCACCGTAACGGCGTTATAGTCCAGTACTATTTTTTTAAATAGCTTAGCACTAACAGAGTGCAGAAACGAATGTGCGATTAGTTACTCACTCCGCCTTTAAGAGTTAGGCTGTTAAAATAATAATGATGATATTCTCTGACGATAATTCTCTGAACATTACGAATGCTATTAGAAAATATCAAATACATAATTAAATAATTGAAACTGTCAATACACAAACACCAAACGCAATTTTGTGTCTGAATGTACTTAATGAACACATATGGGAAACATTATAACCACTGACCACTGACCAAAATCGTATATTCCTGTATTGTGCCCGCGGCACATCACTAAGTGCACAATTAAAGTGATACACGGACATTAAGATAGCAACACAATGAAAAGAATCCACATAATCACTTCAACGCATCTGATAAACATTAGTTATGCAACTTGGCCTGACTCCACGCAGGGTTGTCGCGCTGAATAAATGATCGTGTTTCTGATTGCGAACTGAATCTAAATTGCTTGATGAGATGATCCTGTCATCTTAGTAAATACCTGCATTTCTTTCACGTCGTGAAGTTTAATTTAAAATACTTTAAATTAAAACCAGCAAGTGTATGCACTTAAAATACCTTTCTGAAAATCGCATTAAAATCGGTTGAGCCAAACGAGATAATCGGAAACAAATACATACGAGTCAAACTGAGAACCTCCTTCTCCTTGGTTAAAAACCACCATCATTCTCATTCCTGACGTTATTACTAGTGTATTTTGTGTAATGATTTACCATATAATATATACTTATCACCAATATCGTAATTTACTATCTGGATAATAGTCAGTTTTTAAGATCCATGTTTATGAATGTAGCGCTAAGGTTCCATTTTGAAACCTATTAGTTTTCTTAAGGGTCTTAATTTCTTCATAACTTTTAACCCGTTTACATCCCAAACAATCTTTTTAAGATTTCCCAATAGTTTTTTATAATGTTTTAAAGTGCTACATAATTATAACGGATTAAGCTGCGCAGTATGTTAGTCTTCATATAACGCGACTTCAGAATCAGAAAGCACACCCAAACGGCTCCTCGACTGCTTCAGAACGCTATTGTGTTAATAGATTGCCAATTAAACTTGGCTTTTACAATGGCCGACGTTGTTACGTAGTATTTTCTCATTACTGAAAGGGCTTTGTGGCAACCCTAGTTAGGAGGAACTATTAACAAAAGCCAGTCACGTATACCGCGGCTCGTTTGCGCCAATTCATGCGCCCTTCTAGTACTAGTTTTTATTTAAAAGGGGATATCTTAATAGGAAATCCTGATCACTTAAGCCCTTTTAGTACGGGAAGTTAAGGAGACTTCACACGATTGAAATGTAGACCTTTACTTATGAACTATGTATTACTCACTGGTCACTGTATTATGAGCCCCGTACGGCCAGGTTTGGTGTTTGATAGGTCGAATGGAACGTTCGGTGTCGGGGTTGATTGGAAAATGGGAATATGGGGTCCATTCTGAAAAGAGACTATCAACGGCCTCCTAGCCTATGCCTACAAAGCAGGAGGTCACGTGTTCGAATCCTGGTCAAGGCATTTATTTGTGTGATTATCATGAATATTGGTTCCTGAGTTATGGATGTTTTCTATGTATTCAAGTATGAATATGTATCTATCTATTATATATATCGTTGTCTAGTACCCACAACACAAGCCTTATTGAGCTTACCGTGAGACTAGGTCGATATGTTTAAGATTGTCCGACATATTGAAATTGTTATTAAGAATATCTGACATGGAAAAATGTAATGATACGTTGCGCGGATTTCCCTGATAATATTATTTTAATTAATATTTTTCGAATAATTGAGAACTGTGCACAATTGATACGTAGAGGTCATATCAGATATCAGCTATTAAGCCTTACGAAAAGATTCTGGTAAATGTGGTGAATCATAAAAAAGACATAATCTCATTTAGTCATCATCATCGTTTTCCTAACTTATCCAGCCCAAGGGACCGTGGATCCGCTCGGCAAACTAATCGCAAAACTCGGCGTAAGGAGCTGGAAAAATCTATAACTACCTAAGTGATATTTCATATTTAAGTTCCAAAAACTCATTACGATCCCGCAATCTCCAGAGGAAGTCGCGACATTTTCATTTAATCATGGATGGGGTTAACTGAGTACATTTCAAGTTCCTGGATAGTTTAGTATCCGTTATTTATTGTAATAATATTACAGTTTTCCTTTGTTATTTTAATGCTGACCGTACTTACTAGTATTTATTAGATCCATTGTTCTATAATGCCGGGTTTAAACGGGCAAGTTATAACGAGGAAGCTAGTTAGGGGGCAAATTACTAGTTGGAATTAATTTCCACTTTTTCTGTTAGTTGTAGAATGCGGTGGCAATTAGGCACACATGTTGCATAGATAATGCCCGCGCAACGTCCAGTGCAGCGTTGTTTAAATATCACTCGGTTTTTCTAGAATTGATTTTTTGCAAAGGTTTTGCTGTTTTTTTTCGGACTTCCAGGTGCTTGACTGCTAACTTTATGTTTGTTTTCGTAGTATGTACCTATTTTTTGTAACGCTTTGAACTGTTTGCTTTAAATTTTTAATGCGAATGGCCAGTGTAGGTATATGAATACAAGTTACTTAAATTATATTCTCGTAGGATGCCTGCGTGCGGTGTTTTACCTTATTAAGTTCGTTAGTTTTAGTTTGTAAACAAATAGAAAAGCCAACTAGTTACCACATTTTATACAATACCAGTTATTTGCTGGGTATTGTACATATAATGAATGCTTAAGGATTCCATAGAATAACGGATTAGGTATTAGATTGACGAAATAATGGGACACCTAAGTATTTTTTTTTTAATGAATACTCACCCGAACTAAAACTAAACTGGTATTAAAAATGTGTTTATACCCTTTTAGCCCACAGAAATTACAACCTTTGTTAAAATCATCCGGTTGCAAATATCTGGAGAATGAGCCGTAAACTCCCGTTACGGCACTTCCCAATTAAGCTTTTTTTTTATTTCAGCCTTTCATAAATTGACCGACTGGGTCGGAAATTAAATTGTTTCCTCGAACCGGTCATAGCCGCGAACCGGGTTTCTTTTAATTAAAATTATAAGTTTAGCTGCGGGTTAGGTTGTGCTCTATTTGTACACTTCTACCTGCCTATAGGTATCCACCAAAACGTATCCACGCAAGGCTATATCATCGTCTTAGATAAATCAGTAAAAACTTGCTTACTTTAGATACTAAATAGATCATTGTTACAGTTTTGGATACAGGTAGGTAATATTCCACATGAATGATCTTCTGATTGGTCTGAAAGTGGGTTATTTATAATGAGTCATCTTGTTTCTCTTAATAGCTATTACTACTCCGAACGAAGACTTCAGCAGCTTTATAAATGATGGATTATACGCGATCTTAAGTTACTAATACAAATTTTCCAAATTGCCGAAATTACCAATTAAACACAATCCCAGTAAACTTCAACAGTCTGTGACTAACTTAATAAAACAGAATTATATGCCGGGACCCATCTGGCATCCAAGAGACAAAGTTAATTTTGATGAAATTAATTCTAAAGTTTAATTGAGTAAATGCTTCTTGAAGTTTCTTATTGGTTACTTTGCGTATAAACACTTTCCGGCTTCGCCGCGGCCGCCACCGTTCCCGTTTTAAATATAAATCATGTTCCGATACTTGACCCGTTTTTATTCGGTCAACGAATTATGAAAATATTCGCAATTTACGTATTTTTATAGGTACGTGTTCACCCCTTTGAAGAGGCTCGTAGGCTGTCCTGTGCAAACTGCGTATGGACGTTTACAGAGCTCGTTTATTTTAATCTGGCTTCAGCGAAGCGTTCCGCTAGGCTTTTGAAGTGCCCGCTCTGAGCCGAAAATCTAAGAAGACATTAAACCTCATTAAAACCGTTTCTTAGAAATCCTGCCTCTTACAAGGGCTTTCAAGAGAGCTTGTTTTACATTTAGTTGATTTTTTCCTTTTATCAGGGAATGAATGAAGGGGGGAAATAGAGGGAAGGTGAGGCAGTAATTACCGTTATTTATGAGCGGTTTCTATCCCTCCGCTGCGACTGCAAGCTGTGATTTTATTCATTCGGATACCCGAGGCTCTTTGCACCTCAAATTAGTTTTCATAAAATATCGCCTGCCATTTGTTTGTGTCCCAGACCCGTTTGTGCGTAAAGGTCGTTTCGGAATAGTGAACAGTCTTCCACCATTCCCACCAATTTAATTAATCATGGACAAATAATGTTTCGCTATTCCTTTTAGAATTTACGTTATATAACCTAGAGTTAATAAGTTAACTTAGTATGCCCACTCAGTTCTATATTTAGTATGTAGACACAATTTCTCGTATATGACTAATAATTGATGACGGCGACGGTGGATACTATATTATCGATATTAATAGACGATACCATTTAGTCTTGTGTGTTAACGAACTGCTTGCAAACCTAGCGGTTCGGTTTCCTTGAAACTAATAAAAGTAAGATTTACTCACATTCGTGTATTTTAGCTATAAATCAGCTCTGCGACTTGGTCGTTTGTTTAGCTGTCAAATAATTTGTTTTATGGTTAATTCCAGGTGACGAGACATCGGAGGTGTACGGCGTAATCACGGCGGATGGTTTGTTCGACGGGACCATCTGGACGGCCACCGAGGAGTACTATGTGGAGCCCCTGTCCCGCTACGATACCTCGCACCCCTCCATGCACAGCGTCGTGTACCGCCGGTCCGACGTCGACCACCCCCACGACGGCCAGCCCGCGCCCTGCGCCTCACACCAACTACACCTCAAGAGACTACACGGAAGCCAAGCTGAACTATTTAATCTAACTTTAGATGACTCCCTCAACAACACAGAAGACTTAAAGAAAGAAATTAACAGACGCAAAAAACGATGGCTGCCAGAAGACGAGATGCAGGACGATGAACCTAAGAAAAATCCCGAATTACCATTAGACTTAGACTTTCCTTATACTAGCAACAGCGATTACGAAAAATTAAGCACGAGAAAACCGAAGATTAAAATCGACAAGAGTAATCTTATTACTAAGGTCCGGCTCGATTCCGAGGAAACGAGACCGTCCAAGCCAAAGACTCACGTCGAAGTGATAAAGACGAAGGCTGGAGTCGTAACTGTTAGTAAGGATATTGTTAAGAAGGAACCTGTAGGATATACAGTTTTAAGTGCAAATGGAACCGACGACGGTAGACATGTGAACAAAAGGGCCACAGTTGACCCGAGGAAGACCACGTGTCTGGTCTACTTGCAAGCCGACCACATGTTCTATCAAAGATATGGTTCCGAAGAAGCGTGTATAGAAGTAATGACACGCCATGTACAGAAAGTCAACGCTATTTATAAAGTAACAGGTTAGCAAATACATTTTAAAAAACTATCCTAAATCATTTTTACTAACAAGATTGAGCATACAGACATAATATGATTGCCTTTTACAGACTTCAACCAAGACGGCAAGCCCGACAACATCACGTTTATGATCAAACGGATAAAGGTTCACACGCTAGACGCGATGAAGGATCCCGCCTACAGGTTTCCCAACAACTACGGAGTTGAGAAATACTTGGAACTTTTCTCAGGTATGTTTTATTTTGTACTAAGGTTTCGGCGAACTCTCCAAGATCTTGGAATAAGTAAAACAATTTGAAGAACTTCAGTTGAATGAAATAAGTTTTTTTAGATTTTAATACGGAGAATTTTTAAACACTAACAGCATACAAACCGCTCTGCAAATGGTTGTTTCAGAGGCTGAGTGTTAAAGAAAGTAAATAACTATAAAATAAATTAGGGTACTTTACAGTATTAATATTAAAGGGATTCAATACGACCACTGGAAAATAATTACTTTAATTGTAATTTTTGTTTACAGAGGAAGACTACGACGCGTTCTGTTTAGCTTACATGTTCACGTACCGGGACTTCGAAATGGGAACTCTAGGCCTAGCGTGGACGGGTGACCTTAAGAACGCTGGAGGAGTTTGTGAAAAGAATGGGGTATGATATGATAAAGCTATTTTAATATTGCTTATGAATTGTATGAAAAAAGTACATTTGACATACGAAACAAAAGAGTTATCTGTTGCTTCGGCTGTAGAACACCTCCGAAGACTACTGCAAACCAGGAAATATTGTGCTTACACAATAATATCTCGTTCGTAAGTGAAAATATAACTTCGTTCACAACATAAGCTCATTTGTTGCCTTCTTTGAATTAAAAAAATAATATTCGATTCGTGTTTGTCTTTATATTAAAACCTGTGTTTTTTTGCAGCATTACAGGGGTAGTATGAAGTCCCTGAACACGGGGATTGTAACGCTACTCAACTACGGCAAGCACGTGCCGCCGGCTGTATCCCATGTCACTCTTGCGCACGAGATTGGACACAATTTTGGATCGCCGGTTTGTATAATAAAATAAAGTAATTGCTTGAGAGAAATCAAAATCACGCATAAGACCAATAAGACCACTTCGGAGGTATCTCCTATCGCATAAAAATTGAATCATCATAATCGATTCGATCGTAAATCGTAACACACATAAAAAGACATACATATAGTCAAATTGAGAACCTTTTCCTTTTTTGAAAACTGTTGAAAATACATACAGCTAAAATAGTGTTTCTCATTCTAGCACGACCCAGAGGTGTGTACCCCATTTGGCGAAGACGGAAACTACATAATGTTCGCCCGGGCCACCAGCGGGGACCGCAAGAACAACAACAAGTTCTCGCCGTGCTCGCTCAGGGCCATAGATCCCGTGCTCAACAATAAGGCCCGGTCACCCAAGGGATGTTTCACAGGTCAGCTAATACCTTTTCTTTACCCCACAGACGCGCCCCCAACAAGTCGAGCAAAAAAAAGGTCAGCCGGACCATCCTTTTCTCGAAGCCATTCAGGCAGTTTTCAACCTCCTGTAATTTCGTGCTGATTAAAGCTAGAACCCTGAATTTTCAGTGCCATGTTGGCTATAATATGACATAGATGTATTCTCAATAACATTTAATTAACACGCTTTTATTAGCTTCACTTGTAACTATGTATGTAATAAAATCTTGGAATCTTAATTTGACCCACTTCCCGGTCTCTGATTATGATGAAATTTTGCACATGCTCTGAGTTCTGATGACAATACATGACTAGCTAAGAAACGTCATTACAAATCCAATATGGCGGCCTCCCCAAGATGGCGGACAGGCAATTTGAAATGCACCCCCATGATATGGGTATCAAATGAAAGGGTTTGCTGTCAGGAATACGAAAAAAGTAGTCTCGTGACTTAAATCCAACATGGCGGACATCCAAGATGGCGGACAGGGAATTTGAAATGCACACCCATGATATGGGTATCAAATGAAAGGGTTTGCTGTCAGGAATACGAAAAAAATAGTCTCGTGACTTAAATCCAACATGGCGGACATCCAAGATAGCGGACAAGCAATTTGAAATGCACCCCCATGATATGGGTATCAAATGAAAGGGTTTTCTGTCAGGAATACGAAAAAAATAGTCTCGTGACTTAAATCCAACATGGCGGACATCCAAGATGGTGGACAGGCAATTTGAAATGCACCCCCATGATATGGGTATCAAATGAAAGGGTTTGCTGTCAGGAATACGAAAAAAATAGTCTCGTGACTTAAATCCAACATGGCGGACATCCAAGATGGCGGACAGGCAATTTGAAATGCACCCCCATGATATGGGTATCAAATGAAAAGGTTTGCTGTCAGGAACACGAAAAAAATAGTTTCATGACTTAAATCCAACATGGCGGACATCCAAGATGGCGGACAGGCAATTTGAAATGCACCCCCATGATATGGGTATCAAATGAAAGGGTTTGCTGTCAGGAATACGAAAAAAATAGTCTCGTGACTTAAATCCAACATGGCGGACATCCAAGATGGCGGACAGGCAATTTGAAATGCACCCCCATGATATTCGGTATCAAATGAAAGGGTTTGCTGTCAGTAACACGAAAAAAATAGTCTCGTGACTTAAATCCAACATGGCGGACATCCAAGATGGCTGACAGGCAATTTGGAATGCACCCCCATGATATGGGTATCAAATGAAAGAGTTTGCTGTCAGGAATACGAAAAAATAGTCTCGTGACTTAAATCCAACATGGCGGACATCCAAGATGGCGGACAGGTAATTTGAAATGCACCCCCCTGATACGGGTATCAAATGAAAGGGTTTGCTGAACAGGATACGAAATAAGTTTGAATAATAATTGACTGAGCGAGCGAAGCATCTCTGCTTCAGCTTGGACAAAAATGCTTTCGGGTGTCTGTCCATTTGTTCTCCTCTACAGGTCGCATTTATCAACCAATTCTTGTGAAATGTTGTAACCCAGTTCATTCATTACATTTTTTTTGTCGATACGGTTTTTGGAAATAATGGCGGGAATTGGCATAAAGGGCCTAAGCAACTTCTGAGTTTATGGCGCTTAGGAACATTGAGAGTTCGTTGTGATAACGGAGCAATAAAGGAAGTATTTTCTTAGTTTTACACGTGTAGTGATTATAATTCTATCCTGATGATGGTACTCGTGGGGAATTGAGAGAACTCCTCAAACTCTTACGGCACAAGCGTTATGATTAAAGGGCTTTCCTAAGACACTTGAACATTCACTAATACCATAATTTGATTGGAGCATACTTTGATGATGCAGACCAAGGACGGCAAAGCGGAACTGCTCGATAAGCCTAGCTCTAAATATCATCAGATTTGTGACATTCATCTTTTTGATTTGATTTCTATTCTGATGATGGAATTCTTGAGGAATTGAGAGAATTCCTTAAATTTTAACGGCACATGCACTATGGTTTGAGGGATACCTTAAGTAACTTAATTCTTTCTTTATGGAAACCATCATTTAGGTGGAGTAAACCTAATGATGAAAACCAGGGTTGACAAAGTAGAACTGCTCGATAATTTCCAAACCTATCAATCGATTTGAAGCATTCTTATTTTGTTTCCTTCAATCTCCAAGGTATTTTCGTTTCATTTTAATTCAAATGTAATGATGGAATCCATGAGACGTTAAGAAAGACCCTTATTTATGGTGATTTCGAAATTTTATACTCAAACTAACTCAAACTTTAACTTTGACCAGGAAGTAGTTTTTTTTCTTTAAAGATTATATTTAATTTAAGTAAGATGAATTGATAAGCCATATAATCTGTTTCCTATACTAACTACAAGTATCATAAAATAAATAAATTCTTTGATAGTGCCTGCCTACCAAATCGTTGAAGATTCTAAAAGAGTAACTTACATGTTTGTCTGGTAAATATATACCTAATCGCTAAATATGACATGTGACATGCTTTTATGGCTCTTGATTGACCGAGCGTAAGCGAAGGTCTACGTTTCAGCTTAGTCAAAAATGCTTTCATATGTCCGGCTGTTCTCCTCTACAGGTCGTTTTTATCTACCAATTCTCGCGAAAATTGAGTGAGCAGGTTTTATAACTTTGTAGAATCTTTTTGGCATTTAGTTTTTTGGAAAATATTAGAATTGATGGAAATTGGCACAAAGAGATTAAGCGCCGCACAGGCCTAAGGCGCATAAGAACAGATGGTCGCGAGGTCTACAGCTCGCAGTAGCACTAGTAAGACTAAAAAGTATAAAATAAAATTAATAGTTTAAAAAACTAAAACACACGCTTTTAGCACGCACTAAAAATTACAAAATAATTCGGACATTTAGTTTGATGACTCAAGAGTTTTCCCTTTGCCAAATCTTCATTAGATCGCAGGTAAACATAAACAATTTCAGTTCGTGACGAACGATAAATAATTATCTATGCCAAATGATTATAAGTAGGTAATCATCTTTATTAAATCTTTACTATGATTTATTATGAAAGAAAGCGTGGAGCGTTTATGTAATCTTTACTCTTTTTGGACAAAACGACAGAACCTCAACCTGCGATCTGCGGAAACGGAGTGGTAGAAGAGGGCGAGGAGTGTGACTGCGGCTGGGCGTCCGAGTGCACTGACGTGTGCTGCCGGCCTCAAGCGGCGAGGCCACATTACAAGCCATGCACGCTTACGGAGCATAGCGTGTGCAGCCCTAGTCAGGTGAGCCACTATTTAACAAGTCACCGTATAAGAGAGACAAGAGTAACAAGATGAGATCTCATAAGTCTTCATTTTACCTTTGGAGAATCTGTCTATCTCAGATTTTACAGCGCTTCTGGAATCAATAACTATCATGCAATGTACCGGGTTTTTAAATTAATTATTAGAATCGTGTATTGTTTTACAGGGTCCATGCTGCACGGCATCGTGCACACTGAAGTTCGGCGACAAGTGCCGCTCCGACAACGGCTGCCGCGACGCGGCGCACTGCGACGGCAAGCGCGCCGCCTGCCCCGCCAGCAGGCACAAGGCCAACAAGACGCGCTGCGATAAAGAGCTCGTCTGCTTCATGGGGGTACGATTATTTTTTTTAATAAGGACGCCGCCTGTGTGATGAACTTTTAACTAACAAAATAACTTACTAATCACTACTACTATCATCTTCGACCACTGTCGCAGTCTACTGTAGGACAAGCAATACAATGCTTGATATACTCCGACACAAAGCACCGATGAACCCTATTCCAAGCAATGCTTTGCGTTAACTTGCGAGCATTAGATAGGTACGCAAGTTGATGCTATATAAGCAATCTGGCAAGTGATACTTTATAACTTGATAACCATGTGGACTTCGTTCATCAATTCGGTTTAAGTTTGATCAATTCCTTATTATAAACATATCAACACATAGCCACTACATACGTTTTTCAACACCGTAATCGATACGTCAATACGTTTTCAAGCTAACGACATCCGACCGGGCGACCGTCCTTCACATTATAACTGCAAATTATTATACTTCGTATCCAAATCGAAGATTACATATATTTACTAGCAGCAGTACACGGTTATGTGCTGTCCTTGTCACACATTTAGAGTTATAATATTATTCAAAAAAACTGTTCTCGCTCTCGCCCGCCGGGTAATTAGGAACGGCAGCGCTCCCAGCGGCGTGGTTTATCATTACATGTTTTTGTGTCTGTCCGAGTCACACGTATTTTCTCGCAAAAATAGTGTTTTAGTGTATATCTATTTCAGATTGAAGGATAAGGGTGAGTGATTTTACACATCTTCAGAACGATGAATTCAAATTACAGAATAAAACCGCGGCCTAGTTGCCGTTTAACGAATCTTCTTTCGGAAAGTGACTTTGTCCAAATGTTTGATTTTGCTTTCAATATATGTGTGGTAGATTACAATTTAAAACCGAATGTTAGTGTGGTGTATTAATCATATAATAACTAAAAGAATAGATCAAGGAATATTTACTTTGTTCGAAATAATGCTTTTACATCTACCTTCTTTTTTCTAAGTAATATAAGTAAAGTACATGTTAAAGGCACGGGTTGTTGTTCGTAGATTAACATACAAATTTAAACCTAATTAAGAGAACTTTAAGGTTCGTTATGTATTTACGCGTTATAGTATTTACGCGTTATAATTCGTATCAGGTTTGTGTACCAGACCGTATACTAAAAATTGCGCCACACGCCATACTCGAGGGTTAGCCACTTACTTCTAACCCTGGTATTTAACGAAAACAAATGTAATCTCATCTACGCAATGATTTCATCTACCTTTCCAGAGTTCTGAGATAATTATAGTAATAAGTATTGAAGTATGCAATGCTAAAAAATTATGAAAGTCGACATGAATTTCACAAATTGTAGTAAATTCGGTTAACAAAATGGCATCTAAAAGTAATTTAAAGTAAAATAGCCATAGAGGTTCCCTCATTTATCTATAGTTTTGTTAATAAAAGCTAGCTTATGATCCGGATGTTGCCGTTTCGAATATCGTCGAGCCTTCGGGACAATATAGGTATTTTAGAGGTTCCCCATTTTATCCCTAAAAGGGAGGTATGACCTCTTCAATTCTTCATGTTTGTCTTGTATTATTCGTGAAAGACAGCCTCGATTTGTCAGCTAAGAAGTACACATACTTATAGCGCTTCTTGTACGTCGTCTACCTACTTCATTTATATGAACTGTCATAAAAATATACTCGCTTATAAAGAATCATGAGCTCGCTGAAATAAGTAACAATGACTACAATCAATAATTATCATCATAATGTTGTTGCAGAGAAAAATTGTAAAATAAAAATAAGATAGGTTTCGTATAAACTACGTTACTATTTACGAGTAAGCCTATTTCAGGTTCTATCAAGAAAATACTACTTTAATGAGTCGGAATATATAATCTTGATCATGTTTTAATGAAGTCAAAATACTATGATATTGCGATTTTGAGTCAGTTAAGGCTCTAAACTAAAGGGAAGTGTAACCGCAGCGGCAGTGCCGTATTACCCTGTTCCGCTAAATAGCGCGAATGCTTGCTGTAGCCGCTGCAGGGGTTTAATTTGCGACCTAGTGTCTATACGATTAAAGAAGGATAATTTATGTTCAGAGGTGTATTCTTTGAGTATAGGTAAGTTATTTAAGGTAAAGAATAACTTTTTTGTTTTGTTCAGACTCGAAAGAGGTTATTATTTTTTTCCCTCATATTTTAGCTACCGTAAACCGTTCAATATACAACGATATAACCAGGTCAAAAATATGATATTTTGGTTTATGTAAAAATTTACAAAATACAATACCTACATAATATGCGGACATTACAGGTTAGTATATTATGATTGGTGGTTCTTTAACAAATTGCACACCTAAAAGGTGTTCAATCGCTTTCCTGCATGCTCGGAGCGAATAACGAGAAAACTGGTTAAAGACACAAAATAGTTAAAGTTTTTTGTGGTTTTTCTCATAACAATAATACCTATACTTACTGATTTTCTTTATCAACTTTACGTATCCCCATCACGAAACAAGGATAGTTTGGTTCGGGAATTTGAACCAATATCTGACGGCGCAGTCTTGCGAATTGTTGCGGTTAGTAAGAACGAATTACAATGCAATGCAATGCATGAAATTATATAAATCATATGATTTTTACATATACATATTATAATAGAAGTATTGTAATTTGTACATGTAGGTAGTGAATGTTGTGGATCACATTTTTATGATACCTACATATAAAATTGTAGATGATATCTTTACGATAATAGGACTCAACACGACTTAATTAAAATTAAGTCGGATATTAATATGGTCGTACGTACCTACTATTAAAACCTCACCGTTTAGGAAGGTGGTAACCAAAACGGAATAATTTTACGAAGCTGAGTGAGTTTGCTAACAAAAACCTCATTGGAGAGTAAATGGTTTTAACCCAATTGAATTATCACGAAACTAATATTCCTGTTTATTGAAAGCATGAACCGATATATACTGAAGTAATACAAACAACGACTTAAATTTTGATTTATAGTTTCCTAGAGAAACTTCATATCATATATATATATACATATATATATACGAAACGAAAATATATTTTTTTTTTTTCGTAGGCTATATCGATGAAATAGGCTTAATCTTATTAAATACCCTACGCTGCTCCGCTTTAACAGCGCAGAGTTACGTGACATAAATCGCGTGTAAATTTGTATAATTTTGCTCCGTTTCAACAATTATGCCACAAAAATTGTGTCAAATAAGCTTGCTTTAACAGCGTTGAGCTTTAACACATTAATTATGTCAAGGATCGTCCGCTTTAGCAGCGTTGAGGTACTTCACATTAATTGTGTCGAGGATTCCAGAACTTTGCTCCGCTTTAACAGCGTTGAGGTACTCCACATTAATTGTGTCGAGGATTCTAGAACTTTGCTCCGCTTTAACAGCGTTGAGGTACTCCACATTAATTGTGTCGAGGATTCTAGAACTTTGCTCCGCTTTAACAGCGTTGAGGTGCTCCACATTAATTGTGTCGAGGATTCTAGAACTTTGCTCCGCTTTAACAGCGTTGAGGTACTCCACATTAATTGTGTCGAGGATTCTAGAACTTTGCTCCGCTTTAACAGCGTTGAGGTGCTCCACATTAATTGTGTCGAGGATTCTAGAACTTTGCTCCGCTTTAACAGCGTTGAGGTACTCCACATTAATTGTGTAGAGGATTCTAGAACTTTGCTCCGCTTTAACAGCGTTGAGGTACTCCACATTAATTGTGTCGAGGATTCTAGAACTTTGCTCCGCTTTAACAGCGTTGAGGTGCTCCACATTAATTGTGTCGAGGATTCTAGAACTTTGCTCCGCTTTAACAGCGTTGAGGTACTCCACATTAATTGTGTCGAGGATTCTAGAACTTTGCTCCGCTTTAACAGCGTTGAGGTACTCCACATTAATTGTGTCGAGGATTCTAGAACTTTGCTCCGCTTTAACAGCGTTGAGGTACTCCACATTAATTGTGTCGAGGATTCTAGAACTTTGCTCCGCTTTAACAGCGTTGAGGTACTCCACATTAATTGTGTCGAGGATTCTAGAAGTTTGCTCCGCTTTAACAGCGTTGAGGTACTCCACATTAATTGTGTCGAGGATTCTAGAACTTTGCTCCGCTTTAACAGCGTTGAGTTTCTCCACATTAATTGTGTCGAGGATTGTAGATCTTTGCTCCGCTTCAACAGCGTTGAGTTACTCTACGTCAATTTTGTTGATGATTGTACAACATTGCTTCGCATTAACAACGTTGAGTTTTTTCACATTAATAAAATCGTGTTGAGGATCGTACAACTTTGCTCCGCATTAACGGCGTCTCCTATTACATATTCTACAGGAATTGTGTAGAATGTAATAAAATTTTACTCCATCAGGTTGTTTTTACCATGATGAGACTTCTCTTCAATAGTAGCATTCCGATTATCAAGATATAAAACACTCCACGTGTCTGTTCTTTATTATAACAATTATTTACAAAAATAGTAATTCTCTTGCTGCTGTAGCGTACTGGTCAATATTTCGTTATCCTACAGTAGAATCGAAGACACCTGCCACTTTTTTATTACAACGTTCCACTCAAAAAGGAAAAACTTACCGTATTAACCATTACCAACCACTTTAATTATTGTTTGGTCTCAGTATAAATCTGTATGTATATTTTATAACAAGATTTCTTTAGTACTAATCTTGCAATGAAGAAACTACTGATAGCTTGTTTTACTAATTATACAACTTGTTTTTGTCTTCCTTTTTTACTTCGATATGAAATACAGGCATATCTATAGTATACAATCACTATGCAGGGATTCGTCAGTAGAGTTCAATTAAATGAACGAAGTATAATTTAAAGCAGGTATATTCAAGTAATGTTAAAATTATATCGACGATAATACACACTCCAGTGTTTTGTTTCACCTAAAAGGTTATTGAAAGTAATTTCATTCTTTATTAATGTCGTTCCTCACTTGGACACGCACAGCATGTCATGCATAAGTCCAATCTAATAAAAATATTCATATAATATTTACATAATAGTACCGTTTTATTTTATTAGGCACTCATGTATGAAGCTAATTATCAGGAACCCATAGGAGCGTACGGATTTGACTTCGATATTTTATTTTATTTTTCCTACTTATATGTAGTATTACAATTCTCTAAACATCTGCTAGTAAATATATGTAATCTTCGATTTGGATACGAAGTATAATTAATAATCAAACGAACTTACCTGTGAAGTTTGATTGGAATTATACGAGTATCCAAATCGAAGATTACATACTCCCACCCTCCCAGACCCTAAAAATTAAAATAAAATCGTCTCTGGTCCTAACACAAAAATATCTATGTGCTCTAAAATAATGATAAACCACGCCGCTGGGAGCGCTGCCGTTCCTAATTACCCGGCGGGCGAGAGCGAGAACAGTTTTTTTGAATAATATTATAACTCTAAATGTGTGACAAGGACAGCACATAACCGTGTACTGCTGCTAGTAAATATATGTAATCTTCGATTTGGATACTCGTATAATTCCAATCAAACTTCACAGGTAAGTTCGTTTGATTATTAATTATTAATGTCTATACTCATGTTCCCAGGAGTGTACAGGCTCGATCTGCCTGGCCTACGGGCTGGAGTCGTGCCAGTGCGCACCGCGCAAGGACGACCCGCGCTCGGCCTGCGAGCTGTGCTGCCGCAAGCCGGGCGGCGCGTGCGTTTCCTCCTTCCACTGGAACGCGGCGCCCTTCGACGTGCCCGACATGTACGCCAAGCCGGGCACGCCGTGCAACGACTACAATGGGTAAGCAAGCACCTTTCATTAATGTCCGTGAATGCCACTAGGGCCGTCTCAGTCTGTCACATGTAACGTCTTCCGAGCGACAGCGTTTTCTCAACTTTTTGCCTAAATGGGTTTGTTACCGTTGCACTACCGATGCTTCGGCCAGCAGGCGCTGACGCAGGGGATTCTAGATATGATGGAGTCAAGGCAGTGAGGTCCACAAGCGAGGCGGATTTCAACTTAAATTGTTTTACCTCAAGTATCTCACTCTAACAGTGCCACCAAGCATACGAGTAAACCTGCCTTGCCTATACAGCTGTTTTCACACATTATATTTAGTTAAATTCGTTCCCCATTACAGATTCTCAAGTTGCATAAACCTTCCAATAATTTAGAAAAGTTATCAGATTTTTTTTTTCATATTTTCATGTTGAATTTTCAGCAATATTTGTGAAGTTTCATGGTTAATTGAATTATAAGAAACATACTGGTCACACAGGTACTGCGACGTGTTCCAACGGTGTCGCGAGGTGGACCCGTCGGGCCCGCTGGCCACGCTGCGCAAGCTGCTGCTGTCGGACGAGAGCATCGCTGGCTTCAAGCGCTGGGTGCTGCGCCACTGGTACGCCGTGCTGCTCATCTTGCTTGCGGTCGTCGCTTTATTGGTGAGTAGAGAATGGGCACTATTTATTGAAATAAGAAGCAGGTTTAATGTGGAAGGATATTATGACACATCACGCACATGCATTCATTACAGGAAACCTAGGCAATAAATTAAAAGCTAACTTGGTTGACGTAACGATCCAAAATGAATCTTGGCCCTCGAACCAAGAGCATGCCATTTTTCATTGATGTTTGTAGTGCGTAGTCTAACGACTGTTTTGAATTTTACCGAAGAAAGGAACAGAAGCAGACAGACTGGGCCTAAGAATCAGCGGGTGTAGGTAAAATATTTCAGGTTTTGTCGTCGTAGATTGGCGGTCTAGTATTTGTTTGCCTTTTGTACCTACTATCGCGTCCTAAATTGCATTGGCACTTTATGAATAAAAACATTCATAACTTGTCCATGCACTTTTGAGCACGTGTGTACCTAAGTACTTACCATCAGATCAGCCAAAATCGTGTGGGTTCATCCCGAACCGAAGCGAAACGTTATCAAACTTATCGTATTGTTAAAACATACCTATTTAATTTATTGTTTGTTTGTTTGTTTGTTTGTTTGTAAGCACTTTATTGTACACAAATATAGTAAAAATAAACATTTTGATAAAAACAAAGGTACAAAGGCGAGCTTATCCCTATAAGGGATCTCTTCCAGCTAACCTTTGAGTAACTGAGAGGAGAATCTTCGAGTTCTAGATAGACAAACAACAAATACAATAATGTACAAAACAACAAGGAAGTACTTAAGTACGTAAAATACAACAAGTTATAATAAATTACGTATATATTTATATATAACAATAATAATAGTATATATCTACATTTATACATAATATATATCTACTAAATACATACATAAATATATATATATATATATATATAGCACAAATGAACAAATATTACTATGCCAGTTCTCAATTATTTGAAACTTGGTTGGAGAGCCACAGTCTTTTCAGATTATCTTTAAATGATGCCACAGACTGAGATTGTCTGATGGACAAGGGTAACTCATTCCACAGCTTAACAGCGCGTACTGTGAAAGATTTTGCGTAAGTAAGCGTCTTGTTACCAGGAATAGCCAATTTTAAATTAGTACTTGAGCGTAAGCGGTGATCACTACCCTCCGCTAGATAGTTAAATCGCTCAATTAAGTAAGGTGGAGAAGTAGGGGTAAAGAGTATGTTGAAAAGTAATGACAGGACATGCACATCTCTGCGTCGTCGGATCGGTAGCCAGCCGAGTTGGGATCGAAATTTAGAAATGTGGTCGTACTTACGGAGGCCAAATATGTACCTGATACAAACATTTTGCAGACGTTCAACTTTATCGAGGAGTTCTTCACTAAGGTCTAAAAATGCAACGTCACCATAATCAAGGATAGGAAGTAATAGAGATTGGGCCAGAGTCATTTTGGTATGCAGAGGTAGAAAATTCTGCAGGCGTCTGAGCGAGTGGAGGGATCCGAAAATCTTATTCTATTCTTAATCTTATTCTTATCTTATTGAATGGGAGAAAACATTTATGGAATGATATCTATTCATTGAATTATTATTAAAGATTGTAATCTTAACCTCTAAATACTCCACTCAAATGTGTTTTTCAGTAAAAAAAAATTCACAGTTATAATTATTAGTTATTTCTCAAAAATATTAATTTGATCATTCCTTAGCGATGCTGCCGCATTTTAGATACTGCAATCGAACTCGAGGTTGACACTAACAAGTATTAGCGTCTTTAAGCCGAGGTATCGTGTAGCTAACTATGTACGCTGTAAAGCTAGACGAGTGGCCAACTTTGTATGCTAGAACTAATTGTAAACTTTACGTTAAGGCTAGATCTAAGTTGGATACCCTGAGTACCTACGTGTTCTAATTAAAGTTATATTGAGTACAATCCGCTTTACACTGGTAATTTATTTATGACATGACACATACCTAAGAAGTATGGGCTAGTTTTTTTTTTAAGTAGGTACGTAGTTTACGTGACTTTATGTGAAAGGCATTAAAACTCTAGTGTGGGTCTCTTAACTGAGGTTGCAAATTCATACCTAATTTATGAAATCAAGCGTTACTAGGTTGTGGGATAAATTATCGTATTAGTAGAATAGTAAGTATAGGTACAACAGTACCTATTCTTTTTCCTAATAAGTTCGCATCTGTATTTCTGGTGTTGTTACGTACCTATCGCTAGATTTATAGTTTGACTTGGAGGGTGGCCTATTACTACTTGACAAGTAAGCAAACATAACTAACACTAAATTTAACATTTCAGGTGGCCAGCACGCGTTTCCTCGGCCGCCACGGCAAGAAGCTGAAGTCTGTGACCATCATTCATTCGTCCACGACCGAAACCGTCCGACTGCCCGACGCTACCGACCCTGGCGGGGGGCTCATTGTACACACGGCTATCAGGTGAATATCACGTCAAGTTTATATCCCCACTTGAAATTGCAAACGAACACAATTTTTTAAAATCTGTATTGTGTCTCAAAGAAACATTTTTATTTCTTCCTTAATCCCCTTTTATCTACATCAAATGACCAACATTTACGTTTTCATTTTCAGATCAAAACTTCCTCTAAAGAAAAAAGTTGCCCTCCGCACAAAAGCTTACCGCAATAAAAAGGATCATAAAAATAAGCAAGGAGATAAGGCATCGCCGGCACACGCCGCCAAAAAGAGGGTAGGTTGACAGAGTTTTATTAAAATAACAAAGGCGTTATTAATTCCAAGGTGTCAAAAAAGTTTATAGCATTCTTTTTTTTTCTTCTTTCAGAAACCGAGTCATTCAGCCAAATCGGATGACCCCGCCAAAGTTCCGAAGGAAAGTGCCGTAGTGGTGACAAATGCTGAGGGCAAATCTCCAAAACATGTCCTTCTATCTAAACATAAAGGAAAAATAAAGAAACGCAAATCAAAAATCAAGAAAGAAACAATAGACTATAGTTCCATGCAGAAACATCCATCCACCCCCACTAAAGATACGGAAGCTTTAACCAAAGTTCAGAAGTGGCTTCTGAGCTCGCCACAACCCACTGCCATCCCTAAGTCTAAGTCTATACCCCTAGGACTCACGGAACGAACGCATAGACAAGTACAAAAGGGCACAAGAAAAACGAGACCGTCCAAGAGCGCCACCAACCTGCTGTCCGGCGAGAAGGCTCGGCTGCAGGTCGTCTTCAAACCGCCGTTCAGGTTCAGCGTTAAAATATGTAAGAGCGACAAAACTAAAGTCGTTCTCGACAAATCTTCCAAACCCGACCTCGACAGAAAACGTCACGAGGCCACACAACAGACGACTTCCAGCGCGGACCACGCTAAAACGATTCCTTCCCAAAATAAACTTTTGAAACATTCAAACTCCACTAAAAACGAATCAGAAAACACCGCTCCTACTTGTCCGAAACCCGCGGATAAGCTACAAAAACAGGAAAGCCACGGATATGCAAATCTACTGCCTAGAAGCGCGAGCGACTGCAAGCTGGTGAAGAGCGGCCCCGAAGCGAAAAAAACGGGGCACAAAAAGAGCAACTCGGTCGGGCAGCGGAAGGAGACGACTGAGAGTCGGCAGAACCTCATCACGCAGGAGGACGACAACATGCACGTGTACGAGAACGTCGCGCACGACGCGCTCGTGCCGCGCAGCTGCAGCATGCCGCGCCGCCAGCCCGGCGCCATCATGCGCCAGGCCAGCCACGGCCATCTGCCGCGTCTGCAGCCGCGCCGCCACGCCGCGCCCGCCGCCCCCGCCGCCCCCGCCGCCCGCGGCCGCCCCGCCAGCACCGGCGAGCTCGACCACTTCTACAACACCATCGACTCGCTCCGCCGCAGCCCCGACACCAGCGACACCAACACCGGCAGCTCCGCCGGCAGCCGCCGCCCGGCCCGCGCCCAGCGCCAGGCCAGCCTCGTCGACGAGCGGACCCCGGAGGCGACCGAGCTGAAGCGCCAGATGAGCGAGAACGAACTCGGGCGGCCCGACCTCCGCGGCTTCCAGCTCGTCGTCGGCAAGGACAAGCTGAAGCGGCAGTCGAGCGCCAACGAGCTGTGCGGGTCGCGCGTGCAGCTGGCGATGCCGATGTCGGCGGGCGCGGAGCCGCGGCCGCCGTTCTGCTGGAGCAAGCGCGCCAGCCTGGACGGCGAGGCGGGCTCCGGCTCCGGCCCGGGCCGGGAGCGGGAGCGGGAGCGGCGCGGACGGCGCACGTACACGTTCGGCGAGCTCAAGCACCACGCGCCCGACGCGGCGGCGACGGCCGCGAAGGACGACATCGCCGACGAGGACTTTTTGAAAATCATTGACAATTGAGTGAAGTGAAAAATCATACGGACGAATTATCGACGTTCATCTGACCGAGAAGTTTGTATCCACCGGATTCACATGTAACGCTTTTTATACCGAAAGCGTTGAAGTAGATATTTCTAGTGAATTCATGTTTCTTAAACCCAGATCTGATATTCGCTAGGTGTAATCTCCGGCAGGTGTAAATATTGTAATTTGCTTTTAATATTAGAGTTAATATATCCTGCCACTGAAACAAATTATCACTCAGTCTATACTATATAAATCACACGGTGGAATATCTACATATTTAGTAAATTCCAAAACTAGAGAGCGTAACACTATCGTACCGTCGGAATAGACTGGCGATGATCTCGTTTCACTGGACGATCTCTAAAATGAATCTCTATTTTTTCTACATGCTATGTATTGTAAAAAATTACTCATACTTATGTAAAGTGTTCATATACGATGATTTGAATGATATTTTATAATACTTTTGCGTAATTTTACTTGCAGTATTAATTTAAAGAAATCTCCGAAAAAATATGAATTTTAAATGATTCTTAGTACAATGATAGGTTTTTCTTGCAGCTAATCTAGCGACAATGCAGTTAATTTAGATAGCCGTCAATTAACGAGTCAATCTTCAATCGACATTAAAATAGATGATTAAGATATTAAACTCACAAAATGTTAATGTCTAACGTAAATTTATGTAGGATTCTTTATCGTCCATTCGGATATATACTATGCTGTTCTTATGACAATGCAAGTAGATCAGCAGTATGTAATCAAGAACTTCTTACAATTAATTTAGCCTTCTTTGCAAGGATAAGTTTTCAATAAAACATGTTGCTACATTTTACATTAGAATTAAACTCGACCATAATGCTTATGCAAATAGTTCAGGAAAAGTTGTGGATCCTTATTGAATCCTACACAATATCGACGTCCAAATGCTAATATTATACACATAATTAAAAGGTTTTATTAATAAGGATATTATTTTTTTATTAATATTGGATTTAACACGAACTAACAGACAAATAAAATTGTATTGTCATACCTAGATAATAAGCGAACTCATGGCTGTAATTTAAGTTTGTTACTCGTTGTGTTCTGCAATATCTGGGATGGAATCTCATTTAATTCAACGTATTAGTACGACAATATTGTAGTGTATATTACATTAAAAAGTGTTAATAATTATCCTATTATAGATGTTAGGTACAAAATTTATTTTTGTTTTCTAATTTAGGTCCCGCCTAAAATGTACAGACCATTTTCGTATAGGATGTTTTGTCTATGGTCTTAAGTTGTAGGATCCAAAGAGTTAGAAATGGACATCAATATATTTTGGATGAGAAATTAATAGTAGGTATAGCTTGACAAACAACCTCTCGTCAGTAGAACACGGTGGTCAATTAATAAAATGTAGGCGCGAAAGGTACCTATGTCGCCAATAGCAAATTAGTTTTTCGCGCGTTTATATCTATTGACAAAGTTGGTTTGCCAAACTATAAATACAGCCAAAATAACGAATAAGTACACAATGAAGTACATATTTCTATCTCAGATATTTATCAGAATGTGTTCCGATATTTTTGCGAATCGAGCGGCGCGATAGCATTGCGGCCGCGGCGCATCGTGTATGAGCTTCGTCGTAGGGAGGTAAGGTAAGGGTAAAGTGTAAAAACTATTGTGTAGAAATGGATTTCTAAAACGATACTAAAAGTATTGGAGATGTTACAAATTTGTATTTTTTAATGTTTCTTCTGTGGATGGTGTGGCACTCGTAATATCTGTGTCCGCATGGTCCACATGGATTACGTTAGAGTTTGTTCGACGCCTGTCGCTATATTTCTGTTTCAACTCGTAGCTCTATTGATGTTCTTCCTTATAATCGACATAAGTATGTGTTAATTGTGCATTTTATAAAAGATAAATGTGATTAGATTATATGGAACTATGTAATGGTTTTCTTGTTTATATATAAATTACTATTAGTAGTTTCAGATGTGTATCGAAATTTCCATTGCAATTTAATTTATCTTTCTATATAGAAAACATTTAAATGATATGATGATTGATGATAGGTGTGACACATCTGACCACTATATTGCTGTATTTGTTCCAAGTGCCTTATGAACAAATCGTTGCATTCCTACTGTACATTCCAATCTAAAAGCTAACTAGGTTTTCTTTACTGCCTGGACTTGTATCCTCCGTTTTATTTTACAATGTTTTTACGAACTGGTAATATGATCTGATGCTAATAAAATATGGTATTTAGCATTAAATATATTCTGTAGTCAACAGTACTTAAATAACGTTAGTCTGTGATAGATTTTCAGTTTAACTTGTTTTGTCTGCCAAATACCTTCTAATGTTCTACTTTCCGCTGTTGTTCTAATTAAGGACTATAAATACAAATTTGTAATAAATTCATTTTCTAACGTATTTACTATTTCTTTCTGCATTTTTTAAATATTAAAAGAATCCAAAAAATTAAGCTTCTTTCATTTTAAATATAGTTTTTTAGTAGGTAGTTGAGCAATGAATAACCCTATCCGACTAGATTTTCCATCAGGGGAGGGGACGGGGCTGGGACTAGTGTTACGGAAAGTCTAATATACTTGCAGGCGCTGCTGGCGCTGCAATTGTTTCGGTTCCAACTTGTTTGTCAGTTCCATCCAGGCACCGAATAAAACAAATAGATCTATTTATGGAATACTAGCAGTTGCCCGCGACTTCGTACGCGTAGAATTCAAGTTCATTTGCAATTATTTTAATAACAAAGAAAATATAAATTGAAAGAGATGTCATATACCACAGAAAAAGTGACCAAGGTCCCCGGTGAGCAGGGCTGGGAAGCATGAATCAAAGCATTTATTATGTTTAATAAATGATTTAATTCATGCTTTAAAATTGTAACGAAGAAAATACTTATTTAGAGTGTTATCAAACAATCCCGTTGCTTTTCAACCGACTTCAATATTTCTAAAGGAGGAGGTTCTCAATTCGTCTGAATTTTTTTTATTTTTTTTTTTTTTCTAATGTATGTTACCTCAGAACTCCGTCATTACTGAACCGATTTCAATTTTTTTTTTGTTTTCTGAAAGTAGATGTTTCCAGATTGGTCCCGTTTTTTTCAAAATCGATTTCTGATGATGGGATCCATGAGGAACTGAGGGAACTCCTCAAATTTGAAAGGCACATGCATGCTGATTTGGGTGATTTCTTAAGAAACTCGATCATTTCTTTACGAAAATCATCAATTTGGTGGAGTGGATCTGATAATGGAGACCAGGGATGGCAAAGTGGAACTGCTTGGTAATTCCCATGACTATCATCCGATTTAATAAAATATTTTTTTGTCTGAAAATAGATGGTTCCAGGTTTGTCCCGTTTTTTTCAAAATCAATTTCTGATGATGGGATCCATGAGGAACTGAGGGAACTCCTCAAATTTGAAAGGCACATGCATGATGATTTGGGTAGTTTCTTAAGACACTCGAGCATTTCTTTACGAACATCATCAATTTGGTGGAGTGGACCTGATGATGAAGACCAGGGATGACAAAGTGGAACTGCTTGGTAATTTCCAGCTCTATCATCCGATTTGAGACATTCATCTTTTCTTTGTAAAGAAATACCTTCAGGATAGTCCTATTTGATTATAGTTCTATTTTGATGATGGAATTCATGAGGGATTGAGGGAACTCCTCAAATTTTAACGGCACATGCATTCTGATTTGAGGTTTTCCTTAAGTAACTAAAACATTGTTTTGGGGGAGCCAACATTTTGATGAAGACCAGGGATGGCAAAGTGGAACTGGTCAATAAACCTAGCTCTACTTATTATCCTAGTTGTGACATTCATCTTTTTGATTTGATTTCTAGTCTGATGATGGAGTTCTTGAAGAATTCAGAGAACTCCTCAAATTTGAACGGCACGTTTATTGTGATTAGAGGGTGTTCATAATTAGCTTAGGCATTTTCTTACTGTGGCTATCATTTTGCTGGAGTGTACCTGATGTTGATAATCAGGGATGGCATATTGAAACTGCTCGATAGTTTACAGTCTGTCATCCAATTTAACACATTGTTATTTTGTTTGTTTTATTATACAAGGGAGTTCCGTTTGATTATACTTCGCATGTAATGATGGAAGCCCTGGGACATTAAGAAAGCTCCTCAATTTTCAATCTTACACGTGCGGTGTATTGGATATTTGTGAAGTAAACTGGCTAACTCAAACAAATTTAAAATTTCACTTTTACCGGGAACCAAATGAAGTCGGTTTTTTTTTCTTAAAAATTATTATATTGTGTTCGTTATACGTTTTATTTCAACCCTTTTTTAGCCTCTTTGAGGAGAAATATTAATAAACGCTGAAATTCTTTGTCCCGTTACACAATAAGCCGTCAATATACGAACTTTCAAGATTCTCACTTTAAATTCACACAACCTCCATACAATCTTTTATCCCATTTTTAACCCCGTTAGTAGATGAATTTTAAAATTCACTGAAATCACCTTTTCCTATTTAGATAAGAAATCCAATCACAAAGTTTCAAGTCACTCACTGAAATTTTTTGATATTTAGTTACGCCATCCCCATACAAATTTTAACTCTTTTTTTTACCCTTTAGGGAGTGAATTTTTCAAAACAGTTTCTTATTAAAGTTTATTGTATAAGTACCCTACTGTGCAAATTTCAACTTTCTAGCATCAGCAGTTTTGGCCCCGCATTAATACAAACTTTCAACCCCTCTTTAACCCTTTTGGGGAGGTATATCAATAAATGCCGAAATTATAGTCTAACAAGCCAACGATCGCAGTAACAGTAGGATAAAAAAACTATATCCATCCCTTTTTTCGGGGTGATAATACTACCGTAAGAAAAATACAGTATGATGCTCTCTAACCTACTGTTACTGCGATCGTTGGCTTGTCAGACTAAACATAGTTTTCTTGTTACACAATAAACAAGCTAAGCCAAGAGGCGGTCTTGGAGAAGATTCTGTGACGAAATCGCCCACACACACAAAGGAGCGAGAATTCACAAAATACTCTCTAAGACACCAACCAACTACCTCGGTCTCCTCAAGTGACCAGATGGCACGTTTACTAACACAGAAGCGGAAACCTAGACCTACTTAGGGTGACCCACTTCCCAAGTTCGTACACCACCAGTAATAAACTAATGTGCGCCCAAAGGAATAATCAAACCCACAGGGCACACAACATCGACTGGAATTTGGCAACTAACATCTTTAGACCAAACAAAATTAAATGGGCCTTGAGTAAGTTCAAACCCTTTAAATCGGCCGGAGAAGATGGAGTGTTTCCTGCTCTCCTACAGCAAGGTCAGGACCTCCTACTCCCGCACCTGGTAAGAATATTTCGAGCGAGCTTCGCACTAGGCAATATACCAGAAAAATGGATTCGGGTCAAGGTACGCTTCATACCAAAGGCAGGAAAAAAGGACTACTCGCAGCCTAAATCCTTCAGACCAATAAGTCTAACCTCTTTCCTTCTAAAAACAATGGAAAGAATCATTGATCAGCACATCAGAGTGCACTACTTGGTGGCAAGACTACTAAGCCAAAATCAACATGCATACCAAAAGGGGAAATCAACAGAAACTGCCCTACTCGACCTGGTCGACAAGGTGCAAAAAAACCCTAGAGCAGACCGCTCTATGTGCTTTCCTTGATGTCGAAGGTGCTTTCGATAACACACCCACAGAAACAATCCTTAATGGAATGAAATCAAAGGGTGTTGCTGAAACCACCACCAGATGGGTCCAGAGCATGCTCTCTAACATAGTGACTACTCTAACCCTCAATGCAACAGAGCACGAATTTTACACCACGAAAGGTTGTCCACAAGGAGGCGTCCTATCCCCACTACTATGGACACTTGCAGTGGATAAACTAATTGCAATCATGTGGGACAAAGATTATGATACGCAGGGATATGCCGATGACCTTGTAGTTATAATCAAAGGTCCCTGCCTCCACACAATCTCAAACTTGATGCAAGGAGCTCTTAACACTATAGGAACTTAAATGGTTTAAAGAAAATGACTTGTCTATAAATCCGAGCAAAACGGTAGTAGTGCAGTTCACTAAGAAGAGAAATCTGGAAAAACTCGGAAAACTACAACTTAATGGCCATGTAATAACACTTTCGAGTGAGGTTAAGTATCTAGGGGTCATTTTTGACCAAAAGCTAACATGGAATCCTCACTTAAAAAACATCACACAAAAAGCTAAAATGGCCTTATGGTCATGTTGTCGAATGGCAGGAGCAAAGTGGGGATTAAGACCCAATATTGCTATGTGGCTTTACACAGCGGTAGTGCGGCCCATCATTACATACGCCTCCGCAGTCTGGTGTAGCAAAGCCAACCAAAAGACAACTATAAATACCCTGAATAGCCTGCAACGCACGGCTTGCTTGACAGCAACAGGGGCCTTTTCCTCAACACCGGGGGCAGCCCTAGACGCACTGCTCAACATCACACCACTCCACCTGCAAGTGCAAAAGGAGGCCAAGCAGTGCGTCTACAGAATAAGCACGCTAAACAAGCCTAAATGGCGCTCCCAAGCGCTAACCAAACTCAGGGCTTGGGTTTTCGAGAACAAAACCCTCAGCATGCCTTCAGATAACATGCATACGGAATGTCATTTTACCAGACTGTACAATGTGGAAATACCCCAAAGACACAAATGGACCAACGACCAAATGTTTGTCGAAAAGGGAAGCCACATTTGGTACACGGATGATTCCAAGAAAGTTGGAAAAGTAGGATGTGGTATCTATGGTGAGCGGCCTAAGCACAGAGCCAGCGTCAGCATGGACAAACTGGCCTCAATCTTCCAGGCAGAAGTCCTTGCCATTTGCGCGTAAATCAATCTGGACAGAAACCTAAGAAACCAACACATCTACATTAACTCGGACAGTCAAGCTGCTTTGCTAGCACTAGAGTCCCTAGAGGCTAATTCTAGACTAGTCCAGAACTGCAAAAATAATCTAAACGCCCTGGCTAACACCAACAAAGTTACACTTAGATGGGTACCAGGACACTCCAACATTGTTGGAAACGAAGCAGCGGATGAACTTGCCAGAAAGGGCGCGGACACGGCCAACTATAGTTGGCCCGGAACCGTTTTGCGGAGCCTGTGCGGTGGTCAGAATTCTGACTGGGCATTGCAAGTTGAACAAGCACATGTTTCTAATGGTTAAGAAACAAGACGCAGCATGCAGGTTCTGCCAGGAAACAGAGGAAACCGCGATGCACATCCTCTGCTTCTGCGGACCACTAATGCACAAAAGAAGTAGGTACAAACTGCAACCTTATGAGATACACAACATTACAGCCCAAAGAATTTGGAACTTTCTGGACTCAACGGGAATCAGTAATGAATTATAAAGGGCTGCCACAATAGATCACAACTGGTCGACGCGGCATCTTCATTAGCCCAAAACTAAAATAATAATACACAATAAGCAGTCAATAGACGAACTTTGAAAGCTTGAAAGCTCTACTCTCATGGTTTTTGTACATGCGTTTTAAAAGTTGGGAGGGTGGGACAATTTTTGACTGCTGGAGCGATTATTTCTGAAAATATTTACTTGATCAAAACATGTTTTTTTCAAACCCCTGTTATTTTTCAATAATCCAATGTTCGTTTCAACCGTAAAATGTGAGGTATCGACCTCACACTTTAGGGTTGAAACGAACAAAAAAATCATACCCCATTTTACGTGTATGATAAGTACCCTAAAATAATGTTTTATTTCTTTTTATTTTACCACTTTGTCGGGATGGTTGAAATGTATATTTATTATAAATTTACTGAAACGTGGATTAATCGTGTACAAACTTTGAAAAGAAGCCCCGTTTTAGTAAATTTATAATGTGTGAAAATCGGGCAAGTTTAAATAAATGTACGAGTATATTCATAACAAATTACAGCTGGCTTCTACTAACGGCCAATGAGCTAAGCCGCAGACGGACGGACAGACATGGCGAAACTATAAGGGTTCCTAGTTGACTACGGAACCCTAAAAAAGGGATGAATAATAATAGTTGGTTTTTCTAGTGTTCCTCTTTGCCTGACTATACTTGCACCTAAGTATGTAAACAAAATCCATAGACAAACAACAAGTAGGTCGACGCCGTAGCGGCCATATAGATTTTTACATTTTTACTCTTTGCTATAATGACGCTAAAAACTGGCAGCATTAAAATGGCTGATGATTTAAAATAATGTCAAATTATTTTCATTCGTTTTTCCATTGTTATCATCTTGTCAAAGTCGGAAGACTGTCACACAGTAAAGTGAAATCAATGTAGTCGGTTTTTAGAGGAGTAAAATAAAATATAATGGCTCCTATACGGTATAGCCTCCATTATGAAGATTACTCTGAACATTTAATGTCCAGATTTGGTAAATTGCTGCAAATGCAATCATTAGTGGACATGACACTAATGTGTAGTTCACACACTTTGCGTGTTCACAAAGCTGTTCTTGCGGCCAGTAGTGCTTATTTTCAGGTATAAGTTATAGATTACTTATGAAAATTCTGTTTCGGTTTTACAATATTTTTCTAAAAATCTATTTTTATTTGTAGTATTTACAGTAATTTAAATAAGTATAACATTATTTCAAATACTTTGTTTTCAGGAAGTTTTACAGAAACAAAATGGCGAGCCGTTGATAATATTGAAAATGCGATTTAGCGTACTGAAATCGCTTGTAGAGTTTATGTATTGTGGCAAAACTCAATGCTTAGAAGAAAACTTAGATGAGCTAGTGTCGGCAGCACAGTTTTTAAAAATTAAGGGACTTTCGAAGGTTACAAAGGAAGGATTGGGCATTAATAATCACAGTGAGTTATTTTCAAATTCTAACTATAAAAGTAAGTACCTACGTAGTGTTGTTTGATATTTTTTATATTGCCTATTATGTGCCCAAAAATTGCTTCTGTCCATTACAAAGTAAGGTAGGTTCCGAATGTAGTAGGCCCATCGGGAACTACCTAATTAAAATAAATAATACCTCATTTAAATATTCGATTATAGTTTTGTTCGCAATTTTTTGTGTAATATGACGCGCTTATTATTACGTATTAATGTCTCTACATACTCTACATAGTATGCTTAGGTCTACCCACTCCATCATTTGATTTGGTATTTAATCGAAATACCGATAACTATGAATAAGATGCGTATGTATGATGAGACACTTATTAGCGTTCGTGAGTCTCAAGTTTTTCCAATAGTAAATAATTTTATGCCACACCTGGCCATAAAGTGCCTTTTTCCGCACGCTACGCGCACGGAAAAAGCAGATTTCTGCCCAAATGTATGCATAAAATGATGTACCTAACACCTGAGGTAATAAATAAAGCCCTTGATCGCATATTTACGTCCCTCGCTTGCAGCTCGGGTCGCAAACATCTGCGATCTCGGGCTTTCTTTGTTTTACCGCACTAGTTAGGTAATGTACTAATTCGCTACATAGGTTGGTAGGATTCGCGCGGTTGTATTGTACCTACTATTGAATGTACGTGTGGTGCTTATTTATTTATTTATTTTATTTCAAAAATCAGCTTACAGCGTAACAATAAAAACCAAGGCACTGAAACCATCAAATACAAAAATAAAAACATAGAAAAACTCAACACTACTTAAGTTAATTTAGGCGACGTAACTACGTGGCTCTGTTGCGTCGTCGTCTGATCAGGCGTAGGATTCAGCAGGTTTCCCCGGAACCGCCGAAACACGACACCCTTCGGCCAGAAGTCTGGGCTCGCGATGGTGTCCATCAGCGGCCGAGGCACGCGCACCACAAACGAGCTGAAGTGCACGTAATGACGCGACCGCAGCTGGTGCACCCTCAGCTTGTAGCTGGTCTTCTGGCGGACGTACTCTACCACCTCGTCGGCTACGGCAGAGTGATGCAGGCGCGACACGTAGAGCGCGTTATTGTTTTGGCTAAAGTGCAAAGAGTGCAAAGGCATTTACTTATTCTTGCAGGTGAGCTCCCGGTATTCACGCCCCCCGTAGTCATCAACCGCCCGCCTCAGTCTCTAATAGACTTGCATACACAGGTATTTTTATATTTTGTTATTATTAATATCTTAATAAATTCGGTTGTCTTTCTGAGTGATACGATGGTGCGGTTTTAATGCCGAAATCAAAGTATAGGGTACTTTGATTTCGGCATTAAAACCGCACATCACAGTACGCAAGAACATACTTACGAAGTTTGAATAAATAAAATATAAACGATATCTACTCTTTTAACCCTTTTCACCGAAAGGCCCATGAGGCTAGTTCAATGACCTTTAGATGTCATTTTTAGGGTTCCGTAGTCAACTAGAAACCCTTATAGTTTCGCCATGTCTGTCTGCCGTCCGTTCGTCCGTCCGCCGCCGTCCGTTAATATAGTGATGCCAAAAAAGTGAAATAAGCGTGTAAGTCGTAAGAGCTGCGAAGCAGCAGCGATGATGCTCCTTTTTTATTATTATGAGCATGGTATCTATTAAAACCCTTTTTTTAAGTTAACTTATTGAGAAGAAAAACTTAGTTAAACTTAGTTAAACTACGGAACCCTACACTGTGCACGGCCCGACATGCACTTGGCTGGTTTTTTTTGTCATTTTGTTAACTTCGCACATATGTGAACGAGATAGACGGGCGAATGATAATACGTAAGTAGTCTTGACCACGAAAGCAAATGCTACGAGTGCTACGCCGTAGCCCGTAGCGACGATTGACGCAGGGAAATTATTTACTTTTTGACGTCGTTCCTATAAGGCCGTAACTGACGCAGACTTTGAGCGTCATTGCTTTGAAAGAGTTTAGCTAAACAATCAAATACAAGCACAGGACCATCAGTATCAAATGACCCATAGCTGCACCAGGTTTATATTAGGTACTCTTAATTTAATTAACTTTGCCCAATGTAGTAGTTTACAATTTTGAGTACCTTCTATTGACTTTTTAGGATAGCAGTGACCCAAAGCACTTATCCACACCCAACACCGGTCAGCCAGTGGACAGTATGGGACGACCGAACAAGGTTAAACATTGCTTTAAATATTTATCTTTGATATGAGAATAAGTATGTAACTATCTACAATTCAATATTATTATTAGGTTTTCCTTTGGATTGGAAGTTCTGATGGCAGTCACTTTCATAAAACTAGCTCCTTACCCAATCTTGAGAGAACGTTGGCAGACCCCAGGCTGCCTAAGCCATTAGTTAAATTGTGAAGTTAAATTACAACCAATAAATTACTTTTTCCCCTCACTAGCTCGGAAAGCGCTGTTTTGTCCTTTAAAACTAGCGTGGAAAAACGCATTTTATCCACATGTGGGGCAAAGTAATCCAATTCCTATCACTTACCAACAGTCCAGTATAAGTGAGTCCTATATGCCCATAGTAAATATGCGCAATCAGAGGTCACACCTTAAATTGGTCATGTGATCATGTCTTATCCCGCACTTGGTAAGCTGTTGGCAATATCTAAGTATCAGGAGCGTACCTACTCTATGACAAATTTTGAAATTGATTTTTGATGGTTTCTTCAAGATAACTTACATGTGGATAAGATTTATAATCGTATGTAGTCTGTATTTTCCTAGCAATAGTGAGGGGAAAAATGTTGTATTACACTCAGCGGTAAAGTTTGTTCAACTCGCCCTCGTAAAGCTCGTGATACCCTCGTAAAGCTCAAGATTCCAGTTATTCCAGTAATTTTCGAATCTTTCGCTTGCTCGGGTATCAATATAAGCCCGAGAGTTAAACAGCAACTTTGCCCTCTTGTATAATAAATAACTATTTCCCTTCACTAGCTCGGAAAGCGTCGTTTTATCCTTTAAGGATTTAGGGAACGTAATTTGACCTATAGTTTTGAATGGTTTCTTCAAGTTTACTGGTAGCATTGACTTTTAAACGATAGTTTTGAGTAGGTACTAAATATCGGATAGCTTACATTTAGCTATGATTTGTAATCGAATGTAGCTTTGACTTTCCTCGCAATAGTGAGATGAAAAATGTTGTATTGAAACTCTCGGAAAGCTCAATATTCCAGAAGTTTGGAATCTTTTGCTTGCTCAGGTCTTAATATAAGCACCAGAGTTAAACAACAACTTTGCCCTCTTGTATAATAAATGTCTATTGTCTTTAGGACATGGTGGTCCGCATTCCGTTCGACATTGAAAACGGAAGCAATGCGCCGAGCGGCATGGACTACGGGGACACTCCGCGCTCCATCAAGCCGCGCCGAGGCCGACCCAGTGTCAGAGTAAGTTTACTTGCGTTCCATGATTTATACCTAATTGACAGACTAGTTAAGGTGAAATTTTAAAAACCAATAAGTACTTTGGCGGACGTCCTTGGTGAAAAACTAAAACTCCGTAAACTAGAATTTTACATTTTCATACAACATTATTTTTCGCGGGTCAATTTCCATAGTAGCAAAATAACTTCATATTTTTTATATTTAGGTACATAATTTAAGATTTTATTTTGATGGTATTTAATTTATACTCCGAAATTCTATTTAAAAACATACAATAATGGTTTGTTCCGTGAATAGATTTCGAGCATCTCAAAACTTTCCTAAGGTATCCCTCGACCATTCCATCTTAACCCGTCTACTTTTTAGACAACAGTGTATTTTAATTTATAATTGCTATGTATCAGAATAGGCTTCGCCGAGTATTACCGACAGAAAACAAAAATATAGTCCTTGCCTATGCCTTGTAATTTAGACGACCGAAAGGAAACAAATACTTTTTTATTTTACAAGGGTTCCAATCTCATCAAAAAACCATTCAATCTTCGCCCACCTTACCTTATTATAATAAATTACTCACGTATCACGTTTTAGGCACTTGCAATATTATTCGTAGAGGTTCGGTCCCCTTTATCAAGCGCTGTATACCGTTCGGACCACGCGAGCGGGCATGTCGCGCGTAGTAACTAAAATACGCGAATGTTATCTAAATTTTTTTTTCAAATATACTTACAGTACCTACAGACTACAACCTATTCACCCATTTGTGTGTTGTCAGCGCACCGGAGGCTGGGAGAGCTCCGGGCCGCTCGGCCGCGCCGCCGAGCGAGCGCTGCTGCGGCGCGAACAGGACTCACGCAAAGCCATTCACCAGCTCAAGCATTTGCAAACCCGACATATGCAGGTTAGAAATAAAACGCATTTTTTCGGATAACTGCAGTGGTCCTTGCAGACCTAGATCGCATTTAAAACTAATCTAGAAATATTTGATATCACATGTTCTCAGTGACTTGTGGAAACATCAGGGGCCCACTTTAGGTGAGAATCAGAATGGCGGGTATATCTAAACAAATATAAGAAAGGAATATATTTTATTTTTAATATTTATTTATTTTAAAATTTAGTATCTACCTAATTGCTACTATTTAGTACCGCTGTTCAAATAATTAGTACCTTTGCGTAATAAAAGTAATTACGAAAATCAGTTACACCCGCCAACCTGACAGTCAGGTTGGCAGGTGTATTTTTGTTTGTAATGAATCATTACATGGGACCCATGGGTTTTTAGTGGACGTGATCAATTTAAAATTTTTAGTACCTAATTGTTACCTTCATAATGACGATCGAACCTGCATCTTACCAGACCAAGGTCACGGTTCGGTACAGCCGTCTGTTGGGCTTATACGTTTTCTCTAGGGACAAAATGTAAAAAACTCAGAAACCACAACTGAAAACGCAGAAATACTTTCTGATTATGAAGGTACCAAATTTTAAATTGATAACATCCACTAAAAACCCATGGGGTTAATGCAAACTAAATACACCCGCCAACCTGATTGTCAGGTTGGCGAGTGTACCTCACTGATTTTCGTAATAACTTAATAACGTAATAAATATAAGAGCCTGGGCAGAGAGTACCTTTTTGTACCATTCGGGGTCGAAACTCTTGGTCCATGGGGTCCCAGCGCACGCAAATTTTTCGTAGAAATCGCGAAACGTCTGGTTGATGTTACTGGTGACCGAAGAGCTGGTGGCTTCCTCGCACAACGTATCAGCATTGCGATACAACGAGGAAATGCCGCCAGCATCCTAGGTACAATGCCTCAAGGACCTACTTTAGATTTAAGGTAGGTAGAGGTAGGTAGTTAGGTAATTTACACTTACTGTATATATTTCGAGAATAAATGATTTTAAAACTTAATAACGCGTAGGTACTAATTATTTTAACAGAGGGACTAAATAGTAGCAATTACCTACTAGGTACCTACTAAATTTTGTTATATGACTTTCTTATATTTGTTACATATACACCCGCCATTCTAACTCTCACCACTTTAGCGTAGTAAGCGTCAGGTACCACTTACACTTAGCGCTGCTACGCGTGTAGGTACACGAAAGCTGTAGGTACTGGAATATGTACAATCCACACAAGAAGTCCAAGGCATGGCATCAACAAATCAGATCTATGCAATAACGTAGATGTTTTCGTTTCCAGGACTATATGGACAGGGTGACGCTTTCCCAAGCGGTGAACAGCATCTGCGGGCCCGAATCATCCAGTGCCCACAACTACATGGGCGTCGACAACGACCTCATGTACATGGACCAAACTGTCTCCTCCAACGTTCTAGACCCCGCCATCTCATACCCAGAAGAACACCCTATTCGGTCAGAGGGCATCTCCTCCTACGCCAACACTACGACCACTAGCTCTGCCAATGATTCCAACAGCAACATCAGTAACGCCATGTCCCAATACGTTGATGCTTTGAAAAGTGCTGGACTACCCACCGATCTGCCCATACTCTTCGAATCCGGAGACGGATCCTACATAAACGTCAACGAACAAGTTCTTCTCGACATGGTGCAGAGCAGCGAGATCCAATATGAAGTTATCGAGCAGCCTAATATTATTGAAAAGGTCGCGGATCCGAGCGAAATCAAAAGCATTGACGATTTGTCTAAATCGATAGAGAGAGGAGAGTTGATGTCCGGAAATAAGAGTTTCTCGGGAGCCAACGAGTTTGATAAAGATGGCGTACAATTTAGCAACCATGAAGATTCTATAAACAGTTTGAACGCAATCCTTCCAGATAATTTAGACTCTTTTGCCGACCAACAGAATTATGTCGTGTTAGATCAGCGCATGCAGAATCATAATTCTATTGATCATGATCCGTCACACGATTTCTCGGGTATAGAGGGTGACATGCAATTCTTTACGAAATCAATGAGTGATGATGTCAAGAAATATTATCAAGAACAACACCTCAACGATGCGAGGGCAATAGAACAGCTGTGTCCTACGAGCACTGCTCTGGACACTAGTTTTAGCATGTCTTTACTTGATACGAAGACTTCCCACTTGGATGAAAATATGGGTCAGCAGTTTAATCTCCAAGAGGATTTAAGGAGAAATGACGATTGCTATGACTTTAGTCTTCAGCTGCCTCAAACCAGTGACTTTAAAGATGATGGTTTAGACTGCTTAATGTCCACTCCTAAGCAGAATCTGGATAATAGTTCTTACGACATCAATAGTCAATTAGAAAAACCTTGTCCAGGTAGAGACGAAATTATGAACGATTTAATTAATATTGAGGAGAATATGGGCATGCCTTCAAACAACGACTGTCCCGTGGATGAACCTGAAAGGGAAGGAGCAAAATCCCAGACCGAGTTTGACGTCGATGCCTTGAATGTTAGCACCGCTTTTTCAACCGAAGCAGTAGACAAAGATATGGCTGTAGAAAACACACAGCCTAAAGATGATATTACTGCTAGTATTACTTCAAGCGGGTTACAATGGGACGATAATATAGATATGAATAACCAAGAAACTGAAAATAATCATGTGGATGACGACGATTTAAAAACGAATGAAAATCATGAGCTACCGGAAGCCGGATATAATGATGCAGTTATTGACCTTACAGCACCATCATCTGAATGGGAAGAAAAGGCTAAAATGGACATGTCGAATAAAGAGAATGACCCTAATAACGATGCTGCTATTGACTCAACTTTAGATGACGACATTCCATATGCTGTGGGTTTGCTTCCTTTGAAGCATGTGCAAACTGTAGAAGACAGTACGCTTAAGCGAAAAACACTCGACGGAGATTTACCGCTTAATGTGGATGCAAATTGTTTAAAACGTAAAGTGAAATATAAGAAACTGCAATAAATATCTTTAGCTTGTAATAGAATACATAAAATTAGAATTAACGTTGTTTTTTTTCTCAATTGTTTCTGAAGGCAATACACACACATACACACACACACACACACAGGACAGGTGTCTATCTAGCATATCTAAGGTTAGCATATCATAATTATAAGAGAGTAGCAGTAGCGTGCCGAAGAGTTCTAGGTTAGGTAGTTAGAAAGTTTTTTTAGAGATAGGAAGTCTTTTTTTAAATAGTTCTTCACCACAATAGGTATACAGGCTGTAACAAAAATGTCTGTGATCGGTTTAACCCAGATAGATACCTATTTAATTTTCTTCTCAATGAATGTGATGTTACTTTACAATACTTTATATACATTTTAGTTCGCATTGAAGAATATACTCACACAAATCTTTAAAAAAAAGGCGAGTCCATAAAAGTTAATACATATCTTATAAAATTGGACATTTTTTTTTATATTTCAATCGTCAAATTAATGCTTTTATACATTGGAATGTAAAAAATGTAAACTTTCCTACAATCTTTTAGTCACAGTATGAAAATGGGTACTTTATGGCTGACATTGACCGACAATAGCAAAAATATTGCCGTCTTGTAACTTGGAAATGACTTCAAATGACAAACGAAAAAAAAGCTTTTTTTAGCCGGATATTCATTAAAAAAATTACATACATCGTACGTGCTTTGAAATTTCAAAATTGTTGCTCAGAAAAAAATAATGGTTAAAGGCGTAACTGCCCTAATAGGCCAACATAAAACTCCATACATACAAAAAAAACACAAAAATTTGTCTTATTTTTCCACCTCTCACCATATTACCACAGCGTAGAGATGTATTCCATACAGTGAGGTAACTTCATACAAGGCCAGCGGCTCGGCTCGGTGGTCGTGCTGAGGCTCAGGATTGTCAAAAAATATGCGAAAGATATTACTGTCTGATTGGCAAACTAATTTCTATTTTACACCCCTTAAAATAGACCGCCGAATTTGTATGAAAATTCAGCGGCATTTCCTCCCCGTCTCCTTCCCCGCGCGCCCTCGCGGAGTTAACCCACTGTATAGAATACATCCTTACGCTGTGATATTAACAAGGTGTATTAACTTCTATTATATGTATTATGATGGAAGGCCTCTTTCAAATTGCGTATGTGTGGGTTGCAAATATTCACATAGTTACCAGTATGTGCACTATATATTTTTTCGTACAGCAACATTGTCCTATACTGTCTAATTGTCTATCTATTCTGACAATTGCTGTCATTCAGCGCGCTATTCAGTGTTGCCAGGTCTCCTGATTTTACAGGAGATCTCCTGGATTCGAGGTGTATCTCCTGGTCTACTGTTTTTCCCAGAAAATCTCCTGGATTCTGGATTTTAGACGTTCACTCGTGTTAACCATAGTATAATATACAAAATAACTTGTTAAGGTTCTTGAACCGAGTGTAAGTAGGTCTTAAATGCAATATGCAATCATAGTGTGTAACAGTCACCTATATATATATATAAGACACAGTTTCTGAACGAAACGCAAGTGTCACTGTCAGCCTATTTTTATGGTTGGTCTGTCAAAGTCTGAAGGCCTACCACGAACCACGAACGAAGTTTCACCTCTCTGTCGCACTTGAGTGAGAAATCACAAGTGCGAAAGGGAGGTATACTTTCGTTCGCGGTTCGTGGTAGGCGCTCTGTAGGCCTACCACGAACATCGAAAATTGGCATTGACGGAAAAACATCTTTGTCACTCTAATATGCAAGTGTGACAGAGATGGACATATAAATCCGCAATCGTTCGATTTTCGTAGTAGTAGCCCTGGGCTAGTATCACGAAAACCGAACAAAAAAAACAACTTTTTTAAAGCACCGATTCACGCTTGATCCTTTGTAGTTCATTAAAAATATGATTTTTAAACAAAAAACGAATAATTAGAGGAATAACAGGAGTAACATATGTATTCAGGTAATTAATATGGAATTAAAAAATATCCTGTTTTTCTCCTGTTTTTTACACCTTGTGTCTACTGGAATTTTTAAATTGGACCTGGCAACACTGGCGCTATTTGAATAGTGTTTCATTTTAAGTATGAGAAAAGATTTATGATTTACTAATTAAAAAGTCGTTATATTTTTAATGGCGAAGATCCAAAATAACCGAACATCACAAAGATTTATGACGACGAACGTATCCTGACCTGCAGCACGCAAAGCACGCCCTGCTAGCTAATGACCTCGAGATACTCCGTACCATGGAGTCCTCCCGTGTGAAGATCCCACCAGTTGAGTGTAGACCTACTGTATACCGCCTTTTGTCAGAGGGGTTACTGACAAGATCAGCCACATCCTGAAGTGTGTTGCAATCGAATCGAACCCTATTTCAAGCCGTTGAAGAAGATGCCACATACATTGTGCATACGAAACGGTGTGTTTCAACTAGAAGTGTGCGCCGATTATGATCGGCGGCGGCGTTTGCCAAAAAATCGGCGGCGGCGGCGTGAAATCGGCGTCAAGGTCACGTAAATAAAGAAGCAAAATTATTCGTTTTGTTTAGTAAAATTGAGATCAATACAATATAACAATTGCGTGTAATTTATATAAGATATAATTTTTTTTATAATTATTGATTAAAGAGATTACAATGACCACATACAGGTATATATGTTTAGATGTACAATTAAACAAATATTAAACAATAATACCAAGGTTAAATAAGCAAACGTAACTAATTTTTTATACATTTAAATAGTGATTCATAAAATGGTTTTTTTATGAAGTAAATAAAATATTTGAACAATTAACTAATCAATGATCAAATGACAAATAAACATCATAATCACATTTCAATATTTGCTGCACAGCAAAGCTGTTTTTGAATTTATTCATAATAGGCATCTGGTTCCTCTTCTTGGGCTTTTTCCAAACATATAGCGCAAGACACTTGATCAGGTGATAACATCTTTTGCCATCATGTTCTAACATAATACTTCCAAAATGTTTCCAACAGTAACTGGGCTTTGCTTTAGACTGTAATGGTTTTATTTTTAAATATTTTACTTTTAATTTATTTATGTCTTTTTGTCCTGCATCACTGTGGTCCTCACTCATTTTTTCTTTGTCAAATAAACACCACGTTAGGAAAATGCACAATCCACCGCACAGGTAGGCACCGGTACACTGAGTGCTAAACCCAAGGTCCAATTAGTATTTTTCAAGTGTTAAGAGAGGATGGGGTGCAGCTGCAGTGATAAGAAACTGTGCTGGTGAAGCCTTCCAATGCAAGAACGGTTAAAATTGTCTACTAAGTGGGCATATTTTTATTTTGTTGTCGTTTTTTTTTTCTCGTCAGATTTGAATGAAATTTGGTGGGTAGGTAGAGTTACTTATACTTATAGTGATTCTGTGAGCTGAAGACCTCGCGACCATAAGGTCTTACGCGCCATAGACGTGTGTAGCGCTTAAGTAATTTTCCAAAAAAACGAAACTACAAAAAATATGTACTTACAAACATATAGAACCTCCTCCAAAAAGTTCACGAGAAGGATTGAGAAATACGACTTGTAGAGAAGAACAACCGGACATACGAAGGCATTTTTGCCCCAAGCTGAAACAGAGACATTCGCTTACGCAAGGTCAAAATTCCTCATAAAAGCCACTGATCATGTATAAAAAACATTTATTTCACGAAACTTTTAATATTAAACATTACATACAAAGTTCAACATGTATATAAGGCAATTTCAAATTACATTTTTAGGCGAATAAACAAACTGGGTGCACTCTTATCAGCTAGTGTTCTGAATAAGGTTTGGTTTTATTTAAACGATTTCATCAATAAGATTTTTTTTTATTTAGTTGATATCAAAAACCCATTAACAAACCTTTTACCACGGTATTGAAATACGAAGTTTGTTTGTTTTTGTTATGAACTCGTGTTTATAACAATTTTCCCCTGCTTCATTTCATCACTTTGTACTATACATACATATGACCACATAAATGTAATAAAATAAGATAAAAATATACTTAAATATATTTGTAACGGGTCACTTTTGGTCACTAATTTTGGTCGAATTTCGTCGAATGCGTGTTTGTTTCTATGTTTGTTTGGGTCAAACCTTGCAAGCTGAATTTGACTAACTTCCCGTTATTCGAATAAGCTGAAACTTCACATGCTTAGGTTGGATGACAATACAATTTAGGTACAGTCAGCGTTAGAAACTTGTATCAAAAATTTCATTTTTCGCGTGGACGAATTTCGCTAACATTTAACTTCGACATGAATTACGTGAGTGACCCGTTAAAAACATAATTTCATATTTTAAAATAAAGCAACCAATTAGACGTACAATAACACACTCTTACAATGTCACATATGCGATATATGTTCGCATTCAAGTCGTTGATCGTTGGACACTTGTTCATTGCTAGTAATTTAATTAATAGTTCGAAAAAGAAGCATTAGATTTTTGTTGATCGCTGAATACCTCCCCCCTTCCTCTCTACCCCCTCTTACTCTGTCCTGTGTGTCTGCTTTACGGATGTGGCACGCATAGATATGTCATTATACGTATAATTTAACATAGCTTACAAAAATATCCTAAATAAAGAAAAAATGGCTCGGATTGTAGAATAAAAAAATGTATAAATATAAAACTTGACAGTCTACGACGACCTACATTGTAGAAGAGAAAATTAATTTCTCCTTAAACATCATAAACAACTCATTGCAGGCTATATATACATTTTTATCTCTTACATCTAAATAAAAATTGTGATATGGACTACACTGTACTGCACTATAATATGATTAGTCTCAAGATAATACATAATGAGATTGCTTTCCTACCTTATTGTCAATACAAAATAGAACGGAATGTTAGTTTAGAAAGTCTTTAGCGAAAGAGTTAAGTATAAATATTTAGTCTAACTTATACCTAGTAGGGTGCATGAAAAAATAAACTATTCAAAGTTACAAATCAGGAGAACAGATTACTTAAATTATAACAATTTAAAAATACGATTGCAATGGGCGGGACAATTCACAACCTCGCACGTTGTGGAAATAAAGCATTCGTTATTTTATCTTTCAGTACAAAAATATCACTTAAACTTTAGTGTAAAAATATATAAGTCTATTGCAATAATATCATAATCAGACCTTAGTTGCTACCGCTACGAAAAATAAGGACAGAATAGACATCACGATGACAGCCATCTAAAGGCCGAGTGAGCTAGAAATAGTGAGAAAAGAGATCCTAAAGCGAAGTTAGCTTTGTGTGCGGAGTTGCCTTTTACATAGTAACCTAGAGAGTCGCTGTGATAGTCGCCCATTTGGAAAGTGATGGGGGGTGAGGACATGCGGCCGTCGCCTCCATTGGAGTAGGCGAGGACTCGGAGATTGTAGGTCTTGCCGGGGATGAGGCTGTTGACGTATGCCTCGAGTTTGTGCTCCACTGGGATGATGGTGTCATTCGCTGTGCTCATGTCTTGGTCGGTTTCCCATACTCTCACCTGCAATGAAAAAGTAAGTGAAAGTAAGTAACATACTAGGGCCTTTTTTACCGACAATGAAACGCGATTTCTCGACGTTACTGATAAGATAAACTAAAATTTCGGGTAGGTATTTACCTTTTATAAAAAACATAATAATTAAATTCTAAATCAGACATTTTTCAGCGCGGAGACAGATCATTGTCGCTAAAAAAAGAATGGCCCAATAGCGAATTGAGAATTTCCGCCTTTTAAAATATTTAAGCCAGTTAAAATAATTAACCAACCAGACTAATCCGACTAAGCCTTAGTTAACCTCTGGGTTGGAAGGTCAGATGGCATTAACTAGCGCCCGTCAAATCTTGGGATTCATTACCAAAGCGGAACCCTGAGCCGTGGCATAAGTTGGGAAAATGCTAGGAAGAAGAACACCAGGACTCGAACCTGGAACCTTCAGTTTCGCAGACAAACACAGGAGTAATATCAAACATTACAAGCAGCGTATTTGTTAATCGCTCACTTTGCTAGGCAAATACATTTCCTTTTTGTAGTTGCATGGTTCACTTACGTGACTTGTAATAGACCTTATTTCATTGCATTAAGGTTTACAAATAGCGAACTACTGTAACTAATCGCCTAATAAATCATGCTGACCTTGTGGCCAATAAGAATACAGCAACACTAGTGGCGCGCACAGTCTCGAGTTCTAGACTGTGCTGTGATTAAATCCGCCACAGAATTTTTCCTAATTTAGCCCAGTTTGAAGAATAGAAATAAACGGACGAACGATGTGATTCGCGGTAGGTCCCAGGATCCGCTGAAATACCCGACAAACTATTAGTAAAATGAAATACCGACCTTGTAGCCAATCAACGGTTCTTCCTCGTCAGTGGGCTGGACGTAGCGCCAGACGACGCGGACCGTGCTGGGGTTCACGGCCCACACGTTGACGGAGGCCGGGGGCTTCTGCGGCGCCTTGCGGTATGTGCGCTCTAAGAAGCGCTCGCTCTCGGGACCCTCGCCCGCAGAGTTGAATGCCATTACCTAAAAATTAATTAATATTGTTTGACATGGCTCATTTTTCATTTTAAGTAACAAAGACACAAAGTAACAAACTTGTATTATTTTATTACAACAAAAAATGGGTAGCTCTCAAATCCCAAGAAAAACGATCAATTAAAGGCCGCTAAGCAAAATAAGTTATATAGTTTGGCCAGGATCTGTTCTCATATGTGCATAGTCAGAGAGTCATAGGTATTGTCTTTTTCTTACGCCAGTATTACCACTCTAAAAATAAAGGATGGATATACTGTTTAATTTTAATTAACTGCAGTATTTGGGTGGACAGAATAGTGTGATATATTAGTGATACACACCTTCACGAAGTAATATGTATCAGGCTGCAACCCTACAATGAGGGCCCAGGCGCGCGTTGTTCTTGACAAGTAATAGATGCATTCCTCCTCCTTGTTGGACTGCTTCCAATACTTCAGGCGGTGCCCGATGAGCTTGCCACGAAGCCTCTCACGCGACTGATCTATGGGGCTCCAAGTCACGTTCAGGGATGTAGAATTGTATGAAAGCGCAGACACCAGCTGCGGCGCCACCTGAGGCATATCTTCAGCAGAATATATAGTAACGATGTCGCTTTCAGGACCCGCTCCCAAGTCGTTAAAAGCTTGTACTTTAACCTCGTATTGCGTGAAGAAATACTGATGCGCGACATGTACCACGTGCATACCAACGTTGCCGTATTCCTTCAGTAAGAGAGATTGGAACTCTACTTCAGCCCCTTTTCTACGCCAGAATATTTTGTAATGTATTCCCGGCCCGTTCTGCAAATGCTTCAGCAGAGGAGTCCAAGCGATCGTAAGATCACCAATCTTGCCGCCACCCCCTCCTACGCCCGTCGGTGCTTGATAAGGTTTGTCAGGGAGCGTCGAAAACTGTGGACTGGGCGCTGAAGCTTTGCCCATTCCGAGGAAGTTGATTGCTTGAACTCTAAATTCGTAAACCGACCAAGGGTGGAGCGTGACTGGGACGAGCGCTCGTTTGCGTCCGTTGTAACGATCTACTTCCATTACGTTGGCGATATTATCAGCAATGAGTACCCATGAAGTATTCCAGTTGGTTCGGCCGGTGATTGCATAGCCAGTGATGGGGCGCCCATTGGAATTACTGTCGGTCCATTCAAGGGTAACAGTGCTTCTCAAAACATTCAAAATTTGAAGACCACCCGGAGGTCCCGGCGGCCCCTCGATTCGCAATTGCGTGTGACTGGATATGCGGCCGATAGCTGATTTAACTATGCACTCGTAATCGCCAACATCAGAAAGACTAACATTATAAATGGTCAGCTCTCCACCGTCAATTTTTATTCTTTTGTCAGCGTAAAGATCAGCTGCTTCCTTCATTCGTATACCGTTGTGATTCCAAAGATAGGCAGTGTCTAAGAGTGGATCAACTTCAGCGTTACAATGTAAAAAGACTACTTGACCAACTTGCGTAGTAATGCGTGGAGGTAAACGGACAAGGAATCGAGGAGCGCGTAAAACTATCAGTCTTCCTCTACTCTCATCTGAACCATACTGGTTTTTGGCAACACACGTGTATATTCCTTCATCATCTCTGGAAATTTGTCTGATGATCAAATTCCCATTCTCAGTGATAAAACGTTTTCCACCGGCACCTATTACATTCCCGTCTTTCTTCCATGTAAAGGATGGTTTGGGTGCCGCTTCGGGGTTACATCTCAAAGTTATGTTACCTCCCTCAGAGCCATATGTTTCTAATTCAAGGGGTTTCTTTTTAAATGATGGTTTCAAAGACAATACTCTCAGCTGCCCTGTGGAATATCTTGCTCTTAACTGGTTTTTGGCTTCACATTGAAACATACCGGGATCTCTTGCAGGATCTAAGTGCTTAATAGTTAAGACATTATCCTGGATTATATATCTGTCCCTATCTTCTAATTCTAGTGTTTCCATGGAAAGTTTATGGCCATTTTTCCACCACGTGTAATTGACGTCCGGGATACCAAAAGCTTCACAATTCCAATGCAGCTCACCTTGTTTGTCAACATGCTTGTCTGCTAGTGGTATAGTAAAATTAGGTTCTGCTTGAACCTTCAAAAACACGCTGTTAGATATACGCGCTCGGTCATTGCTGACATCACAAATATACTCTCCCTCATCCTCAACACCAACATTGGAAATAGTTAAAACACGATCATAATTGCTCAGTCTTGCTCTTCTTGGCATAGGACTATTCTTTCTAGTCCAGTTGTATGAAGGTACTGGATATCCAAAGGAAACACACTCCAACCTGACTTCTTGACCAACCACTGGAGCTTCCGGAAACAGCTTGGGGAAATTATTCGGGAATTTAAGCTGTTGATAATCAGAATGAGGATACACCGACAGTGAGAAAAATGGCCCATTGCGGCCCATGTCAGAAACTTTACTCATAACATTACAACTATAAAGGCCTCTGTCAATAGTTTCAAGTGCAGAGAAGTAAACTCCACCATCAGATGACACAAATACCCTCTTATCCTCTTCAACAAGGTTTGGGAAATAATTACGAGCCCATAAGAAATTAACAGAAGGATAGTAAGATGGAGGATCACAATACATAACTTTACCCCAGTACTGTTTACCACTCTCTGTTGGTCTTTTTTGATTAAATTCTCTTATAAAACCAAATGAAAGACGGACTGATTCAGAGCGAATGACACCAAATTTGTTTGAAGCTGTACAATGATATTTGGCATTATCTTTGTCTGCATCAGGATAATAAATCATCAAAGTTCCACCACTTAGTATAAATCTAGTATCATTTAGTGGGTTGATTTCAGTAAATATTGGGCTATCAACTTGATAGTCCTCCCTAAACCACTTATAAACAGGTGCAGGATATCCTCCTGCAACACAAGTGAGCTGCACTAAATGGCCACGGAGAGGGTCATATATTGTGTCTACTGGCTCTTTTGTAAAATAAGGGCCCCTTGGAATTCTCAGCGGATCAAATACATCTAAACCATAGGTAAAAGATCTGGTTTCTTCCAGTAAAAACTTTAACCTTTGAGGCTGACCTTCACAAATGAAATGATAATATTGTGTACCCTCCACAGCAGATAGGCCCCAGCGACCTTCATGTTGTGAAAACTTATATACTAAGTAATCCCGGGGCAGCAAATTGTAACTATTGTAAACGGATGTAACATCTTCAAAGAAAGCATTTTCAAGACCAGACAGCTGAGAACCATCTAAATCATTTGACCAATATCCTGGTGTCTGTTGATGGGCTCCAACATACCAGGAACCCTTTTGAGGATCCAATTTCATTAAATTAGTAATGACAAAACCATGCTCCTCTGGAGTATTTACTGCTACTAAGTCTGATTCGTATGCTTGGCAGATTTTCCGTGCGTCGTTCCGAGGCCGGTTGGGTGACTTTGTGAAGCGGTAACAAGATTCTCTAAATCGAATCCAATTAGGAGGACATTTGTACCTCTCCTCGTAATCCAAACCAGCGTAGTAGCTAGCAGTGTTCTGCGGATCTAGCTCATTGTCACCGTCCCGATACGGATCCGAGTCGAAACCTTCGTTGTAAAAAGTACTTTGTGACTGCTGATAATCCTGGTTGACTGGAAAACTCCCGTACGGTATTTGAGGATTAGGGCGATATGTGCCGTTTTGCGTATTCTCTGACGGATATAGTTGCGGCTTAAGGTTTTGATTATATGGATCTACTTGTCCGTAACCGCAGCTGGTTACGGCTAACAGTAACAATATCTTCTTCATTTTCTGTTGGAACGAAAACAACGGTTTTTAATAAACTATTAAAGCACAACATAAACTCATCCTACTAATCACATTTAGTGAGGCTCTTTATCTTTGCTATTAATTACATAAAAACGATAAATACCTAATTTAATAATTTTCTTCTTATTTATACATATTCCTGGTAAAAAAACTGTTAAATTTTAAAGAATTTGTAATAACATAACAAAGTAAACTCAAGCCTCGCCCATTCCGTCATCAACGGCGGCGCGGCATCGACCAGTGTTACCACTACCAGAAGTTTAGCTACGTATTTAATTGTCAACTTCTTAGGCCCATATTACATACACTTGATACACTATACCGTATATGACCATAGATTACATGCCGTCCTTTTGATTCACGTTGGAGAAAAAGAGAGGCATATAGATCTATGATCAAAGATATATGATAATGTAATAGGGTCCGTAAGTAAATTAGTTTTGGGATACGTTTTAGTTCAGCCGCAGCACCCCCCGAACGCACAGAGTTTTTTCAAAATAATATTTTCAGAAAAGTTGAAATTTCCAATGTTTTCAGACGGGGTCATTTCGGTGAAACACCATTCGCCTTCACCAATCTCACCATGCAAAGAAGCACAATCGCTAGTGATGTACCCGATTGACTTTGCGATTCGTTCATTTCGTTCACTTGACGAGTCGAGTCGAGTAGTCGTACTTATTAATCGAATTCAATTATGAAACGAATGAAACAAGTACTTGTCTTGTCTGGGGGGCTACCATGAACGTCGAAAATTGGCATTGACGGTGCAACGGACGGGAAGATTTGACATATCCTAACCATGAAAACCATGCACTTTCGTATTTGCGTCCATATCCGCCCGAAAGTAAAATTTGTGTCCATGCGCCTACCACGAAAGACCACTTTCGGATATTTTGACAACGAAAGAATCGAAATCAACTGTCAAAAGCCACGTTACCTTTTGAGCTATCGTGATTCGATCGAAATGCAGAAAATTGCCAGGTACTGTGCTCTTCCGCTGTTTTCTACGTTTATTTGATTAAGAATCCGCGCTATTTTTTGGTGATTCGTTAAAAGTTAACGTTTTCAAAAAACTGCTCTTGGATAAATCCATCGTTAGATTTGGGGAATTCGTGGAAAATAGGTACTTACTTGAGAACGTGAGTCCCGTATTTTTATTTCTTCACCTGGCAACTCATAATCACCTGTCATTCATCGTTCGCGAGCACTTTATTGTTTAAATGAGAATAAGTGGTGGAATCGAGGTGGAATATCGTGGTGTTTATACGTTTAAGACGTACATTGTGTAGCGTAAGTAAAGTATTCAATGTTATTATTGTTTTAGATTATACGTAGGCTATACCTTTAATATTCTTTTATGCGAGGCGTTGATATTTGTTCTAATAATTAGTTGGCATAATCGCATCTGTAACTATTAAAGAAACGAATATTTACTAAAATAATATATAAAATACTTTAAGAGACGTTACATTTCTATTAAATGAATGTCACGTAATATACTTTTAACGTATGTTTTACTATACCATGTAATTATATGTTACTGGGTATAATTGATGGCATTGAATTTATTCCTCATTGAGTAATTTAATTGATTAGCCAAAGTAAGATGTCTTCGCGTGGTGTTTATCTTACCTTCGGTGTGACTTGGGAAAACTTCATACATTCATACATTTTAGGTTATATGCCATGTTATTCAATAAAAAATTTTCAAACAATAATTTCAACAGTTTCGAGAAAGAAGAAACTCAAATTATATTTAAGACATGCCCTGGGATTTTGTCTGTTTCACAGTTAAATAATGTTTTACAATTTTCCACCTTCATCAGAATATGGTTCACATTGTAATTTAGATACAATGTGATCTAATGTACCTTGTAATAACACTGTTATTGTCATTCCCAATGAAATAACTGACACAAGTTTGCAAGAAGCTATACATTAAATATATATTATTATGTAATTTGTAAAGGTAGCGCGATAACGATATCAATTAAAAAAAATATTTTGTAATAAATTATAAACAAGGAGGGTATAAATATTAACTATTTATTTGTATATTTCAGATGGCAGACAATATTACCGTTCAGATGATTAGTTTGAATGAAACATGTCCAATGGGTGCCAACGTCACAGCAGGCTATCTCCAATATCTCAGTGACTGCAAGCTTATCCAATAAATATCATGTGGAGTTTTAAGTAAACACAGGCAGAATGGGCAGTCATTAAAACAAAGTAAGTATATGTACTTAGTTCTTTTTGAATTATTAGACGAAACTGTTGAACTTTGGACATAGTTTTACCTCAGACGGTTGGCAATAATTGCACATTGCCAATTTGTCACAGAGGGTAATTGAATCATTTTATTTATATTATTTGTACGGCTATTACTAATTTGCAAAATCAATTATCAAACCAACTGGAGGGCGAGCGTTACCAAGTAATGAATCTTAGAACAAAAAACTAAAATGTTTTGGGAAAAATAAAAGAGGACAACAGCGGACTATGTTTTTCTAAGATAATTTGTACTAGAAAAATAGAAAATTATTTATTTCATAATAAATATAAATTACTTAAAAATATATTAACATCTCGCTCCCCGCCGGAAAATCTTATAACTTGATTAAATATACTAAAATGATATATCATTTCATACATAAATACCTATTATTTCTATAATTACAATAAATAAAAAACAAAAATGATATGTCCAAGGAACATCAGGGGTGTTGTTCCTTGGACATGCTTCTCCTTTTTTTCTGATGGTAGTAAGAGGAGTTATAACTTTAATATGTCTATCTGTGTTAGCAGCTTTCAATCGTTTGTATATTTGATATATATGTATGTATGTATGTTTTAAGCATGTTTATTCGACGATAACTCCAGTGTCGTTGATCAGATCGTCGTGATATTTGATAGGTTGTAAGATAAGATAAATATAATTTTTAATGTTAAATATGAGCTGACACAGTCAAGGGGTTGCCGAGATGTAGAGGTCACGAGTTCACATTCAAGGCGAACCACTGGTTGATAAAATTGCAGCACACAAACCAAATTATTTATTATTTTGTGATAAATATTTTGATTCACATATTTAATAGTTTTGTAATTTTGTTGCTTAACTGTCTTACTAATTTCCTAGCATAATAGGAATACAATAAATATAATCCTAGGTACAATGCCTCAAGGACCTACTTTAGATTTAAGGTAGGTAGAGGTAGGTAGTTAGGTAATTTACACTTACTGTATATATTTCGGAATACATTACATTAAATTTAATACAAAAAGGTTATCGAACGAGCAAGCGAAGCGAGTGAAGACTTCCTCTCTACTTGGACACTCCGTCGTTTGTATGTATGTTTGTATGTATGTAAGTTCGAAGATAGTTTGATTATCGTTGATCGGATCGTCGTTAAATTTGGCAGATCGATAAGATAAATAAAAAAATAAGTTCGAATATGAGCCAAATCTGTCTAGCTAGGGGTTGCCGAGATACCTGTAGAGGTCACGAGTTCACGTTCGGGGTGAACCACTCGTTATTCGTATGAAAACAGAAGAACCAATAAGGATATTTAACGCATATAAAATCAAAATTGATTAAAATAACAATTTGTGTTCGGTTTTCAGGTCGCGGGCATGTAGATGATGTAGAACGGAACTACGCACGATGCCTTCATATGACGGGTGAAATGACTTTTTTTGTATAAAGGCATAACTTTCCCAGAAGAATACTTTCAGAATTAATAAAATTATTTGTTTTATACAAAGTGACTGTATGTTATCTATTACCTATATGCAATTAATTAATATTAATTTGAACATTAAGGTACAGAAACAATCAATGCCTATAAGATAAAACTAATATTTCTTAAAACTTAACTACACTATAAGTAAAAATATACCTAAAAATATATTTTAATCTGAGTTTATAAAGTACCTTTGTCAATTTTATTAAACACGTCGTATAAATAGAAAACTATTATTTTAATTATTTCTGAAAGTATACTTTTTAGACAGTTGTGCCCTAATAAAAAAACATATATGAGCCGAATCGCGAGATATGCCCCTATATCTTGCGATGCGGCTCATATTCGGACTTTTAATCTCAATTAACGACCTAAATTTCGTGAGTATAAGTTCGGGGTGAACCACTATTAGTAATTGATTTAGTATAAAATTATTAAGCATGTGGGTACATATATCTACATATTTTATAATATTCATAACTGTGGAGGAAATGTCTCGAATCTTGACACAAATAAAGCGAGGTGAGCCCCCTCACGAGGAAAATGCGGCGTCATGCATACTGTGTATACGTGCCTCGCTAATATGCTCAGTGCGAGCGGCTGAAAGGCGATTTAGGGCTATACTCTGACCGAGCTGATAAGCGTGGTAATATCCCCGGGAGGCAGCTTGCGCTGTGAGTGGACTTGCCTATTATCATGTCACACAAGTGTAATGGCCACCTACATATTCTCTGCTTTGCCCAACTCCTTTTGTACAACCGTATGTTTCCTCTTGTGAAATAAATATTAAATAAAGAAATGGCTGGCGCGCAAGGGCAACTTTTGTTTCTGCAACTATTATGTCTAACCTATGTTCAAAAATTCAAAATTCAAAAAAATTCAAAATTATTTATTTCAAATAAAAAGCACAATTTCGTGATATATGGGATGGGGCCTTCCGGTAGGTGAAAATGCCTGTGTTGGAAGACACCGCTCTCCTTAGGTTACTTGAGGTATTTACATTAAATTTAAACTGTATTCAAATTTAGAAATACATTAAGATTAACCTACGTACGTACATACGTACGTACGTACTACGTACGTGTATGTTGCTAGTGTGCGCTACCCCTAAAGTGCTTGTACGTAGCATGTGAATTTTTTCTGCATACAAATAGTTGTATGAGTTGTGTGAAGCACACCTAAATCCCACAAACGATCATGTATAAACGTCGTTATAAGAAACGAAACAGTCGAAACACCCATGTTTATGGTAAAAATGTTAACATTTTGTCTTATGCATCTAGCCTCGCATCGGGTTCAGAACTATAGTATTGATGTTGAATACTCCATTATACCCAAACTACTTTAAAAATTGCCACAGCAGGATATTAACTCGGGCAGCTTTGTTTTACCCAATACCTTTAGCTGATGATGAATTTTACATTCCAGGTGCTGTGTCTCTCTTGCTGGCTTCAGACATGTTGTTCAGGATATTGTTAGAAGGAAAGGTCGAGGCGAGCCTGGAGGATCCGGTGCTGGAACACGCGCTTTTGTTACATTGTCCCGGGCAAGGTGTGTGTGAGTTCTTTATGGAATATTTTTTATGTCGCTATGCATATAACAATTAATCCTGATCTTGACTCTTGGGTACGACAGTTTTCGAAACCGAGAGGGTTTTTGTAGTGTACTCTAAGAATTAGCGAGATACCAGTATAGCGAAAAGATCTTTTAAAAACAGCTTCATTAAAAAAAGGTTAAACTTCCATTAAAAGTCGATTTGAATGATTTACTTTTTTTCAATTAATTTGTAATTGCCTTGCAACAATTAAATAATCTTCAAAAATAGTTTACTAAGGTTTCATCGCTTTCAATCTACTTGTACAACCCGTTGTTCGTATGGATGTATGTTTAAAGAAGAAGAAAATAGAATAATTTATTATTTATTAATTCAAGGTATTACAATACAGCGGTAGTTATAAAACATTTTCCTACAAAACTTTATAAAAAGTTTGACTTCAGGGGTCATATTACATTAGCTTATAGTAGACTATTAATTATAGGTAGATATATTATGTCAACACTTCGAGGTACATAAATGTCACGTTAGTGTTTCCAAAAAGTATTTTTAAAGCTGTTTTTTAAATTTTATTAGGCTCGTTTCTTATCTTCTGTATTCTGTTGAGGTAGTATGATATTTTTTTCTTAATGTTCTGTCTCCAAAGTAGTTATTCACTCTAGAAACTTCATACTTGCCAGCGGACACGGATTTCGTTTTGTTCGACGATAACTCGAGTATCGTTAAACGGATCGTTAACAAATTTGGCAGGTGGTTAGATGAAATTTAATTAATTTTTAATTTCGAATATGAGTCAAATCAGTTTAGGCGTTGCTGAGATATAGCGGTTGTGAGGTCACGTTCGCGAGAGAGCGATTATCCCAGTCTACTTGGTCACTCCGTCGTGTTTATGCATGTTTTTTTGACGATAACTCAAGTATCGTTGATCGGATTATCAGATCGTCGTGAAACTTGGCATTTGGCATGGTCGCGAATTCAAGTTCGGGGCGAACCACTATGTATGTATGATTGTATGACAGTATGTGTGTATGATTGTCGAACCAGCGAGCGAAGCGAGTAAATTGTCCCAGTCTACTTGTACAATCCGCCGTTTGCATGTTTGTTCTACGATAACTCGAGTATTGTTGATCGGATCGTCGTTATATTTAGCAGAACTTTAGATGAGATACATATATTATTTAAGTTTGAGTTTGAGGCAAATCGGACCAGGGGGGTTGGCCGCGAGTTCATGTTTAGGGCAAACCACTAGTATGTATGTTTGTCGAACCAGCGAGCGAAGCGAGTAAGTTCTCCCAGCCTACTTGTACAATCCGCCGTTTGCATGTATATAATATGTATGTTTGTTTGGTAATAACACAAGTATCGTTAGTCAGATTGTCGTGAAATTGGGCAGGTGGTTATATAGAATTATAGATAAGGTAAATATTTTTTAAATTTGAGTATGGACTATGGACCAAATTGGCCACGGGGTTGCCGAGATACTGGGGTCGCGATTTCAAGTTAGAGGCGAACCCCTTGTGTAAAAAAAACTTGAAGCAATCCTCAATATTAGACCGCTAACTCCGTTGTCTCTGATTGTTCATATCTCAGTTTGTGGCAATTCTTGACCGTGACTAAGCTTACATTTGCTCTTTACAGCAACCCCTAGCTGACAATTAGCGAGATGAGCAACCGAACAACATCGCCCAAGTGGCAATATACCTATTATAAAAATTGTTCATCTCTAGGACAGACGCCATTATCTAAAAGAAGAAAAACTACACAGAGAATTCTGTATTTGGCACTCTGTCTACTTAATATAACTTATTAGCTTAAATTTATTTTAAGTTACTTTTTAAGATCCCAAATGTACCAATATATTCTTATACACCTGTAGGATGACGTTCGGAACCCTGTTAATATGCCCTCAATATCTGTCCGTCTCATCCGTCTCGTCTTCCGTCTGCGGAAACATCTCAGGATAAATATATACAAATACAAATAAAATATATTGTGGGACAATCTTACACAAGTCGACCTAGTTCTACGGTAAGCTCAATAAGGCTTGTGTTGTGGGTACTAGACGACGACATATATAGATATAATATAAACATTGAAATTAAACACTTTAGAACAGATTAATCGCGTTTATTAACACCATGATCCTACGTTTCGAGCCCTTTACAGCACTTGTTTTCACAGGGTTAAGATGATGACTGAGAGAATCCGTTCTAAAGTGTTTAATTTCAATGAATAACAATCGCGGTAACAGAAGATAATATAATATAAACACTTAAATACATAGAAAACAGGAACAGGAACAAATATTCGTGATGAACACACGAATAAATCTTACCAGGATTCGAACCCGGGACCTCCTACGTCGTCCTACTGACTAGGCTAGGACTTAGGAGGCCGTTGTTGGAGGATTTGACGAACGACAGCTGAAGAGGTCTCATACTGGTGCTAGAGTAACCAGAATCTGTCTATGCCGTATCCTTGATTTGATTCACACGCATTATTAACTGCTTAGCGGAACAAACAACAACAAAATTACAATTTGTGTTTAAAACAAAACACATATTTTTATTTTCTGTGACAATGCCTGGTATTAGAAGTTTAGTAACTACATCATATGGAGTATCATTTGAAACGGGCTTGATTGGCACGTTCCTAAACAATATGTATGTACAGTGATCGTCCATACATGGGGCTGACTTCAAATTTCTGTTTCGAAATGCAGTTGGACTCATCATGTTTAGAGATGAATGTGATAACTAAACGTTTCGTACGGAACCCTCGGTGCGCGTGTCCGAATCGCACTTGGCCGGTTTTATTTTTATAATAGCTGAACATCAAGTGTGTGTTCCTCTTAGGAAAAAATAAAAGAAAATAAAGATTTGTGTTAAGGTACGGTAATCATGCAGTGCAAATATGATACGACGTCGACTGACACTTGGACATTACGTATTATAAGGATAATAAGGGTGTAATTTAACAATATTTCATTATAATAAAAGTACCTATTATACAATTTTAGGTGACTCCGGGTCCGCTCCGCTTCACTAAGCGCGTACCTTACGACCCCTGCAGACGTCGTCGCAGAAAACTCCTGAACGGTGCAATGCTGTCTAAAAGAGGACGAGGAATTGATTCGTATTGGGTAGGTATTAAACAGAGTGTCCCCCGACTTTGCCACACGGTGCACGGAGGGGAAGTACCCTAAACTCCGCAGATAAGAAAGTTTACTGAAAGAAGACTTCTTTTTTAAAATAATGAAGAACCGAGTATCTAATTCGGTTTCTGGAGTATATTTGTAAGGAATATTATAGGTTTAACGATTGCAAGGTAAAACGTCATATTAATGCGATTATTAAATAAGAACCCATTGAATAGATTCTAGTACCTCTTTTACGTAACACCTAACTGTGAAGTGGTCTCAAGTCGGTATATAAAATACTTGATTGTCACTTAACATGATGACATTGTGACTATCATGCTTAACATAATGTCAGTTAAAATCACATACTACTATGATTGCCTTGCCTTGCATGTTTGGTGGAGATATTTTGAGCCAGCGTCGAGGATGTTGGGCCGGGCAAGTTTTTTTTTTTTTTTTTTAATACTACGACGGTGACAAACAAGCATACGGCCCGCCTGATGGTAAGCGGTCACCGTAGCCTATGGACGCCTGCAACTCCAGGGGTGTTACATGCGCGTTGCCGACCCTTTAAAAACTTTAACACTCCTTTTTTGAAGAACCCCATATTGTAGTCCTTTGGGAAAACAGTGGCAGGGAGCTCATTCCACAGCCGGAGCGTCCGCGGGAGGAAGTTCCTCATAAACCGCACGGTACGAGACCATTTAGGCTCCAGGGTATGCGGGTGAACACCCTGCCGACGGCGAGCGGTGCGGTGGTAGAATGCAGCCGTTGGCATCATATCAAACAATTCCTCAGAGCACAATCCATTGTACAAGCGATAGAATACACATAAGGAGGCGAAGTCTCTCCTTAGACTTAAGGGTTCGATATCGCTCGTGAGTTTGGGATCGTTGACAATTCGGACAGCACGCCTTTGGATCGAGTCAAAGGGGCCCAGCTGGTATCCAGGTGCTCCCGCCCAAAGATGGCAGCAATACTCCATATGCCTATATGCATATGCATATAGTAGTGATGCCTATTACGTTTGCGTGCAGCGATGCTCAGAACCTACGAAGTATATGATTGTTTTCAACACATGAGACCAGTTTCCCACTTCTTCCACACTTATATTCTGAGAATTTGAATTGATGCTTCTGGCATCGGTATGCTTTTAGTTTTACACATTTCATACGTATAACGCTATATAAATAAAACTAATAAACACTTTTTAAGGCCATTGGAGATGCACACCTGGGCTGGTTGATAAGAAGATCTTGTGCGGCGTGCAACGTGCAGCACAACATGTGAAGCCTTGCAATATGGACAGCCTAGCTAAGGGAACGAGCGAACGAGGGACCTGCTATCAAAGCCGCGCGCCGTGGGCATGAAACAATTGGGCGGGCCAGTTATTATTAAATTAAGCAAAAATATTTATAATAAGTGTCCAAGATATGTGCGGTAAAACTCGAGGCACAGTCAAGGAATTTGGTTTACGTAACTTGTCACTTGTTACAGTGACAATCAATATTATAGCCGCTGGGGATCTGCTGTTATTATCACCTTGAAAAATAAAATATAAATTGAAAGAGATGTCATATACTACAGAAAATGTGACCAAGGTCCCCAGTGAGCAGGGCTGGGATCAAACCAGTCACCTCCTGCTTTCGCGGCAGAAGGTCGCTGGTTCGATCCCAGCCCTGCTCACCGGGGATCTTGGTCACTTTTTCTGTAGTGTATGACATCTCTTTCAATTTATAATTTATATATAGTATGTGACTACTTACAAAAAACATGATTCATAACATTTATTACATTAAATAAATGATTTGATTCGTGCTAAACAATCGTAAGGTATAAAATAGTTTATAAGTCAAATTTCTTTACTTGATGTTTGGACCCCGCTAATCCCGCTATCGAAGGTGCAAAATGGTAGCTGTTAAGTTCTCAGGGATAGGTAAAAATATTTATGCTGTCGATATCGATACTCTTACTTTGTTTGTTCAATTAGATTTATATGTTAGTACCTATAGTCCTATACCATTATGCATTTACTAAAACGGGGCTTAATCGTGTATAGATTTTGAAAACAAACCTCCGACGTTTCAAGGGCAGCTAGAAGATGTTGATGTCAACCTAAGCCAGTCTTTCTCCGGGACCACGGGGGCAACGTCGCCCTTGAAACGTCGGAGGTTTGTTTTCAAAATCTATACACGATTAAGCCCCGTTTTAGTAAATGCATAATGTGTGAAAATCGTGAAAGTTTAAATAAGTGTCCTATACCATGCTGGACAGTGCATGAACGCTCTCGAAATAAATCTTTTCAATAGAGGTAGGTATATATTGCTGGTGACAGTGGTCACTTTTTAGTAATTATGATAATACGTCCGATTTCATTCTCCATAACCCAGTATTTAGTCCACCACTTTCATCTTATAGTCCAGTATATTTTAGATTCCATTAAATCTCAATAGTCTATACACCCTCGTGGGTACTGCCTCTGCGTGCGTCCCATGACTCGGGCAGGTGCAACATCTGCTCGGTGTACCCCTTACATTTCATTAAATTGTCGAAAGGGCGTCTGCGTGTTGGCTTCGGCTCGGCGTACGGCTCCCAAAGGTCCGGAACACCATTGCTTCGTGATGGGAAAGACATACAAAATTATTTACGATAATAGATATTCATTGTCATCTCCAACTATTTATCTGGGTTAAAGGGCACATTTTATTTGTATAAAATATATTCGACTCCATGTGCTTATCGACATAAAGCTATAATCATCGAAATATTTCAAAATAATTATACCTATCCCTAAGAACTTGACAGCTACCATTTTGCATGGACAATATTCAATGAGCGTCGGGAGAAAAACAACCATATTAGGCCCGATTGTTGCAAATAAATAGTCAAATAATCACAGTCTGACAGATGATTTCATTTAAATTAACTTTTTTCACTCCAAAAGAAAGTGAGGCATGTGAATTAAAAAAAAAGTACTGTCAGATATAGTGTTACACTATAGCTGCTGCGCGCTTAGCCACACCACTCTTACATTGGTGATGACTAAATATTGCAGATATTTTTCATATATTTTGGACTTGCGGTTTAAGTGTTAGAAGGGAGAGGGGCACATTTTTTTACTATAGGAGCGATAATTGGCTTTAAATACCTTTAAATACCAACGATACCTCACAGGCTAACACATTAGGGTCGAACCGAAAAAATAACACCTCTTAGGTGTATGGAGGTACCAAATAAATAAATACTTTTCCATTTTTTTATATTGCCACTTCGCCGGCGTGGTTGATATATATAACCGTACCAAGTTACAGCTTTTTAGTACAAACGCTCTCTGACGAACGAAAATGGCGAAAGTATAAGGGTTTTTAGTTGAGTATGGCACCTTTACGGTTTTTTTTACCTTTCAATATCATTGAAATTAAACACTTCAGCACTTGTGCGCTGAAGTAAGACCTATTCAAAGATATATGTAATATAAATAGTGTTATATAAATAAACTGAAACGTTTCCTCATTTCTAAAGCGTTCTATTCGGTAAACGAATTTTTAGAGGTGTAATATTTGTATGGTGAATTGTATAATTGTTCTAACTTAAAGTGAACGATATTTTGCTAATAAATAAATACAAATATAATTCGTATTCATTTGTTACCGAGATATTCCCATATATATTAATGTATGTACTTACCTGTCCTGTTTTATAATTTCCTTTTGAGGGTACCTAATATGTTGTCTTAAATTGATTCGTGCTTAAAAAATATATTGCAAGTAGCACATACGTATGTCGCATTTGTTTGTGGCAATCGATTTATTAAAACAAAATAGAAGATTTAAATAATCGCACTTTACGTGACTGATTATTATAAAGTCACAAGTATTTTTTCACATTGAATACTATAAAGGGTGAAAATGGGCATAGGTCAAAAATAATTTATAGTCAGTATTTAATAGCTAACTTTAATAACAAAAAAAAAATTATTTTTACTTTGCTTCATACAACTTCCAGCTGCTCGGTGAAGTTATTTTGTGCCATTTATGTCCGACGTCGTAATCTTCATCTTATAATGCCTAAAAAGAAAATTCACGTAAATGAAATGATTAACAGATTCAAACTAAGCAGCTAGTTGAAGTGTTTGGATCGTTACACTATTCATCATCATCATTTTTGGCCTATAACGTCTATGGCTGACGATAAGTTGCATTGTCTGTAGGCGATCTTCACATTCATAACTCAGGAACAAATATTTGTGATAGACATACACATAATTGCCCTGGCCGGGATTCGAACCCGGGAACTCCTGCTTCGTAAGCAAAGTCACTACCGACTAGGCTAGGAGGACGTTATTATAAAATTAACTATTACGTTCTCATTAACAGGAATATGATGCAGTTGAAATATAGGGTTTCATCACTCATTATAATCACAATAGCTTTATTTTATTTACACATTCTTGTTTATTAAAATATTTTTGTCCTAAAGTCGAATATGACGACATAACCCTTTAACTAGCTAGCTAGCCACAAGCTGTTGGTTTTCCGAATAAAATAAAATAAAATAAAAATAAAATAGGAATAAATAAACTGATAACACAGAGTCTTTTATTGAAATGTGTGTTTCACATTTTACTCCCTTACAACCCTAATTTCTTTTGGTTAAGTAAGTCAAATAAGCACAGAAGTAAAGTGCCTCTCGTTTATTATCGTATGGTTTACTAAAGTATACTACTTTAAACCATAGTAAAAAAGGACAGTTAACTTGTTTTAAATGGTTAAAATCTGTGCCATAATTTTTTGAGTACTCATTTTGTTTGAGCGTCAATTAGGTGCATTTCTATACTTATCACTTTCACAAGATGTCACATACGCATCTTATATATACATCTATGAATCGCCTAAGATATAATATGTAAAAATATACAAATATGTACATTTATTAATATGTGTTTAAATCTTAGCTTATACATAGCTTACTACTTTGTGTGGTTACAGGAGTTTAATTTTATTCAAAGAAATTTATATTTCACTTATAAAGAGAAAATTACTTAAAGTATAAGTAAAATAAGAGTGAGCATGCAAGCATTTAACAATTTATCATATCATAAGAAAAACACACACATAGGAATTATGATCAAATTTAGCATTGAATTTAAATAACTTGATGAAAGGAATATTGCTCCCGGAGGGTAATAATTTTATTTTGCATTTTAATCTGTGACAAAGAGTTATTGAGTTAGGCAATAATGAAAGCGCGGCATTAACTTTTAACATAGTTTATCATTTTAAACCATATTTATAAGGGGTAAAAAACCCAGCAATTGCAAGCGAGACATGGTAAGGATTTCATCAAAAAAGATTGAGTAACGAAAATAGATAGAGTATATTTTAATAAATTAGTTTTAAATGGCTTAATTATTTTAATACGGCTTAAGCTAAGCTAAAGTTAAATTATTTAATAAAATTAGAACAAAAATGGTTAGAATAAGACTTTTCATTTCTGGGTCTCCGGCTTATCAGCTTCTAATATGGTTTTAAAACACAAGGACCTTTCAAGCTTTGTATTTGTTATATTTCAATATAAATGAATAAATTATCATCATTCTTAAGCAGAAGCAGCAGGACATTAGGTTTAGGTAGGACTTGTATGTATATCCCTCAATCTCTTACTATGCTTCTAACAAAAAAGTATGAGACTATAATGTCACATCTATGTTGCAATTTTAGACACTCTCCTTTTTTATTTGTAAGCACCTGCAGCGCTGCCTGAGTTAGTCAAGAACAATGTGGTAGTCCCATTGTATCATTTCCTGCACAGCCACTTTTATTTATGTATGTATTGTGTTTCTTGTCATCCTTCCTGCACTTGTTTGAAAACACAAGGTTCATCACATTTATGTGGTTTACTTGACCCTTATGCAAACACTATAATACTATATTTTACCTTTTACTGTTGGGTCGAAGATATAATGGCTCTCCCAAGTATAACAAAAATGCCAGGTAGTTCTTGCTGCCACCACTCTCAATGTATCTAAGGTGGTTCTTATTTGAAGCCCATGAAAATGTAGGACTACAATTATTTGCTCCTTTGGTGGCACCAACGGCGTCATTCTGAAAAAGTAGTGTGATAAATGAAATGAGTACTTTAAAAAATCTTTGATAAAATGTTCACCAACAATAATATTAACGCAGATTCGATCACTTGTGCAATTAAGGCAATGGTCACTTTTTTGTCAATGTATATCTATTTCGATTGAGAATTATTTGTTAATTTTGTATAAGAGCGAAATCATAACGAAATTTGATTTTTTGAAGATTTTGTTTCACGGAAGCATTTTAATGAAGAAAACATAGTAACTGTTAGTGTACATTATAAAATACAACCCTTAAAATTAAAGTAAAACTAAAATAAAGTAACACCTTTAAAAGCAAGACGATATTTACAAACTTATTAAGTAAAGTTAATAGTGAATTCTTCACCTCTTCTTTCTATGACATTGACAGTGACACTGACACTGACATTTAGTTTCATTATTCACAATTATTAACAAAAAATTTGCAAAATACATCAAATTAGCATTAAAACGCCCCCTAAATGGATATGTTGATTTGCTGCACTTCATCACTACATTAAATTAATTATTTTTGTTTATTTAAGCCCACTTTTGAGTCAAACATGTATTTACCGGTTTTCTATCGCAACTAATAATAAAGTGTGTGAGGCATACTTTACGTTTGGTTCGTTCCTTCCATTCCCGTCGTTCATTTTTATGGATCCGTACGAAAGTGGTCAAATCGAAAGTGCTTCAAAGTAAGGATTACCACTCACTAGCGGACGGAAAGACGGGCGGATTGGGAACACACGTTCGATTTTCGTGGTACCGGCCCTGTTCCTCCCGTAACTATTTAAACTCCCGTTTGGTTTGGTTTGACATTGACACTTTATTTTATTTCTTTGGAAAGTTTAGCATATGATGTTTGAGTTGTTTCTGTTTTGTTTCATTATATTTGACAAGGCAGTATGGCTTAGAGCTTTAGTTTAGCCTGTCCAAAAGGACGAAAAATAAATGTTTCATAAGTTTCATTATCCTGTCAGTATAGTTACAGTTCGTTGCTGTATACTCGTAATGGTCTGAAAGTTAACGTTTTTTAGAATATATGTGATATTACAAAAAAGCGCAAACATAGGAGCTTAGTAGAAATCTGGATTTGTCGTTTGTAAGTAAGTCTGTAGTTCAATATTCCATTTATATAATATATTCTCATAATTACGGCCTTGTGGATATATATGGAGCCTTTAAATTTTAAGCATGTTTTCTCAAACCGTCTCATACGTCTACCACGCCCGCGGATTATCGAACTAACATGTACTTAGAGTCTCAGATACACAATAAATACCTACTCCCCTCACCCTCCCTACATTAGAGCCCGCGAATTACGGGGCTTGGTAATCGTACGTAACGAAGTGTTTCAATTTTCAACTGACGTGTATACACACGTTAAATGTAGCTATACAGCTAGAGTTAACAAGAAGCCTTTTATGAATGAAGTATAGGCGTTATTTTAAAACTATTGTGGTTGCACGCGTCCTACGCGATGTAGTTGAAGACTTGATTTGATACATTAACTAAACTATGATCTATAGAAATAAAAGACCTTTTATTCTGAATTGTTCACATTTTTATTTTTTATGTTATCAACCAGACGGTGTCAATAATTACAATAATACTTAAATGTAGGTACAGACAGGTATTAATGTATCCATTCAGAAAAGTATACACACTGTAGAAATTGTCAGTTACAATAATTACATATAATTTTCATACCAAATCCCGCGTTCATTAGTCCTTCTAGTTCATTAGTCCTTCTAATTTCATCACAGATTATTCATGTACTTCTTTGTTTTGACTATTTCCAAGTAATAAGTAGACAGGGTGGAACATGGTCTTAAAATACAGAGTAAAAACTGCTACCATCCATACAATGTTCCAAAATACTATTTCCAGGCTAAATAAATACCAAATAGTATAATAGTCTCTGATTGGTTCTACTCAGACAAGATAGAGCTCCAAAATAAGTTAAAAATAAGTATTCTGTTTACAATCCATCTTATTTACAGACTTAATATTTTTTGCGATATGCTTTAATAAATTTTCCTAATATCTTACAGAACTGTATAAATAAAAACATAACTGTTACAACTAATTGTAAATTAATTGTACAATAATTAACATATTGGGCATATTATTATAATAATAGCAAACATAACAATGTATTCACTATTGAAAAGAAATTAATAGAATAATCTCATAATAATAATTGATGAATTTATAATTTTAACATTTAAAAAAAATAACAGTGTCAGTGATGTATTAGTCAAATAATATCAAGGTTAAAGTGGAAGTGTTGGAAGTTGGAAGTCCCGAGCACTGCAGGGGCGGGAGCTGCTCACAACCTATCTAGTCGCATACAATACCTATGAATTGCACTTGCTAATGTCCTTCGTAATTTAAGTACCGCAATCATGTGCTAAGGCTTTTCCAACCCTGTGACTGATATCTCTGGACCGACTCCTCACTCAAGCCTACACATTATTATTATACCAAGCATTATTATTGCACACACATTTAAGATAGGTATATGCTAAAGTCTGATCCTAGACTGTGGTAACTTTATTTCGTTATTTCAATTATTATATTAGTTTAAAATTATATTATTTTAACTATTATCAAACTTTCACGTCAATCACTTCATTTCTCTATCTATTTAGTCCAATATACACCATTCACCACATATGTTTATGAGTAGGTAGCACCAATTTTTTTACAAAATACTACAACTATTTACACTATGTACACCTTGTTCAATTAAAATAATTAAACACAGACAACCACAAACACACACTATTGGTTAATGGCGGTCTTATCTACATTTTATTTTATAGAAATGATTTGTTCTTAAATGAGATACAGCTTTGTTAAGATTAAAATAATCAGTCAAAGTATTAAGATCTCGTTGAGCCGTCAGGTCCCATAACTGGACGTGAATAGCTGAAGTCCTTTAGACTAAACCACGCTGGTGTCATTGTGGTAAATATAAGCGGAAATAAAATAATACCAAACAGTGGAGTCTACATTCTGCTGTTCAAAATGTGTTGTTTTTCCCGTGCAATATAACCACAAAAAAAAATTGTCCTTAGGACGCCGCCAGCGTATCATTCTTTTTGACTCTTCTAGTCTTTTCTAGAGCTTGAAGTTCACGGTATACACTTGCACTTCGGCGAGCAGTTGTGGTGTCAGCTAACAAGGACAGTCTCGACCTTGAGTAGCTGTCTCAGCTTGTCGGTGACCCTGACGAGGGCCACCTTGCTCGCTCGTACGTTGACCTTCTCGCCCGCGCACAGTAGCTGGTGGCACTGGGCGCGCTCGAGGAATTCCTGGGTCCTGATCTCGCGAAGCAGCTCCTTCGGCGATCCAGAGCCGCAGTGGATCTGCTTTAGTAGACTGTCTTTTGATTTTATCTGAAATCAACATTGAGACTTTACTATAGAGGCAAATTTGGAACCTAAAATAACCGTCTGGTTACAATTTGTACCATGTGTTTGGTGGCGCACTAGGTACTTTTGCCTACCGATATATTTTTTAATGTAAATATAGTAAATTTTGCAATTTGAAGGAATTAAAGAAATTATTCTATAAGTAAATTATTCTCGTTAACGATGGATATGCACTCAAACATACAAGTTTACCTATAGGTATAAAATATTACCGTAAACAGTAGGGAATGCATCCCGGGTACCCGGCGATATCTGGAGTCGGGTAAAACCCGGATTTTCAACTCATAACCCGGGTTTTACCCGAAATTAATAAATATCAAAAAACAATGTTCTGTTACGGCTGTTACCCTAACTTAATGCTTTATAATTATAACTATGATAAATCATAGTATAAATGTTTTGAATGTGGGACTTTAACAACTACCTATAGAATTTTTAATTTATTTCATTTTCATTATTCCATTTTATTTCATTATGTATATAAAGACTATACTGATACTTTTATATTAATATTGACATTTACTTATTATTGAATTTATATATTTCATATATGAAATAATTGATTAAGGATTACATAATATATGAAATATACAAATTTAACAACTTCAATTATTTTAAAGATCTCAGTACATCACAATTTTAATTTAAAAAGTATCAGGACCCCATCATTAACCCTTTACCAGGCCCCTAAGAACTAGCGTGTCTTCATACGTACTGTGTATACTGTTACAACCGTATTGAACGCCTTGTAAAAAATGTATTTACGAAAGTCGGAGATGTTCTTTTAAACCAGGAATAAAAATGTGGGTTACGGTTATCCCATCGCCTGTCTAAGTAATTAACTGTCATATTCGATTTTGTCTTATTATATTCTTGATCAGGTGAAGGGTTATATTCCTCCCACATCGTATATCGGTTATCATAGTCAAGGTTTAACTCCAGATCTACTACGAAATATTATATCAATCACTGAAAACATTATTTTATGATCTTCATTCACGGCACGCTTCAAAATCCAATAGTGTATCTTTGGCCGTTTAAATCCACTTGACCAGTGATGTTAGTGGTTTGTTTACAAATCCGAACACTTTACTAAATTTAAGAAAAACACGGAGATTTTATAGCCTCGTACATGAATTCGTTCTATCTAGAGTTCAAGTGAATTTAAAAGGCTGTCAAAGATATATTACACGATTTAGAAGCGTGTTGTGAATGAAGTTCATAAAATAATGTTTTCAGGGATTGACAAAATATTTTGTAGGAGTCTTGGAGTTAAAACCTGACTACGGTAACCGATATAAGATGTGGGAGGAATATATCCCTTCGCCTGGTAAAGGGTTAATAAATGTAAAGTATGTTATCAAAAGTGTTTTTCATCATTAAATATCCGCCAAAAACCAGAAAAATCTATATTTGATACTATTTTTTGGAAAGGGTTTAGAAAAACAAAGTCGGGTAATACCGGGTACCAAGAAAGGCCAGTTAAACATTCCCTAATAAACAGATATTCACCTGTAACAAATTAGTGATGTCCTGCAGCAGGCACCACAGCCCGTCCGACTGCTGGCCTGGTGCGGGTCGCAGGCTGTAGAATGGCGGCAACGGCGCCTCCGTGCATTGGATCTCGATAGTGGCGTCCATGGGCGGCGGCGGAGACGCCGGCGGGGGAGAGGCTAGGGCGTCGCAGCCGAGCTCTTCCTTGTCTGGAATAATAAATGAATATTGTGTCAGATACACTCGACACGGTTTATCAAACATTACCATGATTTTCCGCCGAGGAAGAGGTCAATGGAAGATAATAAATTAATAACGATGGAAACTAACCGATGATAGCCGTAGGTGGCGGGAACTGCCACGGCAGCGTGGCCGAACCCTGCACGTCTGCGATGTGCAAATGAAGCAACTTGGCTGCCGGGCCCTCCGCGAGCTCTTCAGGTGTTTGCCCCGCATAAGTGCCGAGCAGAGGGTCAGCTCCGTATGAGAGTAGCAGGCGTATCACTTCTATGCGGCTGTTCTCGCATGCCTCGTGTAAAGGTCTGGAATTAATATTTTCGACTTAGACATTTGTCAACTTGACCCAAATAAAATATAGTTAGTTCCTTATCAAGTTTGAAATGGGTAAAAAAAATGTAAATGCGACCGCCCAGCGAGTGATTCTGGATTATATAAACGGGCTTTCATCTTAAATTTTCAAGATTTATGTTTCAACAAGTAGAATAAGTCTTACCTTATGCCCCCTTGCGCAGCAGCGGAGACGTTTGCCCCGTATTGCAATAGAAGCCTTGCGATGCGGACATGGCCCTTCGCCGCCGCCACATGTAAAGGCGTGAAACCCGCGTTGTCTTTAGCGGTCGGTTCAGCGCCTAGCTTTTCTAGACAGTACGCCACGCAATCCTGAAATAGAAAAGATATACCTTTTGACAAATGTAAAATTGTCTTTAATAATAGTTTATGCAACAGTGATATAATAAGGTTTCTTAAAACTTAAGGGTCGCCGTTACAAAAAGAGACAAAGTCGAATTTTGTAACAATAGACCAGAGAGTTTTAAGAACCAATTATGAGCTGTTGCATACGATATTTGGACATTGTTTATGCGTATTATCTTTATAATGAATTATCTTTCTGTTTAGGCATTCTCTGTTTTCCAATGTTTTGTAAAATGACAGCTAATATGAAAGTGCTATTTTATAGAATTTTAGAAAGCACATTTAATCAGAGCTGGTATTCAAGGAGGTACCTATATGCTATACCCACATAGGTATAGATACCTCCTTATGTATGTCAAGTATGAACTTGACATTAAATTTTTTAAATTAAAATGATTATGCAGTTGATACTCGTAACAGATACTCACCGTATATCCCAATCTCGCAGCGCGGTGAAGATGCGATTCCCCGATGCTCTTGTTAATAAACCAGCCTTTGATCTCTTTCTGGATGTCATGGACAGACTCAGGACTAGGTTTCGCCGCTGGTCGGCGCGCTTGTTTGGTAGAGTCATCTCTTCGGATTATTTTCTTTTTCTTGCGGATGTAATCAAATCCAGAACTGAACTTTCTCCTTCCAAACAAACGTTTCAGGCGCCGTTTAGTGCTTCCTTCTGTTGTGCCTGGAGAGCTACCTTCCTCTTTTGAGGTATCCTTATCATCCTTATCGTCTGGAGATGGACTTTTTTCTTTCTTGATTTTTGGAGTAGAAATATCTTTAACTCTCTTGTTTGCTAAGGATTTCATCAAGTTGTTTCGTTTTTTCAAGCGCATGAGACGACCTTTAGCATCGTTTCTTTTCAGTGATTTTGTACTCCTGAGTCCATCTCTTATAGAACTAGATCTGCGTTTCGTTTTATCCTTCAATATTTTCTTAGGTTTGTCTTTCGTTTTAGATTCCGGTTCTTTCTTAATCTCTACTGGCTTGTCTGTTTTAATTTCATCTTCTTCGTCGTCACGACAGGAGGACGGTGGCGCAGATGCTGGCCTTTCGTCTCCAAACACTTCTTTTATTGTTGCTCTTTGTTTAATAACTCTGCTCTCTGTTCTTGTCCTCGATTTTAAAACAACCGGCGCAAATTCTTCTGTAGCACCCATCAAACCATCAGTGTTATTGATAAAAGCACTCCTAAATTGAGAAACAGTTTCTTTTCTAAATGCACCCAAATAATAAATATCTTCCATCAATTTATCTTTCTTTGCACTCAAAATTCCCTTCGTGCCACTTTTCATGAGGCCTAAACTAGGTGTTGGTAGCAGTTCAGTTGGATTGGTACTTTTCGGAATGATCCTAGGTGTATTATTAAGTTTATCTTCTTTGTCTTTCGACTTTTTCTTATCGTCCCTTTTGCCATACTTTTCCATTAGGACATCTACAATAGAACTTCCTTTCTTTTTGATTTTCGTCGAGAACACTGTAGAGGTGGATGCTTCAGAATCGGAATGAAGCCTATTGTTAGGAGCAACGGAGCAACTTGAATTTGAATCTAGATCACTGTCTAGGGTTGACTTATCTGGACGTCTGGCGTACAAATCATCGGTTGCTGCTGAGGGGGCTGAAGACGGTGCTGGGGAAAGCGGAGCTGGATCTAAGTCAGGTAAAGAAGTAGACCCTCTCGAAAATAGTGTGTTCGCGCCCTTAACAAAAGGTCCACCTGAGCGACCTCGAGGAATAGCAATAAGTCTGCTTGGCATACGAAGTGAGCGCTTGTATCTATACAACTCTTCCTCCCACCCTGGATGAAAATCGGAACCATCACCAAAACCCGCCTTTCGAGCTGGTGTAGAACTGGCGCTACTGCTAACATTATTATCTTGTTTTTTCTCGGGAGACGATTTTATGGGGGTTTTGTTGTTAACTGGTGTTGCTTTAGCGTCTTCTGTCTTAATAGTTTTACGCACTCTCAATCTGCTAGCCACGGTTAAATCTTCATCTTCACTATCAGAACTTGTATCATCTTTACGTTTGTCATTTTTAGTATTGTCGATAGATAAGGACTTCCCTTTCAATCTTGAATTTTTTCTAACGAATTTGCCTTTTGTGGGTTTTCCCCCTTTGTCGTTAACGGTTGTATCATTATTCTTTTTTGTAAATTTACTAACATCTACATCACAGCACTCTAATTTGACGTATACTGACATATCTTTAAGCATAGCATATTTAAGACGCTCGTTACGCTCCTTTTCTTTTATGATCTTGCTTTTGATTAATGGTTCGTCGTCGTCAGTAGACTCTGATTCTTCTTTAATTACGGTTTTAATTGGTTCTTTTTGTTTTGCAATGTGCTTCATAGGTGTAGTACTAGTAGATGTCGATGATTCACTTTTATCTGACATTGATTTACGCTTTAAGGGCGATCTGGTCCATTTTTCGCCATCCTTATGTTTCTTGTTTTTAGTTTTATCACTCTTGTCGGTTTCTTTTGTTACGGATGGTTTCAGTACATTCGTATTTCTTGAATTTTGATTTAGGACAGGTTCTTTTGAATTAGTTTGTTTTTGTATTCCGATGCTCTCTTTATTTTCGGTTTTGTTTACAATAAGCTCTAATACTTTGTTCGATTCTGGTTTATTTTGGGTCAGATGTTTAGGCGTAGAGGTATTGAGGATCGGATGTTTAAGGGCATTAATAGCATCAGCCATTGTTTGGTTGTCTATTTCTTCTGCTTCTATTGGTTCTTGTTTGATAACAATGTTGGAAGTAGGTCCAATATTGGGAGGAGTTATTTCTGGTATTGCCGTCTCAGTCGTAGATTTATCACCACTGACTGTATTTTCTTGCTCCATCGTTTCAGTACGTTTCCTACGTGGCTTCTTTTTATGGCATCCTGTTTTCAATTGTTCCATAAAGTTATCACAAGCGCTTGCCCAATCTAAATCTTCCGGAGTGTTATTTTCACTGACACAATCAGTATCCAAAAAGTTTTCAGTTTTAATTGATATTACGGCATCGTTTTCTATCTCCTCTATGCTCATCGGCTCAGATTTTATATCTGGTATCATCGACGAAATTGGCTTTTCGCTCTTTATAACAGATTCCAGCCTAAGATCTTCTCGTATTTGATTAAAAAGATGCTGTTTTTGTGATTTTGGCGTTGGTTTTAGGTTTTCATGATTCCCTATTGGTATACCATGTTTTGTTTCTGGTTTTAAAGGACCATCTTGGGATGGAGGCATAACTTTTAATTCTGCCTTCGTTCTTATTCTCGAAGCTACATCATTTTCTGGAGATTTACTTGTTGGGTTCACTTTTTGCGAATCTGATTCTTTTAACATAGAGTCAACGGCTTTAGGCATATGTATTTGATGTCCCAGAGGGGCATTTATTTTTTTAGGGTTAGGTTTCCCTAAACTACTATTTTTAGCACTCAAATCGATATCGTTTTCTTTTGTTAAATCTGTTATTTCGACCTCAGAGTCATCTACGTCATCTATGACAATAAGTTCTGGTATCGGCCTCGGCCTAGTAACTTCCGGATGCTTAGTCTCTAAACTGTTTCGGAGTATGCTTAAAACTCTTTTGTCCGCTGGTACACCACTGTGAGGATCTAATGAATGGACGTGCATATCTCTATGGTTCGGCATTTTTTGTATAACCTGGCGGGTATTACTGGAAGAATTTCTGTCTGGAGCATATTGTGGGTGATAGTCCCTTACATCTCTGCTCAGAACCTCAGGTGGATAGGGATACCTGTGATTTACATGCCGGTGCTCATGATACACACTTGACGTGGCCGGCCTCTTGTGCTCGCCCGGATAAGCCTCGTAACGCTTCTGAGCACTGTAACTATAGACAGGTTGGCTAGCAAGCTCGTGTTGTTCTCGCAACGTGCGACTAGACCGATCCGATATCCGACTGTCGGCCGTCCAGGTCTCATACCTGACAATTTTCTCCGGAATGTTACTGACAATGGGTCCCGCGGGACGTTTCCTTTCCTCGATTATGAAGTGCCGGTCGTCGCGGACTCTACTCTCAAGATGACGTTCTTCAGGAATCGAAGTGGTAGTGAGATCTATGCGAGGTATTCCGTATTCAGGGCGGGTAGCAATCGGAACACTATATTTAGTCCGATCATGATACCTTTGGTGACGGGGATCTGGCGGATATACTTCTGCAATGGGTCGAGTTGCTTCATGTGTACCATTATACCGTACCGGTGGATGACCAGGAGCTACGGCGGGACTGTGGTTATTATTTGTTTCTCTATATTGAGTAAAATCAGGTGCAAAATCGACTTTGTGTGACGCACCATAAGAGGGCACATGTTGAGGAGGAACGTGTCGACTGCTAGGCAATTGCCGAGGTTGCAAAGGTAGGTTCTTATTTTCAAGCGACGCAGAGTCGACGGCGTCGTCTACGGTTGTAGAAGAGTCTGCCGAATTTTTTACAGTTTTTACAGATAAATCTAGAGGAGACTCTTTTTTCTGTTTTGTTTGATTCATTTGATTTACTAACGAGGTTACTGACACTGTCATACGTGCCTGTTGGCTTGGAAAGCCAGGTTTTACTGCTGGTCGAGCACTAGGTGGAATATTCGACGTGGGATATTCATATGAAGGCTTAGATGTCGCCGAATGACGATGACCAGTCCTTGCCTGCTGGTGATTTTGAGCCACGGGCACCGGCACCGTCGGTTGATAGCGCACTGAAGAAGTTGAGGGACTCTGGTACAGGTAACTATTTCTTCCGTCAACGGTCCGACTGCTGTTTGGATAATCTACAGGCCGTTGCGAAGGTAAACGTGCTGAGTCGTGAGGGTGCGGTGCGGGTGCGCGATCCGGCGGTCTCGCGGCGTAGTGCGCACTGATCGCATCCATTGGAGGATGCTTATATTGGACTTGAAAATGCTCTTTGAAAACCTCTGTTCGCTGACTCGGCACGCCTTGCGCCGCGGTTTGCGTTTGTCGATACCCAGGATATGATTGTTGAGGATCGTATTTTCTTGTAGGAATAGCATGCTGACGCTCGTAATGTGTTGGTGTTCGTGCAAAATGTGAAGATTCGTGACGCGGCAGAGTCGCATAAACTTGCGGCGACCGTCGATCACCCGTTGTGAGTGTTTGCGGGTGGTGTATGGGCGGCACGCGGTCGTTGTGAGGATGCGGCGCCGATGGCTGTGAGACCGGTAGCGCGTAGCGCGTCGCCGGCGGGCTATTCGTGGCCGTTTCCCGCAGCCGCGTCGCTGCATGCTGTGGCACCGCACTGGACAGCCTCGCGTACGTTTGTTGCGGACTGCTGTGACGTGGCGGTGCAGTCGGTTGAGGCGACGCCACCAAAGGCCCGTGGGAACCTCTGCTTGGGTCTGCCATGTTTGAATCATAGTGATACCGCGGATAGCCTTCAGGTGGACGAGAAGCGGTATAATGATCCGGAGGGCGGCCGGGGGCCAAGTGATCGACAGGCCGTGCCGTTGGTGTCTGCACGCGATGCAGAGGTGATCGGTACTGTGCCGTACTGGGTTCAGGATGTGGCTCGGGCGTCGGCTGCGGTTGCAGCGGGGCGGCCGATGGAGGCCGTGCAGGGGACGGACAGGGCGCCGCTGGCGCGGGCGCAGGAGATGGCAGTGCGCGTTGTGGCGGAGGCTTACGAATAATATGTGTTGGAGGTGAGAGCGCGTCCATCGGCTCTTCTTCGTCCTCGGGCTCGGGCAGTTCGCGCCGCTTTTCAGCCGCCTCGCGCATTACTGTAGCCTTGTGTATAATGTGAGGCTCCGGCTCCAGGGGCTCGGAAGGCGGCCGTGGTGGTGCGACGGTCGCGGCAGGCGCAGGTGTCGAAGGCGGGGCGGCCGCGGCGGACGGCGGGCGCGATGAAGGCGCAGGAGCTCCTGACTGCGCCGGAGCGCCCTCCTCGGGGAGTGGAGCGCCTGCTGGCCACACGGGTTGTCCGCTGCCTTCCGCCTGTGCTTGCTTGGGGAGACCCATGAAGTATTGGCGAGTCCCTTCCAGTACATTGTTGATGTCCATACTCCGGCTGGATCACCACCTGAAACGATTAAGCTGTTTTAATCTAGGGAATGCAATACCCGGCCTTTTTTGGTAACCGGGTATTACCCGGTCTTGGTCAAAAATAGTAGGTATTCAATATCGATTTTTATGGTTTTTGACCGATATTTAATGATTTAAAAGCACCTCTGATAACAGACTTTACATTCATTAATGATTATCAATTATTACTGATACTTTTTAAATTAATATTGTGATTTAAGTACTGAGATCTTTAATAATTGAAGTTGTTAAATTTGTTAATTTCATATATTATGTAATCAATAGGAGTTCCAACATCGGTATTTTTGTATGGGCGATCCCTGGATCCCGGTATTACTCATACTAACAAAAATGCCGGTGTAAAATAAAATTGGAAGCCTTAGTAATCAATGATTAAGTAGGTACATACGAGTATAATGCAATATACAAATTAGACAGTGAGTAAATGACAGTATTAATATAAAAGTATTACTTCACAAGTTATGGTCTTTATATAATAAAGAATAGAAAATTATATAATATTTCCATGTAACAATTGAAGTAACTAAATATTCTATAGGTATGAAAGTCCAATTTAACACTTGAGTTAATTAACAAAATTATCTTTTATTTCAAATTTCACTCTAACTACGTCACGTGTTTTTAAATGAGCATACATACAGCAAATATGTCTTCGCATCGTCTGTCTGTACTTCACTGACTGCAGGTACAAATTGCAAATGTGCACCGGTCTTTGTTGGTCAATGTTCATCTCCTGATCGCTCGCTGTCTATCTGAACGGCGCGCGGCTTCCAAAGGGATGAAATTACTGAGCCTACTATAGATAGTAAGGGTCCAGAAATAGAAAGTTTCGAGATTGAAGTGTAAAATAAAATCGGAACATTTATAAGATGATTTATAATAGGGTTAAAGCCGTAACAACACTTTTTTTAAAGCCTAATTGGGGTTTTTCAATTTTTTTTCTTATATTTATTGATTTCGGGTAAAACCCGGGTTATGAGTTGAATACCCGGGTTGCATTCCCTATTCTAATCTCACTGCTCGATAACTTGTGTAAACGAATTGAAAACATCCATAAAAGGAAAGTACCTACTTGGCGCCGAGGAAGTGATTAATCATTACAAGTCGTGAATGTCGAAGACAAGTTGCCGAAGGTGCGGTAGGGTCGTTACCCGCGGGCTGCCCTTGAGCGTACTTCGCCCTCAAGCGTATATATATATGTATATATAATTATCGCGTATGTGCGATACGCACACACGTATCGCAGAAACTTCCGTATGACTCGATACGGTTGTGACAAGGTTTACTGACCTTCAAATGATCGTGTTAATAAATGGCCGAATCCTTTTTAATACGCGTAGGTATAATACTTTATTCTAGAAATTGCGGTGTTAACGGTATTTCACGGAACACGAAGGCAAAATATTTATTCGTGCCAAGTTTTTATAATAAAGGTCTGCGAATTCTTCAGGGACGATCTTTGTTCCAAACTGAGACATCTGCGATGCAGCATGCGGTCTAGTTGATAAGTTTCAAATGAGTTTCAAGTTTAATGCAGGGAAGTATTCGTAATTCATAGGAGCCTAGCCTACACTTTCAAGGCCGATTGCATGGGCCTATTTATTACGGAAATGCTTATGTTTTATACAATCTTATTTTTGTGCATGTGCAGCATGATGAGACGTTGCAGTCAGTTTTAGGTGAAACCGTTTTTTATAAACTCTAGTTCAAACAAACGAAGTTTCCCTTTAACCGGCTCGTGGTTCGCGTTCGATGCGCCCTCGCTCGGTAATCACATGGAACGCAGCGCAGCCCCGCCGTTGTCATGGAGTCGGCCCGTGCTGAGCGAATCGATAGGGCACCGGAACGACTCCCGCCCGGGACAACAAAGACATACACATACACCAATTTCATATTTTACATAATGTGCCGTAAGTGCATGGATCAGGTTGTAGTTGAACTTAATTACTGCATATCAAAATTTGAGTAATTATTAATTTTAGACGGAGAGGCAATTTAAATTTAACTACTGAAATAGTAAACACATTTTTTTTGCCAGTCCGAGTCCGATATCTTATTCCAAAATCTAACACCAGTTTTTATAAATTACTCTATTATGTAGTGTCCGAACAAGTAAAGAGAAGAGAATCAAACGCCAAACATGCCGAGTTTATTGAGCTACATTACAAGTCGTGTTCTAAGCATTTTTTGTTCGCAAGTATTCTTAACGTAGACATACCAGTGCTCGACGCTGCACTAGTATTTGATATTGGCACTTTATTTCAAAGTTATCCTAAATTATATCGGCTAAATTTGAACACTTGAACACCGAAGATTTTTCTATGTTCGAATTTAATTAAATCCTTGTCACTTTGACATAAAGTGCCATAAAGTGAAGTGTCGAATACTAGTGCAGTGTAGAGCACTTGTACTTAATTATAATAATAAGATGCGTTTTTTTCGATATTAATTCCCAGATAGTCAAACTTGTCGAAGTTACATACAATTTAACTCGAGGTCTACAAAACACCCGTTCGGAAGGATATTCCTCCCTACTTGTGAAATTCATGGTGGGAGTAGCTATACTCCGATCGCCATAAATAAGTTAAGCGACGAGTAAATATCCCTCACACGTTTCGTGGCCAAGGCGTCTGACAATCACCAAAACATGACCTCATAAAGACTAAAGTAGGTACTTATACGTCTAATTGCCAGTTATCTGAATTGCAATCTTAGTAATAACACTTCGGATCACTCATTAAAAAGAAAGCTTCACATTCCCGTCATTGTAGTTTGATTTGAGCGATCAATAACAATATCAACACGCCTTGCACGCGACGCGGCCCAGACGGTTGCGTGTGCAAGATGCAATTATGCATGCACTCGCACGGCTTCCGTTATGAGGCTTAACCATTGGAAAACATACTTTTACCAGGCATTTAACCACTATGCACTTAAAGGAAAACTTGCGAATAAACGGTATAGCAAGAAATGGAAATCTAAATATGTAAATTCGAGCTTTAAAATAATTTGTCGATCTGTTTAAAATACAATTGACGAACAACGGATAGATTTCATATAACCTTGAAATTTGAGTGTAGAACGCCACTAATAAAGGTTTTGGAGATTACTACTTACGACAGTTTTATACGACTTCCACACGGACGAAACCGCAGGCGGCAGCTAATATGAGCATATTAGCCAATAGGGGCTATCATTTTAGCAGTGTATTAGCATATACTCCGCTTTGATCTGTTTTGAGCGACGTTATTTGAATTTATATTCGATTGAGTTGTGAGAATAACGTTATTATTAATAACGTCTGGTTTGTTTGCCTAGACAGGTGAACCCGCCCGCAAGGACTTTAGCGCAATCGACTTACAAGTCTAGACAGGGGGTATAAGGTGAACTGAATAATTTACATTGTCACCTTATTTATATTTGAGAGCGAGATCTATAAGAAGATTAAAGTTCATAAACAGCCCTATATGACCTGACTGACGAAAAACTGAGACAGACATTGAATTAAGTATTAATCCCAAGAGTGTTACGTTTTCCACTAACATATCTTACGGATCATTAAAAATATATAAAACACAAGTTTCATTAATACGAGTAGCTGAAAAGTCGGTCAAGCGGGAAGCGACACAGGGACACATGTTTAAATTTAGATGTCCAGTCACTTCGCATTCAGATATACGTCAGTCTTATCTTATAAATATTTACTTATGGAGAACTGTATACACTATACTATACACGCACCGGCAGATAACATTGTTTCGTTTGTTTACTCCTGTAGCTTTGGCAGGGGATATCATTCCCTAAACACTGTATTTAACACTACTAACACCAATCTATCATCTTATCGATGAGTTATTATTGATAGTAGAAAATTGGTAAAGTCTAAGATGTAGTTGCAGTTATTTTCAGTGTCAAAATTTAACGTTTTAAAATAACATTGACAGAATCAGTACAGTACAGCCCGTTAAAAAGAACCTTCGGGTTTCGGCGGAAACACGCGAAGGTGATACTGTACATACTGTACTAGGTGGTACTTTACCTTCGCGTTTTAAAATCTGAAGGTTCATCTTGAAGCTCACCGACACAAAAAGTTATTTTGGGATCGGAGCTAACTATGGCAGATATTATAAAAGAGGTTACAGTTCTACCACTTCCATGTATAGCATTTATAAATATGTAGTACCTAAGTACCTATGTATTTTTGATAACTTACGTTTGCATGTCAACAGCTACCCTGCTTGATGAGAGTGCTCCTTTATGACGTTCATGACTATGTATTTGCTCCCCATGCGATCTGAAACAAGGCAGAAATACCGTTAATATTTGCAATACCACTAGTAAGTTTTAAGGCAGCTTTGAGTTGCAAAATTTGCAACGCAGCTGCTTATTAGACTTGTAAAATGCCCTTAACTTAAGGCCTAAGTACTCATATATTTTTTTACTTTTTAGAACACTAAATATAGCCATATTACATTAAAACTTATAAAAGGCTATCTAGTTGATTTGCATCCGTCTCATTTTTCTTCGAGCTTTCCCAATGCCGAACGACAACAATTTACTACGACTACTACAACAAAAACAAAACATTGTTAAACTGAAAAAAAATATCCGATCCAATTAGATTTCTGTCTTAATTTCATATTATGCATGCGTAAATGTTGAGACCACAGTATCCAGTCTATCCACGCAATAGTAGATCCATCGAAAAATGTACAATATAAATAATGATGTGAATCATATAGTGATATTTGTTATCCAAGTTTTAGATTTATATCCTGATTTAGACATTGACCCAATTCGAAGTGCGCGTTGACAGCGGTTAGTATGCGATGCAAAATTGCAAACAAATCGCTCCTTCTCATGCAAATGTATTGGGATGAATAAGAGAGCAGACAACGGGTCGGCTGAATAATTCCAATATGGAGGCGTGACTGTGACGTCATTATGTAAGTCAATCATATAAACATCGTTTCTCTGAGGGCGTACCGATAGAAAATTCATAATTTTCTGGCTGCATCTCTTTCCCTCGGATAAGTAAGTGCGATATATAGTGGATATGTCTCGTTTCCGGATCATGTTGATCACTGGATAAAATGCCTTGGAGTGTATGTGACTGACCTTTCCAACTGCTTGGGACATATTTACCTTATCAGACACATATTTGAGCCACTTCTGTGCAAATATAATAGGCAAGTTGTAATATCTTGCTAGTAGGAATGCATTACGGTATTAAATTTATGTGAAGATATGACGGCGATAATCTAATTATATAAATTGGAATTACATCAACCGATGATGTCATCGACATTAAATTCGTCTCCGAATGTCAAACGCCTACAAACAAGTGGCTGCAACTGCAGCGGTTTTTATATTAACTTACCTGCACATAAATAATAGCATTTTTATATGTTTAATAATAATTATGCTACCTATGTTCCAGTAATTTTTTTTACAAAACTACTTTTATTGCGGAAACAATAATATTTAATATTGTTGTTATTTGTAGGTATGCATACCTTACCTACCACACATTTGTAGGTATTGTGGTTATAAATATTTTGTTTTGAAATATTCATGCCTCAACAATCACTCTTTTGACATAGCAGGTACTTAGGTAGAATAAATAACATCATAATATTCATAATCTGTCCGATAACAATGATAAGATACTTTAACTACCTAATTTCCAAAAAGTGCGAAAAACTAAACAATGGTATATTGATCTTTAACTACGCACGAAAACATTTTCCACGCACACAGTTGGTAACTGCGTTAGTGTGTGTGCCCACAGCTGTGCGGGGTCATTGCCCGCGCCGCGAAACAAGGTGACTCGCGTGTCTGGTTTTTATTCTTCCTTCGATTGATCGTCTTTTACGACAGTGTTCGCGAATTTATCGTAATTATCATAAATGTTTGATACGTGTTAATTTGCTTATTTAGGTGTTTTGGTAAGCTTAAATGTTTTTAATTTTGATATTCCTTCGATCGGTAGGTCATATACGTTTATACGATAGTTGTTTCGTTGTTCGCGAATTTTACGTAGGTAATTATCAACTGTTTATGAATTGTTAAATAGCTTATTCGAAAACTGTTAATTTTTTTTCCGATTAGCTGCCGGGAATGCAGGTTCCGATCCTTGCCCTGGGCACTTTTTTGTATATGACATCTACTTATTTTATTTTCTTATTTACATTTAAGTATATATGTTATTTAAAGGAATTTGGTTAGGTATAATAATAGGTAGGTATACATATATTTAAAACAAGTCATCCTATGTATATCAGGACTTTACGGTGCATAATAATATGTAGGTATGTTAATTGTTTCTGAATCTCTGACACACACACACTGCATAATATGTAGATAATAATAAAATAAATACGTACCAACAATTATGTTATATTTAATTATTAACGTAAGCACCAAAACATTTTTATATTTGGATAACAGTTTATTGCAACATCTACATATAAGGATTAACAAAAAAGATTTTGCAACATCGAAAACCATTTCATATTAAATCTTCCCGATGTTCCATCAATCACGTAAAAGGCATTCGAACCGCGCTAATACAAATATGTACCTAGTTCGGTGCAACTAGGGTTGTCAGACCGGTGGATAGTTGAAATAAATCAAAAATCCAGGAGGAAGCGACAGTAGACTAGGCATCGATGCTCATTGCTCGTGTCACCGGCATCACCGCGTTCCACAAGACGACTCCCAGCGACGTAGCCGAGAGTCCGAGACCCCAGACAGCCGAGTATCTGTCAAGATCGCATTTATCTCAATCGTAATAAGTAAGGCAATGCTCGACACCACCACCAGAGGTGTTACATGCACGTTGCCGACCCTTTAAAAAAAAGGAGGATTCGCTGTTTTCGCACATTGGGATTTCGTATCTATGTAGCGTAGAATAGGGAACTTTACCTACCCACCAAATTCCATAAAAATCTGACGCGGAAAAAAAACACCAACAAAATAAAAATATGCCCATTTACGTGCGATAACAAATTTATTATTTTAACATTCATTCATATAAAGGAATCGGTATTGCGCGGAACTGTCTACCGTTAGTCCCATACAAACGAGAATTTTGTAGCGAATTGTGGGTAAAGGCGTTTTTCCTGTAATAAGGACAAAATCTATGAACAAGAAAAATAAGAAATATTCTTTAATGTGTTAATGCAAAAAAAAATATTTTATGAGAAAAAATTCAAAGATTTCAAAGATTTTCAAAATGGCACGGAGTTGTTGAAATAACGAACTCTAGCGAAGAAATCAACGAATTTAATCAGCTATCTGGCAACCCTAGATGCGAAAGCTAGGCGTGGGGGAACACGAATAACAATGCCCTAGTTCAGACAACCATTACCATAAAAGAGGGTACATTAATTTTATTGTTTTCTTCTAAATTGGTGCTAAAATAATGGAAAGTAACAATAATAAGTCAAACATACCTATTAAGGCAGATCTTTCACGCAATTGATCAACATAAATAATTAATTTGGGTATGGATCCGGTTGTAATTATCGCATTTACAAGTTAAACTTAATGAAAAGTAACTACTGATCCTGCGTCGGTTAAATATAATATGAACCAATAAATTTAGACTAACGACACCTTATGGGTGACGGGCACTTTATAATTTTATATACCTACGTAATATTTTTCATCACACTTGCCCCTAAATGAAATGGTTATTTTCCATGAGGGTTTATGGTCTGCCTGATTCCCACTTGACTTTCAACTGATCTAACCTCGTATCTGTATGTTTGCAGTTTTTTGACGAAGATCGTGTTCCCCTCAGTTCATAAGACGTACCTAGTTGGTGAATGGCCTCCCGCGATGTAATTCTATTCGTAGATAGCGGCCATAAATAATTCAGCAAATGGGTCATGATATCTTTATTCCTGTCATTGACAGACAAGACAGTTGAGATAAATCAAGAAAAATATACAAATATAAGAAATTTTCGACTGATATGTTTGAGTGAAAAGAGTTATTCTGCGTGGAATTTATGAAGAAGTTACGATGTTTTAAAAGCGCGTAGGTGTGATGCGCCGGAGCGGCTGTGGCCCACATTTTGCGTTCCATATTGCCAACGCCATCTATTATTAGAGTTTTGTTTGTTGTTCACGACCGACTTAACGCCAAACTGTTGTAGTTAACGTCTACTTCCCGTTTATCACTAATATAATCGGCACAGTAGTGTATATTTAGTACCTATGCACTCTAGGAATAGTATTAATTATTATTAATAGTACCTATCTATCAACGATATCTGCAGTGCACATAGTATAACCTAACCTAATAAGTTGGTTTTCGTTTTTTTTATTAATACCTATTTATTAGTATTCATAGATTAGGCATACTTAATTATTAGTTACCTAGATTAACTGGAAGAGATCCCTCATACGGATAAATTTGCCTTTGTACATTTCTATGTATTCCTTTTTGTAAACGCATATCCTGGTTTTGTGCAATAGAGTGTTTATTACTTACTTACTGAGATTGGTTTTAACCGAAATTGAAATTACTTCTCTCTCTCTCTCTCTCTCTACAAAAGCGACCATAATATCCTTTGTCTTGTCACGTATTAAATTTACAAAAGGAATTAATGCTAAATCCGTCGCACTCCTCAATTTCAGGGTTCTTAAGATTATGTTGGTACGATTATTGCAACCGGATCTGTTTTGTTACCAAATATTGTGCTTCCATAACTTTGTTCAAATATAAGGGCTTACCTTAACCGAAGCGTTGAGGCTTACTATAAGTACATACTTATGCAGTATTTGCTTGAAATCTGCATAAGACCTAGTAACAGTAACTAGCTAAAAGGACTAAATAAATTGACAACTCACCCTGACTTAGTTATAATATCAAAGACAGCTGTTATTATCCCTTGTCCCAATCGCGTAGATCTATTAACAAAAATGTATGGATTGCTTCACAATTTCACATCTAGATACTTTCAGCGCTTAGCTTGGACAACCGTTAAAAATTGGAATGTTGGATGTCGCAATTGGGCAAAACCGACGTTCGGTAATGGAAGGATGTTGATAGATTGAATGTTGTTAGTCCAATCACAGCTAGCCATTGCATTATTTACTGATGTTTGTATAGGGCACTTGATCAAATCAAACACGAGTTACCTTACAACTACAATCAATTCATCAAAAGCCAGGTTCGTTTTTTATAGGTATTGATAACGATTATGAAAAGGGTGCCATCTATTTGGCATAATTTGTTTTGTCCGAAACGCTTTTGTCATAACAGCGTTGGCATAATCGTTTTTTGCCGAATCTTAATGTAGCACAATATGTCGAATACTATTTTGGCCGAAAATATATTCGCATACTAAACAGTGGGATAGGTTAGGTCCGGACTGTGTCCGAATATTCGGAAAAATTAAATTCGGCCAAACCAAATTATGCTAAACTCGACTATGCCATAACAGTTTATTAAAACTAAATATGAGTATACTGGTTATGCCAAATAGAATTATGCATACAAAAATTATGCGTAGACAAGGGGAACCTTTGGTCTGCGACAACTCCTAAAAGTACTAAGGCCCACGTTCCTCTAAAAATGTTATATTCTGCAGTTTTTCTTCGACTTGAAATGACTTCTGATTACCTATGCCTGATGTAGCATCAATGCAGTCCCGGCAGCTGTTATTTATATCTATCTGCATTCTGCATACAGATATAATGTGATGGAATACCTCGATCTATTTAAATACCTGTAACAACTAGAGTATTTTAGAGTATTTGGAATCCCTCCAACATTTACTTAAGAATTTAAATACTCTTTTGTTTTATTACTCGAGTACCCAGATGCAATTTTATTTACCACAAATACTACTTTAACCCTGTAAAGACGATGCAATTCATGAAAGTAGGGATATATATCTATCTAAGATCGTTGGATTGTGATATTTGTGATTTCAAGGAACGTTTCAACATGAAAAAAAATGCACATGAACATGAACAGAAAGGGTAACAAAAGAACTTGTATTTATCTCAAGGAAGGAAATGCTCTCATTTATTATATATAACTGGTTATTTTCCGGTTCGGTAAAATCGGAAGTATAACTACTCAATATAACAGACCAAAATAACTATCCTCTTGTGATTAATGAATACCTAGGGGCTAGGTGTATCCAACTAGGTTTCATGCACGAACCTCCTCATCCTCACTCATCTAAGTACCTACCTATCAGCATCAACACCAAAAAAACCGCAAAATTTCGTTATTATTGCTAATACGTTTGTCCAAAACGCTTCTTACTTTGCGCGAGGAGTTGAAACTTGTGTCGCATGCAACCGACCCGTTATCCTTCGTCAACAGTTTCTGTGTCAGTGGGTCAATAGCTGCAGGCGTTGTGCAAATCGCGGCGCCGATGCCGGCCGTGTTTTGTACACATCTAACATATTTCCCATCGTAATATTAAGGAAGCAGGAAGCAAAGATAGTGAGGGGAAAATCCGTGGTAAAACGTTCTGGCTGGAAAACTTTTTAAAGCCGTAAAACTTTATGGGTCTTTGAGGTCGTCGTTTAGGTGCCATTAGGTTAGGTTGGCTTACTAAAAGTTAACGGTCACATGAAAAACAAGTTTTTTAAGAAGGAAAATCATTCCGTTGAATGTTTTCTTAAAGAGCTGAGGTGTCTGCCAAAAACTGTTACTTACAGGAGTCTACAGGAAAAATTTGACACTAAACCAAAATTTTATAAACAGAAACCTACTAAGCTGAGCTTTAGTAAAATCGGAATATCACACATATTTTGAAACTATAAAATGATGATGTAACATCACAGACTTAATGTGCTAATGTGCCGCTTTTATTACTTACAGTGAAGACGTAACTGCAAGTGTATCTAGGTTGATGATCACATGCAACGCGAAACACAAGATACAGACAAATTAGTGCATGCGAAGTGAGTGAACCGGCAAAACACTCAGTTTGTAGGTCACTAGGCCAGTGTCACAGCCCGGCCGCTCTCGCGTCCGATATTTCATATTGATACAATTAAACTAATATTTAAGATTAATCAACAAACACCTAAAATTCTCTTTACATTCCAATACAAAAATGTATTTCAAACATTACGTATCACATATTGACAATTTAAAAAACTTACCTGGAATTTAATCTTATCTAAACCTATACTGTCGTTCTTCATCGTATCAGTTCTGACTCTGACGACAAAAAATATATGATTCATATACCTGCGTCAACAAAACTGGGTCCGTTTCCATATTCTGAGAAGTCGACTTTGTGAATCTCAAACTGTTGTAACATTACTCAATATATGTGACTTCAAAGAGACATTAACTTATATTACGTCGTAATATTCACTAACTACTTAACTCACTTCAATAGCTCTAAAGTCAGAGCGAGTCGATGCAAGCAGATTAATAGTTACTCTAAATTCTAATACAGTATTTTTTTATCTGAACTACATACATACTAGGTAGGTGTAGTCATAAAGTAACGTTTCTATTTAACGGCAATCATAGATAAATCGATCCTATGTGCAGAGTATGCGGAAATACAGGTGAAAGTGGGGTGAAAGCGGCGCGCGCAACGTTTACCTAATCGTTCCCCGGCGCGCGCGCGGCCTCGGCGTTACATCAGACCCTCCACATTGATGTGAAAGTCAATGTTACATTCGATGATCCCACTTCTGAACATAATGAGCGGCTTTACAATTCGCGAACTGCGAAATTTTGTTGGACAATACAATCAAGGAAGACGGTGAGACGGTGAGTGGCGTCAATCCACTGAAGCCGTTGCCAATAACATAGACGTTAATGTAGCCCACTAAAAGGTCAGAACAAAGAGGATGATAATTGATAATTGATAATTTATTTTCATTTGCAAGAATACACACAGATGCAGTAAATTGTCATGTCAGTGGAATATAGCAAACACATGAGTGCATATTCTGCCACAATGCGGCATGCAAATGCTCTTACTCTACTTATAAATAATTAGTCTAGCTTAATTATTAATAAAATAATTGTATTATACATTCAAAATATAAAACAGACAATTATATGTAATAAACATTAGATTTAAAGAAATAGTGATAATTATTGCTTATTTACTTACATTATAATGTCAATTAAAAGTGTGAAAATGCAAAAGTAGTTATAAATTCAGTTCAAATATTAAAAAAAAAAATCATCATATTCACATGCTATCCATATTTTTTATCAAAAAATTCTGCTAGAGAATAAAAAGGTCTATTAATTAAAAAAGATTTTAATTTCTTAGAAAATTCATCCATGTTGCTGCATTGTTTAATATCATTATTTAAAGCATTATATATTTCAATACCTTTATATTCTGGGCTCCTTTTAAAGTGTATGTAATTATTGCACTTTGGCAATTCAATGTCATCATTATTCCTTAATGCATGTATCCTGTTTTCACCTTTATACTTATATTTAGATTTATTTTTACTAATATATATGCTAATTAAGTAAATGTAGAGTGATATCACTGTCATTATTTTATGTTTAATAAATAGAGGACGGCAGTGTTCTCTCCTTTTTGCTTTTTCGATGCACCTTACTGCTTGTTTTTGCAAAATAAGTATTGAATTTATATGAACACTGCTCCCCCAAACCTCTAGGCCGTATCTTAATATACTTTCAAAATAAGCGAAATATACCGTCTTAAGAACTGATGTGTTAAGCATTTTTGATAAATTCTTGAGGGTGTACCGAGCACTAGCCATGTTTATAAATAACTTACCTAGAGATAGAAAGTCGCAAAATTCACAATTGATTTGTAACTAATGTCGCATACATTTTATATATAACTCGTAATTGTGGAATTAGAGCGTGTTAGAGAAAGTAGTTCGTCTTTATCGTAACTGTTATAGAGATACCAACACAACAGTATCTAAGTAGGTCGGTGCAGACACATAACCGCTAACATCTAGTGTGAACTGATATCTGCGTTTGCTTTCTTTGTTTACGACACAAAACTAGGTCTAGTAATAGAAGCTCGTTGATTTCGTTTCGGTACCTCGATCCAAATTGTATTCGAATAACAATAATTACTATGTTTATCAACAAAATCCTTGACCTGAAATAGAAATACATAATCGCATGACCCACATTTTGAAGAACTTGTATCAGCAATTGTGAACGTTAAGTTTTGTAGGTGTCAGAAAACTTAGAATATTTATGCTAAAATTTCTGCGCTCCATATGCAAAAAACGGCTTAGTTACATTACCTGTAGGGATAAGTTCGCCTTTGTTGTATCAAATTGTCTATGTTACTGTGTTTCTTGTATTTCTTGTGTTATTGTACAATAAAGCTTATACATACATACATATACATACATACATACCTGTTACTTGGTCAATGTCCACGCATAACACTATTATTTCTGTATAAAACTAATTTGTTAATTCGTACGGAGCCAGAAACCTGGTATATTATATTATCTTTGGTGTCTCCACATTAAAGTTAATGAAAGTAAACATTATATAGAATTTATTGCAGCAATACTTGCACGTTCTCATGAGAAAACGATGAATTCTCCGAAACTTGTATAACCAGCTAATTACAACCTCCGTTAGTCTCGCAGTTAGCGTTCTTTGCAAGTGTATTCGATAATGTTACATGTTTATTATACGAAGCGTTTTATGATGGTTTATTCAATTTTTATTTCACATCATTGAGACATTTACAGACGCATTCAGAAATCCCGACATCCGCTATTCGTGGACATTTATTTAGACGAGCACTTTATTTCAATAAAGGTCTGATGGAGGCGCATAACGAGTGTCTTCCTCATAGCATCGCGGCGGACTGAGCTAGTAGGAAACGCAGCCGTTCGCGCCTTGACCCACTTCGTCTATACTTGCGAGCATACTTAGTGAGCTCTCGAAAGGCTAGACCGCGATCATCACGTACCTACCTATCTACTAGCGAAATCTGTTTAAGAATTGTTTTAGCTATTTGATCGGAGAAGTTTGCAATATATCCAAATGTGTTTATTGCATAAGAACTCGTCCAGCTGTTCATCTTTAATATCCAAGTGTACAATAACGTGATTTTGATGTACCGAAAAAGAAATCGTTCTCTCTCTGCTATTAATGTTGTATTGGAATCATGAGACTTGGATATCGTTCCTTATTTGTATTTCCTTTTCCTGATGTTTACATATATGAGCTTCAAATATCAATAAATCTGATAGACCACAATAGTACATTGCGATACAAGGGCGAAAAAGAGGAAATTCGCAACGAGTGGCGATAAATTAAAACACGACTGTAGGGAGCGTTTTAAATCTCTCTTCGTGCGTGTATCGTACGACATTTTACAGTACATATGGGCCTTTGAATATTCGATGCAGGCACACAAAGTTCTCATTATCCCTACCATGTGTACTATAAAAGGTTTACTTGTGCCTTTACCTTCGGTTTGGCACTTTTTTCATCTTCTACGATCTATTTGAGATTGTGCGACAATCGATGCTTCATTTCGATATTTAAAACTCACGCAAGTTGTCAACATTGTCACAGGCGATCTAAATTTAGTGAACTTGTACACGAGGTCGTCGCGCGCGTCAGCCGATCGAGGGAAGATGGCGCCCGTATACCAACAGCACCTTTAGCAATTGTCTCATTACTCTAGTTAGCTTTACAGTTTACAACGCTGCTAGTTCACATTGAGTGATTTAGTATAGTGAATAGCATCGAATAACAAAGCATTTTTGCTCGAGCGCGTGGGAATCCGCGGAATGTTCACGCAACTGCACATGCGATTGTGATTCGGAATTCACAAAAACGTTGTCGTTGCTTTAAACTTCATTTAACTGAAATTTCCATCCTTATAGTACATTTCTCACAATGATATCAATTGAATCAAAATTATCGAAAAAATTACACTAAATTTCTCTATTATTGGAAGTATTGGAACTAGGGCTTGTGATATACGTGTTACACGCGGAACCGTAGCTACGTAGCCTTAGCACCGGCGGTGCTAAGATCCCGTACTACACGGTCACGTCAAAGATACGTATCCGTTTCTGGATTCGGCTACGTTCCCGCGAATCTCGGCTTCGGCTCCGCTCGGCTTCTTTTATTACACATCTTTTACAATTTGTACTGGTCTATTATTTTTGCCTCCAACATAATATTTGCATCTAATTATTTTTGATCTCTTAAATTTTTATTTAAAATGCAAAAGTATGGAAACTGAAATTAAAAACTCGCCCCTTGCATTACATTCGGGGGTTTAATAACACGCATAAAATCTACACTTAACGTCACGGTCACGACTGGATCCGATCTACGTATAAATAAGATACGTATCTCCGTGTACACGTAGCTACGTATCTTAATTACACGTAGCCGAATCACACGGAGCAAACGGAGCGGATCTCCGTTGCCGAGTAACACAGCAACGGAGATTCGGCTACGGGTTCACGAAACACGGTCACGACCAGGAGCACTAATTGGAACGTAACTAGTAAGTTATCGAATTTCAACTATCATATTTATATTACAATAAGATTACGGATAATATAGCGCGTGTCGCGCATTTTGACTAAAAGTACACGAGTGTTACCCATATTCTTATCATAATACTAACTAGTAAAATTTAAAATATTCAGTGCTGTTTTTGCAGAAGACTATAAACTAGGTTAATTTAGAGCCGTCGGAAGCGGCAAAATCCGAAGAGTATGTTTTAGGGTCGCCACAATATTATGAATTCATAACGCTCGGGATTACATACAATTTAACTATTGATCACACACGTTTAGATTTTTTCATATTAAGTAGGTATGAATTTCTCAGATTGCTCTGATTCCGGACGTGTGGGGCGACCCTTACACGTCGCTGAAGTCATAGCGCCGTTTAATCTTTTTTTTTATACGGGTAAGTATTTAATTTCAATATTAAATAAAACACTTGATGCACAAGTAAAAAAAATGATTCAAATACTTACGGCTGCCATTGAGCTGCTAGAAGTCCAAGCAAACAGATTACAATCCAATAATGTACGAGTAATGACACTAATCACTTGTTTAAAGAGCATAACAATCGGGCATTAATTGCTCTGAACACTTCACTTTATTTTCTAAACACAAATCCACTGCAAAGCCAAATTTCGTCTGATTTTCCACACACAAATTCCACTTAGGTTTCTTCAATAATAGAAGAAAACGATTACATAAAACTTCACACACCGTATCTGAGTTCACACCCAGCCCAGTTCCAAGTAGGCAGGTACCTGTAACAAGACAAAGCGGTAGTTGAGTTATATTATATGACGTTATAAGACCATCTTTAAATTTCCAATTATGTTCTTGAACACTGTTAACAGAATGACAAACGTACGTACTTGGCTGGTACTTGTTTAAATTGAGGACAAAATAAACTGTGACGTAAAAAGTCCGTGGGACAATTAGAGAGACGTACTAACGGTCGCGCGGCCAAACACTGACTGACTGGATTGGACGGCTGTCGCTAGCGCAGTGGGGAGGCTCGGGGGCAGGGGGAAAGCAGGCTGAGAGGCAGACGGACGGGGGAGGACAGATAGAGGGGGTGGAGGGCCTCTGACCGACTGGTTGGTTAGGTCGACCTATTGGCATCCACCAACACGGTAAAGCCGCGTTTACAGCAGGAAATAATTGCGTGACAATGCTATTCAAACACGGCAGTCTTCCTGAGATCAAGATACCTAAGATATATTGTACGTATACAACATTCGCTTGAAGGAAATAAGATTTTTAGATGAAATTAATGCTTTCATAACATTCAGGACGTTAATTACCGGCTGCACTGCTGCATTGTTGGCGGTCATCCGAGAAACACGCAACCTTCAGGAGATTTTCATGGCCATGCGCTCGTCCGTAAAGGTCATCTCGCTGTTGCCGGGCTAGACAATCAACATCTAGTAAAAACTCATCATCATCATCATCATTTCGATCGGTAAGCGTCCACTGCAGAACATAGGCTTCTCCAATAAAACTGATCTACAGCAACGATCGATCGAGAAAGTGCGATAATGCGAGACTTGCGATAAAATGTATTTTTAATGTTTTAAACGGGGCAATTTATGATTGTGAAGCAGTTGCTTTTTGTTGTTTTTATTTTTGAAAGGGATCCAATTAAGGCATATGACTTTAGGACAAATTATCATAATGATAAACAGTATTAGGGAATACAAAAATAGGATTAAAAGCGTTATGAATTCCGATATAGATCCGGTTAAAATCTCATTATTTATATTCGTTATCGCCATCTCACATTAAGTATTCGTTAGATAACGCTCGGCCCAACTTCCTACTTGATTATAGCTACTAAGTCACGTTTCAAAGTATGCTAACCTTGACGTATTACGTTAGCGTTCGTATCTACGTAAACTCTTTGCCTTATTTCTTCTTCGTGCTTTAAGATATGATACAATTATAACGATTTGTATGAATCGAAATCGTCAATAAGGATGCAGCTGTTTTTACTTGATTTATCGTGACTTTATCAGATAATACTTTAATATACGGAAGTCAAACGTGGAAATTCACCAAAAATATTAAAAGTTTAATAATTACATGTCAAAGAAGAATGGAACGCAGCATGTTAAACTTGAAGAAAATTCACAAGATACGACACACAAAAATAAGATCAACGATTAAGACCATAGATGCTCTCAACCAAGCCCAAAAACTGAAATGGCGATGGGCGGGACATGTGGCTGGCGCGACTAAAAGATCGCCGATGGACAAAAATTGTCACGCTATGGAAAGGTCCTCAAGGCAAGCGACGCAGTGGAAGACCACACTCACGCTGGGATGATAAAAATAGCTGGACCAAACTGGTATCAAACCGCACTAGATAGACCAAAATGGCATACTTTGGAAGAGGCCTTCACCTGAGAGGGGTTCCTGTTACATACAGTTAATTTACCTAGTAAATAAGCAAACTAACAATTATATAATTTTTAAGAAAAAAAAACCGACTTCATTTGGTTCCCGGTAAAAGTGAAATTAAGAATTTGTTTGAGTTAGCCAGTTTACTTCACCAATATCTAATACACCGCACGTGTACGATTGAAAATTGAGGAGCTTTCTTAATGTCCCAGGGCTTCCATCATTACATTTGAAGTATAATCAAACGGAACTCCCTTGTAGACCTTTAAACAAACAAAATAACAATGTGTTAAATTGGATGACAGACCGTAAATTAACGAGCATATTCATTATGCCATCCCTGATTATCAACATCAGGTCCACTCCAGCAAAATGATGGCCACAGTAAGAAAATGCCTAAGCTAATTATGAACACCCTCTAATCACAATTAACCTGCCGTTCAAATTTGAGGAGTTCTCTGAATTCTTCTAGAACTCCATCATCAGAATATAAATCAAATCAAAAAGATGAATGTCACAACTAGGATAATAATTAGAGCTAGGTTTATTAACCAGTTCCACTTTGCGATCCCTGGTCTTCATCATTAGATCCAGTTCATCAAAATGTTGGCTCCGCCAAAACACTGTTTTAGTTACTTAAGGAAACCCTCAAATCAGAATGCATGTGCCGTTAAAATTTGAGGAGTTCTCTCAATCCCTCATGAAGCCCATCATCAAAATAGAACTATAATCAAATAGGACTATCTTGAAGGTATTTCTTTACAAAGAAAATATGAATGTCTCAAATCGGATGATAGAGCTGGGAATTAACAAGCAGTTCCACTTTGCCATCCCTGGTCTTCATCATCAGGTCCACTCCACCAAATTGATGATGTTCGTAAAGAAATGCTCGAGTGTCTTAAGAAACTACCCAAATCATCATGCATGTGCCTTTCAAATTTGAGGAGTTCCCTCAGTTCCTCATGGATCCCATCATCAGAAATTGATTTAAAAAAAACGGGACAAACCTGGAACCATCTATTTTCAGAAAAAAAATTTTTTTTTTTTTTAATCTGATGACAGTCATGGGAATTACCAAGCAGTTCCAATTTGACATCCCTGGTCTTCATCATCAGGTCCACTCCACCAAATTGATGATGTTCGTAAAGAAATGCTCGAGTGTCTTAAGAAACTACCCAAATCATCATGCATGTGCCTTTCAAATTTGAGGAGTTCCCTCAGTTCCTCATGGAACCCATCATCAGAAATTGATTTTGAAAAAAACGGGACAATCCTGAAACCATCTTTATACAGACAAAAAAATATTTTTTTAAATCGGATCATAGTCCTGAGAATTACGAAGCAGTTCCACTTTGCCATCCCTGGTCTTCACTATCAGATCCACTCCACCAAATTGATGATTTTCGTAAAGAAATGCTCGAGTTTCTTAAGAAATCACCCAAATCAGCATGCATGTGCCTTTCAAATTTGAGGAGTTCCCTCAGTTCCTCATGGATCCCATCATCAGAAATGGATTTTGAAAAAAACGGGACCAACCAGGAACCGTCTACTTTCAGAAAACAAAAAAAAATTCAAATCGGTTCAGTAATGACGGAGTTATGAGTGAACATCCATTAAAAAAAAAATCTGACGAATTGAGAACCTCCTCCTTTAGAAATATTGAAGTCGGTTGAAAACTAGTATTTAATAAAAAACTTAAATTAATTTACTAACATTATGAAGTAAGAAATCATTAGTTGTAACTTTTTCATTTAGCGGGAAATAAAATGCTTTTTATTTTATTTTATTTATTTATTACTTTAATATAAATTACAAACTATAAGTACCTACTTAATTCAAAAATCTTTGAGAAAATGCTCAAGCCGGTCTCCTTATTTAGATACGAGAAACTGATAATAACAAAGTCGTTTCAATAACTATACTCAGTATAGAAACAAAGTATACGAGAATACTAATTACTTCGTGTCTGTAATTTGAGAATACGTGTTAACCGTAGCAAATAGGACGTGTTAACAAACTATAGATTAATGAACTTTTAACCTCCAAATACGACAAATTTGCAAATGTAAAGCCGCTTTACACAATTAAGGCAACTTTGATGAATATTACGGCAAAATAAATTGAACCGGCTAAGGAAAATCGTCGATATAAATCCAGCTTGGAATAAACATCGCCCGATCACCATTCGAGCGTGTAAGTTGCCGAGATAACTATGTACTTATACGATAACTCCGAGGGGGTAACGCACTTGTTGGTTTTTTGTTCCCTACGCCGAGTCATCGGCTTGCTTGCCTGCCATTCTTTTTTTACGTATTCGAGTGTCGTGTTGCCACTAGTAATCCTTTTACAAACTACCTATACGTGAATATTATTATTAAGTGACGAACCTAAGATTTTGACCACTTCGTTTCGTTATATTTTTTTCTTTTAATAAATGGCCACCAAGAAGATACTATCATTAAATTCGTTGCAAAATGCTGACACGTATTTGCTAAGTTAATGCTCGATTGCCAAGGTTCAGGTTGTGATTTATTAAAAGAAACCGTTTGCTAGATTTGAAGTTCGCAAATGGAAGTTCTTTTCGTTTGGCGAGCGAAATCGTCAGCAATTTTGTTGCAACATCGGCAGTCACAAGGTTATCTGCAGCTCACGTAAGGCAGGCGCATACATTAACACGCTAGCATGGTTGCCAGTTGGACATTTAGCGGTTATCACGTTTGAAGATGGTCGTGTGAGTTTAGTCTATTATTATTCTTGCTGTAAGTATGCAGAGTTTGTTTCGAACTTCGGACTACGTAAAGCCTTTTGTCAGTTTTAATTGAAAACGAAGCAAATAGCTTAATGTAAATGATCAATAGTTTGTAAAGGCAAATGAACTCGTTTTGCATTTGTGTTTAGAAGGGACTCGGAAAATGGTTATTGTTCTTTTTACTATCCTTCTAAGCCAAGATCCATCCATGGCCAATGGCGACCGGCACAAAAACATTTATAAGTAGATAGTATTATAAACCACGAAGCGGACACTGTTGAACTGTATAACTTTGTTTTTATTTGGTTGTACTAGTAAAACAAGTAAGTAGGTAAGACTCAAGTATCGAATACACGTAGCGAGTGACAGCATACGACCGCCGATTGGAGACTGGGACCTGTTCTAGAGAAAGTGACCGTTGCGATTACTTTCCAAGGGGTCTCCGTCTGAGCGTTCGCGGGACTACCGTTACGTGCGCTTTGCGCAACCAGGTCGACCATAAGTTCGGCATTCCGTACACCCACGTTTTGAGCACAGTATTCATGTCAACCAAGTAATCGGATATCATCAACAGTGCAGAACGGTTTTAACGCCGCGATTTGTAATAGGAATGACATAACAAGCAAATAATAAGCTGTATTAAGTGCTGAGGCGGGAAATTGTCTCGTTATGTAATCGGGTCGTAAACACTCGTATTACTAATTGGTAGAACTGTAATCATATCGGTAATAAACAGATAATCATGGTCGCATGGGAATTTGTTACGGGCTTATATCGAAATAAAAACGAAGGAAGTTGTGTTAATTAATGTTCTTGTGATAATAATGAGATCACGCCCAAAATGATTTTCTAAATAAAACACAAATGAGTTACTGGCGTGTAATAAATATTTCAAGGAACTTCTTAATACTAAGTAAATACAGTCGTAAAATGAATTTGAACCATTTGAAGATTTCGCTGTAAGTCGACGTCGAATATCAAAATTAAAAACGTTGAATGAATCTGTTTGTTTTTCCGTTTTGTGACTTAGTTCTAGGTTATTTACACGAGTTTGCCGCAGTTAGTCGTTTCGTTATAGAGGGCGTGGGGGGTAACCGGTCAGGGACTCAGGGGGCGAGTCAATGTCCTGCAGGGGTTCACTAGTCAGGCAACGGGCGCGCACCCGAGCTTGACCCTCAAAACCTCATATGTATGCCACATCAGCAGTTTCAAATCCAACCTTCTTACCACCTCTCAGGGTTTAAATTTCAGTTCTGGTTGCAAAATTCCTAGAATGCGTTTACGAATGTTTGGAATGCGCACTGAATAGATTGTTGCATGTTAGTTTAGAGCCGGCGCGTTCCGGTTACAGTTTTGGTATTTTCTGATAAGAGTTATCTTTGCGGTAGATAATAATATTCAATGATAACCTTTTCTATTACTATATTAGTAGTTATTGTGGAAAAACTACTAATATAGTAATAGAGGGTCATTACTTAAACTTACGCCTGGGCAAGTGTCTCAAAGAAATCTACTTATATCAAATGCCTATGTACTTGGCGTTTCTATAACCCATGCGAGTCTCTTCTATATATACACACAACACATACAGATCTTCAATTCACCTTATCTTAAATTGAACCTAAACTATAGCTACTTAAACAGTTAATTAAAAGCAAGCTTTATTGAGCATGTAGACTGCTTTTAGATTTCTTGTTAAAAGTCAAGTTTGTCGGCCAATTCAGTTTACGAGCATCTAAACATTTTGAATCCATACGGATTCGAGTTGCCGAAACAGTGCAGTGGAATGTAATAAAATAATAATAAGATCGTTTGCCGTTACCCGAACGGTCAGCGCCGGCGCCGCTACTCGCGTGCCCGGGCGCATACTAATCTAACGTACCGCGTTACACAAATTACACTTTTAAACTATATTTTCGCAAATTTCATTTGAGTGAGATCATGATTGTGCGACGAATTTCTGGATTAAAAAAAATGTTAGTCGATATTTTTACCAACGCGCAAGAATGCTTTTGAAAGTCAAAAACATCCTAACAAGCAACGGTCTTAAATTGTTACTTCAAATACAAATAATACGTATAAGAACTTCAAAAATATAAAACTAGTCCCACATTATTGACCGTGAACATGAGAAAGATACACTTTGACATAACGAATTTTAAGCCGTCTTGTTTGTTTCCATAAACATAATTATTAAATTCTGCTTACGTCATTACCAATCATAACAATATCATGAACGGTAATTGAGGGTTATCTGTCAAGTAAACAACCAGCGTCCACCGACTTCCTTATCTCTAGAACATTGTACCGTGTGTCTATCTAAGCATGCAGCCGACCTAAATATGAGTGTGTTACAGAAACAGGGTACGTAAGGAGTGTTACGTCCGCTCCGATTTAAACTTTGCATTACTGTCACATGTGTCTTCATAAAGCGGGGTTGGGGCAATTTGTGAATTCTGCTTACGGTTGGAACCTAATAATATAGAAGAATGGTTCGGAAAAGTTCTGAGTTGACACGTTCCGCAATAGACCATAAACTATCTGTGGATCGGGGTCCAAAAAACGGGAGAAAATTATGATTATGACTTAGTCCGATGTAGGTATAAATGCTCGGCCAACAGTCATAACAAAATAATATCTTGTGAATACTAAGTCGACGGAGTAATGCTCCTTAAACGTGAGTGCATCTCCGAAGTTATCCATTCGTTGAATGACAATGTAAGTATTCCAAATGACGATGAACGAACGCATCTCGACCCTAATTGGCTAAGTAAAGTTTTTTGAAGGTGTGAATATTATATTTTTTCTCGATAGCCGACGTCTTAAAGTTCAAGGAAATGCGGCTCTTTTATTTTTATTTCCTATTACTTATTAATAATATTTTTTTAAGTGAGCGAGTTGACATTTGTTCAGTTTAACGGCTGAATAGAGCCCAATGCTTTCGTCCATAATGAGTATAATGAATTAGAAAAAAAAGACAACTGTCAATGTCACTTGTGTCATTGTTGAAAAAAACGGTTTATTACTCTCGTTCTCTTGCAATTTGGTGTTATCGGTGTGATGTGATCTATGTAATAATTTTAACGACCCTAGCTGAAACAACGGACATCTGATTTTGCTACTTTTCTCCACGACTTCTGCTAATTATTTGAACAACGATTTGATCTACTTTCGACGACTTGGTACAAAACACTGAAGTTCATCTCTGTAATACTCCATTTCCCTTCGAGAGGTTCCAGGTTCTACTGGATCCATGGATATTATAGATACTGTACAGTCCAAAGGTTAGCAGAAGGGTGATCGTGAAGGCAATAAATTGTTGTCCTAAAAAGCAGCGCCAAGTCGTCGAAAGTAGATCAAATCGTTGTTCAAATAATTAGCAGAGGTCGTGGAGAAAAGTAGCAGAATCAGATGTCCGTTGTTTCAGCTAGGGTCGTTAAAATTATTGCATAGATCACATCACACCGATAACACCAAATTGCAAGAGAAAGAGAGTCTAATAAACCGTTTTTTTCAACAATGACACAAGTGACATTGACAGTTGTCTTTTTTTTTCTAATTCCTTATACTCATTACGGACGAAAGCATTGGGCTCTGTTCAGCCGTTAAACTGAACAAATGTCAACTCGTTCACTTAAAAAAACATTATTAATAAGTAATAGGAAATAAAAATAAAAGAGCCACATTTCCTTGAACTTTAAGTCGTCGGCTATCAGGAAAAAATATAATATTCACACCTTCAAAAAACTTTACTTAGCCAATTGCCGAATCAAGTTAGCAATATAGATATGTCGGTAGAGTCAAATCACGTTATCTCTGCCGAGCAAATGAACTGGTAAACTTTAAAGTGGTATTTTAAACGTCAAACATTTATGAAATTACTAGCTGGTGCCCGCGACTTCCTCTGCGCAATATCTTATAAATTGTAGCCTATGTGTTATTCTGATGTACGAGTATAAGCCATATTATTTTGAAGTTTCATTAAAATTCATTCAGTAGTTTTTACGTGAAAGAGTAACAAACATCCATGCTTACAAACTTTCGCATTTATAATATTAGTAGTATAATGTTTAGGTACTCTTTCACATTCTATGCTATCATAATCTAGGAAACTTAGCATAGAAGGACTCTATCACATATTTCTCGAGGTTTACAATGTCTTTGTTCCATCAATATTATACCTAATTTTCTCGCTCCTTATGCATTTGCATAGGCATATATGTATACTTTCTGCGTAACGATGCACCGCGAACGCCCGTCGCTTTCCACTTTCGTTACTTCGCGTCTCATATATCATTACGTTATTTATCCAAGTGTGCCCGTGTTATATAATACGACCCCGGCTAGTCAACTAATTATTTGAGCCACACTGTCTGGGGCAGCGTAACCCGAGTATTTCGCCTACGTACGAAATCTAATGGAGCTTAATTAATTGCCTATGTTTTGCAGCTTGAGCATTAGTCAGACATGAGTCACGGGCATTTTACCGACAATAACAGTACCTATATATAAATTTTGTTTAAAGAAATGATACGATCGACATCTTCAATGACGATACCCCGGCGGACTTGGCTTTCTTAACAACAAATGTTAAGTGTACAAAAAAGTACTAATTTGAGTTTAAACTGCAAACACTGTAATAGACGTCGTAAAACGGTAAAATACCAGATCGAATTAGTTTATTTAGTAGGTATAAATGTATCCGACCTAAACGTATCGTAGCAGCTGTCATCATACAACGCGAAATTACAGCTGTAGTTGTGCAATGCAACCTTTATTGTAGCATAGAGCCACATTACAATGTTCATCTATTCATGAATTGTCATTCAAATCGGATACAAAGTAAAAGTAACAAAAGTATAATGAAACATAGAAGGTCGGTTCATTTGCCGCAATGTGGTTTAGAAAAATCAAAAGAGGATAAAATCTGGCTTACGACTAGGATAATTAAAAACGATGATTAAATCAACGTAAATTCAAATTCGATAACAGAGAACCACATGTGGTTGTATGTTTCCGAAAGGTATTGTACTGATACTTTCACTTCTCATCAAACAGTAACTAAAGGATGACTCACACCAATCCGATCCGGGACGATCTGTCAGTTTCTATAGAAAAGGTCACGTGACCTCCGAGGGCTCCGAGCTATCACGTGACTATTTCTATAGAAATCGGATCGGTGTGAGTCATCCTTAAAGCTTACAGTCGCGCGCGTCCAATCTGTTTTCTCAGGGACATAATGAGATGCAGTAGCCTTCGCTTCGCTGCTTTCCGGATACCCGTAATATTGTTTGACATGAACTGTTTAGGCTGTTTCCATATCTTGCTCGAAAGCCTAGCCTATTCGCGTATATGTATTTCTGCAGCAAGCCAAAAATTCTGCGTTTTGCTACAACTACATGTTTTCAACTGCCCTCCTCATTAATTAATGTTCTACCTACTGATACTTCGTTGTACACAAGTTCCTACGTCACCTACGTGTCATTATTTCATAAGGCCATTTCAGTTTTACCCAATCTAATAGCATTTTTATACACGCTCGCTGATGGAGTTAGCGCGACCTTGTCGCGACCACGGACGCCGCATTTGGGTCAGTGGCGCAGGCAGTTCGCGCTTTTTGCGCGCTCAGGTGCCATTGCAGTGCCACCTCAACTCAACATTGTGCTTCGTTGCCAAATCTTCTATTCTCTGCGAACGAAATATACAATTGAAAAAAAAAAACTGAGTTGAGCGGGATTTGAACCCACGACCACTCTGACCACTGGTCAGATCGCTCAGCTAATTGAGCTATCGACGCCCGATCCACCTCTGCTAATGTTTCCACTATTCTAATCTTCTAATATTTATGACTAAGAAAAAAAACGAAAGCAATTTATAAACTAGATTTCTTGAAAGGAGTAAGTAATGAAGAAAACACCACACTCATACTCGAAAAGGTTCATATTCATCATGTAACACGAAACGGCGATGTAAATGTAACTTAAAGATATTGGAGGAAAAAATTGAAAAAATTAAGACCATAATGAGGGACTGTAGAGAAGGGATTATAGATAATCTCTTAAATCAAAACAATTAGAAATACGTAATGAGCTAGTTAAATGTCAATTTATTTGCAAAGGCCCTTTGCTATGCTATTTTTAATAATAATTCATTTGGAAATAGTTTTATTGATTAGCGATTAGCTGTTTTTAGCGAACTTTCCAATATTTAAATTCCTAAACATACAAATTATCTATTGGTTTCGCTTTCCAATCTTTTGGTTACATTTGGGACCTTTGGCCCTTTTTTACAAGGGAAGTATAAATTCGGTCCCTTATTTCTGAGCGTTCTATTATCAATTCTCGCAGGTAGATGACTCTTTGAGGGGGTGGTTTTTATGCACCCGGGGTAACTTATAAGGATTCATTTTTAAAATAAGAATCGAATCGGATACCATTCTACATTGTTGTTCTTTGTAGAAAACTAGACGGTCAGATAGTCTAACACATTCAATATATGATACAGTACACCCAATATTAGCCACTATAATAAACCACTCTTCCAAATGAACTGTTAAACTTTCAAGTGTTACTTTAACGTCAAACTTCTATGGAATTATTATGTTTACTTAACATTTCACAGTTTGTCTTATCAAAATCTAGGAAACTTAGCATAGTCGGACTCTAAAGTCAAATTTTAACAGAAAATACGTATCTACGTATATACTCGTACTTATTTCCCTTAAAGCTTTCTAATTTATTTTTCTAGCATTTTATTCCTCTTTGTAACAGAATATTGTCAGTGAATTTATTATTTGGTATGGTTTTATGGTTTTGGTATATACTAATAAATAAATAATTGCGATTGTAAAAAAAAAAAAATTAAAATATATTTATTATCTGCTTTCACTAACGGTACCTAAATGTTTGATTAATTTTACTGTTTTCTATGTGGATAAACAATCATGTTATCATGTAACTATGGACATGAAAATACTGTGTTATTTTAAGAAAATACTGACTACTTACATTAAAACACGGTGAAATTAACTTCTTTCACAAACCGTAAGCAGCCTTTTCAAACATATTTCTAAAGGTCTTATTAAAGCCACATGAAATCGGGATTGGAGACAATCTAAACAAGCTACGTCCACAATATTCCGAATACCAATTGTAAACGTCAGTGGGCCATTTATCTTAATTTTTTGTACGTCTGGACCGGATAGCCAGATGTTGCGACGGCTCCCAGACAATATGACACTCAATGCACAAGGATTACTCAACATTAGGCTTTAATTCGAGGTAATAAAAACTTACTCAGGTGCATTAGTGATATATATATATGTGTTCCGCTCTAGGGCTACCACCCGAATGAAAGTCAGATAACACTACTACACTAGAGTCAAACCACGTTATCTTTTCTCAGCAAATGAACTGTCAAACTTGAAAGTGTTATTTTAAACGTCAAACTTCTATGAAATTATGACGTTTACTTAACACTTTCACAGTCTGTGCTATCAAAAACTAGGAAACTGAGCATAGACTGACTCTAGCGCAAACTTGTTCTTTGAGGTCATGTTGAATGTATGACAGTAGGAAAATATCGTGACCGAGGTGGCCGTATATTTATGCGAATCTAAGTAAATTATGCAGTCGGAATAGTCGGATATCTTAAATTGTGGCTTCACTTCACATTTTGCGATTATTAGATCCGACATTGATATTTGTTTCCGTTACTAATTACACGTGTTAAATGCATATAAAACACATCTGCCGTTTATATTGTATTGATTCGAATTGTGTTTTACATGTAGCATATAAGAAAATGTGCAATTTCAATTCGAGATCATATTACACTATTAATTAACGGCGTTAACCAGGCCGGGAAATTCTGACCCTTCTTTGCAACAATACATTCACGTCACGGGTCTTATCTTATCATTATCACAAAAGCGTGTACCAAATATACAAGCTAACAAGTGAGTTTATTACACTTTTCACCTCAGTTTAAAAAAAAATTCGTAAATCGGTACCTGGTGTGATACCTAGCACGCGTTGCAGTGCACCATACCCGGTGTACTGTTTCGTACACTAATACGTCTACGAATATTAATTGGTTTAATTACAAAGTAAGTCGATACAAAGAGAAGTTGTGAGTCGTGACCTATTTCCAAAGTTTGCTATTTTTTACATGAATGAACAACCCTAGCGACACTACAATGACGGACAATTGCATTGTGCGGACGTAAATTATTTGACACTTGTCTTGCGCAACATGTGCGGGAAGGATGGGGCGATGCGTCGCAGTACGGTGCACCGAACAATGCCGTCATTATTTCATCCTTTACAAATTTTACAATGCCGATACCGTGCAAAAAATAACCGATGCGGGGTTATATCAATAAATATCGAAATGTGTACTCTCAATCTAATTTTATGACGTTGTTAGCATACGGGACGATGTATCACTTTAAAAATATTATTTAATTACGCAAAGTAATGTTATCTTAAATATACAGCTTTAGCTTGTCTTGTTGGTTTCCAATTGGGTCCATCGCTTTAATTGAAGATTTTAAAACAAAATAGTCAATTGTCCGCGACTTAAATATGTGCTTTAACGATATCAAATCACAAAAAGTGTCTTGCTTTTTATTATACCTATAAGAGGAAATAAAAATATATTGCTTGTAGTAAAAGTAAGTTATCCATTTAAATTCAGCCGGAGACGATTTACAAGGTAACTTCGGCAGGTAACTCCTAGGAGAGCGGTGATAAAAGGAACGAAAATGTCAAAAAGAAAAAAACATCGTACCTAATCGTGCGTGATTCGGAATCGCTCCGGCTTTGTTCGTCGTACTATTCGGGATGCGCTAATAATAATAACTCGTAGCAATAACAGGCGGCGAGTCATCGACCTTCGAAAAATCTGACCTGCGAGCGCCCGCGCCGCACCGCCGCAAGGTTGCCTTGCCAACGCGACCGACTTAAACATTCCTCCCACAATCAATTTAAAGGTTTTTTCTAAGTTGAGATCTGATACCTTTGATTAAAAATTCATACTTCAACGTCTTAAACCTTGGGAATGTTCTTACTATCGCACTCTGAAACCTTATCGTCCATTTGCCCCTGAATGTAAGTTGCCGTGCGATTTTATTATTGTCGATAACTCGACTCCAGCTTGGCCTGTTTTTGTGACTTGCAATAACCTTTATTGGTAGAATAGGCACTCGGCAAGGTGATCAATGTAATTTGCAAAAAACTTGATTCTGCGCATGAAATTGGCGTCGAAAATGTCGAGAGTTAAGGATATTAATTACAAAAATAAGTTTATTTTTTAACAACAGTAGGCATGATTTAAATTAATCACTTAATATCATATTGTGAATTGATCTAAAATCGCCGTCAATAGAACTTACAAACGATGTATTACAAACAAAAGGTCACATTTTTTTTCAATGTATCTCCATGTTTTCACACTAACTCATCTAACAGCACTGAAGACGTTTCACTAGTTTCACTACTGATATGGTCGTATTATTGTAACATGCAAAACGTAAGATAAATAACTTAATATTGGAGATTTCATTAAAAACACAAAAGTTTGGTTATGATGATCAATATGGTGGTTTGTTTACATTGTTAGGAAGTTAGATTGACGGCGATTTTATGTGTGTTAATTAGGGGCAAACAAACAATACCATGACAAAAAGAGTAATTTATCTAAGTAAATTAAGTGAATTCTCGGAGCGTGAAGAGTTGTAGCTGCCATTTCCTGATAGTTACTAAGAAATAACAGCATGTTATTTGTTATTATTGGCAATTCCATCATTACACTACCGTGGGTTTAATTAAAGGAATCTTAGCCTAATAGTGTCGCTATCAGGTCACGATCCGTTTCACAAAAAAGTTCTTGTTTCTAAAAATGAAAATGCCCGGAATACCTATCGAAAGGATGGAAGTACATAATTTAATAATGATTTTCTCGTAGTAATACGAGATACATAATAGTCGTTGTCATTTTAGAAAAATGGCGCCCGGGTGACTTTTAGTTAAGAAAAACCTATTGTTCATAATGTCACATTGTGATCGTTAATGTCATATTGATTGTCATTAAATTTCTCTGTGTTAATCACGGTCGTATGTAAAGTGTGAACAGAGGTGAACACCCCAGCAATGCGAAACGTTGACCCTCGATTACCACGCAGAGGCGCTCTAGGGTCGGTAATCTTGTGCTAACACAGTTTTTTGCGTTGAGCTATACGATGTACGTCACCTTTTTAGGAGGTAAGCACGTAGGAGGTGCTTGTAAAAATCACATCAGCAAATCATTGACTGCAATGATTCTTTAATAATAAATCAGTTGTTCTAATAAATGATGTCACTCGGGTCAACGTTTTTATTATTTTTATTGCGGCGTTCAGTTGACATATTTAGCTAGTGACTAACATAACATTATCTCGGACTATGTTTACATATTTTGATATTATGTTCGTTTGATTTTCTTATTTCACATTTCGTAGTTTTATCACTTATTACCTGTATGTAGCGGTGACGTGACCATAATATATTTTTAAATACTGACTGGTTTAGGCATTTTGTTTTTTCATGTATTGTGTTATCTCTTTATTCGTAGAATAACATTTTAACAAGCCAGATCGTGGTGCGGATACGGATGTTTGTTTATTCATCCCGCAACTTCATTTCTTCAGAACGTGATACCTAATAGTTCATGTTTGATATAGATAATGTGTACCGCATTATAACAGTATTCATGCTGTGCTGATTGGACATTGTTGCCGGATGAACGTGACATCTAGAACTATTAGCTCTTGAAAGGTAACTTAAAGAGTGGTTACATAACTCGCTATGGTTGACCCAAATCGTTTTACGAGCTTTTCTTTGCCTTCGTCGCGAGTTCGCGATCAAGTGGAATTTATGAGGAGTTACATAAGCAGCTAATCTCACGGTTTTAGCGAAGCGAAGGTCGCTAGAGACGGGATAAGAGTTTATATTTCGCAACAAACGTGACTTGATGAGACTGTTGTTAGTTGCCGTCCCCAAACTTCGAAATTTGAATTTTTTTCATTGGCTCGGCCGGCTCGGGCCTTCTTTGATAGAGAAGCAGTACACAATACAAACACATTTTATTGATTGCACTCCTTATAGAATTAATACATCATAAGAGACAGAAAATCAGTACAGGCAGACAATAGGCGTAGGCGGTCTTATCGCTAGAGCGATTTCTTCCAGACAACCTTAGGGTAGCCATGCAGTAATTAGGCATACGGCATGTAAATTAATTTCTATTATTGGTATTCGCTGTTGGTACCAAGGCTATGCCTTGCTAACTTATTTGGGACATACAAAGTCGACGATTAATTTAGTATTCTGAGAAACCTGCAACCACTATATTTATTTTAAGTTTTTAATTTTTTGTACCTTATATGTACGCCTTAAAATCAATTCGAATAAAATACCATAAGTTTTACTTAAATATCAAAAAGATGTAACTTCCTGATTCTATGCGCTGTCCTCACGCTTTCTAAAGCGTGAAAAGCCACAGCCCACAACACAAAAAATATTATGAAGAAACTTTCGACTGTTTTCGGTAGTAGTCGGTTGCGACAGGCTTGCGAAAGCGTTGCATTGCGCCATGATCGCGGTTGACACTGACAGCTCGTGCGATAACATCGTATTATCTGCGCGAATTCGACATACAAAGCAGGGGAGACTGCTCCCCACTCTCCCCTTTCGGAAATGGAAAAACATATTGTGTTTTCGATGCCAATTGGATCGATGTATTCCTACGGCTTCGCTGCCTGGCGTAAAGTTTATTTTTAATTGTATAGTCGCTCTTTTTCTTAAACATTATCTTCCAAATTGCTTGTGTAATATTTATATTCTAAAGCTGAACTCATTATAGTCATTATACTAAATACATTATACTATATACTGGTCCATAAAATTGTTGGTAAGAGGGGGATTACTACTATGTTTTATTCTTAGTAAAGTTAGAAATAGATTGCTTTTTTGTTGTTATTGATACGCAGCGAGGTAGAATGTGACCTAACAGGAATGTTCAGCAGGTAAACGAGTAAGAGTACTGTACCTGGGTATAAACTACTGGAACGTTAGGGTTAGCAGACTCTGCTCATTTTACGTATTAATTTAATTAATACATATTAACAGTTTGATATTAGGTTGAAACCCTAGAATTATGAAATGCTATTAAATTTATTATTATTAAACACATTAGAGAATCATAAGGAATTTGCTCGTATCGAATGTTGCCTGAGGGGTGTAAAGGTAGGGTTAATTATTGATTTCGGTCTCCTATCTCAAATCTATAGTTACGAATGATCTCTAACCAAAACAAACAATGACAAATCAAGGCATATTGTTTTTATACATGGCGCAATAGTTAGGTTCAAAATACAGACATTTAATACCTCCTTGTAGATATTTACAAACTAATTTCAGACCAAGGTAAACTGATACTTTATACCTCTAAGGACCATCGGGTTTAGCCACATAACCCGGAGTTAAGCGTGTTCTTCATTAAATTTGACAGCTTAACTCCGTGTCAGACGCTAACCCTGTGCAAGTGGACTTAAATATCTTAAGAATTTCAAGTTTCAAGTAATACACGGCCTAAACCGTGTCACAAAGTGAGCAAAGTTCGAACGCATTAACGCTGTACCCTTGAAGAGTTATTGTCTCTCGCTGTCAAATCTAAATCCTGACAAATGGTAACCCTAGGTGAGGCGGGAACTGGTTCACAAGGGGCGAGCGGGGAACCCAGACGGAGGGACGTCATTGACCTGTCGGCCCCCCTCCCCCTATCGCGACACCCGCGCGAACCGTAACTTCATTGTATCGCGCACTGCGAATCAAATTTGTTGTTAGAGGTTTTTGCGAAAGTTTCACAGGAACTTGAAGGAAAACTAAATTATAACTTTTAAAGCGCACTCTAAGGTTGCATAACGAGTAGTGAGATACGTTGGTTAACCTTAGTCCCTGAACTAAGTATACGATTTTCATCTACAAAGTAAGCCGTACTTTATTATGTTCGACCGCGAACATAGAAGTTATAATAACAATATGCGATGAAAACTTCTGAATATGTATGTAATGAAGTTTAATACGCCTGAACATTTCAATAACCTCGTGACGTTAATGTTAATACTGTCTCAACAACCAGCGCGCAATCCATTAACCTAAAATCAACCAGGTCATACCTGGCAAGCATTTTAGAACGATTAATTTCCTATATACAGAAAGTTTCTAGGCCAATGGTGTTTTCTATTTTTTTAGTCGTTATACGTTACTAATTTGAATTGGAAATTTGTGTGGTGTACACATTATATAATTTTTAAGCTTTTTATATGTAACTCACTTATTCAATTGCAAATCTCTGCTTTTTCTAATTCAAACATATTCAAATTTATTACTGCACTTAATATCCTTTAAATATCACTTTTGTTCTATGTAACCTAAAATCGGGTACGTCTGGGGTCTGCCGAAGGTCGGAGACGGAGCCAGCCCTGCCCGGCCAACTGGGTCAAGTTCATTATTTAAAAATGCCTAGTCGGGGGCGTTTTTCCCCAGCCTCCCCTTGTTCGGGATGTGTTTAATTTATACCGCGCTAAGGCGTCGTGCAATACGGTACGGAAGACACGTTCCAGTAGTTACGAGGCTGTTGTTATAAAATTTTAATATTAAATGCCATCCTGATACTAGCTGGATTTTTTGTAATTTAATAAGGTCTACTACATTTCAGAAATATCAAGCTGTATAGCTATACGATCATTAGTTTTTGCTCTGCGTAAATCTATGATAATAACATTATTGCAACTCATTATCCAACTGACGATTATTAAAATAAACCAGATATGAAAGAGAGCAATCCCTTGACCAAATATAAAGATCTCGTCACGACAATAAGAAATATAACATTGGAAGAACTAACTAGTAAGAAGACGGAAAAGCGACAAGAGTGGATGACCGATGACATACTGCTACTAATGAATGAAAGGCAGTCTTATAAAAATATAAATGAGGAGAAATATAATCAAACAGATCTAAGAATGAACAGGCAAATAATACAATACAATACAATACTCTTTATTGCACACCTCACACAGATGAAATACAGTTACAAGATAAAACACAAGAAACAGAAAATTGCAAGAGAACAGTCTAGCTAACAAATGCAAAGAAATAGAAATTTTACAACGAAAACATGATAGTTTTAATCTGCATAAACGGGTAAAAGAGTTCACAAACATAAATTTTAACGGCCTCCTAGCCTAGTTGGTAGTGACCCTGCCTACGAAGCAGGAGGTCCCGGGTTCGAATCCTGGTCAGGGCATTTAATTGTGTGTTTATCACGAATATTTGTTCCTGAGTTTTGGATGTTTTCTATGTATTTAAGTATTTATATGTATCTGTCTATTATATATATCGTCGCCTAGTACCCACAACACAAGCCTTATTGAGCTTACCGTGGGACTAGGTCGATTTGTGTAAGATTGTCCCATAATATTTATTTATTTATTTATTTATTTATTTATAAATAAAAATAGAATTCAAAGAACACTTGTAAACCAAAATGGAAACCTTGTTGTCGATAATGAAGAAGCCAGCGGAATCTAGGAAGAGTATGTCCAGTCTTTTTAAAGATAAAAGAGTTCCACCTGAGCCCCTAAGCCATATCAACTTAAGGAGTCCAGCAATACTGAAGTCAGAATTTAAATCAGCCTTGGAACATATGAAGAGTGGAAAGGCATTGGGTCCCGATGGAATTGCCGTGGAAGTCTTAAAATTGATCCATGAATATAATATGGACAATCTAGTTTTATTATTTAACAAATTTTATGAATCTGACAATATGCTCCCTGAAGATTGGCTCTTATCATTATTCACACCATTACCTAAAAAGACCAATGCCAAAAGTTGCGGCGATCATCGGATTATCAGCGTAATTGCTCATTTCCTGAAAGTATTTCTGAAAATCATACAAACTAGAATATACAAGAAAATTGAAGAAAACATAAGTGACACGCAATTTGGGTTTAGATCGGGACTGGGTACGCGAGATGCTTTAGTAGCAGTCCAAATGTTGGTACAAAGATGTTTAGATGTTCAAACGGATGTTCATATGTGCTTCATCGATTTCGAAAAAGCATTTGACAATGTTAATCATGCAAAACTAATGAACATGCTAAAATCAATCGGGATCGATGGAAACGACATTAAATTTATAGAAAAATTATACTGGGGACAAGAAGCTAAAATCAAATTTTATAACGTTTTAACTAAAAAAGTCCACATAGAGAAAGGTGTAAGACAGGGCTGTATCCTGTCACCCTGCTTATTCAACTTATACTCGGAGATGGTATTTAGAAATGCTTTTGACGAACTTGAGCTTGGGATACGTGTGAATGGCAAACTTATACAAAACATCCGCTACGCTGATGATACCGTCTTGTTAGCTACCAACCCTGAAGATCTTCAAATAATGCTACATAGACTAAATAACACACTTTTGGAATATGGACTTAAAATAAACACAAAGAAAACAAAACACATGATTGTTAGTAAAATCCAAATATTAGAAACAGTAAGACCACTATCCTTAGATAACGAAATAATAGGCAGAGTAAAAAGTTATAAGTACCTCGGTTGTTGGTTACACGAAGACTGGGAGTCTGAGAAGGAAATACGTGCGAGAATTGAAATAGCCAGAAACACCTTTCAGAAAATGGGAAAACTTCTTACTAACAGGAAAATAAACTTAAAGCTGAGATGGAGAATGGTGAAATGTTATATCATCCCAATTCTTACGTACGGTTCCGAGAGCTGGACTCTTAAAAAGAAATTGACCGACAAACTAAATGTTTTTGAAATGTGGATTTATCGAAGGATGCTCAAAATTAAATGGACTGACAAATGAATGTCAGAGTTTTGGAAATCATGGAAAAAGACTTAGAAGTAGTTTCAACAATTAAGAAAAGGAAAGCAGCATATTTTGGACATATAGGACATATATACAGAAACGGAAAATATAATCTTATAAAATTAATAATTGAAGGAAAAATTGAAGGGAAGCGTGGCCGCGGTAGAAGGCGTACATCGTGGACTAAAAATATAAGAGACTGGTTGGAAGTGAAGAGCATAGATAAACTAATTCGCATGACTGAAGATAGAGAGACGTATAGACATATGGTCGCCGACCTCCTGGATGGAGATGGCACGTGAAGAAAAAGAAGAAGAGAAGATATGAAATAGCTGATTTTATAAGCATGCTAAACTGAGCACTTCCTGTGCGCTTGAAGATTTCAAGTTAAGTAGTTGTTTACTTTCTAGTGGACTCGAGAAGGCTTTAACTGCTGTATATTGCTGGAAAATCCACATGTAAAGCAGAAACATCATGTTACCTACCAACAAGGAAGCCAAGTTTACAAGAAATCTCCATTTTCGTTTAGATGCAGGTTCGATTTATCTTCATTGAACGCGAACAGTACCAGGCAAAACTAAAGTAGTTAGGTACTTACTCTTAGACATATCGCACATATTATTATACACGAGACGAGGAGGGAAGTTAAGATTATTGGAAATTGTAATTACTATTTAAAACGAGATATTTACCATGTACATTTGTTTTCATGAGCTCCCGAACAAATGTACATGGTAAATATCTCGTTTTAAATAGTAATTATAGTGTAAATGACCATGTTAGCTTAAAATCTTATATTGGAAATTGGTTATTAATAATAAGACTCATATGACGGTCTCCCTCTTTTCAAAATAACATGAGAAACTCTTATTTAACCCTTACATCAACAAGCTTGTATGATGTAATTATGCGACAGACAGGTTGATGATCTGGTTTTTAAAGCTGTGTAACTGTAAACACAATCCTCTAATATAGTTGAATCATATTTCCCGTAATATTTACGAATTAAAGCATAATAAATATACACTTCTAAGTATGGATGAGGAACTTGAGGAAGTCTTCAGTATTTCAAATGATTTAGCAATTTATGACTAATAATAACATCTAAATAGTTACGTTCTTCCCCGACTACATTTAGCGAATGTTTTACAACCACTCACAACAGACAGACATAGGTATAGGTACGATTTCCGTCGTATTGGTGCTAGATGAAATCAAATTGAAAGTAGCGCCAAAGGCAAATATATAATAAAAAAGATAATCAATGGACGACCAAGTTGGTAAGTATTTTTCACGAGACTCGAGAAAGGTATGAGAAATAGAGATATAAATACGTATGTGGCTAGGATAAAAAATGAATATTTAAGATAAGATAAGATACGTTTATTGCACTCATATTTTGAACAATATGAACCCAGTGTGCCCTTGCACAGCAAACAATTACAAACAAGTCTTAAAAACGAAACAAGTAAAATTAAAATTTACTTATAGCTAATTAATTAAGTACTTAGGTACCTAAGTGTAACTTGTAGTAACTTATAGTAAATTACCTATAATATTCAAGTGATATTTATTTTTGGCAAGACACTACAGATATTGTTACAACTAACAGGTCAAATATTGATAACTCTAGGTAATATTATTGATGTTAATGGTTCGTATAGAACCACGAGTACAAAACGAGTTGGATGCGTAGATTACCTAATTCACTTATAAAACCTTACAAGTGATATAAAACCATATAATAGGAATTTAACTATGTAGTATTTTCTTTTTGTGTTTTTTTTCGTGTTGCGACGACGATAGCTTTTAAATGTTTATGTACTTTTTAAACTATGTTCTCATGTCAGTGATGTTTTGTCTTTATGAGAATAAATTTCTTTAAACCTAAACCTATAGAAACATCTTCAAAAAACTCTTGCAAGGAGTAGTAACTTTTGTTCAATAAGTATTTATATAAGGTAGCTTTAAATATTTTGGGGTTTTCAATTGATTGTATTGCTATTGGTATTTTATTGTATATTTTAATACACATGGTGTGAGGTCCTGAATGAAATAATTTTAAGCTTGACGTTGGTAAAGAAAGATAGTTGTTTTGCCGAAGGTTAAACGGTTTTGTGTGACGGTCTTTAGCTAGCAAAAAGAAAGAAGTATTTAGTTTCACAAAATTACAGACTTCGAAAATATACAAGCATGCAAGGGGTAAGATGGACAATTTTTCAAAGTAACCTCTACAGCTCTGCTCTTGTTTAATGCTCACTAGGGTCCTAATGCATTTTTTTTGAGCAATGAACAGACTGCTCACAATCGTACTGTTTCCCCAAAGCAATACACCGTAGCGCAAAAGAGAATGTGCGTAAGCGTAGTAGGCAGTTGTAGCAGTTTTTAAATCTGTTGTTCTTTTTAGTTCATACAGGGCATATTTAAAACTTGAAAGTCTAGTAATTAAGTTTTGTATGTGGTGTTTCCAATTTAAATTCGTGTCTATGTGCAATCCTAAAAGAGAAAAGGTGTCGACTGTTTCTAATTTATTATTATTGAAGGAAAAATCGATATTTAAGGGTTCTTTTTGATATGGCCTAAACTGCATTAATTTGGTTTTATTGTAATTTATTTTTAAATTATGATCAGTTAGCCAGGAATCTAAATTTGAAAGAATGTTATTAAGATGAGTGTTTAAATTACTTTCGCTCGAACATGGAAACACAACAGATATGTCGTCAGCAAATAGTACACTTGGTGAATCAATTACTTTAGGTAAATCATTAATATAGACTAAAAATAATATACAATCTAAAACACTGCCCTGGGGAGTTGATCTTTTAACATCGGCTTTAGTTGATCTTATTGTACTAATGATACCAGTTTTATTGTCATAATGCTCGACTTCTACACATTGCTCGCGATGTTTGAGGTACGAGGTAAACCATTTATATACGGTTCCTCGTACACCGACGCCATATAGCTTATTTAGCAGGATATTGTGAGAAACCCTATCGTACGCCTTACTCATGTCTAATAAGATTCCCACTGCGTAGTTTTTATTATCAATCATTTCTAAAATTTGATTTACATATTTGTAAGTTTTGTGTTTGTTTCTAAGGTTGTAGAATGTTTTTTCTGAACCCGTTTTGGCATTCGCTGAATATGGAGTATTTTTCTAGGAAAGCGTAAAGGCGTGTGGACATGGCTGTTTCGAAGATTTTTGAGATTGTTGGTAGAAGGGCAATCGGACGATAGTTATTACAATCTGTATGCTGTCCTTTTTTATATATTGGTTAGATAATAGACTTTTTTAGGGAATCTGGAAAATAACCCTCATTGAAAGACTGATTTATCAAAGAAGTTAAAGGTCCGGTAATCTCTTGGGCACATTTTTTAATCAATATATATTTAATTAATAATAATATATATAAATATCGTTAGTCTTCAATCAAAGTCCCCCGCTATCGTAAAAAATAAATACTCATCGATATCTAGTTAAGTTAAAATTCTTGTATCATAATGTGTATCATATAGAGGCAGGTAATGATAGTACAGAAATAACGCCAAGGTGACTACGTGTCACTGCCTTATCTGTGGGCGGTGAGTAGTCGTCATCGACAGTTTAGACGATTCATTTATTTATTTACATGCCACTGACAAACACGAAGTGCGAAGATCAGCCAAAAAATGATAGTATTACGCGAATTTTAACTAAAACCTAAATATTTATTTGTGCTAGGTACCTAGAGATCTTTATTTGCAAATTGCAACCAAGTACATGAGATGATATTCGTTGGGTACCGCCGATAGGAGCCTGATAGGATGTAGAAACATATCTTAGAACTAATCTTAATATGAATTCCTTTAAATTAGGAACTTTTGTATTTGACAATAAATATTTAAAACAAAACAAGTATCTTTTCTTAAAAGTTTAAACGGAGAATAGGTGAAGTTTGAATTATGATGAGTAAAAAAACCGTATTAATACACATTTAGCTCAGATCTAAATGCACTAACTTTTTCAAGAGATAATGTTACCACTCACAATATCTGCACTCTAGTTGTTAAACTAATATCTTTTAATCAGCATATCAATTTTATTAGCATAGCATTTGGCCCATTGCTAATTGTACACTGAATGTCTGAAGCCTCCTTGTTATGCGTCATTAATATTTAAGTCGTCCGAAGGCCGGACGTTGTCCCCGTCACGACGCGTTTACATCGCGTTTCGCGTAAGTACATGGCATCTCGCGAGCGGTCAATGTTGCGGGATTTCCAAATTGTTTTATATAGATAGATAGATAGAATACTCTTTATTGCACACCTCAAGTTTAAGTTAGATACAAGAAAAGATAGTTAAATACAAGAAAAGCTTAACTAACAAAAAAAGAAAAAGAAAATACAACCAGTCGATTTAAGATTGAGGCCAAACAATAGGCGGTCTTATCGCTAAAAAGCGATCTCTTCCAGACAACCTTAGGGTAGCGGAAACAATGAGAACTAATCAGCGAGAGTAGGCGTTACAAACATATAGATGAAATTAACTAAACGCACACACACACACACACACAAAACTACGCAAAACAATAAACATACTTATATATACAAAATAATAATAAACAAATAGACATAAATAAACATACTTAAATAAACAAAATACAACATAAATTCTCATAACAGCATCATGCAAGCCACACAGCAAAAAGAGAAAAAATAATAATAATAAAAAGAACAGAAGCAGTCAAAAAATTATGGTAGAGATAGGTAATGGTCTTTGAGTCGTTTTTTAAAAACAGCAAGGGATTGATACGAGTAGAAGGGAGAGAATGTGGAAGTTTCGGCGAAGGCGGATAGGGAGCCACTTGAGCTGTGACCGAAATTGGGAAACACGGTCATATTTTCGTTTATATATTTTACACTATTGTGAAATGTACATCACGTACAGTCGTACATGTATTAAGAACCTGAATTAGATTTACTTATGTGCCGTTTTGTACCTTATCATATTGACAATCAATACTCGTATCATAACCCGAACCTGATGTTATTGTAACTGTGACAATGTAAAAAATGGTGCATTAAGTCAAAATTCCTTAACTACCTGGCCTATATGTTCTATTCTACTTATCTCCTTTTCTACTTTTCTCCGTCCAGATGTTACCACCAACTGTGGATGTTTCATACAGGCCAGGAAATAGTACATTACTGCAGAGGCCGTGAAGTAAGAGATGCAATCTCTCTTCCGGCCGAGGCTTGTATAGTGCTTTTCTCCAACATTGTAAGGAAATATAAAATTTAAAACAACTACTAGGTAAATAGGTTAGTAAGGAAAAAAATGTTTAATTTGCCACCTTATTATTTTTTAAAGATGCCATTTGAAAGAGCTATTCGAGCACCATGTTTAACCGCACATAAATATACATAGAAACATAGAATTTGTTTTTTTTAATGTCGCAAGTATCTAATGGTCGTTGGCTGTATGTAATTTTTCCTTTGTCAGTTTAGTGTTAGTACGCAAATTAAAAAGTTAGAGCAGCGGACAATAATGTTTTGTTCATACTTACGCCATACATTACTTCACGGCCGCCGGCCAAGAAGTAAATGGGGGGAGCCGTAAACAAGAAACTTCATGTCTTCATTTCGTGACATAAATGCATACATTTACGATCATGTTTGAGAAAAATGTATTCCAGTCTAGTCTTGCATTGCTTTCGGAAGCTGTTGCTTCTACTTGAAACTTCTAATTAATTTGACAGGTACCAAATGATGTGCAAAGCGAGTAACATTAATCAAAAGTTTTTAAATTCAAGGCTACAATCAGTACAATGACTAATTCTATTAGAATTGATAACACTCTGGCCTCTAAATGTCAGTCTATTTCTGGACGACGGCGTCCTCAGGTAACTTGGGTCACAGTTGAACGAAAATAAATAGGTAGACACGTAAAACGGGCTTGTCAGCCACAGCTATCAGTATACTAGTTTCAAGTATTATGTAATACCTAATTGAATTTCATACTGCTCAACCATACAGTAAACTTAATGCCTGCCACATGCTCCTGTAGAGGTCTCGAAAATTATTACATAACAGACTAATGCATATAGATTTGAAACATGGGATGGGAACTTGGGAAGGTTCTTGATTATGAACTTAGTAACATAAAAAAGCGCAATTCTTCAAATCGTACGCTGTGGATATGCCACCCTGTGTGGATACTTATTTATAAAGCGGTTCTTAGACCTATTTTTTTCATTGTACGGACATAAAATAAACCCTTAAATATATCTTTTATAGTTTAAAAAGGTAGGTACTTACAGTATTTATTCGCCTAGCGCCTGGCTCAAAGGTCGTTGAGATGTCAACAGTTTTCTGGAACAAAGCCACACAAAAAGAAGAATTATAGATGAGAAGAATTATTTTTCACATGTCGTGTGTAACTCCACTAAAAAAGGACATTTTTAAATTCAACCCTCTAAAAGAAAGTGAAATGACGGGCGAAAGTTTAATGGCGGCTTTCTATACAGGCAAAGTCGCGGGCAAAGTACAATTTAGATACTATAAAGCTCCTATAGTAGTTATTATAGTCCGGCAAACGCGAGTAACGCAGATCTTATAGATTACAGTTACAGATTCTTACATTAAGTAGTTATAAGCATTACAACGATGGAGCAAAGTCAAGGAAGTGTCACGAAGATTGCTCGCCACAAAGTTGTGAAAGCCGGAAAGCACGGCGTTCATTTAATCATGATTGTTTCGCTATAAAACGGCTTAAGCTACTTCAGAACATATTTCAAAATGTTTTTGTATCTTTTGCTAGTCTATTATGGTCGGGTTTTTATCGACTATCACTATAGCTGTCACGTTCTAACAAGTATGTAAGTGCAAAAGTGATGCAAGGCGCGATAGTTGATAAAATGTTAACCATGCTAGCCCTTGCTTGATTGTACATAGGAAAAGATACATTAAAATGCACTCGTCTGTCGAAATATCTACCTATCTGTTTTACACAGTACCAATAAAATAAAGGCGTTTTACCAAAATTCGCAATGTTAAATACTTACCCGACTTTGTTCCATTTCACTGCTTCGATTGGAAGCTGTTTTGTGACGATTTATAACTCTCCGAATGGGATTTATATTTCTTCCCGAGGGAACATAAATAAAACCACTTTATCGGGCACATTATTCACATCCAGCAAATATGTTGACGACGTATACTTTATATGGTAACTAAAAGCTAATGGTTCAGTGTGGAAAGATTACTACCTAAATACTTATTCAATCTCAATAAACAATCGGTTGCGTTGCTTGATGATGTACTTAATAAGATATATTATTGACCATCAAGAGCAAGATTTAACGCGACATAACTATTTAACGACATAAATCTTAAAGTAATAGGTAAAACAGACAAAAATTCCAGTATTTTACCAGCACATGACGTCATAATCATAACACGAGGCAATGCATAACAATAGTATTGCCAATTACTCGATGATCGGTGGCCGGCAGCGGCAGACGCACGACATGGCCGCCGAGCGCACAAGATGGCGGGTGGTGAAAGTGGACGGTGACGCGATGACGGTGGTCGCCGCTCTCGGCTTACGGACGCGATTTAACGATAACGAGCTCCGACAGTCCTTAATTAATAAATACTAATTGCTTTACGAGTTTGTAATTAAGGATTTGCGTGCTTATGAAAAGAAACAAATTGAAATGTAGTAACGAGAAGAACATGTGTCGTATCGTACCTATCTACCTATAGAGTAAGATCATTAATTTCATAGCGTTTGATATATTACAAATCCAGAACAAAACACTGACTAGAAAAGTAAACTAGTAAAGATATCTGCAACGTTAAGAGTTACATTAGGTACGTGAATATATAAAGTGTAAAATTGTTCTTGCGAAGAATTATTCCGTAATCGGAAAACTATCTAATTGACATTGAAGACCATGGTCATGGTCGCGTACTCGTATAACTTGTCTTCTAATTTAATGCAAGGACTTTGGTTCACCCAATCATAAATTCAACACAAAATCGGTCCCTTGACATAGCTCGTAATTATTCGTTTGTATACAAATTAGTATTAATGGAAGTTTAATTAAGTAACCTCGAAGCTAGAGAACTAAAGTAACCAGTTCCACCACACCTAGTTCTTGAGAGGCTTGACGTTAATGAGACCAAACCATCCAATCAGGTAATTTAGATGAGTTTCTAGAATGATACATTTAAACAGATTGTAATATCATACATACTTGTTGGTACATACTTATCTAGGTACTTTCATAATTCAGTAGAAACCTACGCAATCTTTTTTACACGTAAGTAGAACAAAATAAGAGTTTCTTAAGGCAGCTATAAATAATTTCCGTTTAAGCGAAACGCGTTTTCTTGGATGAACGGCCAAAAATAAAGACGGATCTTAAAGTCATGGCATCCTTAAAAGACACATCCAAATTACGAAACTTGCTGTTTGGCCAGTTGATCAGAATTTCGCACGGCTGGTAGTAAACGTCCTTCATCTTACTTCAAAGCAGTAGGAGCTACGTTTGAGCACCCGCTGTAGCAGATTCGCAGTGAGCTTCATCGAGTGACCCTGCCCCGGGTATCGAGGCCACTCTTAATTCCGTGGACGCCGGAAGTCGTAAACGAGGATTGAACTTCGTGACGTAACGTCCGCTTCCTCGTACGAAGTTAATTTAGACAAGTGGGTGAGAAATGAGAAACAATTCTATTCATTTAAATCATCATTGGGGCTTCGGATTTGCATATACGCTCGCAGAAATTTTACATTAAAACAACAGTCATTTTATTTGACCTCTACTTATCGCAAGAACGCGTTTCATAAATGTGTTTATGCTATAATTATCTTTATAATAATTATTATCGTTAGTTAACAATTAAGAACTTATTTCTCAAATTAGGTAGTCAACTCGGGTGGCTGGTTGGTTGGACTTAAGGTCAGCTATTTCTAAAAGGTCATCGGTAACATATTTCACCATCATATCTATGCAATATTAATGTAACCGAATGTGAGCACTGAGCAGGTAATGCAATCTGGAGAAAATATCAAATTCGTAATACATAATTATAATTAACGAAGATTTTGGGAATTTGTGAAACTTGTGAGTAGCATCAGTTATTGGCAGACTTTCTAGGAGACAAAAATCTTGGTAGAGAATTACCTACCATAAAAATTACAAAACACAAGATAAAACCGAATCATTTGGAAAAAATATTGTATTATATCGATTTCATGCATTGACTTACTGGACACGCCATTTCAAATAACATCTGTCAGCAGTGAGTTAAAGTGTATTGCACTACAACTCGGTTATTTGGCCTGCGACGATCGACGACGTATCACTAGGTACACAGATGAAAGATGAAACACAAAAAGCATGCAAAAATATAAAAAAAACATTGTGTGTGCCTAAAACTTAAGCGCGTAACTAGAAATCAAAACAAACCCCGCGGAATAACATGAAACACGAAAAAATCACATTTTAAGTTAAATTAAAATGTCACTTCAAACATTCGCGGTCCGACATCATTTTGCTCGGCGCACTACAGAATAAATTTCGCAGAAATGTGCGTATTATTAACACTATACTTCCTAATGGTTTACGTAAAGTATTGTTTAATAGTATTTATGCATTTAAAAAAAATCTGTCTATTTGTCCTTCCTTACTTTTCATGTGTTTACATAATCTTATTGAACGACATGCATTTTAAAGTTGAACATTCAAAATTTTAAACATACATTTGATTTTCAATTCAATCAAACATATAAATTTAAATAGGCAAGGGCCCGCATGTCATCATCACTACATAGTATCTATAAAACAAAGTCGCTTCCCGCTGTCTGTATGTATGTATGTAAGCTTAAATCTTTAAAACTACGCAACGGATTTTGATGTGGTTTTTAATAGATAGAGTGATTCAAGAGGAAGGTTTAAGTATATGTATAATAATAACCCGTGCGAAGCCGGGGCGAGTCGCTAGTACAGCTATAAAAGATTGTAATAATTAATTACAATGTTTATTATAATCATGTTTCCTTCGGGTTTATATAAAAAAGATTGAACATTGTCATCATAACCGTGTCGCCTCTGGTTAGTTAAGCGCGCGGTTGTTTTATGCGGATATCGCAGCGTCAGACGGATGCGATCAACGGATGCGTCTACCGCGTCTGCGTTCCAAAACAAGGCACCCTTTTTTTACGGCAAACGCATGCGCTAAACGCTGCTGCGAGAGCATTGTCATTTTTTCTACGTAGAAGCTACATAGTGCAATATTGTTTTATGCGTTTGACGCTCCGTTCGCAGATTGTTTGCGATTACCGCAGCGATTACTTGAGAAGGTATATTTGGAATTTAGTTTTAAAGTGTGTTTCAAGCAGGTGAACGTGTGAGAAAACAAAATGGCAGACAGAAACGGAAAAATAGTAGCATTATTTGTATGTCTTTCCCATCACGGAACAATGGTGTTCCGGACCTTTGGGAGGTGTACGCGGAGCCGAAGCCAACACGCAGAGCCCCTTTCGACAATTTAATGAAATGTAAGGGGTACACCAAGCGGATGTTGCACTGCCCGAGTCATGGGACGCACGCAGAGGCAGCACCCGCCAGGGTGTATAGACTATTGAGATTTAATGGAATCTAAAATATACTGGACTATTAGGTGAAAGTGGTGGACTAAATACTGGGTTATGGAGAGAAAAAAAAATCGGACGTCTGCCTTACAAAATGGTAATCAATTTTATTTCCGGCAGACGGTGACTCGCCCACATAAGATGGGCCCCCACAAAAAGCGACATCTAGGATGGCTCGAGGGCAACACCGGTCTGGGGGTAGAGAGGTGTCACTGGACTTTAAACATATAGCCAACTCGCCACTTAGGTTTCCACATCTACCCTCGAGAACACAGCTCTCGCGACCCCACTCTGGACGGCCGGTTAAGGCAAGCCAGAGGCGGAGGACTTGGTCGGACGACGGAGTCCCCCAGGAGCGCTCAGGTACGTGGGGTCGCTACTCCCCAACAGCTCGCCACAAGCTGCCCTGCGTTGTAGCATTATTATTATTAGAAGAAGAAGAGGAAGATTTTTATATTTCTTTACAATCGTCTCGCAGTAAAGTCGACCCTATGTACAAAACAAGAGAACAAGAAGGAACACAAAATTTATTGATTCGAAATCAATCAGGAGTTCATCATCCTCCTTTGAAAATGGCATAATTTTACGATTCTTTAAGTTTGCCATAGTGATGCAATTAATAATTAATTACTTAATGTCACAATTAACTGAGTTGAGATGCAATGCTAAGTGATTTATTCTTCCTCCATCAAATGTGGGTAGACGCACAAAACAACACGAATATGCGCAAGCGCTAACCGCTTGCGTTGAACGGACACGTTTCACGCAATAAACAAGGATACTCCTTACATAAACTATGAAGATAAAATACTTTTTCAGTCCTCCGGCCGGTAAGCGCCACTTTACGCAAAACTAAATTGCCGCCTGCCGGCTCCGTCGGGCTGAAAAATTGTATACAAACCTCGGCCGGTAAATGGGAAAGCCTCGGATCACATGTTAGTCGACCTCGGCTTCGCCTCGGCCGACAGTTACATGGAATCCGAGGCATTTCCCACTTAAACGGCCTTGGTATGTAATCTACTATTATATGTGCGTTTGACGCATTGCGTCTCACGCTGCGCTTGTCGCTGCGTTAACCGCGTAAAACAATGGTCTATAATTATATTACCTAATTTGAAATGATCTGCGTCTATCGCATTGCGTGTAAGGTAGCGTTTATCGCATAAAACAACCGCGCGCTTTAAGCTATATTCTTTTGCGCCTCACACCCTCTGTCAGATACGGCGTACATATTTTTGTTGTAGTTGTCGTCTCTAGTTTACTTAATATATTACCTCAATGATTTCATGGAGTCTACAGATGTGCAAATTGCTGAAAGTATCAAAATTGTTAGAAAAGTTCTCGGATATGTCTTGAAAATTTCATAAGAATTTAGTAAAGTTGCATATAACGTTTCAGAAAGTTCCAATCTCGATTTATCAATGTGAGTTTCCGAAAATTTCCTAACTGTGGAAAATTTTGCCATTTTGGAAACATTCGCAATATTGAAAGAAAGAAGGAAAGTAAGAACTTATTTATTTAGTTTAAAAAGATTAAGTACAAGGTTCAGGATTTTCTAACGGCACATCTGTAATTGAGTCAATTTAAATTCAAGTGTGTAAGTATATTGACATTAATATTCTACTAAAATGAGCTGAGTTTAATGATGTGTAACAACGCCTTTAAGAAAGTAATCAATTTCAGTCCCCACAGACTCCTCGATATCAAAGGGGCCCTAAATGGAATTACTACGGCATGTCGTTGCTACGCCGACAACACAATTATAAGTTGCGAACAACACGGGCCTGGATTCTGATGGTCTCCGTTTAATTTCTATTCAATGTTATTATATAAGGGCTCTGCAAGACTTCAATCAGTAGGTCGTAGGTACATACCGCGGCTCGTGACTACAGTTTACCAATTTTGACGGAACGGAGTAGGTACAATGTACGTAATATCATTTGATACGCACCACCTTTTTGATGAAGGAACACATTCCTGTTACCACTAGTAGCTGGGATTTTTTCCCTATCTTTTACCAGTGGAAACTGCTGGGAATAAAAATTCCCAACTGTTACCTCTAAACTTAAACTTGAAGTAACTACTGTGAAAAAAGTTATCATACAAAATTATTAGACACGTATTTTTTCCTTTTTAAAAAAGAGGAAGAGCATCAAAGTTCCGCGGTGGGGCTGGAGACCTCACTATAAGGTAGAAATGTACCTAATTGTCACGTCACGCGAAACTTGAATGCACTGTATTTCTATAATTTTTCATTTAACGAACCACGTATATTACCCACAAAAAGTACGTGTAGAATATTTTTTTTTGTAATCTATCTAACAGACGGACTAATTAGATTTTTTTTGTCGTTTGGCCTATTATACCAGTGCTAACAAATAGGCGGTACAAGTGGGAATATCTCAAAACATGGCGGGGACCCCATATACCTACCTAGCTGGCGTATATTTTCAAAATTATTATAATTATGTGATTGCGTTAGGCAATACGATTCCATTTGCAACAGACTTGAAAATTTTAAAAAAGAGGAGGTTCTTAATTCGTGTATGTTCTTTTTAAAGATTTGTTACCTGAGAACTGCTTCAATACTCAACCGTACCGTACGTTCAATATCGATTTAAAAAAAATATTTTTTATCTGAAAGTGGTTTCAGATTGGTCCCATTTTTTTCAAAATTCATTTCTGATGATGGGATCCATGGGATCATGAGGAATTAAGGGTACTTACTCCTAAAATTTGAAAGGCACATGCATGGTGATTTGAGTGTTTTTGAAACTTGAGCATTTCTTTACGAAAACTATCAATTTGATGGTGGTGGTCAGAGATGGCATAGAGGTACTGTTTGGTAATTTAATTCCTCACTTTATCATCCGATTTGAGACATTCAGCTTTTGTTTGTAAGGTATTCACCTTAAATTTAGTTTTATTTATTATAAATCTATTCTGATGATGGAATTCGTGAGCAATTGAGAGAACTACTCAAATTTTCTTACGGAAATCATCATTTTGATCGAGTGGACCTGATGATGAGAACCAGGAATGGTAAAGTAGAACTGCTCGATCAACTTTAGGTATTAGGTATCATCCGAGTTGTGATATTCATCTTTTTGATTTGATTTCTATTCTGATGATGGAATTTTTGAGGAATTCAGAGAACTCCTTTTTGAAAGGGACTTGCATTGTGGTTACAAGGTTTTCATAATTAGCATAATTTTCTTACTGAAACCGTCATTTCGCTGGAGTGGACATGATGTTGAAGAGCAGGTATGGCATAGTGGAACTGCTCGATAATTTCTAGCTCTATCATCCGATTTTTATTTTGTTTGTGACATGTGTGAGGATTTTGCGTGTGTCAGTGTGTAAGGTACCTCCAAGGTATGGAATCCATGAGACATTAACAAAGCTTCCCAATTTTCAAAGGCACGGGTATGGTGATTTGGATTTATTTTAAGTATGATTTACTGAAACAAACTCAAACCTTAACTTTTACCGGAAAGGCTAATTGAATTCGGGTTTTTCTTCCTAAAAATAAGAATATTATTAGTCGCCTTTATTCGAGAATCTACCTCCCATATGTATATTACTTTCTGATATCTTAGTTATACAGTATGTATCAGAACGAAAGGCAAAAAAAGAAACCCGTTAATGTTTAGATCATAAATATGAGCATGGTACCTAATTTATCAAAAATACGATAGGTTTTACGTGAGGTATAAAAATATACATTTATTATTATTGTTTTGCACCTCCCCTGTATTATTTGTTTACAATCTTATAAATGACATTTCTTAAATTACCAACTGACAGACAGGCGTCAAACCTTGTTGAAGTTTGGATTTTTACCTAGTTACAAACAAACAGTTAACAAAGCGCTTGCGCGTTGCCTATGACTATAGCCATTATTAAAATAATACTTATAAACAGAACTCAAAGCGCATGTGCATTGACATAACAACGTTAATGTTGATTAGTTGCCCCTAGCTACATATCAACAGTACGCAATACGCATGCACTGTCAAAAATCAAAAACGTAAACAAACCCTATAGGATGTTACAAAAACCATTAACCGACTGCAAAAATATGGTCTTCGAGTAATTCATTTAGTAATTTTATGCCATAAAACATGTATTTAGGCACGTGAAATGCACGTCATTACATTGTACTCGAGTTCCCCGTCAACCAGTTTTAAGGTTTGCTCTTCGTTGTGATACATACTGTATTATGGTAATAGTTATAGTGAGTGACTTATGACAGTATGTATGTTGCATGGCATGGTAAGTAGGCATCACATCAGGCGATAGCACTTCACTACGCTCAGGATTCCGTGTACGGAGTCTTAAATATGTGATTTTGCTGAATAGTAACCGAATCTTAATAATATGTATTTCTAGGTTGTTTTAATTTATATGTAATTATGTATAGCTTGCTTGAATTGATCTGACAAGCCAACACTGTCAGTTAAAAACAAAACAGAAAGTATTTACTAGTTTATATCCAGTTGTAGGTAATCCTACCGTAATAAGAAAACAGTATGATTATCTATGATTATGCACGAATGAGATCAGGTCCTGGTCAAACTTAACCTACAATACTCGAATATTCTTTAAAATATCTAAATCAAGATTCTTCGAAAGGGTTTACATTAAAATCAAGTGAACTCATTCTTGCGTATCAGATATGCGTTTTTGTAATCAGCTTATCCGTCTGAGATAAGAATAGGTATCTCTTCCAGCGCAAGATAATATCCCATTCGCGCTTTATAAATGGGGACAGCTACCTCTTATTACCCGTAACACAAGATTGTGAGTTCTTGTTTATAAGGACGAAGCGACATGCGGCGCAGCCAACCAATGATGGTTGCGCTTATCGCGGTGATAACGGTAGGATCCATAATTTACTTCAGACAAAATTTGCAAGTTAGTGTTTTTAAAGTTACAACGAGTTAATTTTGGATGTGCAATTGTGTGGGAGGGGTGTGAAAGGCAATTCTTACTCACCGTCTCTTAGTTACCTAACTACTTTATCCGTAGATAAATCGTTAGCAGTGCCGACTAATCTTCAAAACTATGAGTCACGGCCGAGTGTGGGCAATCTTAGCCAATTACAAGCTAACCTTGTAAATTCGTACTATTGTGATGTCATCGATGTCTGTTCTTTGAAGGATTTACAACAAACACTCATATCATAGACTCTACTAGTATTTATTATAGAGTATGTGTGGAAATAGAAGGGTTATCAACGAATTGCAACTAATACATCCTACTACTCTACTCTTTTTTACAGACTCTATTTCTATTATTTAACTTGTTTCTCTGGTTGAAGCTGAATATGGCAACCCATGAGCCCTGGCTCACTCTCGTCAGATCAGTATGTTGTGGTAATTTCTAGAAACTAATATTAATCGCACATCACATTTTGGAAAACCGAAACCGATTTTTAAGAAGTATTTCGTCTATTTCCACCTCTGTCACTCTTATTATAAAGAAGAATAAAATATACGCGAAAAGGATAAGTGTCTGCTTGCTAGCTTGATAAAAACCACAATGAAATCTTAAAAGCCGACAAGCATAGATGAAAGAGCTCCGTAAATAGCAATTTATCTCAGATGGCTCCCATTTCCCATAGAAATACTTTACGTCTCAATAAGATGCATTATCAATAAGTCTGCGTAGGATGCCTTCGATATCTTATTACTTTGTAGAACTTGGAGCCTTTACTTTGTTGGCTTGACGTTAAAAGGCACATCAGAAGTGACTGCTCCATTTAATCAACTACTTTGCAGCAATACTGATATAATATTCCTTAGACAGGTACATACATACAACAGCGTGATGTCACATGTACGGCGCTAATATGGAATTAGGTAGGGTAGGGTCATGTCATGTTCGTATCAAAGAGATGCAAAAATATTGATCTTATTCAAAGTTATTTAAATACAATCAGCAACAACCATCAATTATTAGGGAATGTACCTACTTACACCTACATACCAAATAATACCTATGCGGTTTTTTACTGCACATACGCAGTTTACTTAAGCGTGTATAAAGAAGCAATTACTCATATTAACAATACAAAGAATCGATTGACGTTTAATCGCAAATCAAGCCAAAAAATAGTCCGATAACCCATCGACCTCGGCGTACGATAAGTGTGGACAACACGAAGTCGAGGGCATTGGCCCGCGCTCGTATCAGCTGACGACACCGGCCCAACCGTGGGGACATTATCTTCCATGGCGTTCACTGGCATTTCTCGAAACGACGTTATTATGGGGAGCATTGCTCGTAACGATTTCATGACCGTAGAAAGACATTTGTGAGTGTTTCGCGGTTCGACGACTTGTAATTGTAACATTACGTTTTCTCTAATATGTACAAAAAAATTGTCTGGAAAATCAAGTTCGTCGTTATTATAATTAAAGTTTGCGTTTTCAATTAAACAAACTGTCCTTGGATGTTTTGCTGTCTTTACCCCGGAAAACGTTTATTCATTTCATTTGCAAACATTCAAAGTTGAACATTGAACAAACTTGACTTGAAGGCGAAATTACCAATTAAATTTATTACTTATAACTAGCTTGACTTCATTGTGTAGCTCCTGATCAATGTTAACACTCGCGATTCCAGACGTATTTTTGGCAATGCTGTTCAAATATTTACCAAACCAATAAAACCGAATGCAACGATCAGCGTGAATCAGTAGCATCCGGGGTTCGTTATTCTGGTGCTCTGACCCGTTTTTATTTGGTTCTTCGAATCTCAGCGATTAATCAAAGGAGAATACCTCCGGTTGTAAAACATCCAATGTTTACTGCGCGGTCATTTATCATCTTCAAATTATTTGGTTCTTTATTGAATCGTCTATTCGATAATATACGGCTCTTGACTGTAGCAAACTCGTTTTAACGACGATAGAACAATCTGAAGTCACAGCAACTTTGTATTTAAATCTGCTTAAAGAAATAGAAACATTGATAATGTTTATACCTAAATAGTAGAATAAATTACGGACATAATAAGAAGAACCATTCGGTGATGAAATCGGATGAAGAGATCGCAGATTGGAGTATTAATTAACCCTTTACCAGGCCCCTAAGAACTAGCGTGTCTTCATACGTACTGTTAAAATTACAACCGTATTAAACGCCTTGTAAAAAATGTATTTACGAAAGTCGGAGATGTTCCTTTAAACCAGAAATAAAAATGTGGGTTACGGTTATCCCATCGCCTGTCTAAGTAATTAACTGTCATATTTTATTTTGTCCTATTATATTCTTGATCAGGCGAAGAGATATATTCCTCCCACATCTTATCGGTTATCAACTTATCATAGTCATGGTTTAACTCCAGATCTACTACGGAACATTATAATATCAATCACTGAAAACATTATTTTATGATCTTCATGCACGGCACGCTTCAAAATCCAATAATGTATCTTTGGCCGTTTAAATCCACTTGACCAGTGATGTTAGTGGTTTGTTTACAAATCCGAACACTTTACAAAATTTAAGAAAAACACGGAGATTTTATAGCTACCTACATGAATTCGCTCTTGGTTGAACACAAAAACAGTTTTATTACTTACGTGAGTTTTTATGATATGACAAAACAATTTACCGGGCGATGGGAAGAATAGCTCCCGCACAGTTAAACTCTAATAAGGCCATGGGATAATGTCAACCCACATCCTAATTCTGCTCATACACAATAATGCATGAATATTTAGCAATGTTTACGATTACATTATCTTTCGACACTCAAAATGTACAAAATATCAAAAAATTGTTCGACCTATGTACTTCTGTTTCATAGAAATTAAGAAAAGTGTTCGAATTTCTCCGTAGTTTACTGAAATTAGAGTTCAAGTGATTTTAAACGGCTGCCAAACATATATTACGCGATTTAGAAGCGTGTTGTGAATGAAGATCATAAAATACTAATTTCAGGGATTGACAAAATATTTTGTAGGAGGCTTGGAGTTAAAACCTGACTACGGTAACCGATATAAGATGTGGGAGGAATATATCCCTTCGCCTGGTAAGATGTTATTTTACGCGAACTCCGCCCGGATTTTTATTTGTAAGTACTTTTAGCTTTAAGAAATAAATCGCGTAAAAAAGACAATTAATGTTGTTCTAAAGCATCACTGTAACTCGACTTACCGCTACCTTCGATTGGAACTAGAAAATTAGTTTTATCCGGTCGGAACACTAAATAAGCATTCAGACTGCTTAATTAAGTAGTGCAAATGTAGCAATATTAAATTCCGTCCTACCCTACCTATATACATTTACACATACAAGTTTCAAAAACGCTATAATATCATAACAGGTAAAGGGAATATGTTGTAGGGCAAGATAATCGAAGCTAATTAATGTTCGATGTATATATTGTCCTTCATATTTGTTAAGTGGCATTGAGCAGCGCGTAGTCAGGTAGAGCAAATATCGCGACCTACTTACTTACGCCGGCCGCGCGCATCGCGCATAGCGCTCTAAAAATAGCCAGGTTGAGAAAGCACTAGGCAGACAGCAACGGCTATAGTTTGACGCTATCGTATGCCTCTAGGAAGTCAGACAATGCTTGTTTCAAACCCAGAAACAGAAGACCACGAGTGCCTCTCAAATAGACGAACATGAACAGGCATTGTTCTAATCAGAAAACCACTGCAACGCAAAGTCTACACATTCGCGCTGGGTGCCCATTATTACTGGTAACAGCTTACAAAATCATTCTTGACAGACTAATAATCAGAAAGCATAAAAAAGGTATTCTTTACCAAGCGCGTTAGTTAAACTTCGTCTAACGGAACCGGTGCCGTGAGATAATGACACAATCGTCTTCGCCATAAAAACCCAAGCGTATAGGTTTTATATTTATTTTACTGGTTACCCGTCAGTTGAGGAGTGTTAGCACGCTAATTGACTACTTAAATTCAGTTCATTTTCCGACAATAACTCGTATATAACTAGGAGAAACAAAGCAAACATGACACAGGCTTATCAAAAAGCATCTGCATTTGCAGCGAAAAATCAAATGAACAAAGAAAGTCTGAATCGTAGATGTCCGAATCCCAATTTTAGTGGCATTTTAGAAAGGTCTAAAACTTGTGAAGGTACCTAGGCTAATAATTCTCCTCAATCGCATAACTTTCTAATCGGAGATTGGTGAGATTTTCATGCTCTAAGTTCATGCTTAAGTTCCAGACGGCAAGTTTTGCCATCTGGAAATCGCAGCCGATATTAAAGAGGTTCTTGCGAGTTCCGGACGCTGGTGATGTCGAAACTTCTCAAGTGGTCTAGCGTGGTTTAAAAACCAGTCGTAGCAGCCTTGAAGCATTTGGTGCTAGCCACGCCCATCTTACTCGATCGTATGTATGCTCTATTAAATAAAAGGACCTCCTTATTGATAAGCAATTAAAGTTCAGTAGTCGTTGTAATCAGAGCAATCAATTGCCCCATTCAGAACTCTTCTAAGTGGTACAATGTTTTGTTTACACTTGGAACAAAAGCCAGTTGTGCCAGCCGCATTATTGAGAAACAATAAGACTTGAACGTTTCCGTAAACGTAACTTCCCTGTCAACTTCGCCGTTCTGTGATTAGAACAGATGTCCCAACAACAACTTGGTATTTTATTACTTGTTTAATTAAGATGACAAAATAAGCGTTGTAATAATAATACATTGAAAAAAAGTTATGAGCACATTTTAAAGCGAGCGCCGACCGCGACGCATCTAACTGGCTAACGGTACAGTCTTGACTTGAACCACATTCATCTCGGAGCCACTGGAGCGCAACAGAATAAAAACTATTCCTATTACATTCTGATACTCCAATGAGCGAATTTTATAAAAAGCACAACGTAATCCGGTCCCGTCCACGTATGCGATTGGTGTCGTAGGAGTCTCATTTACCTCGCGAGAATCGGAGGGAGGACGCCAACTCAGGCACGGCGACGTAGCGCGATCAGCCTTGCTTCACTGTCACCAATTCCTCACTATCACTTTCTAGTCACTTCACAAAGTCCTGGGTGGGCGAAACGTCCAATATCACCACAAAAGTTCCAAGAGTCAGTGCTTTTCCGCAAAAAATCCACGAAATTGAAGACGGATGATAGCGCACGGAGAATCTACAGGGCGTCCGCTTACGGCTCTGGTCGTAAGTAGACTGGCCCGGGCGGGTGGCGAAGGGGGGCGGTCTGGTTTGTGCGCTCCGCTCTCGCAATCACGTCCGAGTAGGGGCGCGAAGAAGGCCGAGGGGCTCCGAAGCCGGCCGAGAAGCACCCGCTATGTCGGTACGGTATCGGGAGCCGCGGGGAGGGCGTGCACGTGCGGGCGCGGACGCCACGGTCCTCCGGCATTGGCCTCCTACAAGTTGCGGTGCAACGCATGCACCACTGCAGTTAGCTCGCTGCCATGCGTGATAATCACAACCATACCACAACAACCCAGCTATATTGATTGAGTACGGCGCTGGTGAAGATGTAAACAAATATAAGATGGGCGTAAACTTAACCATCCGCACACCATGTTATCCCTAATACGCGCATTGAGAGAGCTGGTTACTCGGATGAAACATTGATTGAAAGTATTTTTAAATAACTTTGGAAATTAAGTACGACTGGATAAGAACCGAAAGTCCCTACATGGTAATGTAAGGTAATTGGCTTCTCGAGCACACTTTCTACAACTATGACGAATTTTTAAATTATAAACATTGAAATGGAATCTTATTGTTAGCCCTAGGACTAAGTAATTATTTATTTTATTTTATAAGTTTTATAAGTTTATGAATTTACAATTAAAATTTATTGTAATTGATTGATAAAAAATGACATGTAATATTATAAATATTGCGAATAAAAAAATATGAAATATGAAAAATAATCTTCACATAGGAATATGGAGCAATATACCTATTATAGACGCATAGACAATCGCGCAAATTTACTCTATCTGGATGACCCTGCGTTGGCACATGATGTATGAAATTACCGTTTGCGGGTTCGATTGAATCTAACTTGCCATGAATATATCCTATTATCCTATATATGTATGATAATACTCCGGTATATTATACTACAACTTGTGTAACACGAAATTCGGTCGAAATAAAATCTTCTCGAAACTTTACACTTGACAACTTATCTTAATACTAACGAATATTAAAATATTTTTTTACACTACAAAAATAAATAAATGAAATGATCGATGGTTTCACCCATGCCTTTTAACTATATAAAAGCAAATAGATATTTAACCAAGCAAAAGAAACATCACGAAAGTTAGATTACTAAATTACTATTCGACTCTATAATATTACGTCTTCTACCTGAGTGTGCGTACCATGAGTTGCATTCGATTGCGACTGCGGCATTCGAAAGTATGTCCGGCTCGCTCCTACCACTACTCTGGCAGGAGCGAGACGGACGTATTGTCGAATGCCGCAGTCGCAATCGAATGCAACTCATGGTACGCACGGAGGTGCAGTCACGCGTGCAGAGCTCGCATTTCGCGCTACTTTCTTCACAGATACTTCGCGCGAGTAATTTTCGCAAACTTTCCGATGCATTGTACCGCTGGGAAACTTCGATTTTCCTCAGAGCTGTGTAAATGTGTACAAAGCCTGCAGGCGCTTATTGCCCTTATTCATAAGAACATTAAGAACGTTATGTTTTTGTTTCCGGGCGGGCCTTACTTATTTATGATTCCGCAACCGGTGCTTTTGTGCTTTAATGATGAGTTTTTTAGTCAATTGTCGCCCCCATAATGTTAGTGCATAATAATGACGCGCTTACCTTTTTTTTCAATAGCCATTGAGTGTCCCACTGCTGGGCAAGTCGGCGTCGCAAGTCATCTCGCTATCTCCGCCTGGGCCTGCCTCGTCCACGCCTACCTTGCGGCATCCACTTACTATATTTTATTACGTGTAAGTAATAATTTATATGGTTAAAAAATGACGCGCTCAGCTTTTATTTACAGTTACTTCGTGGCTCAAAGTGTGTATAAAGTTCCTATTATCAATTCAAACAAAGTATTAAAAATTAATCTTAAATATCGGCTCACTGTTCCGTACAAATATTATCAACGCTCTTCGCTAGACCTGTTCCTGCATTTCGATATTCGAGACTGCGGGAAATTTCACAGGCCCAGGAAAATCTTGTCCGATTTAACCCCACCCCACTAAGACACAAGTTTGCGCGTTCACCGCTAAAATAACTGCATTTACTGTGGTTCCACAATTCCAATACATAATCCTTACCATATCAGAGAGTATTGGGATCCTCGGTGTTGACATTTCCAGTGACGTCCAATTCCGCTGCTACCTGGAAGGGAAGGCTACGCTGGCATCAAAAAAGCTCGGTGTGTTCAATAGACTTAAGCACAGACCCCATATGGAGTATTGCTGCCATCTTCGGGCGGGAGCACCTGGATACCAGCTGGGGCCCTTTGACTCGATCCAAAGACGTGCTGTCCGAATTATCGACGATCCCAAACTCACAAGCGATATCGAACCCTAGCTTAAGTCTAAGGACAGACTTCGCCTCTTTATGTGTGTTCTATCGCTTGTACAATGGATTGTGCTCTGAAGAATTGTTTGATATGGTGTCAACGGCTGCATTCTATCACCGAACCGCTCGCCGTCGGCGGGGTGTTCACCCGCATACCTGGAGCCTAAATGGTCTCGTACCGTGCGGTTTAAGAAGAACTTCCTCCCGCGGACGCTCCGGCTGTGGAATGAGCTCCCTGCCGCAGTTTTCCCAAAGGACAAGGACAAGGAGGTATGGGGTTCTTCAAAAAGGAGTGTTAAAGTTTTTAAAGGGTCGGCAACGCGTATGTAACACCCCTGGAGTTGTAGGCGTCCATAAGCTGCGGTGACCGCCTACCATCAGGCGGGCCGTATGCTTGTTTGTTACAGTCGTAGTATAAAAAAAATTAACACCATACTTTATTTATTTACTTTCAATAGAATACTGTTTTTCTAGTTTCAATTAATTGATTTTAATTTGGCCCAAACGCGGTGTTCAAATCGAAATGAAAAATAAGATCTACCTACACGATTGTACCTATAAAGTTTTCTTATATATAACCCTTTAATATCTTAACAGTCTGTGCAACGTTGCAATAAACCGGTGAACAGATCTTTGCCACCGTATTAACCGTAAACGTGACATTTTATTTGAGATCGACACGCATGTACTCATAGTCGTAACGATTCGCACGGCACGTGGTCGCACGTACGAAAATAAACAATCAATATGCTTACATTCCTGTGCATTTGGCATCCAATATACCGTGTTGCGACTATAATCCTGTCATTGAACTGACAGCTTGTATGGAAATTTTGATTATTTGGGAAATAATTAATAAAAGCTGTTTTTTTAGCGTAACGGATAATTGGTAAGTCTAGTATCATGTAAGCACCAAAATACAACAAAATATCGTTTCATGCAAATCGTCACAAATATGTACACGCATGTTTCAATCGTTTTTTTTGTAAGATTTTTATGTAAGTATTTATGTTTTTTTTTAGTTGTTTAAAATGGGTCATGATCATTTTTTACTTATTATTACATTTACATTTGTTTCTGGCGAAATAACACATATATCACCCACGCCGTACATTTCGTAAGTTTTACCGTTTTACGTGAATAAGTTTTCTTCGGTTTCGCTTAACACATAGAATACAAATATGTCGTCATGTTCACAAAGAAGAAAAATATTTACTACCGTAAATTTCTGACTAAACAGAGACCAATACACGAAGAAAACCCGTTAGGAAATGGCGATGGGTTGGTCACACACTCCGGAGATCCCAGGAATATCCTCGAAAGCAGGCCTTAACATGGCACCCGTCCGGGAAACGCAGAGCTGGCCGTCCTAAATCCACGTGGCGCCGATCGGTGGTAAAAGAAGCGGAAGTAACAGGTCTCAAATGGGAAGATCTGGAGGATGCTGCACAAAATCGTCCCAGATGGAAGAGCATTGTTCGGGCCCTATGTCCCTCCTGAGGGATAACAGGAAATAAAATAAGTCAAGTAAGTCGAAGTAAATTTCAAAAATCGACTTAGGTTAAGTATTATTTTTTTACTTTTTATCTACTTTCGGAAGAAATGTTTGTAGGATTTTTGCATACATTATCTATAAATATCCCATTCGAACGTAATTTGAGAAAATCAGGCTATTATAATTTAATGTCTGTCAAAACCGTATATTTCCTGGGTTACTAGGTAAAGCAAACTAGAAGCGACGGTTTACGTGAATATGGATGAGTGTTTCCTCCTTTTTTGGGGAATCAACAATACGAATTCTGTTTGACCACATAGATCGGTCAAATACGACCGTACGTTCGAAGCGAAGTGGTTTTGTTTCAGGTTTGACAAGTGCTTCTGAATGGGCCCCATGAACGTCAGTCCCGCTTCTCTACAGGCTGCATTTTCAGGTAATATGTACCTACTAATTTTATTATGATGAGATGGGCAGGCTGGGCAGCTTTACGCCCGGTACGACCCGTGAGGGACTGTTGGAATAGGTCTGATTTATTTATCTATTTTTAAGGCTAACTTTTAATTACATTTAGATGTACGAGTAAGTACCTAGTTTTTTTTTACTTACTAATTGATTATTCTTTTATTTTCAATAAACATTTATAGTTAATTTTATTACTTAATCGGTCAAAAAAACTTAGGTACTTACACTTAGTCATAAACATGATGACACATTTTAAAGATAAAAGAGGAAAGTAAAAGATCTAACAAAACAGACAGACTATTAGGTAACGATCACATGCAGTGCCCCCTTGGATGAAGGCACACCAGTGCACACCAGTAGTTTTCGGGATGCTTTTTCCACCAACGCATGTTACAGCTGATAAAACGTTACATTCCTACCACTGTATCATTTATCACTCGATAATATGATAGGTGATTGCCTAAGAACCAGCTCTGTTGTCAAAACGTGGACGTTGTTTTCCAAATATTCTCCACACAATGCTGCTAAACGTCAACTACAACTAGTACAATAGAACAACAGTAACCAATTTAGGTCACTAGAACTCGCGCCGTACCTATATACTTACACTATCCACGGACGAATTGTCATGACAATACTCGAATAAACGCACTGTAAAAGTACAATTACTAGTATTTTAGTGAAACGGCCTCCCTAGCCTAATAAGTATGGTAGTGACCCTGCCTACGAAGCTGGAGGTCCCGGGTTGGAATGGAATCCTGGTAAGGGCATTTATTTGTGTGTTTATCACGAATACTTGTTCCTGAGTTATGGGCGTTTCCTTTGTATATATGTTAGTATTTATTTATATAAGTATGTATATCGTCGCCTAGTACCCATAGTACCAGCTTTGCTTAGTTTATGGCTAGGTTGATCTGTGTGAGATTATCCCCCAAATATTTATTTATTTATTAACATTAATTTGAATGATAAATATAAATAGTGAAGAAACTGCTTCGAATTGATTAATCTTAAATGGCTTTTTAGATTAAGTACTGACTATAATTTATCGATTCACGAGAATAAGTCGATCTATTATTATCCGGTTTTATTTCAGGAAAAGATAGTTTTTTCTGATTCACTTACAGAAACTTTAACAATTGCTTCTTTCTAATTCTGGGAAAAAATGCGAACGGGTCCCTATTTCATACACAACGCGCAATGAAACAAAGAACGAATACTTATAAGTAAACGATCGACTACACGACGACGTTGGTCATTCATATATTCGCCGTTTATATAACCGCCATTATTATGCTACCAGTTCTACAACTATTTAATTAATAAGAATAATGAGAACTGAACTGCAGCAACATGTTTTAGTCAGTGTGCTTACCACGAGTTTGAAAATTTTGAAATTTAGTGTAGAAATCTATACTCGCTATTATGTTCGTCAACTCACTGTCAGTGCATCTTGCAGCATTATTGTGCAGGGCCTACACCACGAAAATCGAACGATTGCGGATTTGTATCTCCATCTCTGTCACACTTGCACATTGGAGTGGCAAAGAGGTTTTCCCGTCAATGCCAATTTTCGATGTTCGTGGTAGGCGTACAGACATAGTTTACTACAGCAACTCGTGGTAAGCACACAAGTCAATACTCACTCTTTGGCAGCGTTCGTTTACAGAGTGCTCGCTCGATTTTGACGGCGGTTCGCGGTTCTATAAATACGTTTGCACCTAAACAAGTGTAATCGGTCGTGCACCCGGCTGCTTACGTTTGACGAACGACTTTATTTTGACTGCGTATGTACCTAACCTACTGTACCTAGTTTATTTAGACGTGCACATTATTACTATTGACGTAATTTCGCTTCCGGGAAACCAAGATAAATCGTTGTGTTTGCTGGGTGCTGGATAATCGAATCTGTAATTTTATCGTTTACTATAAAAAACATATTTAACAAATATTTTACTAGAGTAAGCAACTTGGAGTTTTCACTGCACGTACTTCGTTAAGTACTTACCTATATCTCTCTAATCTAATACATTGCCATTCCCCAGGTAAATCGTAGAAAGCTAGAGTGTCCGTCTTACAGAATATAACGCTCTTCTCTGAAATTAGCTTTTCTGCTAGAAAATGTCCTGCATTCATCTCTATACTCGTAAACATTTTAAGTCAAGGTGCATAGTAAAATAAACGGACAGTACAAGGGTAAACGCTCTTTCTTGTACTTTCGCACTATACATGTAGGTACTTAATTGTCTTTTGTTTCAATTGTGCTAACTTATAAACCGAAATTTAGACATCATATTCTAAAGAAAAATACCAACTCCATCGTAGGCCAAGCCGGGAATCGAATCCAGGCCATCAGTTTACGCGGCTAATGCCATAACCACTAGGCCTGGTCTCAGAGATCTGGTCAAGAGATGCCATATACTACAGAAGAAGTGACCATAAGGCCCCCAATGCTCAAGGCTCAGGAGCCCTATTCGAATTAAGTGACGTTTCGATGCGAAAAAAGTGAAAAAGTGATCTGCAATATCTTGATAACATGAAATAATAAGTTCCTTTTAAAAAAAGGGTGTGTTTTTAATGAGCGTGAACCTAAGGCCTAAATCCATCCTACATCACATATGTCGAGTACCCGGGTCGGGGTACATATTGTTTGTAGGATGTCGAGAGTTTCTTGTTTCTGGAAGAGTAGTAAGTACCTATATTTCGTTATAGACTGGGAGCCGAAGAGGGAATAATTGGAGTAACTAGAACATGCCAAATTAAAATATGCGTAATACCATGCACTTTGACACTTTAAACTCTCGCGTTTTGCACACATTATTATAACATAGAACGGGTCTATCGCGAATTCATGTCACATGTGTGTGTCGAAACGTCGATATATTAAGGTAAATTAACTAAATTCGCGATAGACCCGTTCTTTGTTTATAACCATGCAATTTCTTGAGAACCTCCACCAAGTTTCAGCCCGCTATGTTGTTGGGTAGGTCATCACTTATCAAATTAGTAAAAGAAACGTGTCAGGTCATATTAAATTTAGCATTTGGTACTTTCCCTTTAGGTAAAAGAGGTAATTAATTATTTGCAAGGCAAATAATTTGTTTCTATCGAAATAAATTCGTTATATTATAAACGGTTGAATGTGTTATTTTCATGTAATATAATAATAAGCTTGGTAAATTCTCCACACGCATTTCATCCTAGATTAACTATTTGAAATAATTGTTTACATACTCGTATCTTTACAGAAGGCCTAGTATAAAATTGTACGACATTAACTTCTCGATCGCGTTAGCGTATCGAGAGTTCAAATTATGTTTGCCGTTTGTTTAAATCATCCGGCAACTTTCATATTTTGACCCCTCGACACGCTAACGCGGTCGAGAAGTTAATGTCGTACAATTTTATACTAGGCCTTCTGGTCGTTAGATACTGCCTGTTTATACAACATCATAGCCATACTATAAATTAATATTTTTAATACAATAACAGGTTAACGTATCATCAGGCATAAATAACATAACGCAGTTTCAGCTACAGTTTCAACTTTGAAACCTCATACAATTCGTATGAGACTACAAAGCTGCAGGCAAGTAACCCTAGGGTGGACCATCGACATTGTCAAAGACTAGCATTCCTCATTAGTGACACGTGGGGAGTTTACAGTTCGAATACAGTCTGACACTACCAGCGAGCGCAGTAATGGTAGGATAGAGAGCATCATACTGTATTTTTCTTACGCTAATTTAACCACCCCGAAAAAAGGGATGGATATAGATTTTTGTTCTAATGTTACTGCGCTTGCTGACTTGTCAGACTATTTATATAACAAGCATAAGGTGCCCCTGCACTTCGGGTATTTGCGTTGTGCCTCTCGCTTGCACCGACGCAAAATTTAACTGGTGCGAGCGAAAGGCAAAACGCAAGTACCCGAAGTGTAGAGCTATTCATAAGTAAATGTACCCGTTTTTCAACATTTTTTAAAGAATTTGTAGGCGTTCACCCTATTGATAATAATACAAACTTAATTTTTCTTGTACAGTCGAGTTCATTAATATCTGTGTATAATATGTATACACTTACACCTTATTGACAATGTCCTAAGGGTGTACAGATATTTTTGGCAATGCTCATATATGTTTATGAACTCGACTGTACTCAATTTTTTAAGATGGTGTATCATCACGGTGCATCAAACTCCAATAATAATATTATTACCATGGTGGAGCTTCCAAACTATTAATCTGTGGATGAGATGTCACAATTTTTTTCTTAGTGTACTCTCACCTTGAATACTAGTATTTTAGCCTAACTACTTAAAAAAGAGAATTATTATTCCACTCCTAGATCTCACCACAAAGTTAGTACCTACAATTAACTCCTTTTTCGGCTATTCAATTCAATTCGGCATTAGATATCGCTCCTGTCTTATTATATTAGTGATACTGCTGTCTAACCTAACATTGGAAACCGGAATCTCCGGAATCTGGATATCTAACCGGAATTAGAAAATGTGTATTACGTAAAGAACTTTATTGGTAATTTGAATAAGGAATAAAAGGAAAAGAAATATTATATTCATTGATTTGGTTAGCCATTCAATGTATTTCAGCAATTACCAAGAATGATCCAGGAAGTTAAGGAAAATAAATGTAACCATGGGGAAATTGTTACAGTTTTTGTTTGTCATACAATTCCTATTAGTTAAATTTCCGTCACGAAAAATACATTTGAATGTGGAGCCAGATTTATTCTACGTGACCTTTATGTTTAGTCGGTGGCCAATAAGACGTAGGTAACTATCATAAAAAATATTGTTATCGCCATTCTTGACAGTTAAGACGGTGGTGATTCTATTAGTTCTACTACTCTCCCCCGCAGCGGCCACAAATTACTTTACAGTACATATGGTGCTACATTACCACACTAGTGCGATTTACCGCCCGCCCGGAGCTCCCGGAGGACCTGCCCCCCACGCGCACACATAGTCGGTACTCACTCCGGAGTACTGTGGACTGTGTAAGTTGTGTAACTACACTACTTACCGCTATTATTTATTGTTTCTTTATCTGCCTAGAAAGTTTATTTATTTCCTCGCATATGTGATGAAAAACATTGTATGTATCACGGGCGGTACAAGAATTTCGAACTCGTGCTAAAATTAAGCCCTCGTCTGGATATTAATGGAGTCACTCTGTTCAAATAAATTAAGACAATTATTTTACATTGTTATTAACTCAGAAGAATAAAAGTAGCATAAGTAAGTCGTAGTGAAGGATCTGCAGACAAGGCTCGACCCTGAGACACGAGAGATACGTACCTACTAAAGTGTAGACTACTATGTAGTTAGTAGATTTGCATATTCCCACGGCTTTACCCGCGCCAGTAGCACGTTTTTTCTTTGGAACCTTGCGGTTATCCCTGAAATTATCTGTCTAACTTTGTGTCATGTCATGTTAAATCCATACTAATATTATAAATGCGAAAGTAACTCATCTGTCTGTCTCTGTCTGTTACCTCTTCATGCTAAAGCGGTTGAATAGATCATGATGAAATTTCGTATGGTAGCTTGACCCCTGGGAAAGGACATGGGATACATTTTGTTCCAATTCTACGCAGGCGAAGTCGCGGGCATAAGCTAGTCGTATATAAATATCGTAACGAATTACACATATAAATATGATCTTAATAATTATCTTGTAAACTAGCTGTGGGGTTAGTTCACGTGTAATTTTTTTAAACTCCCTTAATATTTCCATTGTGTAAAATCCCTTGTTAGTTATCTTAACCTAATGTAGGTAATATATAAATTAAAATCAAGCAGTTAGAACATAATCTTTTATATATTTTTGTAAAAGACATAGATTTCATGTTAGCATACTTATCGCATATATGAACTGACTCCATTTGCTACGAGCTTGCTTTAAGTCTGTACAAATTAGGCAAGCCGGTGGCAGAATAGTGAGATAACACATGTATGCTTTTCTAAAATACAAAATGATTTAAAATGTCTACATAAACCGTTGCTTATTGACCGTGAAATAAAACGAGGTGTTGTTACTACCGGGTACTGGCGGTACTGATAATCTATTATCACTGGTTCGTCGAAGATATGTGTATAATGTGAATGGGCAAGGCCAACATACAAGGTTACCTACTGTTGATGATTTAGTTATCAAGTTACGGTGTTACGGTATAGATAGAGACGAATACCTGATGTTTATGTCAACGATAAACTCTATTTTAATGTTAATTGTTAATTTAAATATATGCCTTTAGTGTAAAATCCAGGCGCTAGTAGAGCGTTTTGTGCCCTTTTTTGTTTGGCATAAGAACAGGTAAGGTGAGGAGAAGCCCCTAGCCGGGGCGATATGCATTTCACGAGTTGCTTCCATTCTATTTTCTTTCTTTTGTACCTCCAAAAGCTAAACTAATAGAAACATGTCGAGCCGTACCATTACCTACCTTTATTGATCTATTCGTACCCTATTCTACCTAGGTACCTACTCTACACGAACTATACCTGTTCTACTCTAGTATAAAAAATCTTAAATACACTACCCATCCGATACATAAAACATCAAACTGCTTGTTCAGACATTTAAAAGGGGCTAAAACATTTATTTTTAAAATATATACAGTAACCTACCTACCTCAAAATAACATTTAATATGAGCATCTTGGATGCTCCGATATACCTATCTGATGGCGACTGTATTACTGTATTACCCTATCCTACCTGACTCAACCCACTCTACTCAATATCAAAATAACACAATCACGAATACCACGATATCTCAGTTAATGTCCAGATACATAAACTACGTGTTCCTAAAGTTGTAAAGGAAAAGTGCCACTTTGATGACTTTGATCCCTCGCAGTACGGAAGAAAACAATAATATTCAAAATTGGTCTAAAAACTTATTTTTGGCATCAAAACATGCCCTCTTTATATCGTTATTGTTGTGGCTTAATTACCATTTCTCTAATGACCCCGCATTATTCAGTCAAGTGAGTCAACCGCGAAGTGGGCTATCAGGCGCTCGAGCAACTAAACAAATACTCGTACAGCGTCGCTGGAGCAATGTTACAAGTATGAATAGTAAAGTGAACGCAGTTAATGATAATTGTATGGAAAATTATCACTTCCCAAGAAATTTTTCCAATATTTTCATTTGGCCAAATCATCAAATGACATACAGTCGACATTAGATATGTCGGACCGGCGAAAGTGGTAAGTGGTAACAAATATCGGAGCACGACTCTATAGTCAAGGCGTTAGAGTGCTTGATTATATATTTTTGAGCGCGATATCTAATGGCGACTATTGATGTAATAAGTAAACTAGAGGATACAATGAGAACATAATATGTACAGTGCGACAGAAAAAAATACGAGTAGAAATAAAAACTAGCATAAATCTACTGTAGCCTTGGCTTGTCAGGCTATACCTTCTTTAACTCACTGGCTGTCAAACATGGGCAACATTTGTCTGGCGGATGCCCGGCGGACATACCCACTAGTGGCTCTGTGAGCTGTACACCTCGCGAGATGGTACTGGTATTGGCGCAAAGGTCGTTAGGGCCTTTGGGATATATGGCGCTTAGAACCTTTGTACCAACACCCGCCATTTTGAAAATTTCCAAAAACTGAATCTACAAAAACAAACTTGTTTTCACAATTTCACAAGAATTGGTTGATAAATGCGACCTGTAGAGGAGAACAAATGGACAGACACGAAAGCATTTCTGCCCAAGCTGAAACGGAGACGCTTCGCTCGCTTTGCTCACTCGGTCAATTATGGAGATCAGAGCGCCTACCACGAACCGCGAACGAAAGTATACCTCCCTTTCGCACTTGTGATTTCTCACTCAAGTGCGACAGAGAGGTGAAACTTCGTTCGTGGTTCGTGGTAGGCCGTCTGACATATTGAGCGCACGTATATGGCCGGCAATTAATTGGCAGATCCGGCGGATATGCCCGAACGTGTATGGCTAGTATTTCGTGAGTCGTGCTTTGTGCTTACCACGAATATGAAATCTACTGTAATAATCTATAGTCGCTTGCGTCTACGTCAACGCACTGTCAGTGCAACTTGCTCGCACTTGGCGGATGGAAGCGGAATGCAACTGTAGATAACGTGTCGAAATCTGTCCTTCTAAATCTATAGCAACTCAAGGTAGAGACAATGGTTGAGACACTGGCACGATGCAACGTTATTTGCTCAGCTCGCACAACTTGTCGACAATGAGATTAATGAGAAGTGGAGCAAGCATCCTTGATGAGAATCCAATAAATCGATTACAACGATAGTGCTGTAGGTACTAGGAAGTGCAATCGAAGCTGCTAAGAAACCTTCAAAGCCATACTTCAAAGTTAGGCAGCTCGTAACGAGCTGTTCCTATGACGCCTTTGTAAAAAGGATATTACTTATAAATATTTACATTTGCCGTGTAAGCCAAGCCATGTTCAATGTAAGGTACTAAAATATGTAGTGCAAAATTTAAATAAGTAGGTATAAGTTATCCGTATAATTTTAAATTACTAAGTAATGCTCTCCTGTTAATATTCTTATTTAGTTGAATATTCATATTTTTCAGGTTATCGCGATAAGTATCTATCTAGTTATGTAACTGTTGAACTGAAACACTTTAAGGGCCTACGGCGTAGGCCCTACGCTAGCTGACGCGGACGCCCGCCGCGTGTGCACGCTCGCGGATCGCGGCGGGTGGATTTAGTAAGGCGCACTCGCTCCGTGCGCCCGCTTCACTTAGCGCTGTTCATACCATTTCTTATCAGACGGGCGTCGGCTCCGGGTAATCCGCGTCAGTTAGCGTAGGCCCTAAAACGGATTTATTTATTTATTGTATGGCATATATTTTCGTACACACCACGCCTTCAAAAGTGCATGGGCAATTATTCATTATTCATTTATAAACTGCCCATGCAATTTGGACCGCGATAGCCATCAATCCTCCTAGCGGTGTCCAGCAATGGCGACTCCATCATCAGTTATTGTCCGGATAAAGGTATTAATGGAATGCTCTGATGTGGCTCGCGAAACCAAACTTTGTCTTGAAGATGCGGCCACACGGCACGCAATAGAGTTGTCCAGTAGAGTTGAGGGTATACGTGTAGGACGGCTTAGACCGCGTCGTCCGGACAAGATGCCTGGCATCTAGATCTTCGGACGAGGTGGCGTTTGAGAACATCTTTTTGCCGCTGGTACTGGTCCTGCTTTCGTTTTCCACAAGAAAGCTCCGAGTAACTACGAGTAGAACACTGCTTTCGGCAGTCTCTTATCTTCCATACGTATGAACATGTCACTGCAAGACATAGTAAAATTAAAAAGCTTATAAGTGTAGTAGAGATGTAATGAACATGTTTAATAAATTAAATTAAATAAGTAGGTACATGTACATTTTTAAATATTTTAATTCATATACATTTTTCTCATCTGTCAAACCACAAAAGTGTTAGATATAGCATTAATGAATGACAACTAGCTGTCGCTGCAACATAGTTATTTAAGGCCAATGTGGGCAAGTTCGGCATACCTTATCTATATATATATAAAAGAGGTTGTCCTCATCTACGATCATCGCACAGCCGAAACGGCTACGACTAGAAACTTGAAATTTTTACCAAAGCTTCCTTTTAGTACATAGGCAAGAGATAAGAACGGATTTTTCGAAATTCCACCCCTAAGGGGATGAAAAGGGGATTGAAAGTTTGTATGGAAATGGAATTTTTTTTTGAGCTAGAGACTTGAAACTTTGTGCAAAGACTCTTTATTATAATTAAAGAAAAATATTTTCATGGTTTTTGGAAATTCAACCTATAAAGGGGTAAAAAGGGGGGTGAAAGTTTGTAAAGGAATGGAATTTTGTTTTGAGCTAGAGACTTGAAACTTTGTTTTAAAACTCTGTATTACAATTAAAGAAAAATGTTTTCATAGTTTTTGGAAATTCCACCTGTAAATGGGTAAAAACGGGGTTGAAAAATTGTATAGGAATGGAATTTTGTTTTGAGCTAGAGACTTGAAACTTTGTATTAACACTCCTTATTATAATTAAAGAAAAGTATTTTCATAGTTTTGGAAAATTCAACCCCTATAGGGGTAAAAAAGGGGTAGAAAGATTGTATGAGAATGGAATTTATTTTTGAGGTAGAGACTTGAAACTTTGTGTAAGAACTCTGTATTACAATTGAAGAAAGACGTTATCATGGTTTTTGGAAATACCACCTGTAAAGGGGTAAAAAGGGGGTTGAAAGTTTGTATAGGAATAGAATTTTGTTTTGAGCTAGAGACTCGAAACTTTGTGTAAAGACTCCTTATTATAATTACAGAAAAGTATTTTCATAGTTTTGAAAAATTCAACCCCTATGGGGAAAAAAATGGTAGAAAGATTGTATGAGAATGGAATTTATTTTTAAACTAGAGACTTGAAACTTTGTGTAAGAACTCTTTATTACAATTGAAGAAAGCCGTTTTTATGGTTTTTGGAAATTCCACCTCTAAAGGGGTAAAAACGGGGTTGAAAGTTTGTATAGGAATGGAATTTTGTTTTGAGCTAGAGACTTGAAACTTTGTGTTAAGACTCCTAATTATAATTAAAGAAAAGTGTTTTTTATAGTTTTGGAAAATTCAACATCTATGGGGGTAAAAAAGGGGTAGAAAGATTGTATGAGAATGGAATTTATTTTTGAGCTAGAGACTTGAAACTTTGTGTAAGAACTCATGACTGATGATGAACTCACTCTGTGTTCATGGTTTTTGGAAATTCCACCTCTAAAGGGGTAAAAACGGGGGTTGAAAGTTTGTATTGGAATGGATTTTTTTTAGCTAGAGACTTGAAACTTTGTTTTAAAATTCTGTATTACAATTAAAGAAAAATGTTTTCATAGTTTTTGGAAATTACACCTCTAAAGGGGTAAAAAGGCGGTTGAAAATTTGTATAGGAATGGAATTTTGTTTTGGAACTTTGTGTTAAGGCTCCTTATTACAATTAAAGAAAAAAATCATAGTTTTGGAAAAATCAACCCCTAGGGGGTAAAAAAAGGTAGAAAGTTTGTATGAGAATGGAATTTATTTGTGAGCTAGAAACTTGAAACTCTGTGTAAAGACTTTTAGTTACAATTGAAGAAAACCGTTTTCATGGTTTTTGGAAATTTACCTCTAAAGGGGTAAACCAGGGGTTGAAAGTTTGTATAAGAATAGAATTTTGTTTTGAGCTAGAGACTTGAAACTTTGTGTAAAAACTCCTTATTACAATTAAAGAAAAGTGTTTTCATAGTTTTGGGAAATTCAACCCTTATGGGGGTAAAGAAGAGGCAGAAAATTTGTATGAGAATGGTATTTATTTTTGAGCTAGAGACTTGAAACTTTGTGTATAGACTCTTTATTATAATTAAAGAAAAGTGTTTTTATGGTTTTTGGAAACTCAACCTCTAAGGGGGTAAAAAGGGGGTTGAAAGTTTGTATAGAAATGGAATTTTGTTTTGAGCTAGAGACTTGAAACTTTGTGTAAAAGACTGTTGATTATAATTAAAGAAAAGTGTTTTTATGGTTTTTGGCAATTCAACCCCTATGGAGGTAAAAAAGGGGTAAAAAGATTGTATGAGAATGGAATTTATTTTGAGCTAGAGACTTGAAACTTTTTGTAAAGACTCTTTATTACAACTAAAGAATTATATTTTTATGTTTTTTAGAAATTCTACTCCTAAAGGGGTAGAAACTATAAAGAGGGTAGAAAGTTTGTTTGAGAATGGCTTCTTTTTAGCTAAAGTCTTGAAACTTTTTGAGCTACAGGCTTGAATGTTTTTGTAAAAACTTTTTATTGAAATCAAGGAAAAGTGTTTTCATAGTTTTGGAAAATTCAATTTCGAAAGGGGTAGAAAGGGGGTTGAATGTTTGTTTGAGAATGGTATTTTTTTGAGCTATAGACTTGAAACTTTGTGCAAAGACTGTTCATTATTAAAATATAAAAAAGTTGCTTGCTATGAGGATTAAAAGTTTGTATGGAAAAGGAGATTCTTTTTGAGCTAAAGGCTTGAAACTTTGTGAAAAGACTCTTTATTAGAACAAAAGAAAAGTGTTTTCATAGTTTTGGAGAATTCTACTTCTAAGGGGGTAAAAACGGGTTTGAAAATTGTTAAAGCGGGGAAATAAAGATTTTTTGTGAGCTAGAGACTTGAAACTTTATGCATCGATTCCTTATTAAAATAAAAGAAAACTGGTTTCATGTTTTTTTGGGAAATTCCACCCATAAAGAGGTGAAAAGAGTGTTGAAAGTTTCTATGGCGGAAAGTTTTCTTTTGTATCCATAGACTTCAACTCATGTAGTATGGAGTGCAATAAAAAATATTTGTATTATATATATAATTTAAACTTTCGTGAGACATACTGATATTAAATTGCAACGGTGTATTATATATGTGTAGGTTATATGAGTTATATCAAGTCACATTTTAAAAAGATAAAACAAGGTATGAAACTCTGTAGGAAGAACCCTATTATACGCGTACGAAGTCGCGGGCGGAAAGATAGTTTAAAATAAAGTTTGATCCGATTGTATACGGTCATTATTTGTTCTAGGATAAACGGCCTAGACTTACATGACGAAAAATATTATAATGTACAATGTCGCTAAAACAAATTGGTAAAAAAAGCAATACTTTCGTAAAAAATTAGTTTTTAGACGGTCTAATAAGTGTCGAATAAGGTAAGGCCGTCTAGAACTCATTGCGGCGGTATTTGTAACCCAAAAGGCATGTTAACTACCGTAATGGATTCGTTATTTTATGCCATTGCAAAATGTGTTTAGAAGTCTGGGCAATACAGTTGCAATTCAATTTCTTTCATATTTTTCTGTTTTTAAGGCAAGATCGGCATATGGGTGTAAAACGGGATTTCCGAAACCTTATTTACGATTCCGAAAAATAAAATTTGAAAAAGAAAATTTTTGAGTAAAATTAACCGATAACTGTGTAACAACACAAATAACGCAGTACTCAAAACACAATAGTGAATATATTCTAAGCAATTTTAAAAAGTTTTAGGTAAAATTTAAGGTTTCTTTCATTCCATATATATGAACAGAGAATATTTCATCGCAAAAAGTTGGCGACATCTGGTTTAAGGCAAGATCGGCATATGATGGCCTTCCCTTAAACGTTTTAGACGGACTTTCCAACTAGATACTTTTTTAAGAGTAGACATTTCGTTACCTAAACCTGCAAAATTAAAGCCTTTTGGCTACATTAAAAGCATGAGACAGTTAAAACTATTATTAAACAACTTAGTTACTCACTTCATTAACAAATACTCAGACTGTTTCTATTTTTTCTGATTTTTTCAAACAAACATGTTGCACTCGTCGTTGAGGTTTGAAAGAAGACTGAAGTTTAACGTCGAGTTGCGGCCGTAGTCTCTGTCGTAGTGACATCTATCATAGAGTAAAAGAACTAGGGCGAAACACCGCTTTACCGACCGAGTTCGCAGTGGCGTGTGTATCTGTATACAAATACAAGAGTTATAGCGTGTAGACTAGACGTGTGCGCCACGCCGGCGCGCCGCCGCCGCCGGCCATTTTTGCCACGCCGCCGCCGCCGACGTTTGATCGGCGTGAAATCGGCGTGGCCTGGAATGACTTTCTTTTAATCAGACAAAATACTTAACACTAAGCATTGTTTTTGGCTTTTGTAATGGCCTTAAGTAAGAAATAAGATTTATATATCCATGATTATCCTTCCATATATACCTACATATTATTTCATATATAGGTATTAGTTTCATCAGATTCGTCAATAAACGCTATTTAATTAGTGTTACATTAAAAAAATATGTTTCTAATGCTATAATAAAGTACTTAGTAGACGATTTTAACCGTTTTGCATTGGAAGGCTTCACCTGCACAGTTTCTTATCACTGCAGCTGCACCCTATCCCCTATTCATCATCATTCAGCCGAAAGATGTCCACTGCTGGACATAGGCCTCCCCCAAAGATTTCCACAATGACCGGTCCTGCGCCACCCGCATCCAGCGGACTCCTGCGACCTTCACCAGGTCATCAGTCCACCTTGTGGAGGGCCTACCCACGCTGCGCCTTCCGGTACGCGGTCGCCACTCGAGAACCTTTCCGCCCCAACAGCCATCGGTTCTACGTGCAATGTGCCCCGCCCCCTGCCACTTAAGTTTAGCGATTCGGAGAGCTATATCGGTTACTTTGGTTCTGCTGCGGATGGTCTCATTTCTGATACGATCTCGCATAGAGACTCCCAGCATAGCTCTCTCCATTGCCCTTTGGGTGACTTTGAGCCTTCTTATGAGGCCCATTGTAAGCGACCACGTTTCAGTTCCGTATGTCATCACTGGCAACACACACTGATCGAAGACTTCCGTCTTCAGGCACTGCGGAATATTGGACGAAAAGATGTGTCGCAGCTTCCCGAACGCTGCCCAACCAAGTCGGATTCGACGATTAACCTCTTTCTCGAAATTATCCCCTCTTAACACTTGAAAAATACTAATTGGACATTACACAGTTAAACAGGGAGATCCGCTTTTACTAGTACCCTCGAACAAATATTCCAACGCCTGGGTGCCTGGCGGTCTCGTGGGAGTCTAGGGGAATAGTCGTTAGCGAGAGAAGATTAACAAATCTTCGCTTTGCCGACGATATTGTTCTCTTCGCTCCTTCAGCGGCGGAACTTGAGACAATGCTTCAAGATCTTTGCTCGGCAAGCCTTCAAGTTGGCCTTAAAATGAACCGGTCTAAAACTCAGGTAATGACCAATGGCACGAAACGTAAGGTCGAGGTGGACGGGCATAACATACACTATGTCGATGAGTATCCGAATAGGACAAATAGTTTCTTTCAACCAAAGGCAGGATAAAGAGGTCGAAAAACGGATCCAAAACGCTTGGAAGAGCTATTGGTCTCTCAAAGAACTACTGAAGGGAGACTTACCCTTATCCCTCAAACGGAAACTCACCGACATGTGCATACTGCCAGTCCTGACTTACGGTGCCCAAACCTCGGTAAGTGACCACCGAATTACAAAAGGCTAAACTGAAGGTTTGCCAAAGAGCCATAGACCGCAGCATACTTGGAGTGAAAAGGATTGACCGGATCCGTAACACTACCCTGCGTTCCAAAACATGCATTGTCGACGTTGGGGCCAAAACCGCCAGGCTGAAATGGGACTGGGCTGGCCACGTTTGCCGTATGCATCCACAGAGGTGGGCTAAACTAACTACGGAGTGGATGCCAAACCGGAAACGGCGGATTGGCCGACCCAGGAGGAGATGGCGGGATGACTTGGACGCATTTCTAAACAACTGGCCAGAAATTGCCTTGAACCGAGCAGTTTGGAGCTCTAGGGGGGAGGCCTTTGCCCAGCAGTGGGACACATTAGAGGCTACATAAAAAAAAATCGTTTAATTGTAAGTATATCTAAACATATATACCTGTATGTGGTCATTGTAATCCCTTTGATCATTAATTTAAAAAAATGTATATCTTATATAAATCTTTATTATGCGAACTAAGGTCGATTACACGCAATTGTTGTATTGATCTCAATTTTAATAAACAAAACGAATAATTTTGCTTCTATATTTACGTGACCTTCACGCCGATTTCACGCCGAAAACACGCCGCCGCCGCCAATTTTTTGGCAAACGCCGCCGCCGATCAGTTTTTAATCGGCGCACACGTCTAGTGTAGACGGGCTTGCCTTATAGACGGGCTTACCCACATTGACTTACTTAACTAAAGATGTCGGCGCTAAAGCACATGGTATTTGCGGCCCATTGCGTCTGTGTAGGTAATATGTTTGCATTCTGAACGTGTAATTCTGTGTAATTTACGCAATAGAATGCGTTTTAACGCGTTTCATTTCAATTTTGTATAATTTTAGGAATCGGCACTCTGTAAAAGCCCGTCAAGTCTCGAAGAGACCTTCAAGAAAAAGTTTACGACTGCTATTTTCGGATTTGCACCCCGTTTAACGGTCTTCGCTGAATCCTATGATGACTCTCTAGCCGTCATTTGACTCTTCAAACCACGTTATATCTTCGAAGCAAGTAGATGTTCAACTTTAAAGTATTATTTTAAACGTCCCACTTCTTTGAAATTATAACGTTCACTTAACACTTTCACAGTCTGCGCTATCAAAATCTAAGAAAGAAACAGAAGAAACTTGGCATAGTCGAACTCTAGTATAATGGGTTACGGGATTTATCACACAAATGCGATGTGCGCATCCGGATCTGAAGTGAAGATCGCCGTAATATAATTATCTCCTGATATCTATGCCTTTTAACAAGGCGACGCTTGCTTATACACGTTCTGTATCACATTATTACCTGTTAAAAAACTGGTCGCGAGCGGCCTACTTTCGTTCAACGCGCTGTCATCGGGCCAGCCGGATATTAACAAGTTCACACAAATAAGCTTTACTCTTTTTAACCGAGAGAAGGAGGGAGAGTAATGTTTTTGTAGTGTCTGTATGTCGCTATTAGTTTAACACGTCCTGTAGCCTATCCTTGATTGATTACAGTTTTGGTTCCGTCAACGTCATAGTTTTGGTTGGATAGAATACGTATTTTTACGTTGTATAGACTAGTTCATAAATGCTCGTAAATTCGTGGCTGCAAATTTTTCGGGATCTAGGAAGCGCACATTAGTCACATTCTTCGGGTTGCGAACGAACGCTCGCTGTTCTTTAGGAGTAGGATGAGGAGGAGTAGTAGCACTAAGACCCTTCTCTTATCTCAAAACTATTGCCAAATTGTTACTTTTATAATATTGTCTTCTGTTACCGCGATTGTTATTCATTGAAATTAAACACTTTAGAACGGATTAATCGCGTTTATTAACACCATGTTACTTTTAGTTCAATCCAAATCTTGTGCACCCGTGCAACGATGGCAATGACACAGTAATAATAAAATAACAATGTCTGTTGCGTTGCGATTTTTAATCTTACTTAAATGTATTTGGCAAATTGAAGATGTAATCTGACAAGGTAATCCCGTGAACTGTATGATCAATGCCCCAGGCGTCTTTACTTAGCTGACTTAGCTTAGCTTTGAGTCAGAAGTAGCTGAGCGGATAAGCGCAAATGATCTCAAGAACGAAGAAGTTTTTGCGTGCAAGTCATAGACGCTTAACAGGAAATTATGTCGTACTTTAACTTATTAAGCATTATAAGTTACAATCCCTTGAAACTAGACGGAAATGCTCTGATGTGATGATTCTCTATAGATAATTATGACTGTACTGAGCTGCTTGAACTTTATATTCGTTTTAGGGTCCCATCCCGCTGCACCTCACGCTCGACCGCCTTGTTCCCGTCCCGACCACCTCGACTAATGCTGGCAACCGCGCACCTATTTGCAATTCTTACAACTATTTACGACCTTAGACATTTTCAATACAAGCAGACCACGTTTCCAAAAACAAATACTTGATATTTTAGCTGAAATAACCGGGTAACTGACTGTCACAATAAATATATGTAAACTATGTACATAAATAAATAATAATAAATAAATAAATATTACAGGACATTCTTACACAAATTGACTAAGTCCCGCAGTAAGCTCAATAAGGCTTGTGTTACGGGTACTCAGGCAACGATATATCATCATCATCATCATCATCATCATCATCATTTCAGCCGAAAGACGTCCACTGCTGGACATAGGCCTCCCCCAAATATTTCCACAATGACCGGTCCTGCGCCACCCGCATCCAGCGGACTCCTGCGACCTTCACCAGGTCATCAGTCCACCTTGCGGGGGGCCTACCCACGCTGCGCCTTCCGGTACGCGGTCGATATATATAATAAACGAAACGATATATATAATATACAAATACATAAATACATAGAAAACATCCATGACTCAGGAACAAATATCTGTGTTCATCACACAAATAAATGCCCTTACCGGGATTCGAACCCAGGACCATCGGCATAGCAGGCAGGGTCACTACCAACTAAGCCAATCGGTCGTCGGTTGTCCGGTCGTACATGTTTACATACATATATTTATTGTGACAGTATTTGATTATTTAGCTGTAAGTTAAGATAAGTTTTCCGTAGCATACCTTATACATCTCTTAGTGAGAGCATATAAGGAAGTAAGTGTATATTTAACGCATTATGTACCTATTTACTTAAGATTTAACTACTTTACTGACACCTACTTCTATTGTTTCTCCAATAAAGAAAAAAAAACAAGGTCGTGGGTTGTGCCAAGATAATTTTGAACACCTTGTCCGCTTGCTACTTCTGCTGAACAGTAGGTATTAGTAACATGGACGGTGCACAAGTGACGCAACGTCGTGAAAGTTCATAATTGGGTTACGCGGCGCGTGCGACTGCGTGGCTGCGCGCACGTCGCACACAGGGTTAAGGTTTCGCATAGAACCTGTATTATTCATAAATTATAGTGTATGATGAGATTTTATTATACGAAGTGAAGATAGAATTAAATGCTCCCCTACTTTCTGTTTTCCATAACAAGTACGACCTCCTGCCTCTTTAAAATCACTCTCACGAATGAATAAACTACTACTGAATCGGAAAGCTCCACATTAAAAAAGAAAAGACTCTGTCTCTACTTTCCAGCACGTGTGACTAGAAGCAGTCGCCGCCGGTCAGTTTATTATTAAAAAGTCCTTGGGTAAAACTTTCAACCCATTCTTCACCTTTCAAATTTCAATAAAATCCGGTCTCGTTGCAGCTCCACGACACGACACTTTAAGAACGTTTCCACATTATCCGATTCGATATTGGATGTAGGATCCTACTACATATTAGTTAAATACGTAAATAAACACAAAAAGTGCATATTTATCCATTGTAGAGTCCTATCCTATATCCGTTATAGGATCAGATTATGTGAAGACGCTCTAAGAATGCATTTTAATGCATAGTTCTAACCTTCAACGGTTTAGGCTGACTGCTGTCTGTCAGTCTACATAATGCCTACTGTTTAATATATTTTGATTTATAGCTTTTTAACAGTTTTGACATAATAAAGGGGCAGAATGAAGAAAAAAAAGAAGATTTACGGATATACACGCAAAAAAATCGGATAAAATCATTTAATAAAATATTATTCACCATAATATATTATGACGGCACAGTGTATCTCGCCGATAATCAATTTGCGGTTACAGAGTCACCGATTGAATACGCTTCGCTAATTTTAATGTAGGTACACAGACCCTTGATGGGCTTCAAAGTCAGTTAAGTTGCCTATTCAGTTATAATAAGTAACAAGAACTGAGCTGACCTTTCAAACAAGAATTAAGGTTGAAAGGTCAGAAGTTAGTCGAATTCGCAATACTTAATAACAAGCGGAAAATATTCATTTGGAAATGAGTTTTATCAACAATCGACAAGCCTTTTAAGTACCTTCTATTTTTACAAACTCAAGCATATAACTTACGCTTATGGAGCGAACGACAGCTTTATTAAATGTTATAGGTACGTTCGAATATAAAGCGCCAATGTGGGAAAAAAGGAAACTGTCCCCTGATGGTAAGTCATCACCACTATTTCACCTACCGAGGAAATCTGCATTCAATTTTGCGCGTTACAACCACGCATTCCTGACGTCATAAAGAGCAAAAAAGTTTTGGTTAATTAAAAAAAAAAAGATTTTTTATTACACATTACAAGTTATTTATTTTTACATTTAGGAGAAAAACAATAATATAACGTATAAAAAAGATTTTCTTTTAATTTACAGATATTTAAATATCACGAGAAGTACTTAAGCTACCGATTTGAAATTTGGAATAGTTATGAACAAAGTTAACGCAAACACATAGAGAAAAGATTTATCATATGTTTTCATTTCATTTCAATGAAAAATGCCAGATAAAAGAGGGGGGAAAAGTCTAGTTACTGGGTCATGTGGGGTATCATTTGAAAGAGCTAAATTAGCACATTCTAAAACAATTTATTTTTACTTTTTTACAATGAATAATTTTTGAATTATAAATGAGAATGTCAGAAAAAATACCATTCCCCCTTTATCTCCGAAGTTTATAAAGGAAAATATATGATATTTTTACAGAACGTTATGATTATCATAAACATTACAGGAAAATATAACATTGACCCTAATTTCATTAATTTTTTTTAAATAAAAATAACTTTTCTGAACAAAAGTTGAAATTTATCCAACTTAGAATGTATTTTTTCTTTAAATTTATGTGATTTAAAAAAAAACAAGGAAAAACAAACTCACATACTAACTCCATGCCGTAGGTACAGTCGGTGCCCTCACATAAGTATTAAGTATACATACACCCGCGCTACGCGCTTGCATACGTGGGGTGGATACTTATGTGAGGGCACCGACTGTCTGTACTAGGAGTAGTTGCAACATAAATTTGTATGGAACCCTCGGTGCGCGAGTCCGACTCGTTTTATATGACATAATAGTCTCTAAATGCGGCCATGAATACAACTTTCAAGTTTGCAACTGCCTGAAAACTAAATAAATATCAGATCGGTACCATTAGTTGCTGTAGAATGACAATCGTTAGCGACTGCGCGATTCGCAAATATTTGCATCTCGCTCGTTCTGAACTAGTGGGAGCGAGTTGCAGAAATTTTCGTGCAGTCGCTATCGACTCGTGACTATGTAAAACTCATGGTAAGCACACAGGTTCCAAAATCAAGCAACGTGAAATGCTCAACAGCGCAAATGATTCGCCGTCGTAGGTACTCGCGACATTGCTCTTGGCCTACTAACGTGTGAAGGTGCCGCTAAGGATAGTGACAAACGGTGTTAATACGGCATTCATTACTTTAAGAGCATACTAAAGCATACGTGGGAAAATTTGTTAATGAGAAAGAATCAGAAGAAAAACGCGTTTAGGGTCAGCTGCATGAAAGTGAAATAGTGGATAAACTACGTGTCAAAAACATCTTTTCTAGTTTCCTTTAATCTTTTCGACGCCTCGTTAAATGAAATATAAACGCTTTCACTCGGACGCAACGTCACCGAAGTGGCAAAATTGACTGTCTTTGGCGTTAAACTTGCGGCAAATATACATATACGTATTTGCATAGACTTATTAAAATAAATATGCACAAAGTAGAACTAAAATGTGGGTCAGAATGACATAAACGAACAATTTATTTTGTATTTGTATATTAATAGAATAATAAGAATAGGCAATGGTCCTAAAATAAGTTACGGTCTTTATGCATACAGCCTACAGCGACCTTTATATATTTCATGCCTTGAATAAATATTAAGAGGCTGTCTTGTACAACCTATATTACTTGGGTTAATAGGTTTAGGTGCCCCTAGGAAGTGTAATTAAGTAAGATAAACGTGCAAAGCCAAACACAGATGGCGCCGAAATTGTATAAAATGTATCTCTTATTGTTGTTGTTTTTTTTAGTCAACCTACCACACGCTGGCGTAGCTACCTAGCTACCTCCCATTTAGACGAAAATTGGCATACTTACGTAATTTCGGTGTAATAATGATTGATGAGGACTGAATAGACGAGACGATAGAGACGGAAGATGGCCACTGAAGCTCTAAGAAACTCGTTAGATAAATCCTAATATTCCTGATGACTAAGTAGTTGTTGATTATCATCATTACGCAAATTAAGTTAGTGAAATGTAAGTAGGCGCCAACAGAATCATCAGCTATCAAGGAATTGAAAGCCTGATTATAAACTAAAATATTTTATTTTTAATATTAATCTAAATCTTAGAACGTAAACGGGCTGACTTGGCAAATCCCTGAGAAAAGGGTAAGGTGCCCTTGTACCACCTGGACTGCATAAACTGGCATAAGCTGGACGCAGCTGGAGAAGGCCTCACAGGATCGTTTGCAGTGGACAGTCCTTCTGAGAACCCTATCCATGTCCCTGACAGGGATAACAGGTTACCATCATCGTCATCAACCTAAGAACGTTAAAAATACATTTGTGTAGTTACGGACATGTCATTGTCAGGTCGGGTGAACGGTAAACCAGTTAAAATAGCATTAAATATTGACATAAGAAAACAACAAGGCCGTTGGAAAACTACGTTGTGAGGCCTTCAGAGACCACCTGAGGAAATTCCAGTGAAACCTTGTCACAGGGCTGAATGGCGGAAGATTGGCTGACCCAAAAGAAATGAGAATATGTACGGAGAAAGAAGTTCAGTTAAATAAAAACCGAGTTCATTTGTTCTTTGAAGTGGTAAGGGGGACTGGGGCTTGTTTTAATGGGGGTAGGTATTAACAAGCCTATAACTACTAAACTATACATGACACAGAAACAATCTCAAAAATATTAATTTGTTCGTTTTTTCACCAATTGGCAACTGTCCGCCAGGTTTTATAGTTACCTATAACACATGCACCCAAAAACGCTAGGCAGTAAATTAATTATGGCTTTTTGGACTCAAACTGTTTGATTTGAGTCTTTAAAAATAGAATAGGTACTCGTTTAAAATCAGACCTTATTTATTTTTATTCGAAATCTACCTCGCGTGGTTATATAGTGTAACCCATCGATGGGGGTTACGGGGTAAGGATTAATGCTAGGATACAAAATCGAATGAAATCTCTGTAATATACTTATTGTATTTGGTACATGAAAACAATGTAATCTATATTTATAATATAATGTATTTGAAAACAAAACTTTTCAAGTGGTGTTTTATATCGATTTCATTTTATTAGTAAAAATGGGCGTATGTTGTTAACTAGCATTCAAAACACTTATTTATTTAAAAAAATCCCTAAAACTTTAATGTTTTCTTTATTTTACATAAAAATATGTTGTTTGTAGAATAATACTGAGGTTAATATTTGCTCCGTCCTTGTTATGATATAAGTAAAAATAAAAAAGTTATACATTTTCTAACCACAAAAAATTCAAAATATCATCAATTTTTGAATACCTATGTCTTCAAAAGGTTGAAATTTGTTAGTTAGGCGCATACCTACATTAATTATACGATCGAAGTACCACGATGTTTTACTTCCTTAATTACGTATTAATTACAATAATTACTTGCATCTGGCGCGCTTGTTACCCAATGGCAGAAAGGAGAAAGGAAACCTTATGCATTTATATGATTATTTTTTTCATTTTAATGAAATTTTAATCTAGACTAGACAATTAATGTAATGATGAAAGTAATGAAATATTATAGAAAGTGTTTGGTATTATTTTACCCCAAATTTCGCAATGGACGATATCTCGCCTTTGTAAGATATAAGATGTGATTGTAACTACTAGGTATTTAAAATGAATTGCGATAGAAACGTGGTATTAAATAATGATATCAAAGGACTCGTATAGCTCCTTGCAAATAGGCGCTAATGCCATGTAGATTTGTTAGAAATGAATAGTGTCCAACCGAAACACGTTTTATTCCCGAGACCGACACACCGAAGGTTCGGTATTGATTCTTGTTTCGGCCGAAACCGAACCTTTGATAAATGTGATTAAAACGCTGAATAAAATGTCAGTGAGCCGTTATTCTTCAAATATATTAATAGCTTAACAGCTCCATGGTCCGATTTCACTTTTCTTGAATTGAAATTTTTGCATTATCATATAATGTCATATTGCCAGCCGTGCCGAGCTCATCTGTCGTTAGTCGAACGCGACGCGACCCGAAAGAACGATATTGTAAGTTTCGGCGCGTTTTTGGTCGAAACCGAACCTTTGGCCGAAATATGATTTTAGCCAGAAACCGAAACTTCGGTCGGCCACTAAAAACGAACCTATCAACAAGTGACAAACTGGTACCTTATACGTACTGCGTAGGTACACTGTCATGGATTATGTATTTTATTCATAAGATAGAAAACAAGTTAACTCTCTAAAAATTAATTAAGTCATTAGGAATTGAGTTCCGCGGAAGCCTCAGGTATCCTATGTACCGGGATTACTTAGAGCTAGATCTATTTCTATTATGATGGCTGGCGGAGCTCGGCACGGCTTTGACCCGCCCGATTTGGGTCAAGAGGAATCGATTATGCCTCCACGTGCACTGTTATGTCATGCATCCAGCTTAACACTTACGCTATGTTAAACAAAAGCAAGGTCACGATTTCTCTTATTTCTTTACTTTGTTCCGCGTCCCTGCTACACGAAATAGAACATTTAAGGAACATTGACAAAGTAAGTCTCATTCAGTAAAAAAGGATACTCTAAAAATACTTTTTACGGGGGTCTCAATTTATTCCTAATTGTAATTCTCAGAATATTGGCGAATAAATTTGCCCTTATTGGAAAACATACTAAGATCTGTGATCCTCTTAAGTTGCTAATTTTATCCTCATTATTTTCCTTATACCGAGAAAAATAAGAAAAGTGGCTCAAGCAGTTAGAATGTTGAAAGATCCGGGAAAACTTGTGAAAATAGGTCAAGATCATTCCGTAGGTTTTTTTTTTCTTTTTCGATTGAATTCCCGGATATTAAAAAGATTATAAATACTTACTGATATATTTTCTCTTACTCCTTCCTCCGTCTGAAAGATACTCGAGTACAAACTAACTTAAACTCGAAGAAGTATGTACATTATAATAGACTTGAGCTACTTGCACCATCCATGGTTAGCCAAACCAACTAAGGGATGACTCACACTAGAACGGGACGGAACGGGACGATCTGTCAGTTTCTATGAAAAACGTCACGGGACATCCGAGGGCTCCGAGCTATCACGTGATTCTTTCTATAGAAATTAACACATCGTCCCGTCCCGCCCTAGTGTCAGTCATCCTTAACCCAGAGTTAACCTATATCCCATATTTTATAAACGCTTAACTCCCTGTTAGGTAACCCAGGGTGGCGCTTAAACAACTTTTCCAACCACGGTGCCGGAAGGCTGGAGCATTAAGTATCAGACGCATAATTAATACAATTACACAATATTGAAAGTCTGTTATAAGTTTACTGCCAAGGAACTGACGCGCAATTGCTAAGCTCCAGCGGGTAGTGAAAGTTGATCGTTCCTGCCGTCGTCGCCATGCGTAGCTTACAACTTGAGTTGTGAAACGGATTTATGACTATTGGGTCGTCTGAAGAAGATTAGAGAATGCTGTTATACCACTTATACCTAATAAAGGTGTACAAACTGTTCCATTGGTGTTTGTTTACCCAATTTCCCGAGAGATGTCGCTATTACCTCGGCTAGAACACGCGAACGTTAGTTCGCCGTAGATTGTATAGGTTAAAACGTTTTTCTATTTTTTGTGAGAATATGTGTGGAGATTAGTATAGTTAAATATACGTCAGTTTATTATTAAACTCGGTATTTAATTTACGCTGCCTTTTCGAGACCCCCGAGGTACAGTATTGTACATGGTCCATCGAATCGGATAGCCTTTTGGAGTGGTTTTTGGTAGTCAGTGCAAGACTACACTTCGTCCCCGAGCTTAGCGGTGGATCGCTGCTTTAAAGGCCGGGTTAAGTTGCAGTAAGCTGAGGTTACTAGCGCCATCTAGTGGCGAGTAGCTGACAACTTCCTGTATTCAAAATAATACTGGAGATTTCAAGGGCGCAAGTGGCGCCATCTAGCGACGAGTAGCCGGAAACATCCAGTGGAATCAATACAGGGAGCAGATATCTGGTGGCGGAACGAGAGTGGCGCCACCTGGAGGAACGTGCTGAAGGAAGATCAACGAAGTGTAACGTCACATATCTGTGGAGTGAGTGAGCAAGTGCAAACTGTAAGTACTTTTGAATTCATATTACACGCGAGTTTCAACCCTGAGAACAAGAAACAATTTAGTGAGTTTACGGAACTTTGAACTTTATTTACAAAGGCAGTTTTACTTTGAAGAATCAGTTTGTTTACATTGACTTAGAAAATTTCATCAACAATTTTGTATAGACTTTTAAACTTAGAAAAATTGTAGCAGTGTTTTGTATTGAATATTAACATAGAATAATTTGTAGTTAGTATTAACTTAGAATTTTAAGCGAAAATCCTGTTGGAACGAGGAATCTATGCCCGATTTTTGCTAAATGCGATAGAGTTTCAAACACTTGTAAAATTTTTGCGATTTTATAGTGTGATTTTTCTAAGTGTTTTGTGCGTACAATTTCAGAGTTTATAAATTATTAGTTTGTTTGTATTGGCATTATGGACGCATTGCTTAACTATCAGAAGGACTTATGCAGTCGTATTTTTAAAGCTAGAGTCAATTTCAAAAAGTCTCCGAAGGAACGCATAACCGTGCATTACTTGGAGAGCAAGTTGGAAGCCTTAGAGGAACTTTGGTCTGAATTTAGGAAAGGGCACAAGGACTTGATGCGAACGACGGATCTTACAGAATTAAAGTCGAAGCCGTATATAACTGGGGATACTTATGATAAAACTGAGGAAGAGTATACGGATTATAGATGTGAACTGAAAGAGAAGTTAGATCAGCAAACTAGTTCTTCGATTAGTCAGTCGAGAGGAAATGATGAAAGTAACACTTCTGTTAGGCCAAATGTAGTAAAACTGCCCAAGTTATGTATTCCTACTTTCTCGGGGAAATATCATGAGTGGACGACGTTCAGAGATTTATTTATTTCAATGATACACAGCAATGCCTCGTTAGACAGTGTTCAAAAGTTGCAATATTTAAAAAGTTACCTTACCGGGGAGGCAGAGCAGTTGCTGCGCAACATACCTGTTTCAGATACGAATTACGCTAGGTGCTGGAGTCAGTTAGAACAACGATACAACAATAAAAAATATTTGTCGCATTGTATACTTAAAAGATTGTTAGGTCAAAGGAGTGCAACGACTGAGTCCCCAGGATTCCTAAAGGAACTCATGGACACGTCGACCGATTGTTTAAGTGCACTTTCCAATTTAGGCGTTGATGTGTCAAGTTGGGACATCATTGTTATTCATCTGCTGTCGTTAAAACTAGACCCCGAATCGCGTAAGCAATGGGAGCTTAACGTGGCGACTAACTCGACATCAGACACCTTGCCCACGTTTAGTCAGTTCAAAGAGTTTTTAACCAGTCGTTACAGAGCTCTGGAGTTCATTGAACCGAAAAGCGCCAGTAGGACCCCAAGTGCTTACGGGAAGTCGGCTGATTATAGTAACTATAATGTCAAAGCAAATGTCCACCATGTTACAACTGCGTCACCACTCGCGTGCGAATTTTGTAATGGCCCTCACAAACTTTGTTTTTGCAAGAAGTTTTGTGGAGAGGATTATGCCAATAGACATGAATTTGTAACCAAAAATAAGATATGTTACAATTGTTTAGGTAGTAACCACAGTGTAAAGTTCTGCCAAAAAGCCACTAGCTGTAGAATTTGCGGTAGGAAGCATCATTCATTGCTTCACCAGAAGGATGTCTCCACTTCAACTGCCAATCCAAAGAAAGTAGTTCAGGCAGGTGAAGAGGTTTCGGAGGCAGCCACACATATGGTAATAGAGAACACATCAAAGGAGGTCACACCGACAGTCAACTGTTTTACGACAGGGAAAGCGGATGAGGAGGTGTTACTAGCCACGGCCCTTGTTAAGGCCGAGTCGAATTCAGGGGACTATCAGGTGATTCGTGCATTTATAGATCCAGGCGCACAGACTTCATTTATAACTGAAGCTGTAGTACAAGCCTTAGGGTTAAAGAAAATACCCGCTCGAAGTTCAATCACAGTGTTGGGTGGCGAACAGATATCTTCGCTACCTAAATTTATAGTGAATTTAAAAATTCAATCGATGATCGATCCAACCTTTAACATTATAGTAAAGGCACATGTAGTAAATAAGGTCACAAATCATCTTCCTTACCAGAAAGTAGAATTTCCAGAATGGTTGGAAATAAAGCAGCTTGCCTTAGCCGATCCGACTTATTACCAACCTAGAAAAATAGATATACTTTTGGGAGGTGAAGTCTACTGTCACATAATTACAGATGGAGTAATTAAAGGGCCAAAGGGATATCCTGTAGTACAGCGCACCACGTTCGGATGGATAGTAACTGGCCCCGATGGCTCAGCGAGTGTAAATAAGAACTTATCAGTTTTCCATTTACATGTTAATGAAGATGATATGTTAAAGCGCTTCTGGGAAATAGAAGCTGAACCAAACCTTGACTCTAAGCTGTTAACCGAAGAAGAGCAAAAGTGTGAGGATCTTTTTGAATCCACGACTGTGAGAGACACAGAGGGCAGGTACGTGGTTAAGTTGCCATTCCGGGACAATAATCCAACCTGTAAAGGAAATTCACGTGAGATATCAGTAAAAAGATTACACACATTAGAGAGAAAATTTGCGAGAGACCCAACACTGAAGGCTCGTTACGCAGAAGTTCTAAGGGAGTACGAACAGCTGGGTCATATGGTGCTAGTGGCTACGCCCGACCACAAAAGGAAGGAAGCGATCTACCTACCACATCATGCGGTCATCCGTGAAGACAAGACCACCACGAAGGTTCGGGTCGTGTTTGATGCCTCCTGTAAATATGACAATGGGATCTCGCTCAACGACCAGCTCATGACAGGGCCTACCTTGCAACCAGAGCTTCGTCACCTTATTATGAGTTGGAGACAGTATCCTGTTTGTCTGGTAGCGGACATAGTTAAGATGTACCGAATGGTAAAGGTGGCTAAAGAGGAAACAGATTTTCAGCGTATAGTGTGGCGCGAAAACTCTGAAGAGGAAGTTAAGGACTACCAATTACTTACCGTGACTTTCGGCACTGCGTCGGCTCCATACTTAGCAGTAAAATCCCTCAACCAAGTGGCATGCGATCATAGAGAGCAGTATCCCATGGCTGCGACACGTGTCCATCGAGAGTTTTACATGGACGACCTGATGACCGGTTGTCAGACGGAAAAGGAAGGGCTGCAATTGTACCATGAAATGAAAGGTTTACTGAATGAAGCAGGATTCATACTACAGAAATGGGCTAGTAACAATAAAGAGCTATCCACCCAGATAGACAGAAGGGAAAAAGTAAACCTAGAACACGAAGAAGGAAAGGACAACCTGGAACTAAAAACAGACACGGTAACTAAAATATTAGGACTTACCTGGAACCGGGATGACGACGAATTTCAGTACTCGGTGAATCTGCCGCCGCTATCGCCACCTGCAACTAAAAGAAAAATTATCTCGGATGTCGCACGTCTGTTTGACCCCTTGGGATGGCTAGCACCGTGCGTCATTAAAGCAAAGATGTTTATTCAAAGATTATGGTTAGCAGGAATCGGATGGGATGAGGAACCCCCCACCGATATATTACAGGACTGGTTAACTTACCGGGAACAGCTGACTCAGCTTATAGACTTCAGGATTCCAAGATGGCTTCACACGTATGCCGACGATACACTACAGGAGCTGCACGGTTTTTGTGACGCATCAAGCGCCGCCTATGCCGCTGTAATTTACCTCAGGGTAATGGATTCAGCTGGGAAGATCCATGTGGCTTTATTAACAGCCAAGACCAGAGTGTCGCCTGTCAAGCAGGTCAGTATACCCAGACTGGAGCTTTGTGGAGCTGTACTTGTAGCAAAACTGCTGGCTGAAGTTGCGGAAGTCATGAAGATACCCAAACAGAACATAAAAGCGTGGACAGACTCCACAGTGGTACTCGCTTGGCTAAACAAGCACCCGAGCAACTGGAAGACGTTTGTAGCCAACAGGGTGTCCGAGATATTAACCACCATGGATTCCGCGCAATGGTCTCATGTCTCGACAAAGGACAATCCGGCAGATTGTGCATCACGTGGGATTCAGCCATCAGAATTAAAAGAACACGATCTGTGGAAGTTTGGGCCGAAACTTTTGCACGATCGGGTCATTCCCTATTCCAAGCCAAAAAACAATGAGACGAATCTCGAACAAACGGCAAGAGTTCATGTAGCAGTAGTAGAAGAGCCATTTTGGAGTCGGTACTCATCCCTCAAAAAACTGATACGTGTTGTGGCGTACTGCAGACGTTTCCTAAGAAAACGGAACTCGCCGAAGCACACGCGCTATTTACAAAAGTGGGAACTAGACGAGGCCTTCACCACCTGTATAAAAATATGTCAAAACGCAGAGTTCCAGAGCGAAATCGAGGAGATCAACAAAAAAGGTTTCATTAGTTCAAAAACCTCTAAAATTCGTTCTTTAACGCCGTTTCTTGAGAGTGGTGTTTTGCGTGTCGGCGGCCGATTGGATAACGCGTCAGAGCCAGAGGCAGCAAAACATCCTATTATATTACCCTACGATTCGCATCTGACCAGACTAATTGTGGCAGATGCCCATGATCGTACCCTTCATGGCGAGCAGCGAGCGATGTTGAACTATTTGAGGTCAGCGTACTGGATTGTACGAGCAAAGGATTTAGTGAAACATCACATTCACAAATGCGTTCGCTGCGTCCGTCACAAGGCTAAGACCCAGACCCAACTAATGGGAGCTTTACCTTCAGCCAGAGTGACTCCAGATAGAGCTTTCATACGCAGTGGGGTAGATTATGCCGGACCCATCAATTTAAGAACGTCGAAGGGCAGAGGACACCACTCGTACAAAGGGTACGTGTGCTTGTTTATCTGTATGGTGACAAAAGCCATACATCTTGAGGTAGTAAGCGAACTAACCTCACGTGGGTTCTTGGAGGCGTTCAAGCGGTTCGTATCTAGACGCGGCCGTTGCTTAGAACTTTATAGCGACAACGGTACCAACTTCGTTGGAGCGGCGAAAGAACTGAAGGATCTTTTCCACGCAGAACGGTCTACTATGATCCACGAAGTAGCTGAAAGTCTGGCTTCAAATGGTACCGCATGGAACTTCATCCCTCCTAGAAGCCCGAACTTTGGTGGATTGTGGGAAGCTGGCATTAAATCCACCAAATACCACATCAAGAGGGTTATTGGAGACTCGACACTTACCTACGAAGAAATGTCGACCTTGCTCATCCAAATAGAAGGCTGTCTAAATTCACGGCCTATTTCAGTTATACCCAACGACCCCGACGAACCCAACCCGTTGACTCCGGGTCATTTTTTAATCGGAGAGCCTCTAGTTACAGTTCCCGAGACGAACTATGAACGCTCTAACATTAGCACGCTGAGACGATGGCAATTGACCCAGCGTATGCTTCAAAACTTTTGGCGTCGTTGGTCAAACGAATACCTGACCCATTATTTGCAACGATACAAGTGGGCACATCAGGTCCCCGAACCTAAAGTTGGGGACGTCGTTCTGGTGAAGGAGGACGACTTACCTCCTTCTAAGTGGCTTTTTGGCAGAATTGTGCAGAAACACCCTGGCGCAGATCAGTTAACTAGAGTGGTTACCATTAAATGTAAGAATACTCTGATAAAAAGACCAGCCTCAAAACTTTGTATTTTGCCTGTAGCCAATTAGTTTAAAGATGTATTAGTCATATAAGTATGTATTGTAATTCTAAGAATATTTTGATTAGGATTAAGAAGCCCCCACCAATTTTTCAGCTGGTGCTAAACTATAAACCCAACTAGTTCGCTCTCAATAGCTTAATGCCTAGTCACTTCATGGTGGGCGGTCATGATGAAGGACTTGTTGTCCTTGGTGGGCGGTATGTACAAACTGTTCCATTGGTGTTTGTTTACCCAATTTCCCGAGAGATGTCGCTATTACCTCGGCTAGAACACGCGAACGTTAGTTCGCCGTAGATTGTATAGGTTAAAACGTTTTTCTATTTTTTGTGAGAATATGTGTGGAGATTAGTATAGTTAAATATACGTCAGTTTATTATTAAACTCGGTATTTAATTTACGCTGCCTTTTCGAGACCCCCGAGGTACATTATTGTACAAAAGGAAGTAAACATAAGGTAATTTGGCTGAAATGTGCATTGTCTCTGTAGTTTAGTATTCCCGCCTCCATCTAGTCTAGTCTATTACAAATGAAAGATAGTTTTCATCAAGCATTAACACGACATAAAAGCAGTTAAGAGGTATTTAAATAGTTACCACGTTGAGTCAAACGAAAGCTTTGCAAGTTAAGTATATACCACTGAATCGTGTTTCAAGGTAAAGGTTAAACTCGTCTAGGTTTTATACATACAAACTTTGACCTACATAAGTCACGAATGGCATTGGCAAAGGGATCTGACGATGACTCACGGCGCATGTTACCGAACTTAATAAAGCTCGGCATTTCCGACCATGTTTCATCTTCAATTCTGTGAATTCTTCACCTTTTTATAAGCTGCATTTAACTACCGACACTTTGCTTTTCCTCTTGCTAATATTAGCGCCATTTGCTTCATCCAGGGTTAGCCGCTAATCCGGTGTTGAGCGTTTATAAACAAATAGGACTTATCAATATATTTACGTGTTTATACGATCCTGAAAGGAGCAGGTACTAATGTAAATCAAATCAAAACTTTGGTTGACCAAATAAATGGGGAATGTACCTATATAACATTGGTTCATTTTGCCTCAATGGGAGCTACCGTATTGTCGCTCACCAGGCGGCGCCACTCATGCGTGGGTCCTGTGTCAGTATGAGGGAATTGTCAAAGTGACGTTTGAAATGTTCCCGCAGGACCCACGTTCCACTAGCGCCTCTAGCGGAAAATAGACTCGCGGTAGTCCTCATGCTTTAAATTATAACAGCCTACGGCAACCATATCAGTCGTATCACCCTTAGCGTACTATTTAATTAATTCATACCTATCCTATGTCCGAAGCCGTCTCGAATGTAACGCGATTATTTGGAGTCTACAATGTCCACATGAAGTACCTATACTTTGATGCTGGAGAGGGTACAAAAAACATTTATTCGGTGCCTCTTTCAAAAGCTATACGGGTAGGGGTAGTGCCCTCATTTATACCCTATTCCATACATATGACGAATGGTGAACAAATTAGACATTTTTCACAGCTCCGAATCTAGCTTCCTGGCAATTAGTTGCCGCTACATGAAATACATTTCTGCTCAAAGCTCCATTCAAATATAGCTTTGATTACTATGTTATAGTCAGCATTACAAAGATATTATATTAATATGTAACATGTATACGTTTACTCTGTCTTGTATAGTCAACACGTGTAGCTAGACTGTAAGTGTTGATTTTAAGGAATAACCGAATAAATAAATGAACTTTTTGCTAAATTTCTTTTCTTTAAATGTTTTATGGTACACAACTTTATTCTTAAGTCAAAAAGGATTCCAAGGAAAGCACTATCCTAAATTTGAAGTTTTAGATACTCATTTGATGTTAAATTTAACCTTTAATACTTAACTTAAATTAAAAATCAATTGAAAGTAAATTTTTATTGTGTACCTGACCTTCAAAAAGTGTTCCATGTGAATCTCCTTTGAATAAAAGCATTATGATTATGATTATGATTATGATTTATTTGTCACACGCTTAACGGTTTTTCAACATGGTAGTAACTACGGCCTATTTAGCTGATAAAAAATGAGAGATTGTCCTATAATTGTAACATCTTAGGTTTAACACTTACCAGGTCTTGGAACGGTAACGCCGAACGAAAGTAGGCTCCGCGATCACCCACGATTACATGATGATTGCGTGCGTGCAGCGCCCGCGCCGCAAAAACGCGCGCGACCGGTTCGGATAGGTACCGTGCCCCGAGGCCGTTCAACGGGCCACTTCAGCTTCACTGGAGGTTTACAATCTCGGGTTTTTGCGAACAATGTGAACATGTTTAAACAGTCGTATCCAAATAGCTGGGGGTCAGAGACTGTGTGTGTAGGCTAGTTAGAGTGGATATACATTTTATCGTCCATAAAAAAAATTGATCTTATCCAAAAACATTTATTATCATACAGCCTTATATGAGAAGTCTATTAGAATATGAAACAACGACCAGTACCGGCCAAGCCTTTGGATAGGACGTCGTCGTCGATATCCCCATATCCAAAATCTTGATGAAAAATCTTTTTTCATCTCTTATGAAGCTCCGAAAATTGCTTATTCAGTTTCAATTCCACACAATATAATTATGTACAAAGAAACATGAATGGAATCTGTTAGTAACCAGAGTTCAGCCTTCCACGTTTGGAAAACATGCTCGTTACCTCCTACATATAAATAATCTAGTACGAAAGAAATCTGTATATGTATTCTGTATACACCTGTATTCAAATTTGAACCTTCATCCGCAGTAATAAGTTCCAAAGTGTAAACACGTTTATAGACGTGACTGTGCCTACACCTCTTCCAGTTTAATATCGTTTGGCGAATCGAGCACCTAATTTGCACGTTGGCTCGATTTATCGCTGATCGACGATCGCTCATCCGTGCTCGATTTACGCGTTCCGCGACCAACGCGTGAAAACTGTTCGAGTGCGTATTTCCCTCAATCGGTAAACCACCTCAACACCCTTACTTACGTCATGAAATTGACTGGTGTTATAACAAACATAATGCATTATTCTACTTACGTCTTCAATTATGAACAGATATAATTTCACATCAGATAGGTATTTACGAAAAAACTGAGCTCCACTCGGTGCTACGTTTATTTATGCAGAGGGGCAACATTGTTGCGATTTTGATTGCCTATATTGGATGGTTATGTAAATATGGATACATACATCTGAAGCTTGTTATACCAGCTTAAGTACAGTCAAGTGCAAAAATATGGTTCGACATAATCGACTCATAAATATGGTACTACGCTCTTATTACACCGGCATAAGGTGCTATGGGACATATTTTTGAGTAAGATGTGCACCACCATATTTTTACACTTGACTGTACCTATGTATAATATATTGCAAAGTTTAAAACCAGGTAGGTATATACGTATATATATATATATGTATTTTCAAAGTATGTACATGCAAATAAATGCATAAAGCATGTATATACATTTACACAATCCACCTTCAGTATTTATAACCAATCACCTAATGTGTTTTAAAAAAAAGTTCACTATTTTAGCTCCAGGTCCACCTAACAGCTACCTACTAAAATGTATACGAAACGCCGTACCTCGCCATTTTCATCATAAGGTAGAATTTATTTTTCCTGGATGTAACATCTGAAGGAAACAGGCAAACAGCTTATCGATCGCTGTTACTTCTAAACTAAAAGTGTCTAACAGATGTTTTCAGTGGGTACCTATTAAATATCTCCTTATTAAAACTGGCAATTCCATTAAGTACCTGCCTACTGCATGCTACTGCTCTAGTATCGATTTAGATATATTTAGCTGACCCGCCTTTGGTAATGTAACCGAGCTCCTAGAATCTAAAAATAACCGAGAAAATACCACAATGTTGTTTACTTAAGTTGCGCTCTGCAAGGATCAACTTGCCGGCAACGGGAAATTGTTTTCAGCGTAAAATGAAGTCGATGGCAAAAAGTAACAACGAACCGCTTTACCTTTGTTACGCCGTAATCACGCAATTCTGAGGAACAAACCTAATCCTATCAATTATTTAATTTTAGTTGAAAACTTGAAATAATACCTACGCTAATAATATTAGCGCTGGTGGCGGCGGTGGCGCAGGGGGTAAGACGTGCGAGTTTCAACTCGAAGGCCTCGGTTTCAAATCCTGGCGGCTCGTACCAATGAGATTTTCGGAACTTATGTACGAAATATCGTTTGATATTGATCAATCGCTTTTCGGTAAAGGAAAACATCGTGTGGAAACCGAACAATTCCCAACAAGGCCTAGTTTACCCTCTGGGTTGGAAGGTCAGATGGCAGTCGCTTTCGTAAAACTAGCGCCTACGCGTAGGCGTAGCCACGTCAAATCTTGGGCTTAGTTGCCAAAACGGACCCCAGGCAGCCCAGGCTCCCTGAGCCGTGGCATAAGCCGGGAAATATCTAGGGAACTACTTTAAGCTATCGATGTGAAATATGAAATAATAGTTAACACGGCATATAGGAATAAGGATGGAAAGGCGATCAAGCGCAGCCGCAGTTAGCATCAGAACCGGTGTCGCCGCTCGTTCGCCTCCATTTTACAAACGCACGCGCAACCACAATACAAACAATCCACGCACACATCCAGCGGACCGCCGCTGCGCGCTGTCTTTAGACCACGGCTCACTCACACAGACGCAATGTCAACTGCGCCTGTGCTGTGCAAAAGCAATTTATTTTACATTTACGTCAGTGATTGAAAAGTCGATAAACCGTTGTCGATAAACAAAATAATAATTTATTTTAATTGAGGAAGTGAAATTAAAGGCTTGGACGTTTATTTTTGTGTTTAACCGATTAATATTCCAAAACATTGACTCCTTACAGTACCTACGTGATCTATCTAGCTTATTAATTAATGGTGTTTAAAATTATTGTTTGGTATTTTTATATAGCTATAGCACGTGTTAATTTCTCCGGGTTTGAAATGACATTGTCCCTAGACGTGTGCGCCGCGCCGGCGCGCCGCCGCCGCCGGCCATTTTTGCCACGCCGCCGCCGCCGACGTTTGATCGGCGTGAAATCGGCGTGGCCTTGAATGACTTTCTTTTTATCAGACAAAATACTTAACGCTAAGCATTTGGCTTTTGTAATGGCCTTAAGTAAGAAATAAGATTTATATATCCATGATTATCCTTCCATATATACCTACATATTATTTCATATATAGGTATTAGTTTCATCAGATTCGTCAATAAACGCTATTTAATTAGTGTTACATTAAAAAAATATGTTTCTAATGCTATAATAAAGTACTTAGTAGACGATTTTCACCTGCATAGTTTCTTATCACTGCAGCTGCACCCTATCCCCTCTTCATCATCATCATCATCATCATTCAGCCGAAAGACGTGCACTGCTGGACATAGGCCTCTCCCAAAGATTTTCACAATGACCGGTCCTGCGCCACCCGCATCCAGCGGACTCCTGCGACCTTCACCAGGTCATCAGTCCACCTTGTGGGGGGCCTACCCACGCTGCGCCTTCCGGTACGCGGTCACCACTCGAGAACCTTTCCGCCCCAACGGCCATCGGTTCTACGTGCAATGTGCCCCGCCCACTGCCACTTAAGCTTAGCGATTCGGAGAGCTATATCGGTTACTTTGGTTCTGCTGCGGATGGTCTCATTTCTGATACGATCTCGCAGAGAGACTCCTAGCATAGCTCTCTCCATTGCCCTTTGGGTGACTTTGATCCTTCTTATGAGGCCCATTGTAAGCGACCACGTTTCAGTTCCGTATGTCATCACTGGCAACACACACTGATCGAAGACTTCCGTCTTCAGGCACTGCGGAATATTGGACGAAAAGATGTGTCGCAGCTTCCCGAACGCTGCCCAACCGAGTCGGATTCGACGACTAACCTCTTTCTCGAAATTATCCCCTCTTAACACTTGAAAAATACTAATTGGACATTACACAGTTAAACAGGGAGATCCGCTTTTTACTAGTACCCTCGAACAAATATTCCAACGCTTGGGTGCCTGGCGGTTTCGTGGGAGTCTAGGGGAATAGTCGTTGGCGAGAGAAGATTAACAAATCTTCGCTTTGCCGACGATATTGTTCTCTTCGCTCCTTCAGCGGCGGAACTTGAGACAATGCTTCAAGATCTTTGCTCGGCAAGCCTTTAAGTTGGCCTTAAAATGAACCGGTCTAAAACTCAGGTAATGACCAATGGCACGAAACGTAAGGTCGAGGTGGACGGGCATAACATACACTATGTCGATGAGTATCCGTACTTAGGACAAATAGTTTCTTTCAACCAAAGGCAGGATAAAGAGGTCAAAAGACGGATCCAAAACGCTTGGAAGAGCTATTGGTCTCTCAAAGAACTACTGAAGGCAGACTTGCCCTTATCCCTCAAACGGAAACTCACCGACATGTGCATACTGCCAGTCCTGACTTACGGTGCCCAAACCTGGTCACTTACCGAGTTACAAAAGGCTAAACTGAAGGTTTGCCAAAGAGCCATGGACCGCAGCATGCTTGCAGTGAAAAGGATTGACCGGATCCGTAACACTACCCTGCGTTCCAAAACATGCATTGTCGACGTTGGGGCCAAAACCGCCAGGCTGAAATGGGACTGGGCTGGCCACGTTTGCCGTATGCATCCACAGAGGTGGGCTAAACTAACTACGGAGAGGATGCCAAACCGGAAACGGCGGATTGGCCGACCCAGGAGATGGCGGGATGACTTGGACGCATTTCTAAACAACTGGCCAGAAATTGCCTTGAACCGAGCAGTTTGGAGCTCTAGGGGGGAGCCCTTTGCCCAGCAGTGGGACACATTAGAGGCTACATAAAAAAAAATCGTTTAATTGTAAGTATATCTAAACATATATACCTGTATGTGGGTGGTAATTGTAATCTCTTTGATCATTAATTTTAAAAAAATGTATAACTTATATAAATCTTTATTATGCGCACTAAGGTCGATTACACGCAATTGTTATATTGTATTGATCTCAATTTTAATAAACAAAACGAATAATTTTGCTTCTATATTTACGTGACCTTCACGCCGAAAACACGCCGCCGCCGCCGATTTTTTGGCAAACGCCGCCGCCGTTCAGTTTTTAATCGGCGCACACGTCTAATTGTCCCATTGTATTGAATACTTTTATTGCTCCAATTTATCAGACCGATCTGTCGTTTCGGTATAAAGTATTCTAGGTTTGTGTTGAAATCACTTTTGGTAAATTGGGGCAATGAGGACTACCGCGAGTGAATTCGCCGCTAGGGGCGCTAGTGGACCGTGGGTCCTACGAAAAGAGGTTATATGTAGTTTTCAGTACATTTCTCATTAGTTTTTAATTTAGGTCGTGTTTATTTTGAAAATTATGCACTTTTAGAGGAATTATTACATAGAAATATATAAAATACTGAAAAAATATTAATTTGGCTATAAAATAAGCTTTAAATTGAAAGTGAAAAATAACACGGCCGTAAATTATCGTAAATTTAGAGGTTAGTTTATACAAAAACGGTTCTCTTTGTCAAAAATATTATTGTTATCAAACTAGAAACTACTAAAAGTAACTAATCAATAATACAAATGCCAAAAGAAAACAGTCAGAAGTTTTTAGTATAGAAATAAGTACCATCCTTAAGTATAATAAATTTTATTAAAAATGTGTTTAATTATTATGATTTTCTGTTAGCATCCGTATTTCATAGGCATCTTTAGTGCCAATATTATCATATAATTACGCAGATGCTGATTTTGACCAGGTTAAACTATTAAAGAAGTATATTTCTATGGAAAAATAGCACGAATTACTATTTAACTGTTTTATCAAATATTATCACACAAAAACATATTACCCCTCTAAATTTCGATAACACGGAATCTACACATCAGTGTAAAATAGTTAGACACTAATTTACCTCTTTTAACATGGAAATTAATCTAAAATAATCAATTCTAATATTAGTTTCGCGCCATACAAACTCATACTAATGTAGGGTTGCCATACGTCCCGGTACGCCGGGACATGTCCCGGTTTGGAGCATGATGTCCCGGTGTCCCGGCCGATAAGCAAATTGTCCCGGTTTAAAAATCATAATAGTTATTTACTTTATTTAGTAGGGTAGGGAACTGGAGTAAATAAAAAAAATCCTACAATAAACACGACTAACTATTAGGCTAATCGTACGTGGATGGATAGAACGATTTAAGCGCTGATCCATGTCCGTTCACTTTTTACGAATTTACATTAACAGTGTCAAAACAAAATCTCCTTTTAGTTCCTCGAACTGTTTCACTATTTGTTAAAAAACACAACTTCCAAAGTCGCGGGAAATAGCGGACATAATTAAGTTATATTCTTAGCATCACCATTAATATGTTACGAGTAGCCTGTCTTGAATTACTTTTCAACCTATCTTTCATTACTCATAGTAAAAGGTACCTACTATCCCCGAATTTCTGTAAAATTTTCATCGTTCAAATATAGATAGACCATCAGTTTCTTGACGCGTGCGAGCAGAGCTTTGAACAGCTGAGTAAAAGAATAAGACATTGATTTATTTTTTTAACTGTAGGATCCCTGTCGTTGACATCATTTTGACACATAAAATATTTATTCGCTCTTTTTTTGTGATTCGTTATTTTGACTAAGATTGTAGGTGTTCTGCAACATTTTTCATTCCTTGTTTAATTTTCATTCAGCGTGTTTGGTGGCCGAGCGTTGACACCGTTAATTTAAATAAAAATTTACAAACCAATCGATTAACTAAACAGGGTGTCCACTGTTAACCATCAAAAAATTCCCTGACTTTTCCCTGACTTTCCATGACCATTTCTTAAAATTTCCCTGACCAAATTTTCTCTCTACAATTACAATTTTACAAGTATTGGGTCTAGAAATTCAAATTTTCACATGAATATAGTATGTAATTTAAAAAAACCGGCCGAGAGCGTGTCGGGCCACGCTCAGTTTCGTAGTTTACCGTCCGTCACAATAAATGCCCCGACTTAAGAGTTACAAATGGGCTATTTGTTAATGGTATTGTTATATTGAGTTGACAGACTAAGTACTATTCAAAAATATTGGTATTATTACCATTCAAAATGTACGAGAACATTTTAATACCTACAACAACAAAACAAAGTGTTCAATCTAACTGTTTACTAGTGTATATTTTATTAAACTTCAAAGGCCTAAACGGAGAGACAGTTTAAGTATTTGCCTACTTCAAATCATAAGTAGCTAGACGTATTAAGTAATCGCTTAAATACTAGTGCTCCTGGTCGTGACCGTGTTTCGTGTACCCGTAGCCGAATCGCCGTTGCCGTGTTACTCAGCAACGGAGATCCGCTCCGTTTGCTCCGTGTGATTCGGCTACGTGTAATTAAGATACGTAGCTACGTGTACACGGAGATACGTATCTTATTTATACGTAGATCGGATCCAGTCGTGACCGTGACGTTAAGTGTAGATTTTATGCGTGTTATTAAGACCCCCGAATGTAATGCAAGGGGCGAGTTTCTAATTTCAGTTTCCATACTTTTGCATTTTAAATAAAAATTTTAGAGATCAAAAATAATAAGATGCAAATATTATGTACAAACTCATAAAGGCTGGTTATCAGAGAACAGAATAATACCAATATGTAATTACTTAAAAAAACATCTGGAATCAAATCAATGCAAAGACCACGAGTATAACACATAATGCGAAGGGTCCGTTCGACACAAGCTCTCTTTCAACAACCGAGCGGAGCGGAGCCGAGATTCGCGGTAACGTAGCCGAATCCAGAAACGGATACGTATCTTTGACGTGACCGTGTAGTACGGGATCTTAGCACCGCCGGTGCTAAGGCTACGTAGCTACGGTTCCGCGTGTAACACGTATATCACAAGCCCTATTAAATACAAATGACTGTAAACAATATCTCCAAGATATTAAATTTTACCCGCTATGCAATTTAATTCAACCCAATATCTCATAAATCCAAACCCTTAACAGAACTTCCAACTATCAATCAATTTTTCTCCGTACAGTCAAGTGTAAAAATATGGGTGGACACATCTTACTCAAAAATATGTCCCATAGCATTTTATTCCAGTGTAATAAGAGCGTAGTATATAGTACCATATATATAAGACGATTTTGTCGATACGTATTTTTGCACTTGACTGTACAAGTTAAAATTATACTTAGTCACAAGTCAACTAAGTTTTTACACTATTTCCCACAATTCTCAAAAAAATTTCAAAAACCGTTGAGCCAATCAAGTTGAAAATAATTTTCCAATAAAGTTCTTACTAAGTTCTACTTTTGTAATTTTTAGGGAGGGACATTTTTTTAAACTTCTGGAGTGATATATTCTGAAAATATTAACTTTATCAAAAACTGTTTTTAGAAAACCCTCATTATTTTTCAAATACCTATCCAATGATATGTCACACTCTAGGGTTGAAACGAAAAAAAAAGTCACCCCCCCACTTTACGTGTACGGGAGGTACCCTAAAAAAAATTATAACCACTTTTTATTATACCACTTTGTTGGCGTGACCGATATACATATTCGTACAAAATTACAGCTTTCTAGTACTTACAATCACTGAGATTATCCGCGGACGGACGGACGGACAGACAGAGACTTGGCGAAACTATAAGGATTCCTAGTTGACTACGGAAGCCTAAAAATACTGACAAGTATCCAGTCGGATTTGCGGACTGAGGGTTCTGTGCCACCACACCATACTGATTTATTTTTTTCATTTTTATAAGTCTAGGTACATCAGATGCCACATAAAAAGTCATTTCTTTGAAAAAATAATAACTACACTTAACTACATTTTCAACTTGATGCCTCTTCGTGAGAAAACGAGTCGTGATAGGCGGATAACAAAGTGTAGGTATTAAAGGAATTTCACGGATTTATTTTGCTTGTCTTCATTAGTGTTCATAAAAATATGACCTGCCTCATTATTGTAGGAAGCATCGTGTCATTCATAAAATTTTATAAATAATGATTTCCTTGTATTTAGAGGTATGATATAAAGAGTTTTTCTATCTATATGTATTTCTACTATTTTTTTAATAGGGGACACTCCATGCAATTGCATATAACTAAATGCCATGTTTTTTAGATAAATCAATCAGTGTGGTACGCCATTTGATAAAACCTTAAATTAAGACTCATTTCAATTAGGTAAATATATCCAGAAATATTGGCTCTGGAAGTTTAAAAACTATGTGAAATAATCAAGAATATACAGTATAATTTTCATTTATGTAAAACGAAAATGAAATACTTTAGATCAAAATGATCAAATTAACCGCGTGTATTGACACCATGACCCTTCGTTTCGAGCCCTTTACAGTCCGACACGGAACATGCACTTGACTTGACAATCTCTTGAATTATAAATTTCGTTCTGCTATAAATTATTATTTAGTTACCAATTAGGTATTCATTCCAAAATTATTTGACAAATGTCACAAAATCCTTGTGAAAAAGTCTTGAAAACACTTTCTAATCCCACCTCAGATCGTTGAGATCTGATCTGTCGCTGTTTTTATATTCATGATGCCGATTTAGAAAAATAACTTTCATTTCGCTTTAACACGTAAGGGTGAGGTGAGTAGGCAGTTGAAAATGGGTTTCTACAGTTTTTAATTAATTTTATTTTATCGATAATATTGAAATAATCGAAAAATTGGGAAACTAAACTAAGGCTTTAACATGTACCTACTATCGCGTTCAATATTACATGGGCAGTTTATAAATGAATTCATTCATAAATGGCCCATGCACGTTTGAACGCGTGTCTACGTTCAATGATCATTACTTCGATATATTAAAAGTGTTAAAACATTTTCAAGTTTTTGAGAAATAATCGTTCTTAGAAAAAGGATGTATTCTTAGTAAAATACCTTATTTGTTGTACACTGATGAGTAATAGAATTCAACACAGAGCATGATTGCTACTCAACATGCTCTTGACCAGATTTTTTAAATATTTTTATAAACTTCTTAGTATTTTTATCTCTGGCCAGTATTTTTCCCTGACCTTCTAATTATTTCCCTGACTTTCCATGACTTTCCATGACCACTATGAGCTTCCCTGACTTTTCCCTGACTTTCCCTGACTTTCCAGAAAGTGGACACCCTGCTAAAGGCAGAAAAAACCATCGAAACTGGTCGCCTTGGATTGTCCCTCAGAAGTCTCAGAAAATCCAGCGTCGCCTTTAAAAACTCCAGTGAATAAATCAGTCGCCGAGCTCAGTCACCTGCCTGAAGAACAAATGAAAGTCAACTCTCTAAAGAACAAACAGATCCCATCGCAGAATTGTTTGGATAAAAGCAAATTATTATTTTTGAGCAGCAATAATAAAAATAGCATTTCTAAAATAGTAATTAATAATGACTATTCTCAATATTTTTCTTTTTGCCATCATATAATACCTGGTGTTGGCATAAACTACTTATTTAAGGACATACAACTTAAACTAAAAGGCATGACCTTGAACGACTATTGCGTAATTTTCATAGGAGAGGAAGACTTCAATTATTCAACTAATCTCAACCAACTGGTGCAATATATACAATCTTCTGTAAAAAGTATTGTATTTACAAATGTAATAATAGCGTGTCCAACATATGTATGTGGTAGACCATTTTTTAACGCTAGCGTAGAAAAATTTAACTATTTATTGTTAAAAGATTTAAGTAATCATAATAAGTGTTTTTATGTGTATGACTCAAACGCTAATGTGACCTTTGACATGTTTTCATTGTGGTCTGGTAGATTGAATAATTCAGGTATGAAGAACATAATTGAAAATTTATACTATAATATTTATCATTATTTAATGAACATAAATATAAAAGATGAAAGTCAAAGTTTTATCGAAAAAACAAATGTGGCAGCAACAGGTAAAGAGTTTTTTCGTTAGTAAATTAGTACCAATTATAAATCGTATAGCAATACAAGAGCGAAATCCACTTCAACCACAAATTAGCTTTAAATTTAACCTTTCCACACCAAAACCCAACATATTTTCTCTTTTGCATCAAAATATACAGGGACTACTTAATAAGCTAGATGACATAGAAGTGTGTATTGATGAAATGGCTGAAACAGATAAATATTTCCATGTTTTATGTTTTACAGAGACCTTTATTAAACAGGGCAGCGAAAGTAATATTAAAATCAAAGGCTTTAACTTGGCAGCACACTTCTCTCGAAAAAACATTAAAAGAGGAGGGTCTTGCATATTGGTTAGGCAGAATATTCAATATAAATTATTGCCGATAAGCATAATGCTCCCTGAAGAGAAGATATTTGAATGTTGTGGAATAGAGATTCCTAAACTAAAGTGTGTTTTTTTGTGTATATATAGGATCCCTGAACCCAAAAACTCTAGTCAATTTTTAGACAAATTAAATGTACTTTTATCCAAACTGACAGCTAACCATAAGAAAAAAGTTATTATTGCAGGTGATTTAAATATAAACACTATCAAATCAGACCCTTTAGTAAGACAGTTAAAAAACTTAATGTTGAACTATAACTGCACTCTTCACATTAAGGATCCTACACGTGGAAAATCCTGCATTGATCACATTGTCAGCAACATAAAAAATGCACAGGGAAATGTGCACAAACTGCACTTGTCTGATCATGAAACTTGCCAAACATTACAATTTGAAACTGAGGACGAAATAACACCTCAGAAGCCATTTTGGTACATTAAAAGGAAAATATACAGTCGCGAAAATATGTGCAAGTTCCTCAAACATATATCTGCTCTCACATGGCATGAATGTTTAAGCGAACCTAATAGTGATGTGGCTTTTGGTGTGTTTCATGACAAATTCTGCCTCGTGCATAATCTTTGTTTTCCTGAGCAAAGAATTAAAATAACGTCTAACACTAGTAGGCCTAAATGGATTACCAGGGGCATAAAAAAGTCATGTCAAAATAAAAGATATTTAAGGTTTCTGTATTACAAAAACAGAACACAGGAGCAGAAAAACATTTACAAGAAATATAGCTCTCTACTAAAGTCAGTCATTAGGCAGTCACAGAGGAATATAAACCATAATTTCTTATTAAACTCGAAGAACAAAAGCAGAGCCACTTGGACAGTTATTAAAAACAAAACTGATGAAGCAAAAAAATTCGAAAGCATAGAATCATTAACTGTTAATCACCAACGCGTTACCGACCCTTCTGAAATGGCCAACATATTCAATGATCATTTTATTAATAATCCAAATAAAAACACTGACTGGAAGTTAATACTGAAGGGTGTAGACATTGTTAATCATAGTATGTTTACCTCACCATGTACTATTAATGAAGTAATGAATTACATAAATTCGTTAAATAATACAAAATCGGAAGGCTTTGATGGCGTTTCGACTCGTATAGTTAAATTGTGTTCAAGAGCCTTAGCACCAATTCTGACACATTTAATAAACGAGTCTTTTAGCCAGGGGAAGTTTCCTTCAAGGCTCAAAACCTCTGTAGTAAAACCGCTCTTTAAGAAAGACGATAAAGAAGCCGTAGGTAACTACCGTCCCATAACGCTCATATCTGTGTTTGCTAAAATTTATGAAAAAGCTATGCACCATAGAATGTCACAATTTCTAGACAAAAACAAAGTGATTGCTAACGAACAAAATGGTTTTCAAAAGGGAAAGTCAATCACACACGCCTGTTACTCACTAATCAAAACCATTACTCAAAGGATTGACCAAAGAACTCCCGTTACAGGAGTTTTCTTTGATATGAGCAAGGCGTTTGATTATGTTAGTCACGACATATTACTAGCCAAATGCGAAAGGTACGGTTTTAGAGGAGTCTCCTTAGCATGGCTTCAAAGTTACCTTCATAACAGAAAACAATGTGTTGAAATAAATAGGTTAGATGATGAAAATGAAGTAATCACATATCGTTCCAAAGAAAAGGTCAACTGTACAGGAGTACCTCAAGGCAGTGTCTTAGGTCCGCTTTTATTTATTCTTTATGTTAACGATTTACCAAAGACTAGTAGTTATAAGACAGTTTTATTCGCTGATGACATTTCTATACTGATACCAGATGATGACTTGGATAAAAATATGTATATGACTAGTATTAATATGACTATCGACTCTGTATGTGATTGGTTGCAGTTAAATAATTTGACAATTAATATAAGTAAAACTAAATACGTACAGTTCTGTAACATAAAAACTAACACATCAAATTTGGACATTATGTGTAAAGGACATACATTAGAAGAAGAAACTGAAACACGTTTTCTAGGTTTACTTTTAGATCGACATTGTAGTTGGAAATCACATGTAGAAAATTTGTGTGTTAGACTAGAAAGATTTTCATATGCCCTGAGGCGATTACAAAGTATATCCGACGAGAAAACCGCTATTATTGCCTATCACGGCTATGTTGCTTCTTTGCTTAGATTTGGACTTATTATATGGGGAAACTCAACTGACATAAAAAGGGCGTTTATTAGTCAGAAAAATTGTATACGAGCTATGTGTGGGAAAGGACCTTTACATCCTTGTAGGTCCCTATTCAAAAAACTTAAATTGCTGACCATAACGAGTATGTACATTTTAGAAATAAGCATTTTTGTTAAGTCCAACCCAAACTTATTTCAAAAACTAATTTCAAATTCTAAGTTGCGCCCCCGAGATCCTACAAAGTTAATGAGACCCATATGTAAAAGTGCATTATGTCAAAATAACTGTCACATAATGGCTATAAAAGTGTTTAATCATTTACCATTAGATATTAAGGAAATATGTAACATAAACAAATTCAAAAAGACATTGTATAATAGGCTATATGCACTTGAAATAGATAAGGCTTATATTTTTTTCTCAGAAACTATGTTGGTTCAGCATTATATCCCTATCAAAATTTCTTAATTTTATTTTATTTTAGCTGTGAAAATAATTATTGAAAAGTGCAAAAAAATGTGTGAAATTACAAACGGTTAAAACGCTGTGACGTCGAGTGTGACGTCATTGGATAGTGTACACCAAGCCAAGAACGCGAATGAACAGAGAGCCGCTGTATGTAATCTCGCGTCTCGGTTTCTCAAATGTTTGGTGTACAGCCGGCACAGAAGCACTAGTATCCAGATCATTAAAAAAAAAGCATGCGAATCGTGAATTGTCTGTGTCAAATTGTATACATGTTCTCGTATGGAATTTCCTTTATAAGATATCTAGTGTTTCTCGTTCTGCTACTCATATTTTTGCATTTTGGCACAATCCAATACATATCCTATCTTTAAAGCGGTTTTATGACTTGTATGTCGTTTTCCATTGTAAATGTAAACACAATCGGCTGAACAATACAAGACTAATTAAATAATAAACATTTTTTAGGTTATGTTGGGCCGATCAAACACGTTCATAAATCATAATCTTAATTCACATCAATTGATCTGAGAAATTTATTATATCTGAAAAAATCAGGATACGTGTGAGCAATATCTAAATTGTACGTAATTTTATGCATTATTAATTCACAATATAATTGTAATTATGCATCGTAATCTGCATGCCTACCACGAACATCGAAAATTGGCATTGACGGGAAACCTCTTTGTCACTCTAATATGCAAGTGTGACAGAGACGGAGGTATAAATTCGCAATCGTTCGATTTTCGTGGTATAGGCCCTGATTCAGACTGTGTGCCGGCCTTAGATGAGAAATGACGTCACGGCTCAGCTTGTCGGAATGGCGGGCGTTTCAAACGCCCGTTTTTATTTGGAGTTTTTGAAAGAAGATTTATCTACTAAATTTTAGTTATTATGCGCTGAAATTTATTTTACAGTATTTTTATGATAAAAGCTATCATCCAACAGTATTTAAAAAAATAGTGAATATTCCCTATTGGCTAGTAGATAATACCTTTTACAACACAAAAGAATTTTTCGACTTCCAAACTAACTAATGACAATTTCGCATTATTTATTATTATTTTATCATTTTATTGTTATTGCCTGTTATTAATTAATTAAGAGATTGCATGAACTAGTTTTTATAGATTTTAAAATGTACTTGTACATAAACATATTTTTGCATGCTAAAATATGGCTAAATGTGTGATACTTTTACTAAGTACCATAATATCTATCATTAACCACATTTAAGGCAAATAAAGAATTTTACTTTACTTTACTTTACTTTAAGATTCCAAACTAACCAAGGAACCCTTATGGTGTGACTTAGTCTATCTCGAGAACTACTAAAGCTACAGATTTAATTTGAATAGTGATAAACAAGGTTAACTCAGACACATTGGCAGAGGGTTTATTATTCATTTTAACGTATTTTCAATGTAAAATGCCCGATAAAAGAGGGAACAAAACTTAAAAGTTTAGATACTGGGTCATGTCGGGTATCATTTGAAAGGGTTTGATTTGCACATTATAAAACATTTTTTTTACAGTAATATTTATTTTATTACGGTAACGTAAAAATATATACCATCCCCCATATCTACGAAGTTTACGAAGGATAACAAAATGTTTTTTTAGACAGCGTTAACATTATGATAAATGTAACAGTAAAAATATAATGTTATCCCTATCTCCATTCATATTTTTTAAATAAAATAAAAAATCTCTTACGAACTTTTGGATTTTAGCCGCCTTATATTGTTATTTTTTTCTAAATGAATTCATGGTGTCCAAAAAACGATTTAAGTAGGAATGTAATAAAAAAAATACAAAAACAAACTCGCATACTAACTCTATGCCAAGAAAACGAGTTATACATGAGACTGACGTCAAATTTTTACTTCTAGTTGCAGTTGCAACTAAAAGTTTGTACGGAACCCTCGGTGCGCGGGTCCGACTCGAACTTGGCCGGTTTTTTATTAAATGTCCCGGTCTGAGTCCTAACATTTATGCCAACCCTATACTAATGGCGCTTGACAAGGACCCACGCATGAGTGGCGCCGCCTGGTGAGCAAAAATACGGTAGTCCTCAGTCATTGTGACATTTCGGGGGTAAAGGTACCTTGTACCAAGGTACCATCGGGTTGGTGTCGGATATATGAATAGGAGCACCATTAATACCTAACAGTGTAAGCGCCGACCGACCATGTCGCATTTTAGCAATAAGGATTTAAAAAATACTTTATAAGCCGACTTTATATTTGTGTTCAGGTTTGCCCGCTGGATTTGCCTGGCGGGCATGCCCGGCGGTACCATACATTATCGGTAGAATAAGTTGTAGGTACTACTTGTATAATGTGTTGTGCTGTATATGGCTGGTTATTCTTAAAAGTTGCGCGTAAATATTGATTTGTTTTGCGTTTTTTTAACTCATTCTCGGGTTAAAAAAACACAAAATAACTTTTTGTTGACACAAATCAAATTATTTTATTTAATATTTTTTGATTTGTTATTAAAGTAGTAACACTACCATATATAAATTATAAATTGAAATAGATGTCATATACTAAAGAAAAAGACCAACACCGACGAAGGCCAATCCGAGGATCGAACTCTGGTCTTCAGCTTACGCGGCTAAGGCCATAAGCACTAGGCTAGTCTTATCGAAATACCGGCGAATTTCTCGAGTATATGCAATCTTAGTAACAGGCAAGACGCCCGTGGCCATTTTCTAAGTACAAGCGACGTTGCTTAGTACTTCCATCCAAACCACTCAGGGGTTCCGGTATGGCGAGAGAGATGGCGCTGTCATCAATACAACTTTTTGTTGACTATGAGCGAGTCCGACTCGCACTTGGCCGGATTTAGGTATTCAAATAAGTAGGTTTTTATAACAAAGGCACATGAGGATGAGGACTGACCTTTGAATTTAATTTACTATAGGTTAGGTCTGTAATTTGACATCTGGCACCTGAACAGATAAGCTTTCGTATAAAATATATGTTTTCCCAGCTTTCATGATTAGTTCGAGATCATTCCTACATTCGTTACTAAACTCAAAGTAAACATGTCCTTACTCTACCACTTGCGGAACTGACTTTGACTGACCATGACTTGCAAAAGTTCCCTAATGACCTACCTAAAGAATAAAGATCATTATTTCAATACAAATTCCCAAATGCCAACTCAAACAGCCAGCTGCATTAATTACTTGCGTCACTCAACTCAGTGATTACATCACTGAATGAATAAAACTGAGCGCAATTGACTGAGTTGTGGACTCGTGTCGTGGCAGTCCGCGGGCCCGAACGTGAGTCGCCTCGCCCTCATTTCGCAAGTGAATGCCAGGATCAAGGTCGATTGCGCATACGATATTTCCTAACATTTGTTACGAAATCGACAGTAGAAGTACCCGATATATTTGCGATTTAGTTCAACTTTTTTTTATTCTTACAGGAAAAAGAGGGGTGATAATCTTGGCGTATGCGTGTCTGTGGCAGCGTTACGCCCAGACGCATTTTAAACCAATTTTATAATGTATTTTTTTTTAATAAACATGTTTGAACGGATTAATCGCGTTTATTAACACCGTTATAAACAGTCAATTCAATGAACAACAATCGTACTAACAGAATACAATTTATTTTTTTAAATCTTTTGTCTACCTAATTATTAAACATCCTGATATATCAAGGGGCGCAGTAATGCCCCCGGGCCCCGCCAAGATGGTCAAAAAGTAGTTGTCTTAAACCGTTTGGTCCTATTTTCAAACCTTCACAGTTGCGTTTCTTTCTACTTACCGTCAAGATCCTACAACATCCCGCCCACACTGTCTGCCAGACTAAATACGTAGGTATAACTACATAAAGTTTTGGTAAAGGCTTCGAGCATAAGAACTTTTGCTTCACAAGCTGTTAGTTTGTAATTCAATTAGCGCAGAAATAAAACGCCTTAAATAAATCAAATATGTATTTCAGTGACAAACGTGGAATGGAAACCAATTATATGTACATTCATTTTCGAACATTATCCGGCTAATGTCCAGAGCTTTAAAACGTTTAACGTGTACGGAAGTTTACATCAAACAAAAGACGACACGACCACGCAGAACTTTCTTGCTGGGTCAAGGCTAGCTCACACCACTTGAGTATGTGCACATCGCCGCATTCAGCTTATAAAAAATATTGCGTGTCCACGCGCGTCTTAATATTGTACCCAGAAGTGCTGCATGCGGAAGCCGTTGACCTAACCATGCCTTTAAGATAGATATAGTATACGTGTTTCGTACATTTGAACCGCGCAGTCGCTAACGAGTAGGTACGGTTACGTAGAACTCATGGTAAGCAAATAGGAAAACTATACATACCTACATACACACTACGATGTAGCGCTACATACTACGATGTAGCGCTAGATACATATTTGAAAAGTTCGTAGGTAACTACGTCGTAGTTCGTAGCATGTAGCGAAATCTCTTTATTGCATGAAATATCTAACGCGTTGCATGAATAGCATAACAAGACCTTGGATAACTACCTATTCTAAGATGTAAACCCCATACATTTTCCAAATCGTTTTCAGCACGAACTTTTCCTTACAAACCCGATATTACCGTAATACAAGCAATTTCCAACCGAAATAGATGCAACGATTTTTTACCGAGTTTTTTATGGCTCGTTCACACATTTGGTCATTTTGGTGACGACGGTTTTTAGTTCAAGTTTAACTACGCCACTCAAATATGGACTTATAATGACGTGTAAACGAACCATTTGGTACTATGTCTACCAAATTCACGAATTAAGATGTAACTGTAGATAAATATAACAGCATTGAGTTCTTAACAGAGAGGAGCATAGGTGATTTGATTGGTACAACCTTTTGTTCGAATGTATCACATTTTATGCCCAAATATTTTATTTTATGAATGTATCATATTTCTATTTTATTCAAGTTTTTTTTAATTCAAATTAAACATTCGCCCACAATTTATATTCGACATAAAAATATTAAATTGCAGTTTCAAAAACAAGCTAAAATCTACGTTATTTTTTTTATTTTTTCTCTTATAATTTATTAATTACTTATTAAAAATCTTTAAACGTTCGTGTTTATATATACTTTATTATCTTTTTTATTTCTGTAAATTATAATGTTTATCTAAGGAACTCTCGGAGTGTCCATAGTAGTTGAAACTCCTTAACTAAAATGAGTGGGTATATTACGTACTAAATTCACAACTAGGTAGATCCATAATAGTTTACATATTTTGAGCTATAAGAGAGATTTAATGTGGCACACTAAATGCAAATTAATAATATATTAAGTGCATTACACCGATAATCGATAGGTACAAATAATTTTCAAATACTCTTCTAAAATTAGTTACACACAAAATCCTGCTTAAATTTATACTACGATGCTGATTAAATTCCAATAATTTAAACAAATCTTTAATGGTTTGCGTCGTTTGACGTAACCCCATTTTTTTGTCATTTATTTAATTGCCAAGTTACGACATGAATTATAAACCAAAGAAAAAATAGGTCATAATTAGCAATACAAAGTTTGTATTGCTAATTATGACCTATTTTTTCTTTGGTTTATAATTCATGTCGTAACTTGGCAATTAAATAAATGACAAAAAATATGGGGTTACGTATTACTAAACGTTTGTATTACAAACTCATACATTGGCTGGACAAAGGTGACAATCCTAATACTGCTACGTTTAGTAATACGTATATTAAAAGGAAACTTATTTATAAGTACAACCAAATCACGCTCACATAAACCGCACGTAGAGTAAGTATAATAACTGGATTTGCGAGTATAATATACCTATATCTTTTATTATGTGGCTATGTGACTATGTAGCTATACCTATGAGCTAAACCTCCCGGTAGTTAGATTACCCGTGATATTAACAATTAACATTGGATATTTTTTACGTGTCGAGCAGCCACAGCCACAGTTGTGTTCAATTTAATTTCCTTGTAACGCTACTTTTTCTGTTTTATAGGATACCTACCCGGCAGTGGCGGTGCGTCAAAAATATTTATTTTCATCACACCTGTTCGTACTCGTAAATGGTGGTATTACTTATATGCAACCATACATAGATTGTGGAAATCTTTGGGGGAGGCCTATGTCCAGCAGTGGACGTCTTTCGGCTGAAATGATGATGATGATGATGAACCATACATAGACTTAGTGAGCTGTATTAAGCCCATGGTCTTAAAATATTCTCATACTACTTTACCGCCCGCCCAGAACTTCCGGAGGACCTACCCCCCACGCGCTCGCCGCACGTAGTCGCCGCTCACTCCGGAGTACTGTCGACTGTGCAGATTAACACGGTGTGATTAACACTACCGCTAATAATTATTGTTTCTTTATCAGGCTAGAAATTTTATGTAATGCAAATGTGATAAAAAGCATTGTATGTATCACGGGCGGTACAAGAATTAGGAACTCGTGCTAAATTAAGCCCTCGTCCTCGACTCGGGGTTAAATTCACACTCGTTCGTAATTTCATGTTTACCGCCCTTAATACACATGTACTATTTCAGGCCGTAGTTACAGTGGTTTTTCTTTCCGTTATGCGCTGTAGGAAAATTGATCAACTGTCTGGATATTAGGCAAGCTGTTAGGAATCGAGTTCACACACCGCCACTGCTTACTTTGCATTGCCGGTTACATTGCTCTCGAGTGAATAGTGAAGATCCTGAGATCCTGACAAACAATATGTTGACTAGAACTGAATTCGATAATGATGCGTCCGTTTATTGTCCTTCGCGGACTCAGCGGAGCGGCGCCTCGCCGCCGCGTACACCGCCAGCTTCGACGGCGACGGCAGGCTTGAGTCGCGAGGCCTCACCAGGGACTCGCGGGACTCCGCCGCGGGCAGCGAGGCCGAGGTCGGCACGGACGGCAACTTGCGTACGGTGTCGTAGGGCAGCGGCGAGCTGCGGGAGGCCGTAGACGCGATGGAGCCCGAGCCGTCCGAGTCCTGAAAGAATATAGCTTTAAACACTGTGCGCTTGTAAAAATGAGGAGTTTCATGTCATCATATAAGTCCGTCCCATTTATTTCAGGGGAAACAAATATCTCGACTGCCAATCACCTTTGATCAGAATTCCTCAGCTTTTTCATGGCTTGGCAAATACCTTATAATAGCTACAAGAAAAACAAGAGCGTAAAGTAAGCGATTTTCGACGAGAACAGCACTATGAAAATCGTGCGGGAAAGTATTACTTTCCGCACGATTTTGCACCATTAGATCAAGCTCTTTTCGAGCACATGCAATGTAAAAATGTTCCCTATATTTGCTTCAAAATTCATAAATGGTCTTCGAGATATAATAAGGTTTAAAACTTAGGCAATTTTATTGCAAAACATCTTCAAACATAAAAATAAACCTCGTAGAGTACATCTACAAACAACAGCAGCCTTTAACTGACTATCGGTAGACCGTATACCGTTGCAATAGGAACTACAAAGGGCCAGTTAACTGTGTTGACGATGCTACAGAGGGCATCGTACCACAAAAATCGAACGTTCGAAAATTTATATCTCCCTCTCTATCTTGATTATTGGAGTGATAAAGTGGTTTTTCCGCCAATTTTCGATTTTCGTGGTAGACCCTCTGGGATCGGATACCGGTATTTTCTCCATACAAAAAGAACAGAATTATTTCGTTGTTTAAATTATTAATACATTGTTAATGGGGCAATTTAATAATAAGACGTTGTTACCTAAATAAAAGGTTGAGTTCTAAACGAGCATATCATTTTGGGCTATTAGGAGTTAAAAAAAAACGTAAATACCTAAATCTAGTTCTCAACGTCAACCACATTACAAACATTTTAGACACGGCAGTAAGATTGCTGTTCCGAGCTACTCGATAATAAGCTAATTTCCTGTTAGTTAAATTGTGTATCGAACGCTTGACAGACCTTGTAATTTCATTAATTTATGGAGTCTAGGTACTGGCATTATTCATAAACGCAGAAACACAGTTCAGTTAATTGATTGTATGTCCATCTGTCAGTTATTTTTTATGAATAAAGAAGTAAATCTAGTAGGTAACCAGATTACAGTCATTTAAATATTCAGAAGTATCGGTAGTCTATTGGTATAATTGTGCCTAACCTATATAGTTAACAATTATTTAATACTCATTAATCTTGCATGTCGTGCCTAGAATAAAAAAAAGAAAACATGGAGGTTTCCTCTGATGGATCAGACAATCAGATTTTATGTATTTTTTTATATCCACACACCTGTACCTACCTCATTCGTCCCATTTATCTCATATTATCACTCATGTACACCTACATACGTATGAGAAGAAAGCTTTAGATACGTACATAGTTAGGTATCCCCAGTCAGCCACAGATATTTATTTACTATCAAGTACGTAGTGGATCTTGTTTACCGGACGTTTCAATTCAATCACCGAGACTGCTTCCGAAATGTATGTGTGACATGTGGGCATTATCTTATCTCCATCTGTTTTACCTACGGAGTGCAGCTGTGAATGACCGCGCTCGTGATTAATGCTTGTTTATACACACGCTTAACGGAGCGCACTTGCGCACCTAATCAATGGAATGAGCAGAAATTATTGAGATGTGTAGAATGTGTACTGTTGTTTGGGTTTGTTGCGTAATCCTATTGACATTGACAGATTACATAATTTATATAATAGTACCCTTTACCGCATATGACATGTAAGGTATTTGTTTAAATTGGAATTTTAACAGCTGTCAATTAAGTTGAATTTATAACGGCCAAATATGGAACAGTATGCGGTTAAAGGGTTAAGAGCAGAACCTCTCATAGAAAAGCAACTGCAAACCGTTTTGAGCACTACGCAAAAAACAATTTACACTCGGCTTCCTTTCCCCTGCACAAACGCTAGAAAGATGATAAATATTATATAATACTGGCGCGCGCGGGTTGTGTTGTGTGGCATCAGTCCGTTCATCATTAGAATGTAACTTTTAGTTAAAACAAATCAATTTATTTAATTAAATATTTTCAATATCATCAGAGACACAACACAAGAAAAAAAACCAATCAATTCGAGTTATAGATCCTGCCTAATAACTAATACCTACTGCAAATACCTACTTAGGTATTTAGGTATTCATATCAAACTTAAGTAGGTATTTTACGTATCAATGAGCCTCACATTGTAAAGCCATGTCTCGAGCAATATACCTTCCTGTTGTCCGTGTTCAAGTCGGCCGTATCTGGTGCTATTTAGCTAAGGGTCTCCGTGGAGGATAGTCGAGGTGGTCGTCTGGACGAACGGGTCTGCTGTACCACCCGACCTTGTCTCAAGCAGTAGGTCGTCACACGTACCTTCCTGTTGTCCCTGTGTTCAAGCCGGTCGTATCTCGTGGTCCTAGCCGAGGGTTTCCGCGGAGGACGTGGCAGGGCAGACGGCGGCGGTGGGAGACTAGATGAACGGGTCTGCTGTGAAGCCCGACCCTGTCTCTCCAGCAGCAGGGCTTCCTCGCCGCGGCCGTTGGTGCCGCGGGCTCCGACCGTGCCTAGGCCGGGGAAGCAGCACAGACCGCGCTATAAACATAAATAGGTGTTAGAGTCGGAAGTCTGAGCTATTCGCCATATCTAAAAGACGGACTAAATAGATTTTTTAATCGTCTAGCCGGGACGGTCAGCCTCATAAATATACACACTTTCAGCACTTGTATTAAAATTGAACCTACTCCCCCAGTAATAAATTCCTAAGTGTAGGTATAGGTTCATATTTATAGACGTGACTGTACATATGCCGACTCCCTGTTACTTAAAGCGGAAAATACTTTAGTTTTAAATAAAAAAATCTAGGTACGTACTTTACTAATAACAATACAGGTACGTAATGACAAACGTGATATAGCGTTGTATAGAGATCAACAACCTGAACGTTAAGATTGTTTCAGCGAACATCTCGAAGTAACTCGATTAGGAAACTTTATCGTGTTAATCGGCTATCACAATGGAACAATGGGGGCACAGTCAAACACAAACTCAATTAAAAGTAATTAGTAATTCTTACCTCATTACGGAAGCGGCCGAAGAAAGTTATAACATGCTCACTTGGATTTGAGCGCAGCGTTTCATAACGGGCCTGATCAAATTTTACTTCATAACATTTATTCCTCTTTCCTGCATTTGCCCGATCATCATGCCGAAATAAATTGATTATCAAATGTCTCGCCGAAACCAGGACGATTTTTTTATATATACAAGAATTCAAAAACGTTTTGAAATAATTTAAAGGACCACTCTTAAAATACACATAATATCTTGAAGTTTTTTTCCGTCTTTGATTAACGAAAATACAGATTTAAAAAAAAACGCTCCAGCGCTGAATAAAATATTTCGTGTATTAAATTCTCAATCTCCTCGTATAACCTCGGTAAACTTTGAGTGATCGCATTGTTGTAGTAGCGTTACAACGAACTGGGTCACTAGCCTATAATAGGTTTGTGCCAGCTCGAAACAAAAGCACATATTTATGTATGTTAATAAAGCTCACACAGTGTATACAAACTCGGGTTTGTGTATTATTTGGTCGAAAGGGTCACTCTGGAAATCGGAACTCGCTGGAATGTTTCAAACATTATTTTATTCTTATACATTCTAGGTTAGGAAGCCATAAAGAAAACCACAACAAACAAAACATGTTTTTTATTCTAATACATGCTCTTTATAAAAATACGACAAAATACAGTGGTTATAAAATATCTTATAAAAATATTTTTATATACAATCTAGCATTAGTAAAATATTAGTATCTAAAATAATTCTTATTTAAGCCTCTTAAGCGATGCTTCCTTTTTAGATAAGGCGTTTTTGTTGTACTAATTATTTTACAATCTGATTGACTAACACTGTTTTGCTTACATACCATAATTTTAGCTTTAAAATGTTAAAGGCAAAAAAGGTATCAAACAAAAGTTAAATCACTCGAAACTAAAGGAGTTACAACTTAGTGCTAAGAAAATAAATAGTTTTATTTCACGAAAACTCGTAGTTAAAATTTGACTCAAGGTTTCGTGTCTATATACTATAAACTTAATTAATAAAAACCCACACATTTTAACTTAATTACAAAAACACGAGTCCAAAATACAACAATGTTATTCTAACTTTGGTATAATTTTGTGACAACACGCTTTTGTTCAGACAACTCGATATATCTAAATTAAAGTTTGCTGGCGTACAGATCTCTGGCAAAATGCTTCTCTATACAACTTAGTTGCCAATACAAAGCATGTATAAAGCGTAAGGTCAGCTGGGACGAGTCCATTGACTACTATCTGTTAATACAAGGGTACTAAGGGTTGGAGGCACTACCACCGTAACAAACGTAATTCACTATAAGGTGGAAGTACACGTATAACTCCAGCGGTGCGCCGTATAGGGTATGCATCAGCACTCAAATGAAACAAATGTAAACGTATGCGGGCGGCCGTAACCATTTCCACGCCAAAGAAGGATTAAGTCACAGACCACAGACGAATATAGACCTTAATGAACACTCATAAAGTTTAACTTCAGTTTTGACACTTCATTGACGTGGCGTCTGAGTGAAACCGTTTGTTAATCAAGTTAATGAACGCTGATCGCGCTTTCGCGCGCGAACCCTTCGACGCTTGATGCTACACTGCCTGCTTTGCCGAACGCTCTGCCTACCCTCACCTCGTTGTCTATGGATCTGGCCCCAGCATACCTTATAACGCGCAACGTCGAGACTAGGATGCAGATTAGCAATGATGACTACTAATTATCATTTTAGAGATTCTAATAACAATATTGGCACTTCATATCAGACCCCGTCTTTGCAATATACGCATAAGATACAATTCACAGGCGTTTTAACTATTTTATTTACTAGCAGTAGAAGTGGGATAATAAAGTTCCCTTTAGAATAATTTATCAATAAATCACAAATGCTCATTTGGCCATTGAAAAAGGCACTTGACAGTTTCATGAAGTTGCTTATAGTTTTGGCATTTTTACGCAGTTAAACATGTTGACCTGATTATTCTCAAATTAAAAAAAAAAGGGGGGGACGTTACTAATTGCTATAAAAATCAGCACATTTTTATTGTATGATTATGATATTTTTGATGAAGCGTCTTGTTAAAAAGCGTTAAGTGACGGTAGCGTCAAGTCTTCTAGATTCACACTGAATACACAACAAAGCTGTGACAGTGAAGGAATGTGTTCTCAAGGTACAAAGGAATGTTAGAACTAATTCGGTCCACGAGCAATTAAATCGAGATTGTTTTTTTTTTTTCAGAAAATGTTTTCAGATTAACATTATCAAAAATAGTTAAAAAATAAGATTATAATTAAGTTCAAACATTTTTCCTATTTATTGGCTAGTGTATATAATGTAAGGGAAATGCCAAGTTTTGGCATATTTGTATAAATAGCTGCATTGAATTTAGGATTTCGAATATAATCTTTGTAAAATACAATTTTCATTATAATATATATTGTTAAAAAGGGGAAAAATAAGGATTCCACAGGTTATGTACCAGGTGGAGGCATGCTGCTGTGTTTACACCAAAAGATAAATGTTGATATGATCGAGTACGCATGTCATCAGACGAATCATACGTAAGTGGACGTTGCCACCACGTGGACGTTCCTCTAGAGCAAGGACCAGAAAATTGCGCCTCTTTGAAGGTATAATTGACACAAAATCTTAGTTACTGGTTAACCAAAACAAAAACTCACAAAACCGTTGGCTTATTCCTCTTTGATTAATTCTAGGTATGCACGGAGAGCTTTGTTTTAACTTTTAATTCAAGCCAAATCATCGACCGCAGCAGTAAAAGTCCAAAAGTAACGGACAGGGATTTACATGTCCCTTACCCTAATTGAACCTACAGTCGACGACATAATATCGAAAATGGGTATACTAGAATTTTTGGAGCGTCCGTTTCAGTAACGGAATGCTCCAATTGGATGTTATGGTGTGTAACACAGGCACGGGTTAATTCGGGCAGGGGGGGGGGGTCAGGGTGGGCATGGTCAGTAATAGCTGGGCCGGTCGTCACGCGGCAGCGGCAGGTAACTCACGGCGGGCACGGGCGGCCGCTCCAGCCGCGACTCCAGCGCCGCCAGCTGCGAGTCCAGCCGCAGCGACGTGCTGTCGAACCCGCAGCCTGCAACTCATCAACAGTTAGCAACACCCGAACCCTTAAATATATGATGGTGCATTTATGATACAAAAACGAGGCAAGTGACGATCAAGTTCTCTTGAAATGAAGACTGTCATATCGTTGTAAGTTCTTAATTTAAAATGAATTTGGTTGTCACTTGGGATGTTTTAGGATCAATATTGAGATAATTCATGCATTAAGGATTATACACGCCACAGTAAAACGTGTCAAAGGACATCATGAAATACGAAACCTAAACGCTATAAATGTTACGATTTCTGGCTAGAGGTAATCTGGTAAAAGGTGCTAATACAAAAAAAAAACATTAGGCAATGAATCTTCCTAATAGTGGAGAATGTGGTAAATTGGCCCGAACACGAATGGATGAACGAATGGGATAATATATCGTGCGAGGTAAAAGAAATACGAGTAGCCGAGGATACAGCAAACGTACGGTTGAAGCTTGTCGACGTGCGAAAGCTAACTTTATCACGACACTGATATTATCACTGCAGCCGTCAAAAATAACCTGATCAAGAAAAGAGTCTCCAAACTTTTCAACTAGATGGCTGCGACCAGACTCCCGCTTTCTTTGTATCGATTTGTTTTGCGGTGGGCTCTCCTATATGCGAGCCAAATTGGAGGACTAAGAGACTAAGAGAGAGAGTGTTGGAGGAAGAGAGACAGTATGAGTGCGTACCGCTGCAGTTCTCCTGCGGGGAGTAGTTGCGGCGCGCCAGGTGGCGGTAGCGCGCCGGCACGCCGCCCACGCCTTCGGCGCTCGAGAACGATGCACCAGATGATAAACCCACTGAAAAAAACAAAAATATCTCAAATCAGTTTTTAGACACCTAAAATTCAGAATTGCCAAACAAAAATAATAATAATAAATCCTACTTCGGCTCCGCGTACGCCTCCCAAAGGTCCGGAACACCATTGTTCCGTGATGGGAAAAACATACAAAATTCTACTAATATTATAAACGCAAAAGTTTGTAAGTATGGATGTTTGTTACTCTTTCACGTAAAAACTACTGAATCGATTTTAATAAATCTTCACAATAATATAGCTTACACATCAGAATAACACATAGGCTACAATTTATAAAGATATTGCGAAGACGAAGTCGCGGGCACCAGCTAGTAAATAAATATTTTGGGACAACCTCACACAGATCGTAGATGAACCTAGCCCCAAACTAAACAAAGCTTGTACCTATGGGTACTAGGCGACGATTAGGAAACGTCCATAACTTAGGAACAAATATTTGTGATAAACACACAAAAAATTTCCTTACCAGGATTCGAACCCGGAACCTCCAGCTTCGTAGGCGGGGTCACTACCAACTAGGCTAGTGAGGCCGTTAAAAATGGATTCAGAGAAAAACATCTTTCAACACAACAACATCATTTTTTTTTAAATGGGATCGTTTAGAATGTGTTTATTTTAAAATTTAAAAAAAAACTATCGTTTTTCCGTTACTTTTCCCTTACTTAACAACAAACGGTCTACATCTTGGCCCCAAGAGGTCTGTTTAGACGCCGAAGAGTTCCACTATAATTCCAGCTCCTTAATCAGAACAGTTCGATAATCCAACTATTCTGACTTTTCACAACTAACCATCGAGTTAATACAGACGACTCGACCAGCATGTCGTCAGGAAATCAGGTAAGGGTATAATTTTAAAGTTTAATTTTAAGTGCCTTTATGCTAAATAAAACAAAATGCTTTTTTATATCCATTGATAAGGAGTCTAATCATTACCGAGCTCCTCGCGGCTGGAGTTGTTCCGCAGAGAGGCGCCACTGTCGTAGGCACCGCTGGTGTGCTTCTGCAGCACCTTGATCATTGCGTCGCGCTCCGCTACCTTCGACTCCAACTCCTTAACTCTGAAAAATAATAATCGGTATAAGCTTTGACAACCTTTACGTTTTAATATACCTTTGTTAACAAGAGTCATAATCCATAATCGCACCTCCTCGTAACTCATTCAATTAGCCCAATATAGAGTTCTCTGCTCGTAGGCGCTTTTCGCTTCATACGCATTTAACAGCACAACGCTATCGGCTACTTAACTTAATAGATCGAACTAAGATAAAACCTCTAACTACTAGAAATAGCATAGCTTGAGAACGCGCCTCTCTCTCTCTTTAGTCGGTCCCTCATTCCTGAGGATCGTGATCCCAATAAGTTACGTCCTTGATCCGTTGTCTCCAACAGTCTCGATCCATCGTTGCCTTCACCGCTTGCTGGAACTTGCTCGAGGATGTAGCTTCTTTGACTTGGTCAGTCCATCTAGTCGGCGAGCGGCCACGGCTTCTCATTCCTTCCATTTCGCCAACCACGACCAGTTTCTCAACTCTTCGTTCCCATTTGCATTACATGGCCAAAGTATAATAACAACCGATGTTGGCAGATAGTGGACACGCGGGTTTTGATTCTCAGTTGGAAAAGAATTGACGCATTTGTGCGTTTAGCCGTCCAGGGTATCCTGAGCATTCGCCTCCAACACCACATTTCGAATGCGTCAATTCTTTGTCTTTCTCTTGCCAATATTGTCCACGTCTAAACTCCATATGTGAAAATCGAATAGACCATAGCTCTGACCAGGCGAGTTTTTGTACAGTCAAGTGCAAAAATACGTATCAACAAAATCGTCTCATATATATGGTACTACGCTCTTATTACAATGGAATAAAATGCTATAGGACATATTTTTGAGTACGAGTAAGATGTGTCCATCCATATTTTTACACTTGACTGTACGAAAGCTTCTCCAAATAACTTGAAGGCGTCACTGCGATTCGGCGCTTGATCTCTAGGGCACAGCTTCCATCATTGTTTATCTGAGACCCCATATATGAAACTTCACCTCTTCGATACCCTGGATTTCATGGGAACCTGTCAATTTGCCAGCGCGATCTACGACCATAAGCTTTGTTTTCTGCCTGTTCGCTGCTAGCCCTAGTTTGTGGCTTTCTACCTCCAACCTATCCAGAATTAGCTTCATGTCATCAAAGTTTGTGGTGGTAGAACCGTATCATCGGCATAACGCAAGTTGGAGATACATTTACCTCCGGCCACAAAGCCTTTGCTCCAGTCCTCAAGGGTTGCTCGCATTATGTGTTCACCATATACGTTGAAGAGTAGAGGGGACAAAATGCAGCCTTGTCTCACCCCGCGCTTCATTTGAAACACATCAAAACAGTCGGTGTTTATTGTAACAAAAGAGCGATTGTTGACAAATAGGTTGTTTATTAGGTTTATGAGGTGATCAGGTGTCCCAATCTCAGCCAGCACCTGTCACAATTTGTCCCATGGTACAAAATCAAAGGCCTTTGAGTAATCTATATAACAGAGAACCACTGGGCTGTTCTTGACTCTTCTCGATAATTTGTCGGACACTTAGGATTTGTTCTCTTATGCCCTTTCCTTTGACGAATCCTGCCTGTTCCTCTGGAATTTGAAAATCGAGAATGTTCTTGAGCCTTTATTATGTTCAGAAGTATCTTGCTGACATGAGGAATAAGTGCCAAGGTTCTGTAGTTACTGCATTATTTCGTGGAGCCTTTCTTTTTCTCTTGTGGAGAACGCGCCTAGAGTTCGACTACGCCAATTTTCCACCGATTTTGATAATACAGACTGTGAAAATATTGAGTAAACATCAAAATTTCATAGAATAAAAAATTACACTTGCGCGTCTGTAATTAATATCGATGTAAATTTAGCTTGGTCTGACTACAATTATGGTAGAAAGGGAATCTTAATTACCTGCTCTCGAGGTCGGCTAATTTCTTCTGAGCAGAATGCAGCTCGTCCATGTGGCGGATCTTCTCGCTGCGGGCCTCCGCCATCAGCCGCTCGGACTCCGCCGACGTCTTCTCCAGAGCGGCTATCTTCGCGTCTCTATACACGTACAAACTAAATCAAATCAATGAAGGTCCAACAGTAACACTGTTTAAAGAGATGTTCAGCGACATTTTTTAGTTTATTAAATTGAATAGAAAGTTAACAATTGAGAAATTATAGAAGCTAGGAATTCTTATGTAAACGAGTGACTATAAACTTGTATTTTGCAACGAAACGACAGTTATTGTTTCACTGACGCTGTCCGTGCATGGCGACCCTGCCGGAGGATACGATTACAAGTCGGGTATTGTAAGTTGAAAAATGTTATTGTACAACTTGAGCATGGCCCTGAATAGCCTCCATATTTGAGTTGCGTGCATTTAGACCTCTCGCATACGTAAGGAATTTGTGTAGCATGCAATCACAGTAGCTCAGTCGTGCGCCGAGTCAGTATCTTACGCGCGAGATAACCCGTCTCTTTCTAATAATAAATGAGCTGGAGCCTACTTGGGTATGGAGGCGGCGGAGACGGCGGCCTGGCGCAGCGCGGCCTCCTCGAGGTAGCGCTGCTCCCACTTGGCGCACTCGCCCTCCAGCGCCAGCAGCCGCTCGTCGCGCTCGCGCAGCTGCCGCCGCAGCTCCGCCTCGCCGCCGGCTGAACTAATAATAAATGAGCTGGAGCCTACTTGGGTATGGAGGCGGCGGAGACGGCGGCCTGGCGCAGCGCGGCCTCCTCGAGGTAGCGCTGCTCCCACTTGGCGCACTCGCCCTCCAGCGCCAGCAGCCGCTCGTCGCGCTCGCGCAGCTGCCGCCGCAGCTCCGCCTCGCCGCCGGCTGAACTAATAATAAATGAGCTGGAGCCTACTTGGGTATGGAGGCGGCGGAGACGGCGGCCTGGCGCAGCGCGGCCTCCTCGAGGTAGCGCTGCTCCCACTTGGCGCACTCGCCCTCCAGCGCCAGCAGCCGCTCGTCGCGCTCGCGCAGCTGCCGCCGCAGCTCCGCCTCGCCGCCGGCTGAACTAATAATAAATGAGCTGGAGCCTACTTGGGTATGGAGGCGGCGGAGACGGCGGCCTGGCGCAGCGCGGCCTCCTCGAGGTAGCGCTGCTCCCACTTGGCGCACTCGCCCTCCAGCGCCAGCAGCCGCTCGTCGCGCTCGCGCAGCTGCCGCCGCAGCTCCGCCTCGCCGCCGGCTGAACTAATAATAAATGAGCTGGAGCCTACTTGGGTATGGAGGCGGCGGAGACGGCGGCCTGGCGCAGCGCGGCCTCCTCGAGGTAGCGCTGCTCCCACTTGGCGCACTCGCCCTCCAGCGCCAGCAGCCGCTCGTCGCGCTCGCGCAGCTGCCGCCGCAGCTCCGCCTCGCCGCCGGCTGAACTAATAATAAATGAGCTGGAGCCTACTTGGGTATGGAGGCGGCGGAGACGGCGGCCTGGCGCAGCGCGGCCTCCTCGAGGTAGCGCTGCTCCCACTTGGCGCACTCGCCCTCCAGCGCCAGCAGCCGCTCGTCGCGCTCGCGCAGCTGCCGCCGCAGCTCCGCCTCGCCGCCGGCTGAACTAATAATAAATGAGCTGGAGCCTACTTGGGTATGGAGGCGGCGGAGACGGCGGCCTGGCGCAGCGCGGCCTCCTCGAGGTAGCGCTGCTCCCACTTGGCGCACTCGCCCTCCAGCGCCAGCAGCCGCTCGTCGCGCTCGCGCAGCTGCCGCCGCAGCTCCGCCTCGCCGCCGGCTGAACTAATAATAAATGAGCTGGAGCCTACTTGGGTATGGAGGCGGCGGAGACGGCGGCCTGGCGCAGCGCGGCCTCCTCGAGGTAGCGCTGCTCCCACTTGGCGCACTCGCCCTCCAGCGCCAGCAGCCGCTCGTCGCGCTCGCGCAGCTGCCGCCGCAGCTCCGCCTCGCCGCCGGCTGAACTAATAATAAATGAGCTGGAGCCTACTTGGGTATGGAGGCGGCGGAGACGGCGGCCTGGCGCAGCGCGGCCTCCTCGAGGTAGCGCTGCTCCCACTTGGCGCACTCGCCCTCCAGCGCCAGCAGCCGCTCGTCGCGCTCGCGCAGCTGCCGCCGCAGCTCCGCCTCGCCGCCGGCTGAACTAATAATAAATGAGCTGGAGCCTACTTGGGTATGGAGGCGGCGGAGACGGCGGCCTGGCGCAGCGCGGCCTCCTCGAGGTAGCGCTGCTCCCACTTGGCGCACTCGCCCTCCAGCGCCAGCAGCCGCTCGTCGCGCTCGCGCAGCTGCCGCCGCAGCTCCGCCTCGCCGCCGGCTGAACTAATAATAAATGAGCTGGAGCCTACTTGGGTATGGAGGCGGCGGAGACGGCGGCCTGGCGCAGCGCGGCCTCCTCGAGGTAGCGCTGCTCCCACTTGGCGCACTCGCCCTCCAGCGCCAGCAGCCGCTCGTCGCGCTCGCGCAGCTGCCGCCGCAGCTCCGCCTCGCCGCCGGCTGAACTAATAATAAATGAGCTGGAGCCTACTTGGGTATGGAGGCGGCGGAGACGGCGGCCTGGCGCAGCGCGGCCTCCTCGAGGTAGCGCTGCTCCCACTTGGCGCACTCGCCCTCCAGCGCCAGCAGCCGCTCGTCGCGCTCGCGCAGCTGCCGCCGCAGCTCCGCCTCGCCGCCGGCTGAACTAATAATAAATGAGCTGGAGCCTACTTGGGTATGGAGGCGGCGGAGACGGCGGCCTGGCGCAGCGCGGCCTCCTCGAGGTAGCGCTGCTCCCACTTGGCGCACTCGCCCTCCAGCGCCAGCAGCCGCTCGTCGCGCTCGCGCAGCTGCCGCCGCAGCTCCGCCTCGCCGCCGGCTGAACTAATAATAAATGAGCTGGAGCCTACTTGGGTATGGAGGCGGCGGAGACGGCGGCCTGGCGCAGCGCGGCCTCCTCGAGGTAGCGCTGCTCCCACTTGGCGCACTCGCCCTCCAGCGCCAGCAGCCGCTCGTCGCGCTCGCGCAGCTGCCGCCGCAGCTCCGCCTCGCCGCCGGCTGAACTAATAATAAATGAGCTGGAGCCTACTTGGGTATGGAGGCGGCGGAGACGGCGGCCTGGCGCAGCGCGGCCTCCTCGAGGTAGCGCTGCTCCCACTTGGCGCACTCGCCCTCCAGCGCCAGCAGCCGCTCGTCGCGCTCGCGCAGCTGCCGCCGCAGCTCCGCCTCGCCGCCGGCTGAACTAATAATAAATGAGCTGGAGCCTACTTGGGTATGGAGGCGGCGGAGACGGCGGCCTGGCGCAGCGCGGCCTCCTCGAGGTAGCGCTGCTCCCACTTGGCGCACTCGCCCTCCAGCGCCAGCAGCCGCTCGTCGCGCTCGCGCAGCTGCCGCCGCAGCTCCGCCTCGCCGCCGGCTGAACTAATAATAAATGAGCTGGAGCCTACTTGGGTATGGAGGCGGCGGAGACGGCGGCCTGGCGCAGCGCGGCCTCCTCGAGGTAGCGCTGCTCCCACTTGGCGCACTCGCCCTCCAGCGCCAGCAGCCGCTCGTCGCGCTCGCGCAGCTGCCGCCGCAGCTCCGCCTCGCCGCCGGCTGAACTAATAATAAATGAGCTGGAGCCTACTTGGGTATGGAGGCGGCGGAGACGGCGGCCTGGCGCAGCGCGGCCTCCTCGAGGTAGCGCTGCTCCCACTTGGCGCACTCGCCCTCCAGCGCCAGCAGCCGCTCGTCGCGCTCGCGCAGCTGCCGCCGCAGCTCCGCCTCGCCGCCGGCTGAACTCGCGCCGCCCGACCCGCAGTTGCACTCGCGTTTCCTGAAATTATAAACAAAGCTCGAAGTGCCATTTTCATGGCAGCAATAGCACTACCACAGCGTAAGGATGAACTCCATACAGTAGGTTAACTCCGCCGATTTCTGGGTCATCGATGGGGGGCGCGCGGGGAAGGAGGCGGGGAGGAAATGCCGCCGAATTTCTATGAAAATTCGGCGGCGTATTTTAAGGGGTGTGAAATTGAAATTAGTTTGCCAATCAGATTGTAATATATTTTGCATAGTTTTTGACAACCCTAAGCCTCAGCACGACCACCGAGCCGAGCCGCTGGCCGTGTATGAAGTTACCTCACTGTATGGAATACATCCCTACGCTGTGGCACTACTTAGGGAGTCGATCGCGGCGATCGGACGCTTACTGAACGGGCACTAACGCGTACTGAGACCCCATGACGCTCCCCGTATCCGCTCACACGGCGATGGCTAGGCGAAGGTGAGCGTGCAGCGTCTATGCTCTGTACAGCGTGCACTCAGAACACACGCCTTGTTCAAGCGGCCAGTGAGGCCTTACACTAACACTAAATCACAAAACACACCTAAACGTCTGCAGTTCCTTCTTTAACTGTGCGCGGAGTTTTAGCTAGGTGTATTCGCGCCAACGCCAACGCGCGCTACAGTCCAATGACTGTTCACGTAGCCACTCGCACGGCGACACTAACGCTATAAATCACGCGACCAACCTTAATGTCTGTAGTTCCTTCTCTAACTGTGCGCGGAGTTTTCGTTCGGTGTGTTCGCGGCGATCCGAAGCTTGCTGCAGGGACGCCAACGCGCGCTGCAGGCCCATAACACGCTCGACATAGCCACTTGCGTGGCGACACTAAAACAATTCAAATAAAATACTGAATTCATTCACATGATAAAACATGTTTTTAACATAAAACATATTTTTGATATACCTAAGCTTTTATCGCCGTTTGTACTTTCCTTTACACGGTCAACTTATACTCATCGAGGCAATTCTAAGAAAGCCAAACACGGGAATTTGGTTAATTGTTTCATCACAGAGTTCCTATGGACCTTCGGTCTCCATCATCCGAGCAGCTCAATGGTACCATAACATTGTATTGTTTCAGCTTATTCAGATAACGAAACTTCAGTCAAATTCAGCTTGTAAGATTTGACCCTAACAAACACACCCACAAACATACATTGCAAATAAAATAAAATTGTAAAATAGGTACTACGTATGTACAGTACGTACTAAGTATAGCGTTGACAAAGTTGGGAAAATAGGTTTTTTTCCCAGAAGACTCGTTTTATTCGGCTTCTTTCGGAAAAAATCAATGATAATTTTCGTTTTTTAATTTTCAACTCATAATCAATGTCTTATTTACATCTACAAAGGGGCAAAGTACATCGATGACATCGAGAAAGAAATAATTGATACAGTTGAAAAGAGCGACAGTGATAGTGACATTATCACTAAAAAATCATTAATTATCATTATTAAATAAAATAAATAAAATAAATTATTTAGTTCTTAAAAAACGCAAAATTTCATTAAAATCATGAAAAAACCATTCGATTTTTCCAGGAATTTTCAACACTAACTAAGTACAAAACACACTGCACTGCTTTAGTTTAAAAAGTGAGAGAGACAGACGCACCTCCTCCTCGAGCCGCACGACGTTGGCCTGCGCGTTGGTGAGCGCGGTGTCGAGTATGTCGATGTGTGTGCGCTGCTCTTGTAGCGTGGCGCGCTGTGCTGCCATCTCTATCTCTTGTCTCTCTTTACTGCAAGCCAGCTCCTTATCTACGTAACAAACATACAGAATAAATCGTATAGATATAAATCAGAAGAATCATAAAGAATATAGTTTACCCACTGGGATGCAGTCGCTTTTCTTAAAACTAGCACCTACTTTAAATCTTGGGATTAGTCGTCAAAGCGGACCCAGACCCCCTAAGCCGCGGCATTAGCCGCGAAAACGCTAGTAAGAAGACATTTTTTTCCCTCATAATCCGCGGCGAAATCATTGCGGCGGATCATTGTACACCAACGGTTGGCAACAATCGACGTCAAATCTAGCGTTGGCAAAGTCTGGAAGAAATCCGATTTTTTCCCAGACGACTCGTTTTCTTCGGATTCTTTAGGAAAAAAATCAATGAAAGTTTCCGCTCTAATTTTCAACTCTAAATCAATGCCTATTAGGTCTAATTTGCACCTACAACAGGGCTACATCGATTACATTGAGGAAAAAACAATTGAAACAGATAAAAGGAGTGACAGTGATAGTGACATTATTTATTTCTTAAAAAACCCAAAAAGTTTGGAAAAAAACCGAAAGTTTCATTAAATCATGAAAAAAACATTCTATTTTTTCCGGCATTTTCTACGCTAGTCAAATCAACTTACTCTGTGCAATAAGCTGCGCGATGAGCATCTCCCTATTCTGCAGTTCCTTGCGGAGCGCGTCCGAGCCACTCTCGCCGTCAGCGCGCACGCCCGCCGACAGTAACTCCACCTACACACACACACACAAACGCGTGTTATAATACAACTAGTTGAACTAGTACCAGTACCAACCAATACGAAAAAAAGGAACAGACATAAATAAATAAAAAATCTACTGCAGCCAGTGGTTGTTAGACTTTAATAGAGTCAAAACACGTTATCTCTTCCAAGCAAATTAACTGTCAAACTTACAAGTGTTATTTTAAACGTCAAACTTCTATGAAATTATGACTGGACTGGGTGAACTGAACCAGTTCTCTTATCTAGTGTTTAGGGCGGCCAGGCGAAATGTTTTAGTACGCCCGCTTGCGTCATAGCGCACGGTTTTCAGCGCTTGACGTCATAGGACCTCCGAAACATGTCGCGCATAGTGACTAAAAATACGTGAGTGGTTTTGGTTGAATAGGGATGACGACTGGGTTGAAAAACTATTATTCTAATTAGTCCGTCAGTTAGGTTATCAAAAATGATTAGACACGTATTTTTTCCTTTTTCAAGATAACTAAAACTTACGAATATGAAGAGCGTCAAAGTTCCGTGGTGGGGGCTGGTGACGTCACCTTAGAGTAAAAACTGTACTCAGGTGTGACGTCACGCGAAACTTTAAAGCCCTGTATTTCCGTCATTTTTCATTTGACGAACAAAAGAAAAAATACGTATCGTTTATTTTTTAATAATGTAAAAGATGGACTAATTAGATTTTTTTTGTCATCTAGCCTATTGTATTATATTATGGATGTACCTGCTGCTTGAGCGCGCGGTTGAGGTCGTGCAGGCGGCGGCAGTCGGCCTGCAGGCGCGTGCGCGCGGCGCGCTCCAGCTGCTCGCGCCGCGTGCACGACCCGACCATGTCCTCGTGTATTATGGATGTACCTGCTGCTTGAGCGCGCGGTTGAGGTCGTGCAGGCGGCGGCAGTCGGCCTGCAGGCGCGTGCGCGCGGCGCGCTCCAGCTGCTCGCGCCGCGTGCACGACCCGACCATGTCCTCGTGTATTATGGATGTACCTGCTGCTTGAGCGCGCGGTTGAGGTCGTGCAGGCGGCGGCAGTCGGCCTGCAGGCGCGTGCGCGCGGCGCGCTCCAGCTGCTCGCGCCGCGTGCACGACCCGACCATGTCCTCGTGTATTATGGATGTACCTGCTGCTTGAGCGCGCGGTTGAGGTCGTGCAGGCGGCGGCAGTCGGCCTGCAGGCGCGTGCGCGCGGCGCGCTCCAGCTGCTCGCGCCGCGTGCACGACCCGACCATGTCCTCGTGTATTATGGATGTACCTGCTGCTTGAGCGCGCGGTTGAGGTCGTGCAGGCGGCGGCAGTCGGCCTGCAGGCGCGTGCGCGCGGCGCGCTCCAGCTGCTCGCGCCGCGTGCACGACCCGACCATGTCCTCGTGTATTATGGATGTACCTGCTGCTTGAGCGCGCGGTTGAGGTCGTGCAGGCGGCGGCAGTCGGCCTGCAGGCGCGTGCGCGCGGCGCGCTCCAGCTGCTCGCGCCGCGTGCACGACCCGACCATGTCCTCGTGTATTATGGATGTACCTGCTGCTTGAGCGCGCGGTTGAGGTCGTGCAGGCGGCGGCAGTCGGCCTGCAGGCGCGTGCGCGCGGCGCGCTCCAGCTGCTCGCGCCGCGTGCACGACCCGACCATGTCCTCGTGTATTATGGATGTACCTGCTGCTTGAGCGCGCGGTTGAGGTCGTGCAGGCGGCGGCAGTCGGCCTGCAGGCGCGTGCGCGCGGCGCGCTCCAGCTGCTCGCGCCGCGTGCACGACCCGACCATGTCCTCATGAGCGCACCGAACTTTCTCCACTTCCTCTTCCAACTGAAACGAAATTGCTCATTAATAAGGAATGTGCACTCATTATTTTTATGATGATGATGAACTCCTAGCTGATTTCGGCCACAGCGACTGCCTGTACTGGACTGGTCTGGACTAAGGCATTACTAAATAAGGATTCACTAATTAATTATTTGAGCGCTGCTGTTTTATACCGTTGTAAGATAGCTTTTATCGTTATGATAGGTACTGTAAAATGATTTACAGCGCAAATAAATAAAAAGTAGTATAAAGAAAATCATTTCAGGCGTTTAAAACGTTCGCTTGGCGTGACATCTTGAGACAACTAATACCAGAGGTTTTGACGATAGACGTGGACTTTGACAACACACACGCGTTTCAATTGCTTTTTCGTTCGAAGATAAGGGGGGGTGTTATTTTTTTACATTACCGTTTATTAATCATAAATGTTTCACTGTAAATTGTAAAAAACTGTTTTAGAATTAATGAGAATGTGCAAATCAAGCCCTTTCAAATGATATCCTACATGACCCATTAATTAAACTTAAAATGTTCGCCCCCTCCTTTATCTGACATATTTCATTAAAAATCAATCAAATAAATCCTCGCTCAATGTGTCTAGATAATTGTCAATGGGTTAACTTTGTTTATAATTATTCCAAATTTCAAATCGTAAGTAAATCTCAAGATATTTAACGATGTGACAGATAGACAGACGGACGGACAGAGTGAGTCACACTATAAGGGTTCCTTTTTACCATTTTGGTACATAACATATTACCATATTACCGTTTATTAATCATACCATAACATATTTTGATAGAGATATTAATGCTGATCCAAAATAAAAATATTATATCCTTATCTATTTCAAGTGCATATTCCTTATTACGATAGCCTCTAACAGTGCCGGATTAAGTAATTTTGATATCTTAAACCTAAATAAAGAAACATTGGAACCCCAATCAACCTAGATCTTGGTGGCCCTTATTTTAGGTCACTTTTAAATGGATCCTAATATGCGTGCACCCTCTAAGCATGGTATGCAAGTAGTAATGTACGCGTTCCACGCAACGACACAGCGGGTCGTGAAAGGGTTTTGGGGATTGTCATTAATGGCTTCGTGTGGTTCCTTCACAGTTCCACCAACCTTGTTAGTTTTGGACACTCGTTCCAGCGCGTCGTTGAGCCTCTTGAGATTGGTTCGAGGCAATCAGTGCGTCCATAACAGCGCCAAAAACCTCCTCAGGGTAGAGCTAACTTTACACCCACCTTGTTGGTCTTAGACACCCGCTCCAGCGCGTCGTTGAGCTGCCTCTTGAGCTGCTGGTTCTCCGCGGCCAGCGCGTCCAGCACGGCGCCGAACGCGTCGTCGGGCTCCTCCAGCGAGCCCTCGCCGCCGCTGCACCAGCCCGACGACTCGGAGCCGCCGGGCACAGCGCGCACGCCGACTGTCGCGCCGACACTGCGGTCCAACGTTCTTTTATTACACCTAAATACTCGCAGACTCAAGTATACTGAAAGTATACTGAATTAGGAGACGTCCATACATCTTTTTTTTATATCTTTTAAGATTAATTTGATTCGTATGGATCTTTGAAAATAATCTGCTTAGTCAGTGACCTTGAACATTTTTTATTACATAGGTTCCTTAGGAATGGGTTGAAAAAAACCTTGGTATTCCTCTAGGGACCCTGTACTTAACATCATTCGCTAATGTCGTGGTCTGCAGTAGACACTAGACACTACGTTGTATAGGAATGTTGCAATCCTCTAACGTAACGGTGTGCGGTACGTTCGTCGTGAACTGCCGCAGACTACGGTCTAACACAAAGACTTGATACACAGTAGAGGGAAGTCACTTTACCCAGTAGTCCAACTTTGAACATTTTATTATTTCCGTTCGAAATTTAATAGTACATTTCGATGTTAGTGCGGAAAGTATGTCATTAATTCATGATTCCCGAGGTATCTTGGCACGAGCCATAGGCGTGTGGCAATACTCGGGACCAGTGAAAAATGACATATCCGCACGTGTATCGAACGACGTTTTTCAATATATCTCAGGATCTGCTAATTTTTTGACGTGACAACGTCGTATAAATTGGTTTGCCGGGTGACACTTCAAGAAACTGCGTTACGCTCCGCTCACGTTATGCGCTCACAATGAGAGCGAGTGAGAGGCACGCGTCCCTTCCACTCGGGCATGGTTAGCCCGCCTAAGAGCGAGAGAGACAGACATAAAAAGTGAAAGGCACGCGTCCCTTCCACTCGAGCACAGTATTTTACCACTCAAAGTCGTTGTCACGTAAAACTTTCGCCCGTATACCGACTTTACAGGCAACCATTTTTTTGTTCGAAGTTGAAGTACACGGTTAATTGGTGCGTGCCTTCTAAATTAAACATGTTCCAAATAAATTGATCCCTTACTATCAATGTCTAGCGTATGCGAGTACTCACCCAGTGAGGTCCGGCTGCGATCGACTCAAATTAAGCTTCTCCTTGCTCAGCTTGTTCGGTTTGCCCTTCGGCTTCCGCTCGGCGGGCGCGCGGTCGGCGGTCGGCGTGCCGGCCACCTCTTTAGCCAAGTGCTTCAAGACTGACGACTGGTTGAGGAAGTCATCGGGGATCTCGGTTATTTCCTGAGAAGAGAAAAAAACACTAGAAATATTGCTTTTATCAGGCTACTTTTCTATTCCAGTTGAATCAGTTTGTTCTAACAGTTTTTCTCAACGCTGCAAACTTCCCCTAGTGCCATCATCCTTAGTTAACGCACAAAGTCCGAGGAATAGTAGGAGCCCGAAACCTGCCTAGCCCTATACGTTAGTCTGATCAGATTCGCTCCGCGCTTAACTCTACAGTCCACAACGCCCTCCATACCGCAGGAGACAGAAGAAGTTGGAGAAATATCTTCCATGAGAAATTGATGCAGAAGGGAGGTCTCGACCTCGACCCGCAATAATGAAGAGGAAAACATGCCTGATTCGTTCAATAGGAGCGCCGACATACAAAGGTGTGTGTGTGTGCGTGCTTTGTTACTGTTACGATTACTATTGCTTGATATGGGTCACACTCAGTAGTCAGTACAAAACTTAAATTAATACCACATTTGTTGCACAGACCGGATGGCGCCGACTAAGCGGTGATCTCCACCTTCTTTATGTCACTAACCTGAACGGAATGATCAGGTGGACTAGTGTAGATCCTCTGCCCCCCAATATCGATGTAGTTAGCCGTGGTGGTGACTGCCTGCTCCTTGTGGACTTTGGGCAGGGGTATACCGCTGGGCTTCTTGGTTTCGGCTTTCTTTAACGTGTGGTACGGTGAGGACTGGGTTGTCGTGTGCTTCACTTCGCTGCTGGTTCGTTCGTGTTCTCTGTAATGATAATTCAAGCAAGTTAAAAAAAATACAAGTCAAAAAAAAGCTTTTTAGGGTTCCGTATGAAAAAGGGTAAAAGGGAACCCTTATGGCGTCGCTCTGTCTGTCTGTCAAATATCTCGGAAACTACTTGAGCTATAGATGTGAAATTTAGAAAAGGTACAAAGGCTGACCGGTTTTTTAGATGGGAATGATTCAAGTTTGATACAAACATTGTGTATTTTGACATTAAATTGCAACGGTTCAAACTCACGTATTTTTATCACAATGCGCGTGACATGTTTCGACTGCAACATGTCACGCCTATTGTGATAAAAATACGTGAGTGTGAACCGTTGCAATTCAATGTCAGTATGACTCACGATAGTTTAAATTATATGATTGCGTATTTTGTATAAACTTTGTTTGTGTAAGTATATTAGTAGTATTAGTACTAACCGAATGGGCGTCGGCCGCGACGGCCAGGGGTCGTCCTGGTTGTGTATGATGAGCGTGTTGTAGGACGAGGACGACACGTCCAGAGAGCTTCGGTTGCTGTTCCCGCCGCCCACGGACTCCTTGAGGGAGTTGCGGTTGCTGCCAGTTACGCTTTCCTATACAGAATATCGTTAGGGTTCAAGTCACTTATAAAATATTCAGTCATACAAATAGGTCAATGTTTGCGTAGAAAACCAATGTTGATACATCTGTCTCGCTGCCGGACAGGCATTGTAGGAAACCATAAGCTACTAAATGTGATGGTATGTTTGCTGCAATGTCGACGTTTGCCTCACGATGCAGCTCGAAGATTGCCTCGGTTGCCATGCCACATGGTTTGCCACCTATAATCTGGACCTTGCTTTATCATTTGCGGCTTATTTCTAAACAACGCAATATTTAAATGCAGCAGGCGCTAGAAAGATAACTGGTTGGGATCACACTAAGAGATCGTAAAACGAATCAGTGGCAGAGCCAACAGAGCAAGGTCACTGATGTTGTAAAAGGCGTGGCTACATTGAAGTGGGAATGGGCTGGCCACGTGTAACGATAAGAACGTCGTCAGCAAAGACCACAGATGCATTGGGACGACGATATGAATAGGACTGCTGGGACGAAGTGGCTCCAGGTTGCGCAGAACCGGGACGAGTGGCGCAAATTGAAGGAGGGCTACACCCAAAGGGTAGAGAAGGGCTAAAGAGAGACAGAGAGAGCATTATTGAAAATCAAATTAGATTACCTTTAGAGAGTTCCTGTTGTTATTGTTCTGTGTCTGTGTTTCCTGTCCCTGCGGCTCGACGCGCGCGGTGTGCCGCACCACGTAGCGCTCCTCGCGGGACAGGTTCTCGTTTGACGTGGACACATCGGTCTCGCTCCCGGACAGACTTTGTGGGAACCCACTGGCTACTGAAAGATAAAATAGTAGATTACATACCAAGGCCGTTATAGTGGGAAATGTCCAGGACCTCATGTAATTGTCGACATGTGATCCGAGGCTTTCCCATTTAACGGCCGAGGTTTGTATACTATTTTTCTGCCCGACGGAGCCGGCAGGCGGCAATTTAGTTTTGCGTAAAGTGGCGGTTACCGGCCGGAGGACAGAAAATATAATTACTGCCTATTTTTACAGTTACAGATTCTACATTTATCATGCTGGGGCTGATTTTAAAAGTTCCATAATTACATCTATTTTAAAACCAATGTGAAGGCAATGTCATAATAAGATTTTTTTGGTAATATAATACAACACCAAAAGTGCCCCTGCATCTTCCTAGAATTAGGTGGGGCTGGGCTTCAAAGCCCTAAATAATAAAAAATGTTTAACAATCGTAGACTACAAATCAAATGATTTATTATTTCTAATAAATATTCCTCATTGGAGACTGGAGGAAAGAGAGACTCTGGCACTGGAAATCATGGTCGCTTTTTCTTCATATTTGACAACCATGTAAGGTATTTAAATGTCAAGTATATGTTTAAATTAAATTAGTGTAGTCGAGAATTCATATTCCAAACTTAAAAATAAACAACTCTTGTCCAGACTCACAAAGCAATTGCATTATAATATATTAGAACATGAACATGCCAAAACTACCAATAAAGTAAGTTATTAAGGGAATTATGGTTCAAACATCTGATTTATCTTCTGTTACATTAAAAAGGAGGCTTCAAAGTTTTTTGATGAGAGTTGACAATGCAGAGACTGAGGAATATTTATTCAATATCATAGTGATGTTAAACATAGAACATATAGACTAACTTTAACACTGGAAAATGCTAATTGGATCACTTGGTAGATTGGATTACTGTCTATCTGTGTGATATGCCCGTGTGTGGATTATCAAGACTACCATACATCTTGGATCTTGAATTAACTAAACACACCTCACATAAATAATTGCCCTTGTGTTTCTAACAAATATTTGTAATGGGTATTTTCTATGTTTACAAGTATTTATGAATTATAAATGAAATAAAAGCAGTTGCAGGAGCAACATGGAGTAGAATGACCATGGACAAAGAACTATGGAAAACTCTAGAGGAGGCCTTTGCCAAAGGGCAATCAGATTAGTGATATTCAATATTAGTGAAAGGAAAGTTATTAGTAGATAAGTTTGTCTGAATAAAGGCTTATTTAATTTTATTTATTTATTTATGTATTATAATTTGTGTCACCTAGTACCTACACACATCCCAATTGCTATTCAGCTGATCATAGCAGGTTAATTTGTGTAAAATTCTCCCATAATATTTGTTTATTTACCATGCAGTAAACAATAAATGACATCTTATCTTATCTTATCTTATCTAGTATTCTACGATATGAGCCATAAGTGCCATATCCAAGCTTACAACAAAAATTTGAATGTATATGAATGAGAGATGCTAAGTTCACGATACAGAAGCGGGGTTGACTTATCAAGTGAAAGTATTAAGTACATGTTTGAATGATGCAATGTTTATTAATGCTACATCATCCATGAGCACATTTTACAAAGAACCCAATTACAATCTTTAAAACGACAGTTAACAAGCTGAATTACCCCTTAAACTCAGATAGCAAGGACATTCAAGATCATATCAATTTCATGATTCATGACTAAGAAATCTTGTTTATATCGAGTCACAAAAAAACACTACACATACCCGTTGCTTTCTGTGGCCTCGGAATGTTTTTCGTGAACGAAAGGAATCGCCCGGTTGGGCGCATGGACCCCATGTTAGCGCTGTGCAGTGAACAACAGATTTCAAAACAAAATCATATTGCACTGCATTAAAACTCGCCTTTAACGCACAACACTTCTTTCAAACGTTATCCATTTTGTATCTGAAAGCGAAATAAGTTACGCTCGTATAATAAACATCGTTGTAGAGCATAGAAATAGAACACAATAAGAAGCAAAACGTCTGGACAAGGATGTCACATAACATCGTGATTATTTATAGTTTGCAACTAAACTTTAGCACTTTTTTCGAAAGCATAACAATTATTTGATCTAATTATTTGTATAATAATCACTCACAACGTTTTAGAGAGCCAAAAATACTTAAAATTGGTATCACATTGACTATATAAACTTTTGATGGATGGGGTCAGAGCAATTTTTAGTAATACCAGCCACAAATTTTATTTTTCAACTAAAACTTGATAAATAGACTAATTAGGCGGCCGCCTACGTCGTCAGTGGTCAGTGGTAAAATTTAGGTAAAATGCAAACAGAATATAACAATAATTAAACCATTTATTGCCATCCACGCCAAATATGACTGGACATAACTTTTAAAAATGTCATTTTTGAAAAACTGTATAGTTTTTCCAAAACTTTTTGCATTCTAGTCTTATTACTCGTTTTTCTATAACACGTTGAATGTTGAATAAAACTACTATAATAGTATTTAACAGTACGATTTGGTAGCACTGATGTAAATGTCATTATATTGCAAATTCTTGTTGTTCTGAATGTTGCATACAGTTGAATGGCTGGTATGTTATTTAATTTAATTTGCACTTCCAGTGAGTAACTTCTTAAATTAGATTTTAGATTCCTTTTATTGTTTTAAGTATCTACAACATCGATCAAAATAATGTAATTGTAACTAAAATAATTTTATTTTATAAAAATGGCATTAGTTTGTATAAAGCCTACCACACACATCGGTGTTTGCGTTTTGCCTCTCGCTCGCACTGAATCAAAATTTAACTGGTGCGAGCGAGAAGCAAGAAAACGCAAATACCCGCAGTGAAGAGTTACCCTAACATAGATATATGGAGTTTTGAATGCAGACGAATCGGCGCATTAATGTTTAGTTAAAGAATCAACGTGCCAGATGGCGTTGTTCCGTATATTGAAAATTATATATCTCGTTATGATTTTTATCCCGAGTCTATATCAAGATTTTTCTTGAGACCGATCTGTATTATGTAATATTCTTTGATTATGTATGTATACCTACGTAATATAAGTATGATTTGTATTATGTATACCAAATAAGGAGGTAGAAAAAAAGTAACTTACAAATACAGATGCGTTTATTCCACAAAACAGAGAGAGTCTCTCTGTTTTGTGGTTTATTCCATTACATGTAGTACTACATAGTATGCTTATTTCATTTCAGTTAGGTATGTGTAATGAAGAAGATGCTAAATCGAAATCGTTTATCTTCGTACTTTTTTAATTTTAAATACACTTGTACACCATTTTACAAGGGATTTTGAAGAAATGTACACATACCCACATATGTATTTATTAATTTGACCGTGTTAGTATTAGGCCTTAAGCTGGCTATTCATACGGTTGTGTTGTCAGGCCATACATTGATATGATTTTTCTGCATCTGCTTTTGGGGAAATGGTACAAAGCCATCTCCTTGTATTGTATCTTATGATAAACGTTTAGTGTGTTAAAAAAAAGATATTTAAAACAACAATTTATTAAAACAGTTCTAAAACATCACATTTTGTAAAGAATGTTATCATATAACAAAACAACACTATCATAAATACCCACTATCTGGTTTGCGGGATGTTGCTAAGCTGTTTACTTCGTCTGTTGATTGCTAGCCCAGTCATTCCAACTGCCTAAATAATTTTTTGTACTGAAAAAAAGAACAAAAAAAAATGTATCTATGCCCAAGAGGCCAGAGAACCAAAACCTAACTCTTTATATTCCTTTTTATTGTATGTTGGTGGCAAAAAAGTATGGTAATGTTTTACCATAGCCAATGGTCACATCCAATACCCGGAATATTATGTCATAGAATAAAGCTAATTACATTGGATCAGCCACCAATTAATAATATTGGTCTACTGTTGCCTCCAATAATAATATAATGCCTCTCTTGAGACCAAGCACTTAGTGAACAAGAGGTAAAAGATTGTGGTTCATAGGTAAATTGTAATGTGCCTGTATTTAGTGAAAGGAATCACTGTGTCACATAAAAATATTTATTTATTTATTTATTTTATTTTATTAGGAAAGAAACATATGTTTTATATTTGTATTTAATAAGACCTATCAGGGATGATGTGGTGAATGTAAAGAAGTCACATTTGTCTTTCTAATTTTAAACAAAATTAATTATAAATGTAGTCAGCAGGTAAGGGGATCAGCAGTGAGGAGAAAAATATATTAGCAAATGATTGCTTACTTCTTGTATCCTGCACTGACAGCATCCTGCTGAGCTTTTCCAGACCTCTTCCCGATCATGCAATAGAATATTATTTCTGTGCTAGCCAATGGCTTCTGTCTATTGAAAGTCTGCTGGAATTGTTTGTCTGACCATTCTCCAAGCACTGCAGGAACTGATCCCACTAGAATAAGTAAAAGTGTTATGAGATCATTATAAAATGGTTTTAACTAGTTCTTATAATTTATTCGTAGAATATAAAATATAAGTTTAGTTTACAGTATCAATACTAACACTTATGGAATATATTATAAGTTTACCATACTTATTCAACATACCTACTTTAACAAATATAATAAAATAAAATAACCGCAATTAAAAACTTACGGGGTATATTAATGCTATTTGGTATTTTCCCATGTTCCTTTATTTCGTCAGGCTCCCTAACATCAACAATTAAGACAGAGGAGTTAGTTGTAGCTTTTTTCACGTAATCGTAGTCTGCAGTCGATGCCGGTGCTTCGATTTTTCCAGAATACAAACGCGCGAAATATCCATTCTGAGATCTGAAAGCTCTGGGACATATATCTAAAAGAGAATGTGGTGGTTTAGTTCATAAAATATTGAGTACTGAATCCATGTATTAAGTTGATGAAGATTATTACAATATGCAGCAAAATTTGAAAACTTCATTGAGCTCTGCATCGCAGCGGTTTTCAGACAGTTATAGGTGGGTACAATAATAGCCCGGCATATTCCACGGGTAAACATTTGGCGGAACATTTTGTTGAGTATTGCTTTTTGTATATGCAATTTTTTTCTTGTGCTTCTTATTTTTTGTTTCAAAAATTAAGCTGAAAAAGAAACAATAAAAATTTGAATTTTGAGTTACTTTACTCAACCAAGATTAATTCTTCTTTTGAAATGACAATGACGTGACATTGACATAACATATATGACGAAAAAAAAGAAAAGAGGTGCGTTCAGAAACTTGGACTTTTTACGTAGTAAGCACATAGAGGTCACGTTTTATAAAACCACATACATACATACATTTTCGCCGGTTGTATCATAACTTATGATACAAAATACGCGAACCCGCATTCTGCGGGCCAATATAGGCTTATTCGCCTCAACAACCCGCACACCCAAATGCCAAACTCGCCGATCCGGATCCGTCCTGTTGTCGGCATTTCACGTGTGTTCACGCATCATGCACCGTCCACACCACACGACACATCGCTCGCGCGGTTTTACGTACCGTAGAAATTGATGATCCGCGTGACAGTTGTCAGTTCAATACATTATCTGTCAATAATGTAATTTTTTGACGTTATCGACGCTCTACACTGAGGGTATTTGCGTTTTGCCTCTCGCTCGCACCACTTAGATTTTTCCTTGGTGCGAGCGAGAGGCAAAACGCAAATACCCGCACTGTGAAGCGACCTTTAAATCTTTCGCTACGTGGAATATAGGTTTTTGTTGGCACCCCAAGTGTGGATGTCGTATTCGTGGTATTCGGACTCCTGAGCACAAACAGATCTAATCTTAATTAATACAATTAACTATTTATGATTCAAAATCATTGCATAATGAGCCATCTTCCAGCTAACGTTAATAACAGTTGAGGAATAGCCATATAGCTTCACCATCAAAATGAACTACTTTGACGGTGAAGTTCTAATTCGACAGCTTGTAATTCCTCGCCACATATTTTGCATACATACAGAGAATACAAGTAGCTTAAAATACACTTCGTCGCCGCCGCTCCGCTGCACGGACAGCGGTGCAATGTTACAGTCTAAAAACACCAGAGCACCTCGTAGGTTAGGTGTTAACACAGAATAAATAAGTACTTAGTATAAGTCGATTCACTAAAGCTGGCACGAATGGAACGTATGTAAGTAATGTCACCTGTCACTTCGAGTGTTATGGTGCGTTTACATGTTCGGGCTCTCGGCCGAATGATTCGGCCCACCCTAGTACACGCTCATTCGAGACAGACTATATAGATTAAGTTTAAGCCAGACCATAGACAATTTAAGCTTTTTCAGGTAGTTTCAGTGAGTTAAACTGTGTTTTAAATAGCTTTGGTTATTGAAAACATTTAAGACACTTTTTAAATAGCGTCACCCGAAGTGAAATTATTTAAGACACCTTTTAACTCAACCAAACTACCTGAAAAAGTACTTAAATTGTCTCTGGTCTGGCTTAAGTTTTCTCTATATAGTCTGTCTCGAATCATCGTGTACTAACATGGCCGAAACATTCGGCCGAGAGCCCGAGCATGTAAACGCACGGTTAGTGTGAGTGCCGTTCTTATACAGGGGCCTCTTAATATTTTGTAAACAACAACAAAATGGGTTTTTGTTATCCAAGAAAAATAAAAAATATTATAATATAAGCATAATCTGCACAATATTTAGACTAAATAGGTAATATATATGTCCGAAAGGTTTATTATTTATTTATTTATAACCTTTTGGCCGCCGGACCCTGTTCGCCAAGACGCTCACTCACACGCCAGAGCAAATTTTAAGTAAACAACTAATAAAAAGTTTAGGGATTGCAAATAGTGATATCGATATTCATAATTAAAGGTGGAATTCTTCTCAATTTGCCTTTTTTTATTTCCAAACGTAGATTTCTCTCAAAATTTCTAAACTAAACAGATTTACTATACAAGAAAATGTTGAAAATAAAGGACTTTATCATGAAAAACAACAACTAAACATTATCGAATCATGAAGTAATATCACCGCACTAGTCTGTACGAGTAGTCTTCTATACATGTCAACGGCGCGCAGGGCACGTCTTTAGTTCCGACTGACAAATACTGTTTTCGCGCGAGTTAAGTAATAATAGCGTCTGAGTCAACGGCATAAGCGCTTGTCGGTACGTAAACTTTATAAACCATAAGATTAGGGACGCGCATCGTGTCTCGATAAATTTACATACTTACCGGAGGGTTTTCGGAGAAAACTAACAGGTGGATTTAATAATATATATATATATACAGTATGTATCAGAATGAAAGGCAAAACAAGAAACCCGTTAATGTTTAGATCATAAATATGAGCATGGTACTTACCTAATTCATCAAAAATACGACAGGTTTTACGTGAGGTATAAAAATATACATTTATTATTATTGTGTTGCACCTCCCCTGTATTATTTGTTTACAATCTTATAAATGACATTTCTTAAATTACCAACTGACAGACAGGCGTCAAACCTTGTTGAAGTTTGGATTTTTACCTAGTTACAAACAAATAGTTAACAAAGCGCTTGCGCGTTGCCTATGACTACAGCCATTATTAAAATAATTACCTAGGTTACTTATAAACAGAACTCAAAGCGCATGTGTATTGACATAACAACGTTAATGTTAATTAGTTGCCCCTAGCTACATATCAACAGTACGCAATACGCATGCACTGTCAAAAATCAAAAACGTAAACAAACCCTATAGGATGTTACAAAAACCATTAACCGACTGCAAAAATATGGTCTTCGAGTAATTCATTTAGTAATTTTATGCCATAAAACATGTATTTAGGCACGTGAAATGCACGTCATTACATTGTACTCGAGTTCCCCGTCAACCAGTTTTAAGGTTTGCTCTTCGTTGTGATACATACTGTATATATCGGTTATATATATATTATTATTATTATTATAGCCTTTTATTTCCTTAACTTTACAAAATAGTTACAAATATGTTTAATTAAAAGTATATAAAACTAATTAAGTTAAGGCCCCTTTCTGGGTATAGGCCTCCTCCAATATTCTCCATGTTATACGATCTCCGGCTGTACTTATCCAGTTTTTTCCCGCAGTTTTCTCTATGTCATTGGCCCAGCGTTCTCTGGGGCGCCCTCTGTTCCTATAGTTAACTGGACCAGACCATGTAGTCACTTTTTTCGTCCATCTGACATTTGGTGCACGTGCCACATGCCCGGCCCACATCCACTTAAGGTGTAAGGAGTGTTGTAGAGCGTCTATGATGTTGGTTCGGTTTCGGATATCAGCAGAATATTGTCGATCGCTGAGCTTGATATCAAGGATACTCCTTTCCATCGAACGTTGGCATGTTTTAAGTTTGCTTTTTATTTTGGTGTCGAATGTCCACGTTTGTGAGGCGTATATATATATATATATCGAGTTAAAATGTAGACCTCCGCTGTCACTGCGGTCAATAATTTATTCGGCAAATAAACCGCAATGGACAATTTACTGAAGAAGCTGCCTAAACTTTATCCATTATTATGCCTTTTTTTTTCTACATATACCTACTTACTACGAGTAGTTACCAACAATGACAATAATTGGCAATTAAATGTTTGCGCTTAAATAAAACCAGATTCGTGAAAACATATTCATTTTAAAAACTTGCACATCAATTGAACTTTCCCATCCCTAGCTGTCTTTTATACATGCCAACGGCGACAGTGACACGGAAAAATGTAGAAATTATAAGCATATTTTTTAAATCCTTTATTATGAAACAATGGATTCATATACCTGCTTAAAAAGTAAATGTATGAAAAAACAAAGGGTCAACAAGTTGACACGAGTACAAAATAATTTTTAAATTCTATTATTTTACCATTTAGTAAGCGGTTGAAACTTTGTCTTGTATACAAGACGACGGCGTTAGTGTATCGTACTATCGTTGTCTTGTATAGGTGACAACGGCGGTCAAAGGGTTATCGTATGGCGTGTTTACATAAACAATTACATAATTTATTATTATATTTAACCGTTTGATACAAAAATATTTTACTATCATGGTGTTTTATGCAGATATCAGAGCGCTGGTGGCCTAGCGGTAAGAGCGTGCGACTTTCAATCCGAAGGTCGCGGGTACGAACCCCGGCTCGTACCACTGAGTTTTTCGGAATTTATGTACGAAATATCATTTAATATTCACCAGTCGCTATTCGGTGAAGGTAAAGATCGTGAGGAAACCGGACCTAATCCCAATAATGCCTAGTTTCCCCTCTGGGTCGGAAGGTCAGATGGCAGTCGCTTCCGTAAAAACTAGTGCCTACGCCAATTCACGGGATTAGGTTGTCAAGCGGACTCCAGGCTCCCATGAGCCGTGGATAACGCGAGGAAGAATAGATAGGAGTTTTATGCAGACGCTAGTTTCTGATTCAAAAACGTACGTACCCTATAGGAATATTTTATAGTATTCTTTATACTGCTGAATTTGGGCGGTTATGCATCTAGTTTGTCTACAAATACGTTTTCAATTATCACTTATTGTATCAACCTGTATGTAATCATTTTGTGACGCACACATAAATATTATCATTCACTCATTCATTCCATTCGTGCCAGCTTTAGTGAATCGACCTATAGTACTAAACGTGGGTAGTAGGGTGGTATTAGGAAAAACAATAACAAGAACTCGTAACACCATCTGCATATTTATTTAGAAACAAATAAATGTTGATTTGTATAAAAAAAACAATATGAGAACTAAAAATATTATATATTGACATGATTACCTAATTAAACAAAACAAAACATTCCTATACTTAAACATTTTTTTTTTTCTGTCATCATTAGTTTGAGAAAACACTGACAACGAGCACTGTAAGAAACTATGGATGTGGAATATACGCGGTTTAATCAATTTTAAGTACATACATAATATTCCCTACTGTCTCAATATCCAATGCAACACTGCCATCTTTGTATGCAACATTTCGAGTGTGCTGTAGATTGCAGATTTGGCTTTAGTATTGCTCTGATGCAGTTGGTACACATTTATAGTAGTGCTGTGCCTTGAAAACTTTAAAGCTAGCTTAACTTAGATATACTCAGAGTACTCAGACTCAGAATTTTCCCTATTATTTTTGTCCCGTTTTGCTTGACCACTCATCCCAGCTTCCAATATAAGTTTTTGAACTGCAAAGCAAAAAAAGAAAATTATGTAATTTTTTGTGCTTTACTCATGCATAAGTGTTGCTGCCTATGGCCTATTTCTCGAACGATATTAGACTAATCTTAGTAGTCCGCGAACTGTGAAATCGTATAGGTTTCCATGGCAACAAACTAATAATATTAGTCTAATACCATTCCAGAAATGGGCCCCTGGAGCCCATTTCTTGAATGGTATTCGACTAATATATTTATTAGTGTCCGAAATGTCAAATGGGCTTATGGAGTCCCCTTTTTGAAACGGTACTATACTAATATCGTTAGTCCGCGAACTGTCAAATCGTATGAGTTCCCATGGCAACACAGTAATATCATTAGTCTAATACCGTTCGAGCCTGTTTCTCGTAACTATTAGTTTATGAGTTTATTAGTTATTAGTTCCTAGTGTAAAAATTACAAATACTAATATTTTCTGTTTCTCAAATAATTTTACTAGACCAGTAACTAATATCGATCATGGATGCCCTGGAGAACAAACAGCTAGTCGCGATGCTATGCTGCGACCTCTCCAAGTCTCTCCGACCGCCGCCAAATTGGTACATCACGGTATTCGTGGCAATGCTCACCGCCTCTTTACTGATGCTTTGCGAATTGCGAGACCGATCGCAAGTTGTCGTGGGGGATGGAGGGTTAGCCAGGTCAGATTCACTTAAAACATCTATGCGAGTGATCCATGGATCATCAGTTTTTAATATCCTGTTTTCCCTGCTAATGAACGATCTGCCGGAGGCAGTAACGGCAGCCGACATCTTAATGTACGCAGATGACGTCGCTGGTTTTGTAACGGCGCCAGATGTAAATAAATAGCTTGGCCCGGCTTAATGACGCCGCTAACCAGTTATCTCGGTGGTTTAGTCTGAACGGCCTGGCACTAAACTTGGCAAAATAAAACGCACTTTCTCCATTTTTACGTCGGAGGTCATACTCAACAAACTGGTGGCATATGTATTGAGCAGGCGGACACCACGACGTTTTTAGGTTTCGAAATTGATAGAAAACTGACTTGGGCTCCCCACATAGACAAGCTTTGTAGTTTGTAGGAAACTAGGTGCTGCTTGCTACGCGCTGCGCCGCCTGGCTCGAGTCGTACGAAGGCATGTAGTTCGAACTTCCTATTTTACAACCGTTCACTCACTTCTGCAGTACGGCGGCACGGAGTTGTGGGGCGGGGGGGGGGGGCGCAGCGGATTGGCAACGAGCTTTCAAAATCCAAACAAGTGCGAGTCGGGCTCGCGCACAAAGGGTTCCGTAGCAGCAAATATAATAAACTTATTATGTCAATTTATACACCTGGTGAATGGAGCCTAAACTTATAAGGTTCAGCCATCGTTTTCAGTGTAAGCACAATAACTTAACCAAAATTACAGTTAAATCAACCTATCTCAAAAACTATAAGAGATACTTTGATCAAACCAAAAATCGTTGAAAGAGTTAATTAGCATGCATCACCTCTATTTTTTTTAGAATTTTATACCCCGTAGTTATAAAAATAGAGGGGGGGGGACATACTTTTTACGACTTTGAGAGCTGATATCTCAAAAACCGTTCACTTTAAGAAAAATGTTTTTTAGAAAACTTTATATCATTTTAAAAGACCTTTCCATTGATACCCCACACGGGTATGTACATCGAAAAAAAAATTTTCATCCCTCAGTTACATGTATGGGGGGCCCCACCCCCAATTCTTTTTTTTACTATTTAGTGTCATAATTTTGTAGCGGTTCATACAACACATATTCCCATCAAATTTCATCACTGTAGTACTTATAGTTTCCGAGTAAATCGGCTGTGACAGACGGACAGACGGACAGACGGACAGACGGACAGACGGACATGACGAAACTATAAGGGTTCCGTTTTTGCCATTTTGGCTACGGAACCCTAAAAAGAGCTGTGCGCGCGGAAATGCAGTCACAAGACACGTCCGCGGACCCCTACTTCAAGGAGCTCGGTATACCAACTCTACCATCAGTCTAAATACTCTTAATTCATATTGCCACTTTTGCGTATAAAAATCTGCGCACTTATAAAAAACGTGCGGACTCATCCCGCCCGCTCCGTTTCCCGAATAAACCTGACATCCTGCCCGTGAAGCGACGACTCGCGAGATCCGGAAAAATAACTCATGTTATGTGCCTAACTATTTATAACAAATTGCCCATAGCTATTACTTCGGAATGAATGAATGTCATGTAATATTACAAATTATTTGTATGTCTTTCCCATCACGGAACAAATGGTGTTCCGGACCTTTGGGAGGCGTACGCGGAGCCGAAGCCAACACGCAGAGGCCCTTTCGACAATTTAATGAAATGTAAGGGCTACACCGAGCGGATGTTGCACCTGCCCGAGTCATGGGACGCACGCAGAGACAGCACCCGCCAGGGTGTATAGGCTATTGAGATTTAATGGAATCTAAAATATACTGGACTATTAGGATGAAACTGGTGGACTAAATACTGGGTTATGGAGAATAAAATCGGACGTCTGCCTAACAAAATGGTAATCAATTTTATTTCCGGCAGACGGTGACTCGCCCACATAAGATGGGCCCCCACAAAAAGCGACATCTAAGATGGCTCGAGGGCAACACCGGTATGAGGGCTGGGGGTAGAGAGGTGTCACTGGACTTTAAACATATAGCCAACTCGCCACTTAGGTTTCCACATCTACCCTCGAGTACACAGCTCTCGCGACCCCACTCTGGACGGCCGGTTAAGGCAAGCCAGAGGCGGAGGACTTGGTCGGACGACGGAGTCCCCCAGGAGCGCTCAGGTACCTACGTGGGGTCGCTACTCCCCAACAGCTCGCCACAAGCTGCCCTGCGTTGACTAGACATTGACTTATTACAAATATTATTAATAAAGGAATTTGAATATGAATATAATAATAGCGGAGCTAATAATATTATTGGTGTAGTTTGGCTGAATACAACATGGCCATTATTCTTTTTGCTTTATGCGGTAATGGCGGGCTGTTTCATTGTTTGAAAATTTATGTAATTATAAAAATGGACCTAAAGTTGATGGTTTTAAGAACATTTTTTGGACTTTCGCACCATTATTGACGAAATAAGACAAAAGGGCAAAATGCGAAGAAACGACGAATATTTGCCATTACCTTGGAGTATAGTTTCTGCCGCTCAAGACTAAGCTAGATATGGTTAATTAAACTCAAAGGATGATTTGGCGGCGAATAACTATTACTTCGTCGTCTGAATTTTCTGAATCGGACCACATTTTTGCAAAATTTGTGTCTAATAAATTTATCTAATACTTTGTACAAGCCTTTTGAGACTAATAGCTTTCCGCGTGTAATTTACGAGTGTAATTATTAGAGTAGGTACTCTTCTATGAAACAAAACTGTTTACTCGTGTAAATATTAGTTAATATTTATTATATGGTGACTAGGGTAACTAATAATAGTAATAATTTAAAAGTGTAGCCTCGAGAAATGCAAACTTGTAAACTTATTGTCACTAATAACATACGAGAAATAGGCCCCTGGAGCCCAGTATTAAACTAATGTTAGTGTGGTAGTGTCCTAATATTAGTGTCTGAAATGTCAAATCATATGGGTTTCCATGGCAACACACTAATAATTAGTCTAACTAATACCGTTTGAGGAATAAACACATTTTTGCCCATGTGGGTAAAAATGTGTAGTTTTGCTGCTAATAATAAATCACTCACTTTGAATATCCAAGCTGGAGTGCCGTGTCTAGAGCTTGAGATGCTCTTTTACCCGATTTGCAGTAAAAAATTAATTCGCTAGAAGCCTGAGGTTTGTTTCGCTGATAGTGTTTTCTAAACTCTTCATCGGACATTGATTTTAGTGCAGGCTCAATATTTCCCACTGAAACAAATGCAAATACTTACACAATAATAATATCTTCTGGGATGGTCAACCGATTTGATCTTTGGGTCACTTTGCACCTTGTTACAGTGTCAATAATATAAAACCCTCGGGGTCTGACGGAGGGTCAGAGAGTGAGGGTCTTGACAGCAGATTCTCACTGTGACATGGCACAAAGTGGCCTGGAAATCAAATTCCGTGTATGTTCACACATCAAACATAATAGTTGCAGGCACCTTTATTTCCATTAATATACATAGTTTTACATAACGTTTACAATACAACAATACAATACAATAACTCTTTATTGCACCTCAAAACAACAAAAATAACACAAACTGGTATAGATACTTTACTTAATTTTATTTAATTTTATTTTATCTATTTAATGGGAAGTCCATAATTGGACGAAGGCCTCCTCCATCTTGTGCCATACGTCCCTGTCGGCAGTTATTCTTGGCCATGTGGGCCCTGCTATTTGGATATTTTGGATGATGTCGTCGCACAATCTGCGGCGCGGGTGACCTCGTGGGCACTTAGCCGCTTATCCTCGCGTGGCCACCAGTGTAGCACCCGTTCACTCCATCTGTTATCTTTTATTCATGCCACATGACTTGCCCATCTCCACTTTGTTCTACAGGCTACTTCTGCAACACATTTCAATTATTTCAATTTTGTATTTTTCCTTATTGTAATGCTTTTTATTCTATCCTTCAGTCGTAAGCCCAGCATACTTCTCTCTATCGACCTTTGGAATACTTGTAAGTTGCGGATAATATTTTTTGTTATTGCCCAGCTCTGGCAACCATATAATACAACAGGCAGTATGGTGTTGTCAAACACTTTTTTCTTAAGTGATAGTGGGAGGTTCCTCTCAATATGTGTTTAAGAGACCAGCATTTACCCCACGCCTTTTTTATTCGGCATTTTACTTCTAACATAGTTAGAGCCTGTAAGGAAATGTTTTGGCCCAGATAGGTGTATTCATTAGTCGCGTACTGACTGAGCGAGGATCCTCGCGAGGCAGCCTCGCGAGGAAAATTCTCGGATATGGTGGATATAGACGATTATGGGATGCAAAATGTCCCGATTATACTAATAAAGGACTAAGAGACGATTCGTAGAGAAATATAAGCCAGGAAATGAACTGAGCGCATGCTCAGCCTCACCGCGGCTCGCCAATTTGCCGCGCGAAGCATTCTAAATGCAAATCCTACGACCGAGCATGCCTCGCGCGGCAAATGGCGCGCGGCAAACGTCCGAGGCTGCCTCGCGAGGATCCTCGCTCAGTCAATACGCGGCTATTCACATATGTTAAAGTATGGTTGTCAATATATAATGGTCTATGTTCTCCATTAGTCATGATACAGGTTTTGCTCATATTCGTTTGTAGTCTACATTATAGGCTTTCCACTTGAAGGCTCTGTAACATTGTTTCCAGGTCATGGTGGTTCTCACTTAGGATAACTATGTCATCCGCAAAGTGGAGGTGGTTTAGGTATTCCCCATTTATTCTTAGACCTAGATCTGTCCAGTCTAGATTTCTAAATACTTCTTCGAGTAATGCTGTGAATAGGTTTGGGAAGATGGGCTCACCTTACTTTTGCTATATAGCAGACATAATATTTCAACATACTTATAATGTACCCCTTGTGCTATCAGTGTATTCCATAAAGCTTTATGTGAAATGGAATCAAATGCTTTGGAATAATCTACAAAGCCTATATAAAGCTGTTTTTATACTCTCCATATTTTTCTATTATATGATTGAGTGTGAGAATGTGGTCTATGGTTGAGTAGTTTTTTGTAAAGCCTGCTTGTTCTCTAGGCTGATTGAGTTCTAAAGTCGGCAATAGTACATTTCGATGCTAGTGCGGAAAGTATGTCATTACTCCACGAGTCCCGAGGTATCTTGCCACGAGCCGTAGGCGAGTGGCAATACTCGGGACAAGTGAAAAATGACATATCCGCACGTGAATCGAACGACGTTTTTCAATACAGATGCGAAAAAACTTAAAATATATGTATAAGAAGGAATTGAAAGTTTTTATTATTATTTCTGTGACACGATTGTAATACAGTTGATATAAGTATTAAGAACATATTCAAAATGTTTATCTTATCTTCTTTACTTTCTCATTTTCAATCTCATAATAATTATTTCTCATAAACAAAATAATAAATCGCATGTGACAAATCGTATCGTAATGTCTTATAGGCCCTTCGAACATGTTTACCTGATTGAAAAACGCCTCTACTTTGACTGACGTTTCGTAGGCTCTGTTCCGTTTCATACACACAGATTTATAAGAACTGTTTTCAATGTTAATATTTTTAATGAATGATCATTAGTATGATGAAGAAGTAATTATTGAAATATGAAATATCAATATCTTTAATATTATTGCGTTAATAGTAGGTATTTAGTTTTATTACGGCTCGGTAAAGTTAACGAACAATAATACTCTTCGGTAAGCAGTCATGAATTGGAACACAACTAAATTTAAAAAGATTGGAAAAGTAAAAAGCACTAGTTCGCAAAAACAAACTTTGCGCACGCAAAACAGCCAAAACAAGGGCACTTTTTGAGCAACTGTATTGAAAAATCCTTTTCAGTAGTATTCGGGTGAACAGTTTATATATTGTAGGCAGCAAGCTAATTGGTCTGTAATTTCCGATGTCCAGAGGGTCTCCTTTTTTGTACTGTAGTCTTATTATTGATATCTCCCATTCGGATCTATATTGGGATCCCTAAAGTTTTTTATCCTATTTTTGCGTTCCCTAATCCTTTTTTGCCATAATAATCATTTGTCCTAACACTCATTTGGCCTATTTTTGATTGCCCTCTCATTGAATGGATGATTTTAGTTTGCCCTAATGTTTGATGTCCTAATGTCACCTGACATATTAATTACATATATCCTTATGTTATGTTCCATAATGAGTATTTGTCCTATTGATCATATGTCCTAATCATTATTTTCCCTAATTTTATATGGCCTAATGACGTTTATCCTATTATTGTAATACCTACGTAATATTATTTGTCCTAACGATTCTTAGCCCAAATTAATTAATTAATACAAAATTGTAGTTTGTAAACAGTGTTATGGAAAAAAAGTCGGTTCTGGCGCTTCGCCGGCCGCTACCGCGGCACGCTCGCTTCGCTCGCTCGGCTCGCGCGCTGTTAGGTCGCAGTTCAACCTAACACTCCTCCTCGCTTCGCTCGTCGTCGTACCTAAACCGACCTGCCTTAAACTTCGATCTTTGAAGCGCTGGATCTCAGCCATTCTCAATTTTAGAAAAGGTTTTTTAATTAAAAGCTGCTTATTGTGATGTGTTATATACGTTACAACTAATATTATTTGTCCTAAAGATTCTTAGCCCAAATTAATTAATTAATACAAAATTATAGTTTGTAAAGAGTGTTATGTAAAGAAGTCGGTTCTGGCGCTTCGCCGGCCGCTGCCGCGGCACGCTCGCTTCGCTCGCTCGGCTCTCGCGCTGTTAGGTCGCAGTTCAACCTAACACTCCTCCTCGCTTCGCTCGTCGTCGTACCTAAACCGACCTGCCTTAAACTTCGATATTTGAAGCGCTGGATCTCAGCCATTTTCAATTTTAGAAAAGGTTTTTCAATTAAAAGCTGCTTATTGTGATGTGTTATATACGTTACAACTAATATTATTTGTCCTAAAGATTCTTAGCCCAAATTAATTAATTAATACAAAATTGTAGTTTGTAAAGAGTGTTATGTATAGAAGTCGGTTCTGGCGCTTCGCCGGCCGCTGCCGCAGCACGCTCGCTTCGCTCGCTCGGCTCGCGCGCTTTTAGGTCGCAGTTCAACCTAACACTCCTCCTCGCTTCGCTCGTCGTCGTACCTAAACCGACCTGCCTTAAACTTCGATCTTTGAAGCGCTCGATTTCAGCCATTTTAATTTCAGAAAAAAGTTTTGCAATGAAAAGCTGCTTATTGTGACTTGTTATATACGTTACAATCATTTCAAATATACCCACCTTTGGTACAGTCTAACTAAAATATGGTTAAAACTGGTACAAGACTACGTATGTAGGTATATGATAACATGCTTCGAACAGATGAGTTTTAGGACTACTTATCATTACATTATGGATAATAATTATTATGACAATTGATTGTTAGGACTAATGCCGGTTAGGATAAAATAGTTATGGCAAGAGATATGAGGACAAACGTTATTAGGGATCGCGATGAATATGCCAAAACACATTAGGGTTATTGATGTTATGCCAAAAATGCTTCGGGCAAATGAGTTTTAGGGCAACCATTACGTTATGGAAAATAATTGTTATGGCAATAGATCGTTAGAGCTAATGCTCTAACGATCATTAGCCCGTTAGGACAAAACGGTTAGGGCAAGTGATTTTAGGACAAAAATTGTTAGGGATGTAGAGGGCCACCCCTCCCATTCTTTAGGTATGTGACCAGTTTTAATTTTATTATTGAATATGGTTGCAAGTATCGGCGTCAGGGGCTCAGCGATAGCTTTAAGTATGTCATGTGTCATTTCCTGGGTTTTTGTTGTTTTTAAGCGACTTAATGGCATGCTGAACATCGCATGTTAAGACTTCAGGAATGTCATCGGACTACTGATGTGCCGTTGGAATATTCCAGGGAACGGGAGTTTTCCCATTGGGAATATTCCCGGGAATAAGGGAATATTCCCAAAACAGGGAAATATTGCAATACAACTTGGGCATTTAAAAAAAATTAACTTGTATAATTTGGATGTTTCCGAAGACGACGTTATGGATAGGGCGAAGTGGAGGAGAAAAACGAGGAAGGCTGACCCCACCACCATGTGGGACACATAGTCAGGAAAAGAGAGAAGAGAGTATAATTTGGATGTACTCCGCAGAAACAACATTACTTTAGCTAAAAACCTCCTGTTTATACTACCCAATAGATACACATCATACTATCCTGTACTGTTCTATATACTCAAATTTAAGCTTTTGTTTCGATTACAAAATTGTTACTTTCTTTCAATATATAGATTGGCTCCCTTCCCCTAAAAAGATCGTGTTGCATTTCTTGAGTCTTTGAAACACTTTGCTTTGGTCATGCATGAGACCTAAAAGCAAAGTGTTTGAACATTTCACTACTCATACAGGTAAGAATAAAGTCACGTTTTGTTGCAAATACTTTAATGCTGTGTATTTATTTAAATGTGCTACGTAATTCGCCTGTCATTTAATCAAATGTCCCAAAACACCATGTGTCTTCCAGTGTTTTTTTAAAGACAGAAAAAAATAAGTCCGCCAGGGCCTTAAGTGGAATCATCGTATACTGAATCAAGTTGTTCTTCAGCTGCACCACCCCACACTCAATTTCAAGAGTCAAGCCACGACTCTACTATGACGTCTGTGACTGATATCACAGATAATTCGAGTACATCGATGAGCAGCATCGTTAAAAAAACAAAGTATATAATTTACTGTAATTCCGTAATGAAACTAAGATGATTTGTAAAGATTTTGTTAATAAAAACAAGATTCAACATTTTTGGCCCTTTTTTACTTTCCTAGGAACTATGGGAATATTCCCGGGAACATTGGGAATATACCCCGGAAACATTGGGATTATTCCCGGAAACGTTGGGAATCGGAATTTACTCTCTTAAGTGAGTTACACTGTTTGATGTCTCGGAAAATAGTTCAATGCATAACGTGTTGATGACAATCTCGATCACACAATATGTAAACCTATACACTTTTAAAATTCCCCAATGTTCCCTTTATATGGGAATATTCCTGGGAATAAACCCGGGAATATTCCTGGGAATAAACCCGGGAATATTCCTGGGAATAAACCCGGGAATATTCCCACCTAGGGAATATTCCCGGGAACGGCACATCACTACATCGGACTGACTCACACATGCCATGCTGCAAGTCACATGTTCGTTTCTGCTACTGTATAATTCCTTAAAGAAGTTGGTAGCTATGTTTACGATTGCATCTCTATTTTTAATTTCACAGGCAGGCAGGTTGCAGGCAATGCAACATCAAAATTCTTATAAACACAGAGAAATTGAAATGAAAAACTATAACTTAAGTATTTCCATTCCAGATCCAGAATGAGGCTTCATGATTCACTCATGATGGAAGGTGCTATTTTTGAGAAGCACTTTTGATGTAGGAATTTATATAATAGTTTGTCTTGTTTCCTCCAACCCTGATTTTAAATATTTAAAAATAAAGTTTGTAAAATATAAAACTTACATGGAATATTGATGCTTGATGGTATTTTACCAGTGCTGGCTACCTCATCTGGATTGCGGACATCTATGATCACCTTGTCCGAGTTGTCTGTGTCCTGTGTATACTTGGAAACATCGTTAAAGCTGACAACTCGCCTTGGATCAACCATGTTCACCGAATTTAATGAAAATGCTTTCTTCTGCTGGCTTGGAGACTTGACTGCAAAGTTAATGTTCATTAGCATACTAATGGCTTTGAGTCGTTCCGTATTATCATGTTCATGAATATTTTATTAATTGATAACCAGGTGCTAGACAGCCATTTTATAAACACCTGTATTGTACGTATGTATTGCTATCACAATACTATCTTTCCAACTGAAAAGATACTGAGCGTATCACAGGTTAAGACTGTTTTCACATAATAAATATAACATGAAAATAAACAATAATTGTACTTAGGTATTGTTGAGTGCATGCAGGTAAACTCAAAGCGGATCGGGTCATGCTCCTCGCAATTGATACGACACGAAGCGATATCATGATTGAAGTGCAAATAAATACGTGTTAAAAACCACCACCACAAAAAACAACTGAAAGAAAACACTTAAAAATAAAATACCAATATAGTTGTGAATTCAAAATAGATAAATTTCTGGACGAATTGCTATTCTACGATGAAATAATCACGAAATATTGATTGATAAGAAAACGTATATATCAAAAAGTCAAAACATACAATACCACTACAATCTACAATATATATAACACATACCGTTCATGTACGCAATGTCAAATTGTCAAAGATAATAATATAACACTAAATGTGTAATGTGCGCATGTACTGAATGAAATATATATGTCATTGTCAATTTCAAACTTTCCACTCTTTGCTTACTAGTGTTGCATCATGTGAATATAATTTATATCGATTAGTCGCTCGATATCGTAATCGATGATGATCTATTATTTTTTGCCATGAAACGTCTTAAAGACGGTCAGCGACGGCCAACTCACTTTCAAAAACCAAATTTTGGTTTATACTTACTTTATCCGAATACAGTAAAATATATTGATGTATTTAACTTGTCTAAGGCTACAAAAAAATTATGTGTATCTAACGAAGGTTAATGTAAGTTCATAATCGGCGCAATTATAGTTATTATCAGGGAGCGTACATTTCATGCCGATGACAGATAAACGACGTCAAGCTTAATACAGCATTGGCCCATTGCTGGGCCGCTTCCTCTCGAGCATGAGAAGAAGTCATTATATTTACTCCAAATTATATACACCAAACTAGGACACAATAGAAAAACAAAAAACAATATTAGTAAAATATATTTATTATGTCATCATTTATCTTATCAGTCTTACCCTACATATAATGTGGTAATAAAAATGGTACTTACTTAAAAAAAGAAGACAAATGTAGAAGTAATAATTAAATGGTTATAAAATATAGGCTTCTATCGTGGTGATCACTTAACACAATAACATTTCTGTGGAATTGTATAAAAACAACATGCAAATATGATAGAAAATGTCTAAATACAAAAATAAAGAAAATAGAGAGTTAATTCGTATATCTATAAACGAATGTTCTTTCATAAAATTTTGTCATTTTATTGCTTTTATAAATATAAAAATATTCTATGAGTATTAAAATACACTCACATGTTAAGTAAATCTTAAATAAAAACAACAACTAAATGTTAGGTAAATCTAATTGTGATTTCATCGTACTTTTTAGCCATCATTACTTGAAAGCCATTGTTTTGCTATCTCTCTTCCATATTTATCAGAAACCGATTATATACCTAAAAAAATACATATTACGCTAATTATTAGCGCAGTTTTGAGCTGTCTTTAAATATTAGACTTTAATTTTTCGATATTTTCGCCACCTTTTCAAAGTACTTTTTCTTTTCATCTGGGTTGGGAATGATCTGAAAAATCAAAAGTAATTAATTATTGCGTTGAATTAAGTTAAAATTTAATAATTTATCTATTCGACGATATTCAAAAAATCTAGTTACCGTATCTTGCCCCGGTTTCCACCCTGCTGGACACACTTCACCATGGTTGTCAGTATATTGGAATGCTTGAACTAATCTTAAAGTTTCATCAACAGATCGACCTACTGGCAAGTCGTTCATGGTAATCTGCCGCAATATGCCTTTGTCATCAATGATGAACAAGCCTCTCAAAGTGTGGCCCAGATCTTCTAAGTAAACACCATAATCTTTAGCAATGGAATGACTCAGATCACTAAGTAGAGGAATGTTGATCTTGCCTAGACCACCCTCTTTTCTCGGAGTATTAATCCATGCTAAATGAGTGAAATGAGAGTCGACTGAACATGCCACAACTTCAGTATTGATTTTCTTAAACTCGTCAATCCTTTCAGAGAATGCCAGTATTTCTGTTGGACAAACGAAAGTGCTGAAACAAACAAAATCATGTTAAGAAAATTTAAGATTAAAAATAACAATACATAATATATCTTATTTGCAATGTTTTTTCTGTTATAGGTATATATTGTATTAATATTCTACCCTCAGATCAAGATGTCGTCCGTTGTTGCTTCACATTATTTTAACCATTTTAGATAAGTAATTAAAACCTCAAATAATATTAATCTCCTTTGTCAATTAAAAAAATGAAAACTCCCACTTAAGAATCCAATATTCGCTTACAAACTTTCAACCCCTCTAAAGTTAGTTTTACAAATATATAGGTTTTCTGCTTGTAAATAATTATGCTCTAAGAATTTTAAGTGCATATCTTTATATCAACTTCAAGAGGTTATGACGATGTGCCTTTAGACGAGGTATAATAGTAAATTTACATTTCTATAAAAACAGTATATTTTTATACGAGTTTTTTTTTACTTATTCATTTTAAAATGATTCGTTTAAGATTACTATACTAACTAACTATAAGCTATTAAATCAGTTGAAATTCTCTGACACTTTGACATATGTTTACCACTTACAAGTCTAGAGGGTAGAAGAAGAAGACGAGATATTTTCCTTTGAAACTCGACAAAGACAGCTGTGTAAATTCTCCATTGAAGACTGCCGTCGCCTCCCATTCGGGTGCTGGTTTTGAAACTGAAAAAGAAAAAAAAAAGAATTACTTTTACAAATTAAAAAATAGACTATTTTTTTTATATAATAAATCCTAAAAATTACGACATGATTTTTTTACATTTTTGTTATTTGTGTATGTCTCATATTCTTTGTAATTACTGTAATTCATTTGTCGTGGCGTCTTATCGGGGTGTTTGATTGATTAGAGCTAATTTCAAGCTTAGGCTAAATGTTGTCAGTAGATAGTTATTGTTAATAAGGTAGTTTTTGGAGTAATTTAATATTTTGTATACTATATAACAAGCATTATATTCGATTTTTCGTTTATTCTGTACTTACTCACGGCTTTAGTAACTTGTAGCTTATGATCTATTTTCCTTGCGCCGCCGGGAAAAACATTACCGCTTCCGAAAGAATAACAAGAATCACTTTCGAACAGCGATGATTCACTACGGATACTTAAACTTACAACTATCAACAGTTTCGTTAAGGAATGCTTCATGGTTAATTAAATAAGTAGTAATATTTATAAACAAAATATTTAACAAAATCCTATCTGATACCGGACACGTACTCTTTACGCACACAAACACATACTACACGTTATTGAGATGTTGATAGTGTAGGGATAGGGAAGTCACACAATCTTCACCTATTGTATCTGTGTGTTGAACTATCATGACACGTCTCGCAAGGTTAATTAAAACTTATTTAAAATGTGGGTTTTCTAAATAAATTAATTTATCCTAAAATATACATATAATACGAGTGTTGATTAAAAAATAATACACGTTGAGGCGATATCGCTGTGGAGATACTAACCGATTGAATGAACGAATGCCATTGAATCGATAATTGGGGGTAGCACTAGCTGAACTAACAATTTACTCACATTATAAATAAAACAATGTATCTTTATTTAAATACAATTTTGTAAAATTCCACCACAAAAACCTAATAGATAAAAAAAAACAACTAAAATATAATGGATAAACTCGAATAGTTGTTTTTGTGAATTTGTGATGCATCGTTTTTGAACTGACGCGTCGCGTCTTCCATTCGTTGTATCATTCACTTCCATCCTCCCTCCCTATCATCCATATTTTTAATTTCATTCGTTCGTTCGCTCGCTACCTAGCTTGCGAAAGTCGTACTGCTATTTTTTTCAATTATCATGTATTTGTATTAATGTAAACTACAATTGAAAATGTGTTCGCCACCCTATATGTTCGTTTTATCATAACATTAACTAAATAACAGTCCATCGCGACACTTCGCGGTAAGTTCGGAAGTTTACTTCGCGAAGTTCGCGATCCACTTGTCGTTCACTATGGCGGTGGTTGATACAGAAGCAAGTTGTAAATAATGTTGGAAGTCGTCGAGGCGTATTTGAAGTGTTATGTTGTGAATTAAGTGGATAATTATTGTTTTTAGATGGATGTGCCGGATGAAGGTGTTTTGGATGTGGATTTGTTAGGGGACGAAGGTTCCGAGGATGAGGGAGAAGGAGCGCCCCCGACTTCTGGTAAGCCTCGATTTATCAAGAAACATTTGTTATTCTTTGCTCGACGTCTAGCTATATTAATATATGTTATCAATGATATTGATATATGAAGTGTGCACAGTGTTTAGTGAGTTCTAATATGACGCCGTTGGTTGTTAGACTTCTACGCGGGTCCGGCATCAACGCCAACGTCGTGTGCGTCGTCGCCGCGCGGCGAAGAGCCAGCGTCGCCGCACGGCGGCGCGACGACAGCACCCGCGTTCTTCCATCAGCCGCCGTATGCGCGTCCCTTCTTTACCTCGGGCCGCCGCGGGCCCGGCAGGCCGAGGAAGGAAGGCGCGAAACTGGCGAGAGAGGGCAAGATTGTTAGGAGGTAAACCATGCAAATTATCTGTTATGTTTAGTTTAAAAATGATAAAATTCTTATTAATTTCATAACAATATTAATTTCATAATATCTCTCTATGAAAGCAGTAACAAAATTAATTTTCGGTAACAAATATTTACACAAGTAGGTGAAAATAGATTATATGTGTAAAGGCTTTCCTCAGGTTTGTCTTAGTCAGCCAATGGGCCAAAATGATGTTGAATTTTTTTTCTGCCAGTTTTTTCTCCCTACAAAGCCCTGTATTTCTGGCGGCTTGAAGTCGCAGCTGAATTTGTGGATAGTTCTAAGAACTGAACAGGATATTGTTGATCATTTTTATTATATGGCAGATTCAACAGTCAATTATAAATCCTATAATGTTCCAACATGATCTTGTAGGCATGATATTGTCGACGGTAGGTCCAATTAGGGTAACGGCCAGGGATTTACATGGTACTTACCCTAATTGAACCTTTGACGATTATATATCATCACTATTGTATTAGGTATCGAGGCGGAGGGGCTGGCTCAGTCCGAGGTGCTAAAAGACACAGAGGCAGCAGAGACGATGCCCTTGATGATATGATGGATGAGGATGACTTCACCATGCCTGCTCCTGAAGAACCACCTTTCATGCCTGAGAAATGGTAAGTTTTACTATGGCAACTTCATCATACCTGCTTTTGAAGTACCAATAGGCAGCATTAGGAATAATGGTAATGTATAAAGGTTTGTTTATCCATTACAATTATTCCTTAAGATTTTTTCACAACTGCTCCATGCAGTTTCAGAAAGTAAGAAAATAATGTTATGGGAGGATAGGTAGGGACAATATAATTTAGCAACTCCTGCCATCAAAAATTGGTTTTTGAATGATATTGAAAATAAACTCCCCAATTGTGACAAATGATTCTACATAAAAGTGTATCAGGGTTTGAGAGATAGACCTTGTTCTTATTTATATACTTAAAAAAAATTATATAGACTTCATTCAGCAAGATGTTTGTGGAACCAGACATGTCATAAACATAACTGGGCAGCGTTAATCAAATAGTTAACTTCGTTAATCAATAATCCACTACAAAAAAGTTAACTTTTTTAATCGTTAAATCGCTACATTTCAGAACATTAATGGAAGTTAACCTTTATCATTAATTCGTTAACACATTTTTAAAATGTAATTTTTTATATTTTGAGTTAGTGTTTTACTTATAAAACTGCAAGTTTTAGTTATGGCAGTTAATAAATTAGAAACAAATCTGATCTCCCGATTTGGAAACAATATTGTAGCCACTCAAATGTGGTCAGGGTTTTCGGCTGGATCCGAACTAGTTAGAATAGGATTCTACGATTGTGATATTTTAATTTGGATAATACACTCATTCTTTATACATTCAATACGCACACAGTACCTTACGCACACTGTGTGGGACACTACACAAAATCTAACAAGTAGGTACGTTAGTAGTATTTCTATTTGCACAAAATGAATGACTTCATGTACTATAGCGTTCAGAATTGCATGGGCAATTTATGAATGAATTTATTCATAAACTGCCCATGCAATTCTAAACGCTTGTGTACATGCTAGAACGTGCTTTTCGCGCCGCGGCGCGCTGTGTGTGTGTCTTCTTTTTGATAAACATTAGGAACTGGATTAACGATTAACAGAATTGGAAACTTTTAATGGAAGTTTGTTAACAGTTTCTAAAGTTAACTTAAAAGTTAATCCATTAATCAAAAAGTTAACTTCGTTTATTAACGATTAACGGATTAACGAGTTAATGCCCAGCTATGGTCATAAATCTGGGTACATTCGAAACAGAGGAAGAAGGTTGAAAATCTAATACAGTGAATACATATTTATGTAGCTCACCATAGATTAAGAAATCTAAAACACCAATATTTTCAGGCCAGGCAAAGCATGTGCTCTGTGTAACTTGACGGAGCGCAGTCAGCTAGGCCAAGGAGAAATGCGACAGTTTCTCTGCAACATCGGGGATGGAGATGGCAGCACCACACCAACAGTGCCTAGTGGGGGGGCCACTCCTAATCCTACACCATGTAGTACTCCTACCACCCCTGTGCCACCAGGTTTAGCCTCCCCTCCTCCTGAACTAGTGGACCCAAATCAACACCCCTTGGCATTACCACTAAGTAGAAGGCAGAAGGCATTTAACAAGTGCAAGTAAGTTTATTTGATTGTGTTATTGTAGCACTCTTTTTTAAGAGGACTATTTTTTATTAATTTATTACTACCTTTCAGAACACCTTTGCACAACCTGGAGCACATAGATGAGCTTTCTATCATAGGACATGTGGAGTCTGTTGAGCTGCCTGCTGTAGTCAGTTCTGGAGCCTTCTACATCCACCGCTGCTGCCTTGAGTTCAGCCCACCATTCCATGACCAGGTTAGAATTTACCCTTCTTCAAGACCAACAGGGGCTACCATCGATTTTAGCTACTTGTTATTTAGTTTGTTAAACATCAACTCTACAAGGAAGGACTTAGTGAAACTAGAGTTTGCCACTTTCTTTCCTGTATATACTATATTTTTGTGTGAGATAACATTGTTAATTATTTTCTCTGTGAACAGGTTGTAGCAACAACAGAGGAGGACAAAGAACAACTAGAAGAGTCCCGGGTGCGGGGCATTGTGACGAACGCTTTGACGCGAAAATGTGCCTTTTGCTTTAGACATGGTGCAAGCATTCCTTGTAAGGTAAGTCTCTCGTGAACCAATCAGACATACCCTGTTATATACAATTGAACTAATGAAGAGGTTATTTGAGTCTTAACCCAGGTCCAGATTACGCGTGGCATAAAGCACGCAGCAAGGATGGTCGTATTTATACATTTTAAACTTAGGTCAACTAAACATAGGAAAATTATCATTAGTGTTTTCGTGCAGTAACAGAATTGTAGTTTAGATTTTTTTTAATATGTTTATTAACTGTAGGACAAGTATCTTTAAGAATTTCGTATATTAGCAATCTTTATTTTCGATTCGGAATTTCGTACTATGAATATCAAATACCTGGATTTTCAAAATTATGCTATGGACCTCTTGTTGCTGTGGGCCACTTGTTTATTAATTACTAGCGACTCGCCCCGGCTTCGCACGGGTTATTATCTATATATATAAAAGAGGTTGTCCTCATCTACGATCAACGCACAGCCGAAACAGCTAGGACTAGAAACTTGAAATTTTTACCAAAGCTTCCTTTTAGTACGTAGGCGAGAGATAAGAACGGATTTTTGGAAATTATACCCCTAAGGGGGTGAAAAGGGGGTTGAAAGTTTGTATAGAAATGGAAATTTTTTTTGAGCTAGAGACTTGAAACTTTGTGTAAAGACTTTTAATTACAATTGAAGAAAACTGTTTTCATGGTTTTTGGAAATTCCACCTCTAAAGGGGTAAAAGGGGGGTTGAAAGTTTGTATAGGAATATAATTTTGTTTTGAGCTAGAGACTTGAAACTTTGTTTTAAAACTCTGTATTACAATTGAAGAAAAGTATTTTCAAGGTTTTTGGAAATTCCACCTCTAAAGGGGTAAAAAGGGGGTTGAAAGTTTGTATAAGAATGGAATTTTGTTTTGAGCCAGATACTTGAAACTTTGTGTTAAGACTCCTGATTATAATTAAAGAAAAGTGTTTTCATATTTTTGAAAAATTCAACGCCTATGGGGGTTAAAAAAGGGGTAGTAAGATTGTATGAGAATGGAATTTATTTTTGAGCTAGAAACTTGAAACTTTGTGTAAAGACTTTCAATTACAATTTAAGAAAACTGTTTTCATGGTTTTTAGAAATTCTACCTCTAAAGGGGTAAAAAGGGGGTTGAAAGTTTGTAAAGGAATAGATTTTTGTTTTAAGCTAGAGACTTGAAACTTTGTTTTTAAACTCTGTATTACAATTGAAGAAAAGTGTATTTATGGTTTTTGGAAATTCCACCTATAAAGGGGTAAAAAGGGGGTTGAAAGTTTTTATAGGAATGTAATTTTGTTTTGAGCTAGAGACTTGAAACGTTGTGTTAAGACTCCTTATTATAATTAAAGAAAAGTGTTTTCATGGTTTTTGGAAATTCAACCCCAATGGGGGTAAAAAGGGGGTAGAAAAATTGTATGAGAATGGAATTTTTTTTTGATCTAGAGACTTGAAACTTTGTTAAAAGACTCCTTATTAGAATTAAAGAAAAGTATTTTCAGAGTTTTGGAAAATTCAACCCGTATGGGGGTAAAAAAGGGGTAGAAAGTTTGTATGAGAATGGGATTTATTTTTGAGCTGGAGACTTGAAACTTTGTGTAAAGATTTTCAATTACAATTTAAGAAAACTGTTTTCATGTTTTTTGGAAATTCCACCTCTAAAGGGGTAAAAAAGGGGTTGAAAGTTTGTATAGGAATAGAATTTTGTTTTGAGCTAGAGACTTGAAACTTTGTTTTGAAACTCTGTATTACAATTGAAGAAAAGTGTTTTCATGGTTTTTGAAAATTTCACCTATAAAGGGGTAAAAAGGGGGTTGAAAGTTTTTATAGGAATGGAACTTTGTTTTGAGCTAGAGACTTGAAACTTTGTTTTAAGACTTTTAATTACAAATGAAGAAAATCTTTTTCATGGTTTTTGGAAATTCTACCTCTAAAGGGGTACAAAGAGGGTTGAAAGTTTGTAAAGGAATAGAATTTTGTTTTGAGCTAGATACTTGAAACTTTGTGTAAAGACTCCTTATTAGAATTAAAGAAAAGTGTTTTCATAGTTCTGGAAAATTCAATCCCTATGAGGGTAAAAAAGGAGTAGAAAGTTTTTATGAGAATGGAATTTATTTTGAGCTAGAGACTTGAAACTTTGTGTAAAGACTCTTTATTACAATTAAAGAAAAATGATTTAATGGTTTTTGGAAATTCTACTCCTAAAGGGGTAAAAACTAAAAAGGGGGTTGAAAGTTTGTTTGAGAATGGTTTTTTTTAGCTAAAGTCTTGAAACTTTGTGTAAAGACTCTTTATTACAATTTAAGAAACGTGTTTTCATGATTTTTGGAAATTAAGGGGGTGAAAAAGGGGTAAAATCTTTGTATGGAAATGGAGATTCTTTTGATCTAGAGGCTTGAATGTTTTTGTAATTTTTTTTTATAAATCAAAGAAAAGTGTTTTCATAGTTTTGGCAAATTCAACTTCTAAGGGGTAGAAAGGGGGTTGAATGTTTGTTTGAGAATGGTATTTTTTTGAGCTAGAGACTTGAGACTTTGGGCAAAGACTGTTCATTATTAAAACATAAAAAAAGTTGTTTGCTAAGGGGGTTAAAAGTTTGTATGGAAAAGGAGATTCTTTTTTTATTAGAACAAAAGAAAAGCGTTTTCATAGTTTTCGAAAATTCTACTTCCAAGGGGGGAAAAACGGGGTTGAAAATTGATAAAGCGGGGAAATAAAGATTTTTTGAGCTAGAGACTTGAAACTTTATGCATCGATTCCTTATTAAAATAAAAGAAACTGGTTTCATGTTTTTTTTGGAAGTTCCACCCATAAAGAGGTGAAAAGAGTGTTGAAAGTTTCTATGGCGGAAAGTTTTCTTTTGTATCCATAGACTTCAACTCAACTTTGTTATTCAAGTATGTGGGTAATCATTTATGCTATTTAACCGGATGGTTGTCGACTGTAAGAGACATGTTGCTTTTTAGCGATAAATACGCCTGTTGCCAACATCTACCTAATAAAAAACTTAAACGTTATCAGTCGTATTAATTACTTTTTGCGGAGTGCAATAGAAAATATTTGTATTATATATGTGTAGGTTATATCAAGTCACATTTTAAAAAGATAAAACAAGGTATGAAACTCTGTAGGAAGAACCGTATTATACGCGGACGAAGTCGCGGGCGGAAAGCTAGTTATACATATAAACCTTCCTCTTGACTCACACTATCTATTTAAAAAAACGCATCAAAATCCGTTGCGTAGTTTTAAAGATTTAAGCATACATAGGGATATAGGGACAGAGAAAGCGACTTTGTTTTATACTATGTAGTGATTAAAGACTATTGTTCTATAAAAGGTATTTTTTCAGATGAGCTGCAGTAAATACTTTCACCTACCCTGTGTTCTCGCTTCCGGAGGTTTCATGGACTTCCAGACCAAGTCTTCATTCTGCAAGGACCACTTGTATCAAGTGGCACTTATATGTAAGTGCCAATAGTGAACAAGTGTTTATCATATGTTCTTGTTATTTTATTTCCTGCTACTTGATTAATGTATGCATTGGCATATTCAATTTATTGTTTGGATTAGTCGGCTCTTATGACTCGTTATTTTGCGGTTGGGAAGGTTTATCTTAAGTCATGTGTCTTTAATTTTGGTTGTGTTCAACAGGTACAGCTGACCTAGACTGCCGGACGTGCCGAGCCATCGGCGATATATTCAACCTTATGACATGCGTCACTTGCGGCGCGCATTATCACGGGACCTGCGTGGGCCTCGCACAGCTACCAGGTATCGTAACTTTCCAAGTCCCTTTTTTCCCAATCTTGTTGGTAAAGACAGAAAAAAATCCTGATAATAAACCATCCCTAAAAGTTAATGAAGTAAATCAAATTTTGGTTATTGATCGAGTTTTAGTAGTTGTTTATTTTTCATAACTCAAAGTTTTTAATAATTCAGCATTCGATCCACGAGCCGCACAAACCTGTGGAAACCATGCATGCCACGGCAAAAATTTGTTATTCGTCGTATAAAACAAATCATTTGAAAACAGTTTGATGGTTTTATCCGCGAGTAATTAAACGTGTACTCATCGTCACCATCGTCACAGCGTAAGGATGTATTCTATACACTCCGCCGATTTCTGGGTCATCGATGGGGGGCGCGCGGGGAAGGAGGCGCGGAGGAAATGCCGCCGAATTTTCATAGAAATTCGGCGGTCTATTATAAGGGGTATAAAATGGAAATTAGTTTGCCAATCAGACCGTAATATCTTTCGCAATGTTTTTGACAACCCTCAGCCTCAGCACGACACCTGAGCCGTGCCGCTAGCCTTGTATGAAGTTACCTCACTGTATGGAACACATCCCTACGCTGTGCTATCGTCGATACAGTAACTGACTATTTGTAAATAAATATCCATTGCAACTGCATAAGGTCTCCTGATGTTCAGTTCAGGCTGTTGCTGTTTGTACCTACTACACTCCATATTCAATACCGGGGGCAGAGATGGGTAAAATTTATTAGAATGACGGATAAGAATAACCAAATTATTCGCGAATGATGAATAAAATTGTCGGCTAATCATTCTTATTCGAATGAATTATGCGACGAATAATTTATTCGTCGACGTTATTACACGAGTGATTTTGTTTTGTGTTCAGAATTTCAGGTTAACACTGAACACAAGTTCACTTTTTTTAAGTGCATATTGCTAATAACGATTTTTGTGTTCACTTGTCTCATTTAAATTTAAGTTTGATGTAAGTGATTAGCTATAACCTTAACGCAAAGCATAAATAATCATTAGCAATACTATTTTTATAGACACGCAACTTAAGTTACTTAACTTACCTTACCTAAAACTGCGAACATAAAACAAATTTATTCGTCAAAAATTCAAAATTCATTCGCGTATAAATCATTCGCGTATACAATTATAAAGCACGAATCAAATTATTTATTAAATGTAATAAATGTTTTGATTCATGTTTTTGTGTTTTTCTTTATGTAGTCACACTACTATATATGAATTATAAATTGAAAGAGATGTCATATACTAAAGGAAAATAATAATTCATTCGCGAATTAATCATCCGCGATTTAAAAAAATGTGAATTATTGTTTATTTGTCGTCAGATAAAATTTAATTCGAATAATGCCCATCTCTGACCGGGGTCATCTCGAACGGTATTAGCCCGTCGAGACCCAGCGTCATCATATGATGTCAGTGCTCATTTCAATGCCTATAATAATAGAGTCTATAATAATAATACCTGGGACTCGATAGGTTAGACTAATATTATTAGTGTGTCGCCATAGAAACCAATACGATTTGACAGTTCGCGGACTATGTCTAATATAGTTCGAGAAATGGGCACCTGCTAGTCCATGATGGTCGGGTTTTTATCGTTTACCGACGTTGCTGTCACGTTCTAACAAGTATGTGTGTGTGAAAGTGACGCATAGCGTGATAAGCGATAAAATGGTGTATGCGCGTGAAATGTATTTATGATATAGCGCAAGAGTACTAAACGTTTGTGTTGCAGGAGTACGCGCCGGCTGGTCGTGCCGCTCATGCCGAGTGTGCCAAGTGTGCCGCGGGGAGAGCGCGACCGGCGCGCCCGCGTGCGACTCCCGCGCCGTTACCTGCGAGCACTGCGACAAGATGTACCACGCCATGTGCCTGCGCCCCAGGATGGCCACCGTGCCCAAATACGGCTGGAAGTGCATGGTACGTGTCCCAAACCCGACAAAATATATGAAGGAACGTGTAAACAGTGAATCGATTTTCCGCAAGGGGCGCTAGTGGAACGTGGGTCCTGCGGGAACATTTCAAACGTCACTTTGACAATTCTCCCATACTGACACAGGACCCATGCATGAGTGGCGCCGCCTGGTGACCGCCTGGTGACCATTGTCACCTGGCGATTCAGTTTAGGACCTAAGTGTTGCTGCCTTACAACCTATTAAATAAACCTTCGAGGTTTCCAATAGTGGCTTAGATGTGTAAAAAAATAGTACATTGTGCATCTAGGGCGGTAAGAAGGGCATTACTTACGAGGGTCTATTGAAGCCCGACGCCGTAGGCGGAGGGCTTTAAATGACCCGAGTTAGTAATGCCCTTACTGCCCGTGGTACACACAATGTTTTTCATCACATTTGCGAGGAAATAAATAAACTCTATACAGGTAAAGAAACAATAATGATAAGCGGTAGTGTAGTTGCACAGTCCACAGTACCCCGGAGTGACTGCGTGCTGCGAGCGCGTGCGGGGCGGGTGCTCGGGGAGCTCCACGCGCGCGGTAAAGTAGTATGAGAATCCTTTAAAACCATGGGAATAATACAGCTCTTTAAGTGTAAGTATGCTTGCATATAATATCACCATTTACGAGCAGGTGTGATGAAAAATAATGAAAACCCATGTTTTTGTTAAATAATAAAAAAAAAACTAAGCCCAGGTAAGGACCTAAACTGAATCGCACTGGGTTTTTGGGCTCGATTGAAAAGCGCACATATTTGTCGTTTGTTTATTTTCCTCAATTTGTGCATCTGCTTTTAAAACCTAATTAGAAAGTAGAGTATTATTTTTTCCCCATAATAACGCTACTGTCTTATTCCAGTGTTGCCGCATCTGCTCGGACTGCGGCGCTCGGTCGCCGGGCGCGGGCCCGTCGTCGCGCTGGCACGCGCACTACACGGTGTGCGACTCGTGCTACCAGCAGCGGAACAAGGGCAGCTGCTGCCCGCTGTGCCGCCGCGCCTACCGCGCCGCCGCCTACCGGGACATGATTCGCTGTATAACATGCAAAAGGTACATAAATAAAAAATATAAAAAATCGTCACAGTTTGGAATTCCTGCTACCCCGTGGTTTCGAACTTTTCTGTTAATACTTCAATTGTTAGTAGCAATAACTCATAATGTATATGTAATTGTAGATACGTTCACGGCATGTGCGACCCGGAGGCCGAGCCTCAGCAGTACCGGCTGAAAAAAGAGCAAAACCCGCAATACGAGTACAACTGCCCTATCTGCAAGACGCATATGCAGCTTGCTGGCTCGAAACCAGGCTGTAAGTATATTTATAACATTTTGTACAATTTATCAAAGAATTTGGGTAAGATTTGACTCGAATTTCTTCCCTCATCGCCGGAAGGTTTTTAAATACATTTCTTAGGGAAAATCAGTCAAATCAATTAAGAATTTGTTTGAACCAATGGTGTTGAAATGTGTATTTTAATGCAGACCTTCACTTTGTTTCTTTTTCTTGTTTTTTCCCCAGCTCCTAATGATTTGTAATATGTATATGTTACTATGGTGGTTATTTCAGCTTTCGAAGATGACAACGCGGCTTCTACGTCTCAGGATTCTTCGTTTGGCGACGAGAATCCGCAGCAGGAGCAAGATCCTCTCGCTATTGAACCTAAGGTATGTACAACTTAATTAACCCTAAAAGTGCCTATGCCAAAGTATTTTGTTAAATTTTATAAACAAAAGATTTAATGAACAAATATTACAGACGCTAATTAATATTTATAAGAACATTCCTATTTATTCTTCGCATACATTTTGTCGATGTTTTTTGTTCATACAATATAGTATCGGTGAATCTTGGGTCAACATAGCCACTGCCTCCTGCTCTTTGTTTAGATTTTATATATTCCTTGTTGCATTAACCACCAATACTTTTCAGCCGGACGTCGGCCTCGGTAAAGGCAAACCTTACACGGTTTCTTCAAAAGTAGCGAAAAAGAAGATGGGCGGTTACAAGTTTAAAGGCGGAATGCACCCCGCAAAACTGGGCTTCCAAAAGCGAGCGAGATCGGTGCTAGACTTCGGCCGCAAGAGGGGAACGAAGCCTAAAATGCGGGGGGTGTTTGGCGTGCCTGGGTTAGGCTTGCAGAGGCCGCAGGCGCCTGACAATAAGACGACGGATGATGATCCAGGTAGGGGTTGTTATTTAATTTCTCTTGACTTGTGACTGTTGGAGGTCCAGAACTGGTTTCACACCACTTATTTTGTTGCAGGGGTGGAGAATAAGTTAGTTTTGTGTTCGAGCAAAGACAAATTTGTGCTGACGCAGGATTTATGCGTCATGTGTGGTGCCGTGGGCACAGACTCCGAAGGGTGCCTTATCGCCTGCTCGCAGTGCGGGCAGACTTCTCATCCCTACTGCGTTAATATTAAGGTACTATACCAAGCTATGAAGCTAGTATTGTGTTGGAGCGGCAAGTTCGTGCTGACGCTTGACTTGTGCGTCATGTTGGTGCCGTGGGCACGGACTCCGAAGGGTGCGTTACCCATTACCCAGCTTAAATAAGCGTAGGGTATTCCCGCTAAACTTTGCAGATTAGCCACCATTAGTGATCTGTATCCCCTAAGGGGAGATAGACGACCTGTAAAAACTACGGCCAGGTCTGGTCGTCTGCAGGCCTGAGGTCAGGACCGTGAACCAGACACACGGTGCGGTGCGCCGCAGGTCGGGCCGCGCCTCAGGACGGACAGACGGGCAAGCCGCGCGACTTTGCCTGTGGTTTTGCACGGACCGTCAATTTCGCCCTTAGTATGGAGTCATTGTTAACACTGATAATCACATTTTGGCAGGTATCTCAAGTAATAGTTACAATGGGGTGGCGCTGCATTGACTGCACGGTGTGCGAGGGCTGCGGCAACCGCGGCGACGACGGGCTGCTGGTGCTGTGCGACGACTGCGACACGGCCTGGCACACGTACTGCGCGCGCCCGCAGCTGGCCGAGGTGCCGCGCGGCGCCTGGCGCTGCGAGCGCTGCCGGCGCTGCCTCACGTGCGGCACCAGGGAGACCACAGTGTGGTGCGACAACTACACAGGTAACTGACACTGCTACTGCACGTTGGGCTGCTGGTGCTGTGCGACGACTGCGACACGGCCTGGCACACGTACTGCGCGCGCCCGCAGCTGGCCGAGGTGCCGCGCGGCGCCTGGCGCTGCGAGCGCTGCCGGCGCTGCCTCACGTGCGGCACCAGGGAGACCACAGTGTGGTGCGACAACTACACAGGTAACTGACACTGCTACTGCACGTTGGGCTGCTGGTGCTGTGCGACGACTGCGACACGGCCTGGCACACGTACTGCGCGCGCCCGCAGCTGGCCGAGGTGCCGCGCGGCGCCTGGCGCTGCGAGCGCTGCCGGCGCTGCCTCACGTGCGGCACCAGGGAGACCACAGTGTGGTGCGACAACTACACAGGTAACTGACACTGCTACTGCACGTTGGGCTGCTGGTGCTGTGCGACGACTGCGACACGGCCTGGCACACGTACTGCGCGCGCCCGCAGCTGGCCGAGGTGCCGCGCGGCGCCTGGCGCTGCGAGCGCTGCCGGCGCTGCCTCACGTGCGGCACCAGGGAGACCACAGTGTGGTGCGACAACTACACAGGTAACTGACACTGCTACTGCACGTTGGGCTGCTGGTGCTGTGCGACGACTGCGACACGGCCTGGCACACGTACTGCGCGCGCCCGCAGCTGGCCGAGGTGCCGCGCGGCGCCTGGCGCTGCGAGCGCTGCCGGCGCTGCCTCACGTGCGGCACCAGGGAGACCACAGTGTGGTGCGACAACTACACAGGTAACTGACACTGCTACTGCACGTTGGGCTGCTGGTGCTGTGCGACGACTGCGACACGGCCTGGCACACGTACTGCGCGCGCCCGCAGCTGGCCGAGGTGCCGCGCGGCGCCTGGCGCTGCGAGCGCTGCCGGCGCTGCCTCACGTGCGGCACCAGGGAGACCACAGTGTGGTGCGACAACTACACAGGTAACTGACACTGCTACTGCACGTTGGGCTGCTGGTGCTGTGCGACGACTGCGACACGGCCTGGCACACGTACTGCGCGCGCCCGCAGCTGGCCGAGGTGCCGCGCGGCGCCTGGCGCTGCGAGCGCTGCCGGCGCTGCCTCACGTGCGGCACCAGGGAGACCACAGTGTGGTGCGACAACTACACAGGTAACTGACACTGCTACTGCACGTTGGGCTGCTGGTGCTGTGCGACGACTGCGACACGGCCTGGCACACGTACTGCGCGCGCCCGCAGCTGGCCGAGGTGCCGCGCGGCGCCTGGCGCTGCGAGCGCTGCCGGCGCTGCCTCACGTGCGGCACCAGGGAGACCACAGTGTGGTGCGACAACTACACAGGTAACTGACACTGCTACTGCACGTTGGGCTGCTGGTGCTGTGCGACGACTGCGACACGGCCTGGCACACGTACTGCGCGCGCCCGCAGCTGGCCGAGGTGCCGCGCGGCGCCTGGCGCTGCGAGCGCTGCCGGCGCTGCCTCACGTGCGGCACCAGGGAGACCACAGTGTGGTGCGACAACTACACAGGTAACTGACACTGCTACTGCACGTTGGGCTGCTGGTGCTGTGCGACGACTGCGACACGGCCTGGCACACGTACTGCGCGCGCCCGCAGCTGGCCGAGGTGCCGCGCGGCGCCTGGCGCTGCGAGCGCTGCCGGCGCTGCCTCACGTGCGGCACCAGGGAGACCACAGTGTGGTGCGACAACTACACAGGTAACTGACACTGCTACTGCACGTTGGGCTGCTGGTGCTGTGCGACGACTGCGACACGGCCTGGCACACGTACTGCGCGCGCCCGCAGCTGGCCGAGGTGCCGCGCGGCGCCTGGCGCTGCGAGCGCTGCCGGCGCTGCCTCACGTGCGGCACCAGGGAGACCACAGTGTGGTGCGACAACTACACAGGTAACTGACACTGCTACTGCACGTTGGGCTGCTGGTGCTGTGCGACGACTGCGACACGGCCTGGCACACGTACTGCGCGCGCCCGCAGCTGGCCGAGGTGCCGCGCGGCGCCTGGCGCTGCGAGCGCTGCCGGCGCTGCCTCACGTGCGGCACCAGGGAGACCACAGTGTGGTGCGACAACTACACAGGTAACTGACACTGCTACTGCACGTTGGGCTGCTGGTGCTGTGCGACGACTGCGACACGGCCTGGCACACGTACTGCGCGCGCCCGCAGCTGGCCGAGGTGCCGCGCGGCGCCTGGCGCTGCGAGCGCTGCCGGCGCTGCCTCACGTGCGGCACCAGGGAGACCACAGTGTGGTGCGACAACTACACAGGTAACTGACACTGCTACTGCACGTTGGGCTGCTGGTGCTGTGCGACGACTGCGACACGGCCTGGCACACGTACTGCGCGCGCCCGCAGCTGGCCGAGGTGCCGCGCGGCGCCTGGCGCTGCGAGCGCTGCCGGCGCTGCCTCACGTGCGGCACCAGGGAGACCACAGTGTGGTGCGACAACCACACAGGTAACTGACACTGCTACTGCACGTTGGGCTGCTGGTGCTGTGCGACGACTGCGACACGGCCTGGCACACGTACTGCGCGCGCCCGCAGCTGGCCGAGGTGCCGCGCGGCGCCTGGCGCTGCGAGCGCTGCCGGCGCTGCCTCACGTGCGGCACCAGGGAGACCACAGTGTGGTGCGACAACTACACAGGTAACTGACACTGCTACTGCACGTTGGGCTGCTGGTGCTGTGCGACGACTGCGACACGGCCTGGCACACGTACTGCGCGCGCCCGCAGCTGGCCGAGGTGCCGCGCGGCGCCTGGCGCTGCGAGCGCTGCCGGCGCTGCCTCACGTGCGGCACCAGGGAGACCACAGTGTGGTGCGACAACTACACAGGTAACTGACACTGCTACTGCACGTTGGGCTGCTGGTGCTGTGCGACGACTGCGACACGGCCTGGCACACGTACTGCGCGCGCCCGCAGCTGGCCGAGGTGCCGCGCGGCGCCTGGCGCTGCGAGCGCTGCCGGCGCTGCCTCACGTGCGGCACCAGGGAGACCACAGTGTGGTGCGACAACTACACAGGTAACTGACACTGCTACTGCACGTTGGGCTGCTGGTGCTGTGCGACGACTGCGACACGGCCTGGCACACGTACTGCGCGCGCCCGCAGCTGGCCGAGGTGCCGCGCGGCGCCTGGCGCTGCGAGCGCTGCCGGCGCTGCCTCACGTGCGGCACCAGGGAGACCACAGTGTGGTGCGACAACTACACAGGTAACTGACACTGCTACTGCACGTTGGGCTGCTGGTGCTGTGCGACGACTGCGACACGGCCTGGCACACGTACTGCGCGCGCCCGCAGCTGGCCGAGGTGCCGCGCGGCGCCTGGCGCTGCGAGCGCTGCCGGCGCTGCCTCACGTGCGGCACCAGGGAGACCACAGTGTGGTGCGACAACCACACAGGTAACTGACACTGCTACTGCACGTTGGGCTGCTGGTGCTGTGCGACGACTGCGACACGGCCTGGCACACGTACTGCGCGCGCCCGCAGCTGGCCGAGGTGCCGCGCGGCGCCTGGCGCTGCGAGCGCTGCCGGCGCTGCCTCACGTGCGGCACCAGGGAGACCACAGTGTGGTGCGACAACTACACAGGTAACTGACACTGCTACTGCACGTTGGGCTGCTGGTGCTGTGCGACGACTGCGACACGGCCTGGCACACGTACTGCGCGCGCCCGCAGCTGGCCGAGGTGCCGCGCGGCGCCTGGCGCTGCGAGCGCTGCCGGCGCTGCCTCACGTGCGGCACCAGGGAGACCACAGTGTGGTGCGACAACTACACAGGTAACTGACACTGCTACTGCACGTTGGGCTGCTGGTGCTGTGCGACGACTGCGACACGGCCTGGCACACGTACTGCGCGCGCCCGCAGCTGGCCGAGGTGCCGCGCGGCGCCTGGCGCTGCGAGCGCTGCCGGCGCTGCCTCACGTGCGGCACCAGGGAGACCACAGTGTGGTGCGACAACTACACAGGTAACTGACACTGCTACTGCACGTTGGGCTGCTGGTGCTGTGCGACGACTGCGACACGGCCTGGCACACGTACTGCGCGCGCCCGCAGCTGGCCGAGGTGCCGCGCGGCGCCTGGCGCTGCGAGCGCTGCCGGCGCTGCCTCACGTGCGGCACCAGGGAGACCACAGTGTGGTGCGACAACTACACAGGTAACTGACACTGCTACTGCACGTTGGGCTGCTGGTGCTGTGCGACGACTGCGACACGGCCTGGCACACGTACTGCGCGCGCCCGCAGCTGGCCGAGGTGCCGCGCGGCGCCTGGCGCTGCGAGCGCTGCCGGCGCTGCCTCACGTGCGGCACCAGGGAGACCACAGTGTGGTGCGACAACTACACAGGTAACTGACACTGCTACTGCACGTTGGGCTGCTGGTGCTGTGCGACGACTGCGACACGGCCTGGCACACGTACTGCGCGCGCCCGCAGCTGGCCGAGGTGCCGCGCGGCGCCTGGCGCTGCGAGCGCTGCCGGCGCTGCCTCACGTGCGGCACCAGGGAGACCACAGTGTGGTGCGACAACTACACAGGTAACTGACACTGCTACTGCACGTTGGGCTGCTGGTGCTGTGCGACGACTGCGACACGGCCTGGCACACGTACTGCGCGCGCCCGCAGCTGGCCGAGGTGCCGCGCGGCGCCTGGCGCTGCGAGCGCTGCCGGCGCTGCCTCACGTGCGGCACCAGGGAGACCACAGTGTGGTGCGACAACTACACAGGTAACTGACACTGCTACTGCACGTTGGGCTGCTGGTGCTGTGCGACGACTGCGACACGGCCTGGCACACGTACTGCGCGCGCCCGCAGCTGGCCGAGGTGCCGCGCGGCGCCTGGCGCTGCGAGCGCTGCCGGCGCTGCCTCACGTGCGGCACCAGGGAGACCACAGTGTGGTGCGACAACTACACAGGTAACTGACACTGCTACTGCACGTTGGGCTGCTGGTGCTGTGCGACGACTGCGACACGGCCTGGCACACGTACTGCGCGCGCCCGCAGCTGGCCGAGGTGCCGCGCGGCGCCTGGCGCTGCGAGCGCTGCCGGCGCTGCCTCACGTGCGGCACCAGGGAGACCACAGTGTGGTGCGACAACTACACAGGTAACTGACACTGCTACTGCACGTTGGGCTGCTGGTGCTGTGCGACGACTGCGACACGGCCTGGCACACGTACAGCGCGCGCCCGCAGCTGGCCGAGGTGCCGCGCGGCGCCTGGCGCTGCGAGCGCTGCCGGCGCTGCCTCACGTGCGGCACCAGGGAGACCACAGTGTGGTGCGACAACTACACAGGTAACTGACACTGCTACTGCACGTTGGGCTGCTGGTGCTGTGCGACGACTGCGACACGGCCTGGCACACGTACTGCGCGCGCCCGCAGCTGGCCGAGGTGCCGCGCGGCGCCTGGCGCTGCGAGCGCTGCCGGCGCTGCCTCACGTGCGGCACCAGGGAGACCACAGTGTGGTGCGACAACTACACAGGTAACTGACACTGCTACTGCACGTTGGGCTGCTGGTGCTGTGCGACGACTGCGACACGGCCTGGCACACGTACTGCGCGCGCCCGCAGCTGGCCGAGGTGCCGCGCGGCGCCTGGCGCTGCGAGCGCTGCCGGCGCTGCCTCACGTGCGGCACCAGGGAGACCACAGTGTGGTGCGACAACTACACAGGTAACTGACACTGCTACTGCACGTTGGGCTGCTGGTGCTGTGCGACGACTGCGACACGGCCTGGCACACGTACTGCGCGCGCCCGCAGCTGGCCGAGGTGCCGCGCGGCGCCTGGCGCTGCGAGCGCTGCCGGCGCTGCCTCGCGTGCGGCACCAGGGAGACCACAGTGTGGTGCGACAACTACACAGGTAACTGACACTGCTACTGCACGTTGGGCTGCTGGTGCTGTGCGACGACTGCGACACGGCCTGGCACACGTACTGCGCGCGCCCGCAGCTGGCCGAGGTGCCGCGCGGCGCCTGGCGCTGCGAGCGCTGCCGGCGCTGCCTCACGTGCGGCACCAGGGAGACCACAGTGTGGTGCGACAACTACACAGGTAACTGACACTGCTACTGCACGTTGGGCTGCTGGTGCTGTGCGACGACTGCGACACGGCCTGGCACACGTACTGCGCGCGCCCGCAGCTGGCCGAGGTGCCGCGCGGCGCCTGGCGCTGCGAGCGCTGCCGGCGCTGCCTCACGTGCGGCACCAGGGAGACCACAGTGTGGTGCGACAACTACACAGGTAACTGACACTGCTACTGCACGTTGGGCTGCTGGTGCTGTGCGACGACTGCGACACGGCCTGGCACACGTACTGCGCGCGCCCGCAGCTGGCCGAGGTGCCGCGCGGCGCCTGGCGCTGCGAGCGCTGCCGGCGCTGCCTCACGTGCGGCACCAGGGAGACCACAGTGTGGTGCGACAACTACACAGGTAACTGACACTGCTACTGCACGTTGAGATATTGTTCTGTTTCATTTTTTTTATAGCACAATATGTTTTGTCCACCAGAGTGCGGGCCGTGCGCGTCGCTGGTGATGTGCTGCGTGTGCTCGGAGCCATATTCCGATGGAGAATTAATCATCCAATGCGAAAAGTGCATGCGGTGGCTACACGCCTGCTGCGACGCGATACGGAGCGAAGGGGACGCCGAGACTTGCTGTAGAGCTGGGTGAGTGTACAGAATACAAACCGTTCCGCGAGTTTAAGTCAACATACATTGAAGACGGCTATTTGTTTAAGGGTAGTTTAGAATCCGCCAACGGGGGGATTTTGAACTTGTCTAAATTAATAAATTAAATAAATATTGTGGGACAATCTTACACAAATCGACCTAGTCCCACGGTAAGCTCAATAAGGCTTGTGTTGTGGGTACTAGGCGACGATATAATATATAATAGACAGATACATATAAATACTTAAATACATAGAAAACATCCATAACTCAGGATTACACACAGGCATACATGATAAACACACAAATAAATGCCCTGACCAGGATTCGAACCCGGGACCTCCTGCTTCGTAGGCAGGGTCACTCCCAACTAGGCTAGGAGGCCGTTACCGTTACCGGCTAAGTAAGCTAAGAACTGTCGGTACACATGAGCTCACGCTCCCGCTCCCGTCCCCCAGCTACGTGTGCTGCGTGTGCCGCGGGCGGGACACGGCGCCGCCGCACCTGGCCGCGGCGGTGGAGGCGCCGCCGGCGCAGGCGCCGCGCCCGCCGCCGCCCACGGCCGCGGCGCTGGGGCTGGGCGGCGAGTACTACGTGGACGACGTGTGCCTCAGCCAGCGCGGCGCGCACCACATGAAGCAGCTCGAGGCCGAGATGGGCATCACGCACACCCGCAGGAAGAGGAGGTTCAAGAACGAGACCACGGAGAAGGATGCTGGTGAGTGCGACTCAGTTATTTATCTCATAATTTTATAACATAATGCCACTTTTAATCATTATTAAAACTAGCTCTTAAGCGCGCTAGCGCGCGAACTTACGCCTTTCTAATCACCCCTTTAAAAAAAAAAAACGTTTTCTGATATTTGACCACCACGAATTAGCACGCCATAGTAAAACTTAAAACTATGCGTAAAAATTGATTTAGACTAGTTGTCTTGGACACAATAACGACGGACAAAAAAATTTAAATGCCATCAGCATTGAACCTTTAGTTTTACCTTATCACGCGACTTGCTGAATTCGGGACTTACTCAATCCCCACTTCAGGTCGTCATTGGATACAGATTCGCATGCTGCTCCGGAGTGCGAACGAGATATCGCTATGTATGTGCATAACGCTGCCCCGCTCACACAACGGAGGGGCTTGCGGATCCGCATCAGTGTGATAACCATGTTAGATAATATCTTACTATATAACATCTAACATGCATTTTTGTGTGTCCACGCTGGCATTGTGGATTGGTGTAGAAATAATGGCATCTATTGAAACAGTGGTTCAGAACGCAGACGTCGAGATGCCGGACGACTCCAAGCCCGACAGCACGGCTGAAGTTAAGGAGGAACCGGGTATGTTTACTTCATCGTTCAACCTTAAAGTCCGTGAAATAAGGTTTACTTTTCAATACAACTTATGTAGTTTATTTATTTGAGCAAGTAAAGTGTATGCTCGTTTTTATTGCGCGCGAATTTCATCGTTCTTCATCATCTTGTTTTAACTTAATTCCTTGTATGTAATACAAAGAGCAAAAGAAACTAAATTTGTCAAATAGGGAAGGGTATTTTTGAATTATGTTTCGTAAGCTAGTATTAAGCAACGCAATTTCATGAACACATCTCCCGCAGGCATATCAAACGCGAACCTCAAAGAGGGTATACTCTGGAACGTAGTAAACGAAGGCCCCCCGCCCGAAGGCTTCACCGTGTACACAACCGAGTCCGGTCTAACAGTGCTACGGAGAAAGAGACAGAGGAACCTGAACAAGCTCGGCATTGGCGGGTTCGTGGTGCGACAGAGACAGAATACCAAGGCGCAGGCTGACGAAGAGAAGGATGGAGATGGGACGCAGGCGTCTGGAGGTAATTTGTTACTTGACTTAAAAATTAAGATTTTTTGTATATAAGTTCAACGATTTCACGAGTTTCACGACCTTTAGTCGATTAAAGTTAAATCTATTGCTTTGTGTGAGGATAACTAGGAACGCTTTACTTACTCACTGGAACCATAGAAACATTATACAATGCATTAAAAAAACTCAATTAAAACTGTGCAGATGGATGTGTTTATATTTAATTGTTCCGGAAATTGAATGAATAAAATCTCAATATTGACAATATAACCAATAAAAAGAAATCGATTTCAAAGAATCGAAGAAGCTGGTTCTTAAAACCATGGGGGGATTTTCATTGTGTCGTGTAACTACGGGTTGCTTAAAGTACACTTGGAAATAGTAACATGAGTTCAAATGGAGATTTTAGATCTAGAATTTCATGCAGAATTTAATCGGGTGATAATGTACTACATTTCTTCTAACTTTGTTTATATAAATTAGCATACCAATAGACTAGTAATAAATACATAATATAAAAATGTGTCTATGTGTATAACAGAATCGCCTGGCAACAAGAGGAAGCCGCGTCGCAAGCCTCGCTCAAAACTGATGGAGCAGTTCCCTTCGTATATGCAGGAGGCGTTTTTTGGGAAAGAACTATTGGAGCCGGCTAAGCCGACCGTCAGTTCCACTGGTAAGATATTCCAGCTTTCAAATGTCGCCTTGAAAAGAGGTGATTGCACTCGTTACATTAATAGAAACACACTTTAAATCAGGTATAGTATTCTTGTACCTAACTCCCTGTGTTTTATTGACCCTGGGCTAGATACAATATAACCCGGAACTTTGCCAATTTTTGTTCGAAATTCGAAATAATTAGAATCTCGGTACTTTTATATTTACTTTTGTATCGACAACCCGCTCCTCGGCATTCGACGCGTCGTCACTTGTTTTTTCTCGTATCGTGTCATGTGTTATTTATTCGTTTTTCACAGTTAGACTAAATGTTGAAAATATAGTCACTAGCTACCAATATCGTTCACAGGCAACCCGTCATCCAGCCCCGGCGGCTTGGCACGGCCCGGCACGCCGGAGGGCTACCGCGAGCTGCGGGACTTCAAACTGGAGCCCGATAACTCCGATAGCGATGACGAAGATGTGCTCGCCGCGCTCACCACCTTCAACGAGAACGACAGCTCCTACATCATCACTCTCAACTCCGTGAGTATCACCACTGACCGTTTGCAGGCAACCCGGCGGGCTAGCGCGGTCCAGTATACTGGAGGGCTATCGCAAGCTTTCAATCTGGAGCCCGACAACTCCGACAGCGACAACGAAGAGGTGCTCGCCGCGCTCATCACCTTCAACGAGAACGACAGCTCCTCATCACTCTCAATTCCGTGCGTCCAATGACTAATGTTATAGACGACCTCTCGTTCAGGCCACACGCCGCGTACAGTTTGTATGTCATACTGGTACGAGAGCACAAAATGTCTCTAGACCGTGACGCTGCACACTGAACGGAGTCTTACTACAGACAATCAAATTATGTTGGCTTTATTCCCCATGGGTATTTGTAAATTAGGTATTTTTTCTAGTGGTCACTGTGTCACAAGCTAAAGAGAACTTATTTAAATCAAAATTTTGAGTATACCTAGACTAATTCTAGATTATATTTACAGGAAGAAACAGAGTTTCTAAAAACCCTCAAACCTAAAGTGGAGAAAGAGGACCCCGACAATAAAATCAAGATTGAAGTCTCAGAAGAAAGTTTGAAGCAGACAGAAGACTCCACAGCGCTGAAAAACGCAATATTAGGGCCGCAACCCGCCGAGAGCGAGCCGACCGTGCCGTCGGAGATACCCACTGTTCACAGTACGAAGACTGAAACTATCAGCAGCGGTATGTGTTACATATATATTACTAGCTTTTGCCCGCGAATTCGTCTGCGTATAATTCGGATCATAAACCAAATTATCTTAATCCGTTCAGCGGTTTTAGCGTGAAGAGGTTACATACAGACGGAGTTACTTTCGCATTTATAATATTAATTAGTATGAATTTGCCTTGTACTACATATCGAACTAGTCCCAAATTTGCCAAATCGTGTATACATTATTTTCAACAGGCTTCAAAAAACGGAGGAGATTCTTAATTTGGCCGTATGTCTTTTTCTTTGCGTCCGTTAATGTATCGATTATGATGATTTGTTTTCTGTTTGAAGATTCTTCTAAATAAATCATCAATACGTATTTATAATTGTACAGAAACGGGCGGATCGTCCCAAGCGTCAACAATATCGCCAAAAGACGACCTGTCGCTGTTGGGCGTCAATCTGGACATGGTGCGAGACACACTACCTGATATGGACAGCAACGATGTGGACGAGATATTCAAGGGCGTTCTGACTGACGATTCACAGGTAATTTCAGTTAATTTGACAGCTTTATTAGATGTACGACAAGGACAAACGCCATTTGATACACTTCCTAATCTGTGTGTGATTATTAACGGTATTTTATGTTTGATATTTATCAATAACTTATCTCTAGGAATCTCAAGAATCATCTGTATCATACGTGAACTCTATGGCTGGGACGCCGTACTCGCAGCAGCGGCAGCAGTTGCAAAGTCCGATGGAATACGCATCGCCTTACCACACTGACTTCGGCGGTAGCAGGTAAGGAAACAAATAATTAGTATTTCGTCTATTCCTTTTTTTTTGTCACTGGCTGCGAGCAACACGTTTGAAGGCGACATTTTACCGTACAAATTATTGTCACTTTTTGTGGGGGAAACGTGCACACAGACGCACTTCTCACAAATTACATACAAAAATAAATCTGTACTTAATGATAAATTGAAAATAGATTTAAGAGAAATACCAAGTCCATCGGAGGCCAAGCCGGCGATCGAACCCGGGTCTTCAGCTTAAGCGGCTAACGCCATTTAATTAAATAATTTGATTTGTTTTAACAAAAATGTTGTAATCTGTAATGACGACACTAACATTGACTAACACATAGAAAATTATACAACTACACTAACAAATCTCGCACGCTTCGATCTATTTTTGTGTACGGACTAGTCACAACACAGATCCGCGTATGCCCATTTAGGCTTGTACGTCGGCAGAAACGGAGAATTCGGGGGAAACGGTAGGTGTGCCGGCTAACCTCTCTGTGTTACTTGAAGGTCGATTTTTGTTTCATGTCCAATCAATATGACATGTTGTGTACCTACGTGACTTTAACTCTGGTACCGATAGCTACAGAACTATAATATATAGTAGCTACATAAACTATAGTTAAGTCGGATTTGAACGTGTTATTTGATTGACAGCAGTAACAGCGCACTAAGCCCGCTGTTCTCTGAGTGCGGCAGTGGAGCGTGGGGCAGCGACCAGCCCGCCGCGCCCACGCCGTCCTACAACCAGCGCTCCGCAGAGAAAATGAGAGCCGACGAGAGTGAGTATCGACCATCTAACAGCGAGATAACCATCGACATATAAATAATAAATAAGCCCATAACGCCGAGTAAAAGTTGTTTAAAAATGTGTTCCACTTTTTACGGCCTTAAAACCGTAAATTCTTCCACTTAACCAATAACCAGTCTAATATATACACTACACTTATTTAGACAAGGTACTAAAGTATACTACCTCAAACCGTAGCAAGAATTTAAGTATACTGTTTATGAATAGTTAAAATCAGTTCGGCACCATCGGCCGGCACCAATTTTTTGGGCACACGTTTTCAGCGGTCATTGCTTGACACCCTTCTAGATATTCAAAGTGGTCAACGCAACAAGAATCCTTGAATTTATGGAAGTTCTTACTTGGACAGTGATAGTTTGGCAATTGGTCTAGCTGACTTTGGTTAGGATCATAGTCGGTTACAAAGTTACAACGTCGTCGGCGACGTACTACAAATCAGCCGCCATAACACATTTTGTCAAAAGTTGCGCAACTTTATACTTGACATAATGCCTCTGAAATGTGCTAGCCGTGGCTGATATCGTTTGGAACCTCAACTATCCCAAACGCCTTTCAGTCCAATTTCAAATCCAACCATTGAGCTCCTTATGTATTGTTTTCGTATTTTTTTGATGCCCATATAGTAAAACAGGAACAATATTGCTCATTCAGGCCTAGGTCCCGCCGCGACCATATCCGCAGTTCTATACGCGAACACCAACCACCCAGAATGGAAGACCGAATTCCCCAACTGGAGCGACCGCTGCAAGCAAATTCTAAAGAAATGGCGCGCGCTCCCCGTAGAGCAAAAAGCACCTTATCTACAACGAGCCAGGGACAATAGGAGCGCGATTCGGATGAAGAAGGCACAGCAGGTACGTACGTGTGGTGTGCTCAGTGTGGTGTGTGCTAACCCGACTCACTTACCACTTGTCTTTAATGAAGACGTGTGTGTTTACCTTCGGAGTTCGCTAAATAGGCTGTTCACTATTAGCGAGGAAGTTTTTTTATTAATTCATATTGTGTGGATGCAGTCATCATATTTTCGAAGTTTGTCCAGGCTTCTAGGCGTGGATAGGAAAAAAAAACCGTGAGATAATTTCGTTTAAAAAATTTATATATATTTGGAAGTTACCTAAAAATTTGTATTCTTATATTTGGAGCACTTCATTCATACAATATATTCAGTGATCTAATCTAGTTCGAAAATGTTACGACATTGGCAAAATAAATGAGCACATATATTCACCATTTTAGCGGAAAAATTTGCGAAACAAGAGCTAAAAGATCTTATTTTCTTACCTGAAAAATTTAAAAAATGATTTGCTATATATTCCATTAGTGTAGAAATATATGTTATTTTAAGTACAGTAAAAATATTAAAAGAAAAATGCATATCCTTAAAAAGGTCTACTTTATCTGTGCACATATATTTAGCCACGGATCATACTGAATTGTTTCAAGTAAGGTTGTTTAAATAAATCCCACTTTGCCACAATCGGGTGAAATCATGAGTATAAACCACAAAAGCACGCCAGCACCGGCTAAGATGTGCTATACGGGTGCTGTAGATTCTCTTGCTTATGCCCAAAAGCGGCACGCTCGCTTGTAGCTCGTTCCCCTTAATTCCACTGATAAATATGTCGCATTATGTGAAAACGATATGTAGTATAAAATAACGGTATTGATATTTAATGTTACAAATAAATATCGCGCTTGCAATCCTCTTAATTGTTATGGAATTATCCAGAAGCTCTCTGAGCCTGGTCTGATTAAATAAGAAAAGATTGAGGTCGCTCGCGCGCTGAGAGAGCAATAGGCTAGCAATTTATTTATACCTTAAACTTTTGGCAAATTAAAATAATGTTAACAAAGAAACCCACGTGACTCGGTCATTTGGCCAATAAGGTTACATTTTTTCCTCATATGGGACTGTGTGATTTTTTTACATTCTTTTCATTTGCCAAAACTACAAGGTATAGTTAAGGAAATCAGGCAATGCACAGATTATATCACACCATATTGTGTCTAATTAATGATGTACCTAAGTGTCACTACAAAGTCTTGTAAAAGCGATAGGATCTACAGTCTTCAGAAAAGAGTAGCCATCAACATTGTAAGCACCAGGAAAGCTACTTTTATCCGTTTTGTTTTCCCAAGACACCTTTATACACCATCCCTTTGCCTCTGAAGATTATGAAATCTATCTTTCCAAAAGAAATTAAATGAAACCGTGTACTATTTCTTATTAATAGTTTATTTAGGGGGGGTTTAGCTTGTTACTAGCGAATACCCATTTCGGGCTAATAAAGGGGTTATAAAGGTTAAGTTCTGCGAAGAGTAATCGGCCGGATTGAATAATTAGAGACCTCTCGTTCGAAGTCGAGTCGACTGTTTAAAGTCCCCAACTAAGCAATAATGGTGGCGCAACAGAGCGGAGGCTGCTTGGAGCCGGAGGCGGCGCCGACGACGCCGACGCCGCCAGCGGAGCGCCCCGGGCCGGTGCGCGCGCCCAACGTGACGGTGACCGCGGGCGGGCTCCTGGAGGCGGACCAACACATCCGCGTGCTCACGCCCTCCGAGATCATGCGCACGTTGCCGCGCCTCGCCACCGTGCCGCACACGGTACTCACCGCGCGCGCAGCTCGCATACACACACTCACACCCTATGCCCACACATACATACAATACAGGACACACACAGTATATACAGGAAGTCCCATTGTTACTAGAAAAATATTGTACCCTATACCTTGCACTTTTGGCAGATTAATAGTACATTGTGCATCTAGGGAGGTGAGTACAGGATTACTAACGAGAGTCTGTTAAAAGCCCGACGCAGCAGGCGGATGGCTTTTAATGACTCGAGTTTCTAATCCTCTTACCGACCGTGATGCATACAATGTTTTTCATCACACTTGTAAGGGAAAAAACAAATATACAAATGAATCTATTTATTAAAGTTGAATTTAATAGTACAATTACACGGTAAAGTTGATTTAAAGCCAAGTTTGAAGATTTTAAATAAGCCTTAGCTGATGCAAAACCTCCTTAGTCTGCAGTGAAATGACGTACGATATTTTAAAAGTAAACTCATAACTCCCTCGGGAGTTATATTGTACTAAAATCCATAACTCCCGAGGGGACTAAATTGGCTCTAACCGCTCTATACGCCTGCGCGTTATAACACCATTACCGAGCAAGTGTGATGAAAAAGAATGTTAATAAGCCAAACCACGTGACTAGCCAAAGAGGTTACAATATTTCATATCTGTCATCACGTGGTTTTGTTTGCTTACATTCTTTTAAACCTGCCAAAAGTACAAGGTGTAATGCGGGTTTTCCTGTATTTAACAATCAACTTAAAACATTTATTTGCCATAACCATTAACATTTGCATATCGAGTAGTATAACGCGCATCTCAGCACAAATTATGATTATTTGGATATGTAACTATAAAAGTGTACAAAATAATTATAATCATGTAAATAGGTGAAACAAAGATAAAAGGAAAACCACAAAACTCTTCGTGAAAGTTAAATTTGATAACAACAATCGAATATACGTGCGTAAAAATAACATTTTTGGTAACAATCGCACTTTGACCCGTCATTAATATGTATGCACATACTCACTCCAGACTTGGATACAATGAAAAACTTTTACACAAACATTTTAGTCCATGGGTTAATGGTAAAGCGAGTAAGATAATAGTTTTACTGTGATTTTTTTTAATAACTTTCCTTAAACAAAAAAAAACATTCTCAATCTTTATAAATTAACCTTCGAATATTAAAAAATAATTAATATTGAATTTCAGAAATGACTCTATTCTAGATGTTATTAAAATATTGGCGGAACTTAGACATGTTATAGACATCCCTTGTAACATTCTGATAGACAGATACACGAACACAAGCCGTTAGTGTGTATGCGAGCTCGTCTTGTTGGGTGACCCGCGCTGCACCTCGCGGTCCTAAGCACTCCTCTCAGTCTAAATCTAAATTAATCATCACCCAACATTTTTGGCTGTTAAGCATTGTAAGCTGTGTGGACATTTTATTTTCTTTGAGCTTCTTTTTGAGGACCCCCTCCCCCCCTCCTAAACGCCTCCCGGACTCGTGTCCTCAGTTTCCGTAATGTTGTTTTTTATTATTATTTCCGCTTTGCCTTGGTAGACGTTGGCTTTAACATTGGGCGGTGGCTGGATGGTGTGTGCTAACAATTCTAACAGTTGTTGTAGTAACTTTATTTTGCACTGTTACGCTACTGTAAAAAGCTTTGTAAGGCAGGTTGTAACATAGTTTTAAGTTATAATTTCTATAACCAAGTCATTGTTCATTATTAATTAATTTTGAATTTCATATGATTTAAACTTTCCAAATTGTTGATATACCTTAGGTTCTTAGCTTAAAATCTAATCTCTTCATGAAAAATTATGAAACTGGACTTATACGAGTATAACTTTTAAAGGTACAGTCAAAAGTTGGCTTTAATTTGTGGTCCACTTAAGGTTGTCATTACTGTCAAACTGTATTGAAGTACAGAGGAAAAGTTTGCGGAATCGGTCACAAATTAAATACTATGAACGAAAAAGCGTTGACAACTTTTCCACTTCTATTATATTTGTACCATCACCAATGCCGTTAATTGACCAAATTGTATGCGATGGTCAGATAAAGAGTGTTGCTGTTTGTACTATCGCGTTCAAAAGTGCATGGGTAGTTTATGAATGAATTAATTCATAAATAGCCCATGCGCTTTTGAACGCGTGTGTACGTACCTATAAACGCTACAGATAGATTCATGAAAGCTGGCGCGGAATTTCTATGAAATTCATCACAGTTTCAGGCATTGTCCGTGCATACCGAGTTTCATGCGTTCTTCCAGATGGGATCATTTATTAAAGCAATTTTGAGCTAAGCAGCGCTAAAAGGTTCTATTATGTTTGTAAATACATTAACACATTGTTGTAATACTGAATAATCATAGTCAAATAATATCATTTCAGTTGTATTTATTTTAAAGTACATATGTAGGTACTGTATATAGTATGATTTGGTGTTAAATACATGGATTGGCTTGGACGACAGTACTGTTACGCATGAAGTAGGTGGTAGTAACAACTTCATGTTAGACAATTCATGAAGCGCAGAGTAATGTACACATGAACGTTTGGGATGGCTACGTGCTTTTGCACTAGTAAAGTTAAAAAGATGATGTAGACGAAAATTATTTGAAGCCGTAATCATTCCAAAAACTGCTAAATTTGTTGGTCAGAATTTTTACATGGACTACGTAAAAATCTAAAATGTCGATACGATTTTTTTTCTCATAAATATCAGTATACGACCTTATTGATACAGAGTTGAGGTCGTGTATGCATATTTTGTCCGAAAAGCGCATTACTATTTTCAACTTTGACGTACAGTCAAGGTTGAAAATAGTGATGCGAACAATAAATAATTCGCGAACGAATAGGTAAATGAACCTCCTAGAGCTAAAATGGTGTATGTTAAATATATACACAAATAAACATGTATTACCTCCCTTTATTGCCACTCGGATACAATTCTGCTTTTTATATCTTATTGCATTCATTTTTCATCTGACCAACAAGTTTGTAGTACAATAACAGCGACTTTGCTGTCTGAATGAACACGCAAAATATTCATTCAGAGTATGCGAGTTCCGTCAATGCAGTTTGTCCGTTCGTAGAATTACCAGAAATAACTTTATCGCGTAGAAATTTGGAATGCATGAGTATAACTAGCTATTTATTAATTTGCATCAGTATCACTACACTTACAAAATTTAGAACTAATTCACGTAAACATTCCAAATTTCAGCTCGAAGGACAAAATATTAGGGTTTCCAATTTTGACGGAACTCCGAAAGCGGTCGTGGTTAGCGAACGGATCGTTCAGACAGCGAAGCCTGACAACATGGCGAAAGGTAACTACTGCGCGACTTGTAACACTTGTGATGGTATAGGAGCAGGAGCGCGCGTGCGGGCAGCAGCGGAGCGCGCGGGAGGCCGAGCAGGAGAGGCAGTGGAAGCAGCTGCAACAGTTGCGGCAGCAGCAAACGCAGCAGCAGCAGCAGATCATACACGACCAGCGGATACAAGGTAGCACTCTAACGAAAACAGATCTGTGTTGGAGGAAACTGCTGCTGAACTAGCAGTAAAAAACAACAGACAAGACTAACGCACAAACCGAGGCGTCTACTGTGGTAACAGCAAAAACAATAAATACACTACTTGGCGTTCTTTGGTAGATGAACGCAGGTGTATTTGTGGCTGTTTAATAGTGTACTTAAAGTTCAACTGGATTATGCAAGTATAGAGCACTGTGAGGTATAACGCAGACAGCGTTGTAGATATATGGATTATTATATGTATTGTAAATCTAGTATAAGCTGCTCTATATATTTACGTATTCAAAGATTCCACCATTAAGTTCTGGAATCACCAAATGTTTTGGGTTAATCCACAGCAAGAGTAACGTGAGTCACTATTTTATAGCATGTTCTCTGTATTCATGGTGCAAATTCAAGTGATAATTTATCTTTAAATAAGTGTTACTTTCCCTAGATCTATATTGAATCATACATTTGCATCTGTAATTCAAACAAACACGCAATGAAGATGTGACTCATGTTACTTTTACGTGGATTGACCGTTTTTCTTTATTCAATATCTTACCGTATTCTACGGATATTGAGAAGCTTGTAAGTCTTGTAACCGTGAATTATCACTACAGACCGCTTGACCTATATATCTCTAAAGCAGCGATGCAGCGGCTTCGAACCCCGGACTCGGAGCCACCGCCATCCCCGGCGCCCGAGGCCCCGCGCAGCGCCTTCCCCGCGCAGCGCTTTCAGTACGCGACCGATGACAACATCAACCGGCAACTGCGTGATCTCCTGCAGCGACATCCTGAGAAGATGTGGCCCGGACGTAAGTTTCTTGAAGCCTAGTTTTTGTTACACGACCATACAGTAACACTAACACTACAGTCTTTCAGACCCATCTTCGAGCTATTCGAAATTCAAACCTTCCGTGACATTTATATTTATTTTCGTATCGACAGTCCGCAAGACTCTTAGAAATCATGGCTAAATCAGTCAGGTTATTACTTTATTCCGCGCGGGGATGGAGGTCATTCTGATTTGTTCGAAAAAACCTCGAATGACTCCTAGATAGGCTGTAATGAGTGTTCAGTGAGTGTATGGCTGCCAGGTATGGTGCCATATTTGTTCCGGCTTATTTTATTTGTAACCTACTGTGCTTCATTTTCTTGTCATCTTGACCTCCACATTCGTTCTACAAGTTGATTTAAGACATGGTCACCTTGTTTTTAGAGTGGAGAAAAGTAACTGAAAGCTCACATTGAACGAAATTTTACGACCAACATTCATTTGTTTTCCGCGTGTTATTTCTTATGTGAGCTTTCGACATTTTATTTTTGTTTAAGTTTTCCCTTTACCTTTCCTCTGAGCATGACCGGCATCTGGAACTGACTTTAGAACTACATACATAGGAACTATGTATAAGTCAGCCGTTTAACTGAGGCGTCTTCCTAAGCTTGAGCGCAGATGAAGAGGAGTCGTGGAACGTTGACAGGAGCCATTAATCTGTCTTATGCGCAGCGGTTATGTCAAGAGTATAAAGTATAGAATAATGTACCTTTAACCCCAACGCGCCTCTCCTTGCATAACTAGGAAGACACCTCAATTAAACGTTAGACCTATAGCTTTCCACTCGGTCAAATATTCAGTATTTCATCCATCTGCTCTTTACAGAAAGCAGCACCGAAGACGGCGGTACCCCCACTGGATTGGAGGGGCAGCAGTTCCGCCATCCTTTGCCCGTAGGACTCCGACCTCGAGCTCCGCTCCCGCCTGGGCAGCGCCCTGACCATCCACGTAAGTATTGTTATATACCTCCTATTATAGATCACAACAAACGTTTCAATAAAGTGCCTTGATTTAGTTTGCGTTGTATTATGTATCCATGCAAATCCAAGCGAGTCACACGCGTATACTTAGCATATGAGGATGAGGACGTCGCCAACAGCTCGATTTTGCTGACGATTGGCGGATAAGGTAAGTCTTGCCAAACATAAGAGCGTATTTATTCAATTTAGACGATCATTGTCCAAGCGACGTCTACTTCAAACTGCTGGGGCTGTATTGTCGCTGCTTTATTGATAATCTCATCAAACGCATACTTTTGTTTGAATAGTAGCGTATCCTCATGTACAAAATGATCCCACACGCCGATTTGGCCTTACCATAGAGAGCACTCTTCTACATAAAAGCAATCTAAAGCCAAAACGTAGTAAGGCAAACCTTAGTTGCAGTTCATGTGTACAAGTTCATGTGTACATAAATAGTATCACATCCATTTATACATTATCATTTTGCCATTTGACGCGTAATTGACGAGTTGATATGATATTTTCAGTTCTTATGCATCAACGGCTGGTAGCACCCGATGGCACGCCTATACAGCAGACCGTTGGCAACCAGGGACAGCAAGTTGTGGAACAAAAACCGCACGTCATGTCTCAGCCAAATGGTAAGCACTATCCCTATTAACTTGGCTGTGTCTAGAGTATAGACAGTGTGACACATACGGGGCTCTGTGTTTGACAAAAGCATTCATCTCTTTCTACAAATCGTCATGTAAGTTGTCTTTGTATTCTGAAATGGTGCCAGAAATGGCTCAGCAGTGCCCCCAACAAGTCGAGCAAAAAAAAGGCACGGCCGTACCATCCTTTTCTCAAAGCCATTCAGGCCATTTTCATCCTAGAAACAAAGCTAGAACCGTGAATTTTCAGAGACATGTTGGCCGTATCATAACTTAGACATATCTCAATAATATTCAATTTGAACTTGTAGTAAAGTTTAAGAACTATCTAACGTCATAGTCATAGCTCATTAGTTTTGTCACGTACTCTCTGATCATCAATAATGTAAGGTACTTCTAGCTATTCCAGAAGCTCCAAATTTTAAACATAAGTGGTGTATAGCCCACCAACACATAGCCAACGAATTCTTTTTTTTAAAGCATCCACAATTTTTGAGATGTAGTGTTAAAACAAATCAGTTATTTGCCTTGCCTATTTTTATTTGAACACTGTGTTTCTCTACGATTTGAAAATAGGCAAGTCGGTGGGGGTAAAGTCTATGGACTCTCCCTGGTATTGACTAAAATACCTGACTTGTTTTAACATTACATCTCAAAACTTTTTTGCATCAAGACTTATTATTATTATTTATTTATTTATGCACAGGCAGCTTATAGCTGATGCGTGCACAATCAATAAAGTCTTGTGTTTTCATCTTTGTTTTTCATAAATTCATCAAGTCTATTTTTGAAAGAGTTCACAGATGATGCACTTATCACCGACTCACGTAAACTTGCAAGAGACTCGTGTCTTTTTACGTGTAATGTTTTTGATGGGATCCAGTTAACAGTTGTTTTAATAGTCAAATCAGTCAGCAATATACGAGTAGTATGACCAGACCAGCTTCCCATTTTGACTTATAATTTCAAAATTATCTTATAATCATGGAACTCAAAATGCATTCTTATGATAATATGTTTTATTTAAAACGGCCTCCTAGCCTAGTCGGTAGTGACCCTGCCTACGAAGCAGTAGGTCCTGGGTTTGAATCCTGGTCAGGGCATTTATTTGTGTGTTTATCACGAATATTTTTTCCTGAGTTATGGATGTTTTCTATGTATTTAGGTATTTATATGTATCTATCTATTATATATATCGTCGTCTAGTACCCACATCACAAGCCTTATTGAGCTTACCGTGGGACTAGGTCGATTTGTGTAAAATTGTCCCACAATATTTATTTATTTTATTTATTTGCGGTACATTTTTGTTGTAGCTCAAGGTGGAGGGAGCAAACAGGAGGCTGGAGAGCACGGACACGATGAAATGGACATGGGCGATATGGACAAATTGGAACAGGACACTGGGAATATTGGCGAGGTTTGAAAACAACTTCATTTTTTATACAGAGTTAAATGGGTGTCATATAGGAAAGGAAAAGTAACCAAGGTCTCATCAGGTACCCGTGCGAGGATCGAACCCGCGCCTACTGCATTCGCGGCTGATGCTAGAATTTATTTTTAGAGTTCATATGCTGCTATATTACCGCACTAGTGCGATAATAAGCACTTTATGTGCCTATGTCAAACATTCGAAGGGCCTGTACTATAAAATTTAAAAATCTCGTTTTATACACGTGCGAATAGGTAATTGCGAATTTCCTACTTTTCGCACATGTAATGTAATGTACAAAACAGTAGCTGTGCCTTAATTAAAATAATAAACTGTGCCCTAAAAGTTGCCAAGTGGTTGACGCATTTGCCAGCTTTAAGGGCACAATCAGGAGATCGCTGGTTCGATCCCAGCCCTGGGCACTGGTGGTCTTGGTCACTTTTTCTGTAGCATATGACATCTCTTTCAATTTATAATTAGTAGTGTGACTACGTAAAAACATGAATCAAAACATCACTACTTAGTATAAAACAAAGTCGCTTCCCGCTGTATGCATGTATGTATGTATGTATGCATGCTTAAATCTTTAAAACTACGTAACGGATTTTGGTGCGGTTTTTTTTTAAATAGATAATGTGATCCAAGAGGAAGGTTTATATATATATAGTAATAACCCGCGCGAAGCCGGGGCGGATCGCTAGTTTATTATTAATAATAAATTATTGAATTTATGCTTTATAATTGCTGAGCCAGTCTTTGTTCCACCATGGGAGCAAACGTCGGAACGTCGGTAGTTTTCAAACTCTTTTGTTTCTACCTTAAGTTTTATTCTAACCAACAGGTGGGCGACATCCTGACCGGCCTGGGCGGAGAAGACGACGAAGAGCTACTCGAACATTTAACAGCGGAAATCGGCGAGCAGTTCAACATCCTGGAGTACGCCGACCCCGAGCTCGCCGCGCTCAACGACGCGGAGCACATCCTCGACGGACTGGAGCTGGAGGAGGTCCCCGAGCGGCATGCCAAGCGAGAGCACCCTATGTAAGTTACATTTCTTACAACACTGACAAGTTATATAACATTTAAAACTTTCGCGATTTAAACACATATTTAAACATAATTATTAAACGGGTCTAACGCGAATTAATGACCATGACCAGTGAAACCTGTGTCGAAACGTCGGTAAATAAGGTAAACAAATTAATTCGCGTTAGACCCGTTTAATAATTATGTTTAAATACTGACAAGTTAGCTAGTGCGGCATGGGAAGAGAGAGAACCTTATGTAAGTTAGGGTAAGCAGTACAAACTACAATCATTGGCCCTTTAAGGTGAACCTCGAGTTTCAAAATTTTTCCATTCCAAATAAAATGCTAAATAGTAAAACTTTTGATGACAAGTTATCCCTAGAAATGTTGAGAATTTGAATAAATCACAACCATAAATCTATTTACAACCAATTGTGAAATATAATGCAAAAACCAAAAAATGGGACAAAAGTACAATCATTGGCCCCCAGGGTACAAATATTGACATACCAAGAGTACAATGATTGGCATGCCAATAATTGTACTTTGTGTTTATTGGCCCTGCCAATGATTATACCATGGTAGGGACCAATCACTAGATTTGTTTATTTTTATTGACGATAGTGAATAGAAACTATAACTAATATAAAACAAAACAAATATTACATTTTGAATACCAATAAAAAGCGTATAATAGTTTTAAAGTACTAAATTCTTATGATTTGCTTAATAAAACACACTTTTAGCTTCGATCGTTGCAAAATGTTTTTTTTACGTGTGTTCCAGCTATTATGCTGGAAAACTATCAATTGGACTATATACTGTTGTCAACAAAGAAAAATATAAATATTATTTTCTACATTCTACTCAAACGTATATCTTAATAAATTGATTTTAAGTTCAGGGGGCCAATGATTTAGGGGGGGGGGGGGGGGGGCAAGATTACTACCGCTTACCCTACGTTTGTTACAACTCGGAGGGGTTAGCTAAATCTTACCAAGGCCGAGGCGTTTTAGCGATCACCACTTCAAACATGTGTCCTTACGTTCGATTATAAAGTTAAAGAGATGTCATATACTACAGCAGTGTGCTGTCTGACGCGAAAACAGGAGATCGCTGGTTCGATCCCAGCACTGGGGGCCTTGGTCACTTTTTCTGTAAGTTATAATTTGTAGGAATCAAAACATTTATTATAAATAATGAATGATTTGATTCATGCTTTCTAATTGTTATGTTCGATTGTCAGTTTACTGTCAGACCTGATAAAGGTTAACACTCGAGTGCCAGCGAGTGTTGCGTGCTACGCTCGTAGTCGATTCCGTGGTTTTCTCGCTTTGTAGCGGAAAGCGACCACCCACAGAGAACTCCCCTAGCAGGTTCCCGGCATTCAATGTGTTAAGATTAATTGGAAATGGTATAGCGACTGTACTTTCCGGGCAATCTTAAATTTTTCGTATCTTGTGACAATTTCAGTAACGGTATACAAATACATGTATTGTATTTCATTTTCCTGCGCCGATGGCAGATATGTCTTCCGGTATTTTAAATTGTTTCCGCGAGACTTATTGTTATCATGTATACATATTTTAAACTGTATTTTTTTGACAGTGAGGAGTCTGAACAGAAACCGGATACTAAGATGGATAGCGAGTTGCAGAAAGCGGTTAAAAATATTGAGGCATCCCAGTGTAAGCCTGAAGATGATAAGCCGCGGTTGCCACACCAGCAGATGTTGCAGGTATAATAAAATTTCACCCAAAATTTGAGTGGCGCCTTCTGGTGAGCTGAAAAAGGATAGCCCTCATTGAAGTTACTTGAAACTTGATCTTACCTTCGCCTTGATTCCTAAAACAAGTTCCAAAAGTTCAAGTCCCTAAGATGCGTTTTATAAGGCTACAATGTACAATTTACCTATTTCTCTAACAAATATGGCTGTTAGGACTTTAAACAGCAAAATTGTAACTTTTTTTATACCACATATGGCATGTGTCTAAAGTGAACGTTGTTGTCCAGTCGGCGATGCAGGCGATCAAGTCCGAGGTGAAGCTGGAGGGCGAGGAGGTGAAGACGGAGCCCGAGTGGCGCGCGGCCGGCGCCGCGCCGCCGCGCCAGCTGTTCCCGCAGGTGTTGTCCGGCGCGCGGCTCCAGGTACGTTTCATTGTAGGACGATCACTTACAACACAATACTAGTCGTATAGTCTATGCGACAGTGATATAATAAGACCTGCTTGCACCATCCAGGGTTACCCACTAACCCGGAGTTAAGCTGTCAAAATAACATTTAACTCCGGTTAATGTGGCTAACCCCGGGTGGTGCAAGTGATTCTTAAAATTCAAGGGTCGCTGTTACAAACCAAGATGTACTTAGTCGAGTTTTGTAATAATAAACCCAAGAATTATACGAGTAAGAACTAGTGCTCCTGGTCGTGACCGTGTTTCGTGAACCCGTAGCCGAATCTCCGTTGCTGTGTTACTCGGCAACGTAGATCCGCTCCGTTTGCTCCGTGTGATTCGGCTACGTGTAATTAAGATACGTAGCTACGTGTACACGGAGATACGTATCTTATTTACACGTAGATCGGATCCAGTCGTGACCGTGACGTTAAGTGTAGATTTTATGCGTGTTATTAAACCCCCGAATGTAATGCAAGGGGCGAGTTTTTAATTTCAGTTTCCATAGTTTTGTATTTTAAATAAAAATTTAAGAGATCAAAAATAATTAGATGCAAATATTATGTTGGAGGCAAAAATAATAGACCAGTACAAATTGTAAAAGATGTGTATTAAAAGAAGCCGGTCGGAGCCGAAGCCGAGATTCGCGGGAACGTAGCCGAATCCAGAAACGGATACGTATCTTTGACGTGACCGTGTAGTACGGGATCTTAGCACCGCCGGTGCTAAGGCTACGTAGCTACGGTTCCGCGTGTAACACGTATATCACAAGCCCTAGTAAGAACCAATTATGAGCTGTTGCATACACTAGTTTTTCTACGACAGCATAAATAGCGAAATCTCGTGGAAGCAGTGTCGAAATGGCGGTAGAGTGAGAAAAATGTGTGCTATGCCAACTGTAGAAGTCATCTAATTGACAGAAGTGCTGGAGCACAAAAATCGGGGGCCTATTGCATAACAAAGTACAAGCTAAAATTATTAGTGGTTTTGGTTGTAACTTGTACTTTTATATTGCATAATAAAATACAAATATACAACTACCTAATTTCGAGCTAATAGTATCAGTAATTCAACTTGTATGTTATAACGTGAGTTTTTGTACTGTTTTGCGTGCACAAATTTAGTTTTTGTGATATATGCTTTTTACTTTTCAATTTTTTTTATGTAGTTTTGTTCCAATTCATACCAACCTTACTGATTCCAG